>OY723408.1:31008096-32235880 GCA_963210345.1 Inga oerstediana
TCACATTCGAATACAATTACCTGTGCAGTCATATCACATAATAAATATCAGAGTGCGTAACCAAAATCCCGACAACCCCGGGTTACTTTTATATATACAATGGGTTTCAAGTTTCCCAAACATAGGGATTACATATCCAACATATCCATATTTACAATCATATACATAAAGTAATCCCAAAATCCAAAATCTAAAACAGATAACCAACGGTCCAAAGTCTAATATGTCCCTACTAGCTCTAACCACTCCTAGTTGGCTGCTTCCCTTTTGAGCCACTTGCCCTGTCTAAAAATGTTAGTCATTGGAAAGAGTGAGATTCTAAAGAATCCCAGTAGTAACAAATCACTCATACAATATATAAACATAAGGCATGTAATGTTATCATGTTCACCAGTATCATCAGCAACACAATGATCCATGGCTTGCACCACAAACGACAGCACTCACGGCTATATCACAATGCAATATGCCCACTTTCACGATAATCACAATGGCAGCTTTCGCTATAAACACTATACCTACTTTCGTGGTAATCATTATGCCAGCTTTCGCTGTAATCACAATGCCCGCTTACGCGGTAACCACTATGCGGCAGCATCATAAGGCACAAAGTATCTCAAGGCACAATGTATCACAAGGCACAAAGCTCCACAAGGCATCTCAATGCATCTCAAAGCAGCAGCAGCAACACACAATACATGATAGGCAAACATATAATACATTTACACAAAGTAGAAGAGAAAAGTCACTACCTCTATCTTTCCTGACATTCTTTGGCACAGTGGGCTCACGCATCTGACAAATATCAAATCCTATACCAATTTAGGGACAATTGATTAATCTCTTTCCCAAATACTTATTTCTATAATACTTTAAGTTGGTTATCATTTAGGACTCTTTAGGTGACTATTAGAGGCCTAAACATATACCTAAAGGGTTGGGAGAAACTATCTAAAAGACCCATTTTTCGAAGACATAACACAGAGTTTAGGCTGACTCACTCGAGTGAAGATGACCTCACTCGAGTGATGAATGACTCGCACTTGAGCAACAACCATGGCCAGAAAGTGCTTACAACACTCGAGCATAAGGTTTTGCACTCGGGTGATGACTCCCAATCCACTCGAGTCCCCGAAAGTGCAACATAAAGAGTGACAACCTGAGAGCACATGTAACATCAAGGGAAAAACTCACCCGAGCATACCCCTCAGTGCTCGGGTGAGAAGGATTCACTTGCGAGTGTCGGAACACACTCTTGAACATCAACCAGCGAGTGACAACCTGAGATCAAACCTAACCAAGAATTCACAT
This sequence comes from Inga oerstediana, assembly GCA_963210345.1. Lineage (NCBI taxonomy): Eukaryota > Viridiplantae > Streptophyta > Magnoliopsida > Fabales > Fabaceae > Inga > Inga oerstediana. The sequence continues at coordinate 31,009,408 of OY723408.1, forward strand.
CATCACTCGAGTGATCACCAACATTACTCGCGGTGAAGGAAGTGCACTCGAGCCCCCTTCATGAGAACCTAGGCAAAACACAAAGCAGAAAGGCAAAACACAAGGCAGCACTCGAGTGAGTTCCTCCCTTACTCGAGTGAGGCTATCGGATTGCTAGATCATAGCAATTGACAGAAATTCCCAGATTGGCCAAAATCACACTCAATAGTTCCCAAACTCCACACAAAGCTCAAACCACTAGTACAGAAAAGGGTTTTTAGACCGGAACATTTCAACCGGTTATATCGGATAAGGTCTTAAAATATAACTGGTGGCATTTTTATAATTATGATGAAATATTAAGACCGATTATAGTAAAAACCATTCTTAAAAATAATTTTAAGACCAGTTATACTAAAAACCGGTCTTGAAAAAATTTTTAAGACCGGTTATAACAAAAACCGGTCTTAAAATATATAGAATTTAAAAAAATAAATATATCTAATATATTTTCTAGACCAGTTCTAAAAATAACTAGTCTAGAAAATATTATATGAATTAATGACAATTATAAAAATAAAATGTTTATTATTTTGAAGACCGGTTGTAAATTAAAACCGGTCTAAAATAATAAAAATTTAAGATTGGTTATTAATTAATAACCGGTCTTAAAAAGTTTCAATTTTTAAGACCGGTTATTTATTAATAACCGGTCTTAAATATATACTTTAAGATCGGTTGTCAATTACAACCGGTCTTAATAAGACCGGTTGTAATTGACAACCGGTCTTAATAAGACCGGTTGTAATTGACAACCGGTCTTAAAAATGACCTGGGTTTCAAAAGCGCCTAAATTTGACTTTGAAATCTAAAATTCAAACACATCAGCAAAACCCCTGCATCGTCTCGCGGCAGCCTCTCTTTTCCCCTTCTCTCCTCCGTCCTTAACTTCGCCATCGTCAACGGAGATTTATTATTGAATACATTATCGGAAGGCTATTGTCGTTTGTTCCCTCCGATTGGTTTCGTTCTCAACCTCATTTTTATTGTCAGGTTTGTGTTTTCATTTCGGTTTTGGGTTTTTCATTGAAATTGTGAGATGACTTGGCCTCCATTTTCTTTGTTTGATTCCTGTAGCAAGTGGCCAAGGTCTGTTCAAATCTAGAGGAAGAAAAGGATCCTCAAGCAAAGGTTTAAGGTACCATTTAATTATTCTGAAATTGTGGACCTGGGTTTATTTTGGTGGTTTTCCATTTGCGTTACAGACTATAGTTTAAGTTTGTTGCTTCTAGTGAACCTGGGTTAATTATTCCATTTGAAAGTGATGATTTTGAGAGTCGTGGTGTAGCTTCTGTTATATTGTTTTGTTTGGTTTAAGCTTGTTTGGTTTTGTTTTGTTTGATTTTGATCATAGTTGAAGACTATAGTGGTGTAGCTCCTGGTTGATTTTGTTAAACTGGGTTCTATTTTGTTTGGTTTAAGCTTGTTGCTTTTGTTATATTGATTTTGTAGCTTCTGGTTTCCTTCTTTTGATTCGGCCATGCAATTTGAATTTAAAATCTTTACCAATATAAAAACTTGCTTTAGGGAATTGCTTTTGCAATTGCAATTAAGCATTCCTCCTTCATCTTAATTATTGCTTTAGTTGATATTGGTTATCAACTTGTGTATTGCAATTAAATATTTGTTCATGTTTACATAACTTGGGAATTGCTTTTGAACGATGCCATTGTAGATAGTGCCCTATTATAATAATAAGCACAGTGTAGCAAACTTTCCTTAAATAGTGTCTTTAAAGTGTTTTTAGACAATGAGTCATCCTAGTGAGGGTGCTCCCGATCCAACTAATCCAAATCAGAGCGAGCCTAGCAATGCTCCGAGCCAGGAACATAATGAGCCATGTAACCGGCCTAGACGAAGGGGTAGGAGAGCCACCTGATTGATAGACATTCCTCTCAATCGGAATACTGGGGAAAGGATTCTGATTGAGTTTGATATATATTGGAAACCAATCGGGCTTAATGCCCAATGATATAGGAGTTTTGTCGGCCTCCTAGCATGCAACAAGCCTAGCATCTTGATAGAGCAGTGGAGAAATGTTGATAAAGGTGTGAAGTGATATATTTAGGAAACTATCCAGCTCACTTACGACATTCCTGAGAGTGAAGTATTGTATGACAAGATAATGACGTATTGTGATGAATGCTGGAGGAAGTTTAAGACAAATCTAGCCAACAATTACGTGCATATCAAGGTGGAAGAAGGTTAGCCTATCCCTAATCCGTGCGATCAATATTCTTTTACTGACGAATAGACTTGGCAAGAATTTAGACGGCTTCGGACTACTCCAGAAGCATTAGTGAGTTGACTTATTTTGCAATTGATTTGCTTATGAATTATGATTTGTCTTTATTGATTTACAATGACTTACTTTTGATTTCTTATTCATAGGAAAAAAGGAAAAAGGCCTAAGACAGTGGTAGAAAGAATGATTGCCCCCATAAAATGTCTCGTGTGGGGTATGCGAAGACCAAAAAAGACTTGTTGGTGGCTAAACAGAAGAGATTAGAAGAAGCAGCTCAATCTGATCATTCTGTTCTTCTTTCTTCACCATCTCCGATACGTCGTGAACAGAAGTGGTTGTTCGCTCACCAAAAGAGGAGCAGGTCTTATACCAGTGAATAATCTCGTATAGTCAGTGAGAAAATTGTAAGTATTATTGTTGACTTGTTGTTATTAATTATTTAGTAAACAAATTTCATTACTAACATTTGTCATCTATGTCTTATAGGAGGAGCTTCAAAAAAAACAAGCCGAGGGATCATTAAGGTCGGATGGGAGGAATGACATCCTGACCGTAGCTACAAGAAAACCTGAGCATCCCAGTCATGTCAGGGGGATTTTAGGAGGGGTGGGCATAAGGGATTACTTTGGAGTACCCTCACGGTGTTCCTCAAGCGGTATGGTGACTAGGGAGGAGATGGAGTGTATATTGGCCACTGTAAGGGTGGAAGTTAGGGCCGAGGCAGAAGCATCATTTGATGCATGATTTAAAGAAAGGTTCAACAAGATGAAGGAGGAATGGATGATCATGATGAGCACAAGACAAGCAGATACTAGTGCTCCCCAGGCTTATTCCCTAAACCCTAAACAGAGCACTAAAGGGAGTTGCATTGGTCAGTCATCAGAGGGTCTTGGAAAAGAAATTGATGAGCCTTATGACTTGTTTGTGAAGGATCCTCTGAGACGATTGGTTGCAAGGGGGAGTGTGCACAACTTGGGATCAACTGTCCACCACCAAGAAAAAAAGGATGATCAAGTCAGAGTGGCAGTTGAAGAGGTGATCGTTGCAGATGCACCTCTCCCTATCCCTGTTGATGACTTCAAGGTTGTGGGCGATGTCATCAACTCTTTCATCTTGTGGCCAAAGAACCTTGTTTCTGATCGAGCTGAGAAATCCCTGCCACCTCCACCTCCACCTCCCTCCACTTAAGATGTTTCACGGCCTCCATTGAATGTCATGCAGCAAGTGATTTTGATGGCATATGATACGTCCTTTGCAACAAGAAATTGGGCTACTGAGTCAGCTGTTGGCAAGTCAGGGGCGCACTGCTATCTTGAGAGGGAAGATTTAGTGTCGCTGGTAGCTCTTCTACAATAGCTTACGATTTCGATTGTCTAGCTCTTTTTGATGTAAGTATCTTCTCAAATTAGAAGTTAATATTTTACAAATTACGTCGTTAAACTTTGATTTAATGTCCCTGCTTGAATTATTGTAGGTGCATGCATCGTAGGTTGGTTGACTCTGGCAAAATCGATAAATTTTGACTCCTATGCCCAGTTTAACTCTACGACAAAGGGACCACTTCTGCTATCAGACACACATACTTATCGCACAGACTTAGTGAAACCTCAATTGAGTGTTTCTTGGCTCCATATTTGCATGGGGTAAGACACAAATTTATATTTCATATTATACATAATATTTTATATTTGCTTAAAAGTTTTCCCTTTTTTCAGTGATAATTGGCAATTGCTATTTTGTGTAAGAAGAGTTATTCTGTCATCCTCTTATGCTCCCTCCACCTCAGCAAACCAACTAGTGAATTGAAGAAGAGCTTGAACTCATAAATTTTCTTGCATTATTAATTACCTTTTGTGTGCAAAATTTATGGAATTTATGTAAAATAAGTAACCTTTGTGATTTTGATGATATAGGGCTATGTGGACATTCCAACACACGGCTCTTGGTAGGCCTATGCGTAAGGTAAAAGACCCTACATGGATCTTATCAATGGTTAGTTACATATTGGTTTGTTTCAAGAATGTATTCAATAATAAGCCATGCTTTAATTTTATACTTGTTTTAATGATATCATGTTATTTTTCAGACCTGTAGGCAACCACCGAGGTCCAACTTGTGTGGGTTGTATATTCTGAGGCATATGTATAATATTATTACCTTAGGCACGACAGGACTTACTGAAGAGGTAAATGTATATATATTTTAAAAATTTTGTATTACTTTTATTTTTTTTAAGTGAATTTAATGTTTTGCCTAGCTTTGGTGTTTTAGATGTTTGAACTTGCTGACCCCTTTCTAGAAGAAGATATTGAGCACATTCGTAATTGTTGTGCCGAATTCATTTATGAACTTTTACAACATTGAGTTCTTGTATGTAAAGATGAGGAATTTTTTTGTATATATTCATTTATGAATTGACATGTTGGTTGGTTGAATTCATTTTTATGGTTGGTTGCATGATTTGACATGTTTGTTGGTTTTAAAATGGTTTTTGTATATTTTAATGAATTGACTTGTTGGTTGCATGATATGTCATGGTTGAATCCATTTATGCATATATATATATATGATGGTTTTAAACAAAACATTATACATGAGGATATATATGACATATTACAAGTTCCCAATTCAATGAGAAGGTTAAAGCAAAAGGAAATAGTAAGTGGAAGCAAACTGAACACCATATGGCACTTTATAAGTATGGTATTGGAAGTAGCAATTCAAGGATGCGTTCTGGTAACTAACCTAATCACAAACAAATAAAAAAAATATGACACTTTTAAGACCGGTTATATTTATAACCGGTCTTAAAGTTAAAACTTTAAGACCGGTTGTATGTAAAACCGGTGTTAAAATTAACATTTTTAAGACCGGTTGTATGCAAAACCGGTCTTAAAATAACTTTTAAGACCGGTTATCATTATAATCGGTCTTAAAAATGTTACATAAATTGTCTTACAAAAGAGTTCTTTTAAGACCAGAGCTCATGAAAACCGGTCTTAAAATTGTTGATTTTAGACCAGTTATAAATAGAACTGGTGTTAAAATATAAACTTTTAAGACCGGTTACAAAACTGGTCTCAAAAGTGACATACTTTTTAGATCGGCTGTATCAAGACCGGATCTAGAACCGGTCTAAAAAGTCAATTTTAACCGGTCTAAAACGCCCTTTTCCACTAGTTACTCACTCAAAATGACATAGGGAACCCATTGGTAACCTCTAAAACACCCAAATACCATCTTAAACACAATCTATGCCCTTGGGTCTCTATGACACACAATACTCAATTTCAATCAATACACTTCTAAACTTTAAAACCATATCAAATACTCAAAGAACTTCATAATGAACTAATCCCAACATCAATCACTATGAAATTCATACGTCCAAAAATGGGCAAAAACCAGGGCAAATTTCCAAAATTTCTCAAACTTATGCAAAAATCATAACATATATATCAAAAAGCACCAAATGTTTACCTCTTCACTTTGCCAAAGTTAGAATCTTGATTCTCAAACTTTTAAATTACTCCAACACCCAAATCACTACCTTTCAAGATTCTGAAATCACCACAATGAAGCTCTTAATGAGGTGCACAACATTAAAGAAGAGGTTTAGGGCATTAGAGATCAACTAACACATCAAAATCTCACCTTCCTTCTTCCTTTTCTTCTTGGTCACCGAAAAGAATGGAGAAAGAGAGAGATGATGAGAGATGGAGTAGATGATGATGATTGCTTTCCCTTGCCCATACTCCCCCTCAACCATGTAGGAGAGAGAAGAGAGAGAAAAAGTGGACTTTTGTCCTTTGTGCCATATCCAATGATCCACCAAATGCCACATGTCAACATCTTCTCACTTCTACCATGAGCTCACACAAATGCAAAGCATAGGATCCCGACCCATGGTCAATGAATCACAACCCTTGATCTCTAATCTCCAAATACACTTATATCTAATTTACATCACATTTCTCCAAAAGTGTTTAATAACACTAATTACAATTAAGATTAGAGTCATTAACCCTTAATTCCAAATTAAGTCATTACAATTCTCCCCCCGTCAAATAAATTTCACCCTCAAAATTTGTCAAGCTACTTGAGCCATAACTCCGGATATCGCCTTTGCATATCCTCTTCCGCTTCCCAGGTTGCTTCTCTCTGTGACATTCCCTTTTAGATCACTTTCACATAAGGAATACTTCAGTGTCTGAGCCGTCGTTCTTCTCGATCAATAATCTATTCTGGCTCCACCGCATACGTGAAGTTATCTTGCAACTTCACTTCCTCATACTCAACGATGTGAGACGGATCCGGTTGGTACTTCTTTAATTGGGAAACATTGAACACATCATGAAGTCTGCTCAAGTTCGGGGGTAGGGCTACACGATAAGCAACAGGCCTAATCCTCTCAAGGATCTCAAAATGACCTATATACCTTGGGCTCAATTTCTTTCATTTGATAGCTCGCCCAATACTGGTGACTGGAGATACTATAATAAACACATGGTCACCAACCTCAAACTCCAGAGGCCTTCTCCTGTTGTTAGGTAACTTTTTTGTCGACTCTGAGCTGCAAGAAGCCTCTTACCAATTATTCGAATATGGGCTGCGGTTTGATCAACAAGATCCAGCCCATTCAATTTCCTCTCAGACAATTCATTCTAACACAATGGCGATTGACATTTTCTTCCATACAAAGCTTTATACGGCGCCATCTGATTGTTCATATGATAGCTATTGTTGTAGGCAAACTCTGCAAGAGGAAGAAAATGATCCCAACTCCCTTTAAAGTCAAGGACACATGCCCACAACATATCCTCTAGGGTCCGAATAGTCCTCTCTGACTGTCTATTTGTCTGAGGATGATAGGTTGTACTGAATCTCAACTGAGTACCCAGTGCCTCATGTAATGCCCTCCAAGATCTCGAAGTGAAACCGAGATCACGATCAGAGATGATATTCTTCGATATGCCATGGAGCCTCACAATCTCCCGAATGTATATCTCTGCTAAGTTATCCAGAGAGTAACTAGCATTGATCGATAAGAAGTGCGCCAACTTCGTTAACCAGTTCATAATAACCCAGATCACATCATAATTCCTGATCTTGGGCAATCCAACGACAAGATCCATGGTCACACTTTCCCATTTCCATTTTGGAATTTCAAGACTTTGCACTAACCAGGCGGTCTCTGGTGCTTGATCTTTACCTTCTGTCATGTGAGACACCTCGCCACTTATTTCATCACATCACTCTTCATTCCCGGCCACCAATATATATATTTCAAATTATGGTACATTTTGGTCATACCCGGATGAAGAGTGTATTGGCTTTTGTGCGCCTCATCTAAGATCTTCTGCCTTAAATCCGCCTTATGTGGAACACAAATTCTTTTCTGATAGCGAACAAGTCCATTAGGTGACAAGTCATAGCCCTAAGCTTCTCCCCGCTCAATTATAGCCAAATTGCGATGTATCCAGCCATCTTTCCTCTGAGCCTCTTCAATTTCTGCTCTCAAATCACTTTCCCCTTGGGAAACAGTATAGTTTGTTAGATCTTATATGTTTTGATGATAACAAAGATTGGATCAATGATATAAAAGGATTTGATAACAAACAAATGATTTGAACAAAGTGGCAAAGCATTACTTGAAGTAAGCACTGGAAGTGATAAGCAAATTTTGTGATGGCTTACTCGAGTAGATACTCGAGTAAGGGAAGCTATTACTCAAGTAGGCACTCGAGTAATCACAGAGAATTTCATCCAGTGAAGCACTACCAAAATTTGGATGAAGTTACTCAAGGGACCACTCGAGTAATCTGCAAAGTTATATAGACCATTACTGAGTAGCCACTCGAGTAACATGATTTACAAAGGCATCACTCGAGTGACTACTCGAGTAACCAAGGTAAAAATCTTCCAGTACCTCTCGGCCAAGAAATGCAACATATTACTCGAGTAGCCACTCGAGTAACCAGGTGAGAAAAAGGCTTTACTCGAAAGACCACTCGAGTAATCTGCAGAGTTATTTGAAGCATTACTCGAGTAGCCACTCCAGTAATCGGAAAGCAAACTCTTGGCCAAGAATTTAATGCAATGACTGGAGGGAGTAATCGAGTAATCTTCCAGGTTATTTGAAATCTACTCGAGGGACCACTCAAGTAAGGTGTGAAGAAAAAGGAAGGTCACTCAAGTACCACTCGAGTAACCATATTACCACTGTCAGCACCCGAGTAACTTGTGAAGGTAAAGACAAGGCCACTCGAGTAGCCACTCAAGTAATCAGGTATTTCCAAGGTTTGTAATATATCTCACTCCATGTCTTACCCGAGTAATATCTTATGAAAAATGTTGAATTACGCACTGCCATATTTTTGATAGGTTTACTCGAGGGACTACTCGAGTAACAAACTTGATCACTCGAGTAGCCACTCGAGTAAGGCAGACCAGAAATTATGCTTTTCATCGAATGTTTATTAAATTGTTATCTATATGATTAACTCTTCATTGCATTAGTATCCTAAGTACATTTGCAGAGAAACAATGAAGAGATCATGCAAGAAGTGAAAAGTTAAATAAAAGTCCGAACGTTCACCTACCGCTACCTACCGCAAACGGATAGTTTTCAAATTCGAAAAATAGTCAACCATTACTGCGTGCTCTAACGGACATGTTTGAATTGCTTCCAACGGACACTACAAATCATCTATATATATGAAGCAACCAAAGAAAAGAAAACAAGACACAAGAACTGAGGGTACATTGATCAACACACTCTTAGCGCTTTGTTTTTCTTATACTCATTCATTATACTTAGCGATTATATATTTGCTCTGTGAGAGAGTTTTTCATTACAAACTCAATATTTATTATTAAGACAACTTAAGGTAGTGGAACCTTGAGTTGGGGATTTAATTACAACGTGTAAGGGGGAGTGAGTGTCCAGGTGAAGGAACTTGCTGTGTACTGAGGTGCCAAGAACCCACTGAATCTTGGAGAATATAGTGAACTCTCAGAGACGCTATGAGGACTGGACGTAGGTCAAAGTGGTTGTGGCCGAACCAGTATAACTCTCGATGTACACTTCGGTGATATTTCTCTTTTCTCTCAACTGCTTTAAATATTCTGTCAATTTTTCTTATACGCAACGAAATTTCTGGTATCACCCAATTCACCCCCTCTTAGGTAAAATGCTTGCACTAATATAGTTAGCACTGATAATCTGGTTCAACAAATTCAAATCACAAAAATCTTCTATTAATTTCCCATCTTGTATCATCATAGCTGCCACAAGCACAGTCTTTCGACTAAGAGCATCAACGACTACATTTGCCTTACCCGGATGATATTTAATTTCCAGGTTGTAGTCCTTAAGCAACTCCATCCAGTGCTGTTATCTCATATTTAATTCTTTCTGGTCATATAGATACTTGAGACTCTTGTGATCGCAGTATAGTTCCACAGTCACACCGTACAGGTAATGACGCCAAATCTTCAATGCAAACACAATGGCCGCAAGCTCCAGATCATGAGTGGGATAGTTCAATTCATGAGGTTTGAGCTGTTGAGAGGTGTAGGCCACCACACGTCCCTGCTGCATAATGACACACCCTAATCCCTGCCCACTGGCATCACTATACACAACGTATGTCAAACTAGGATCAGGTAAAATCAACACAGGTGCCGTAGTCAACCTCTGTTTCAGCTCCACAATGCAATTTTCACAATGTTCATCCCACACAAATAGATAATCTTTTCTCGTGAGCTTGGTCATCTACAACACAATAAGGGAGAAATTCTGAATGAATCTCCGATAATAACAAGCAAGACCCAGAAAACTGCATACCTCTGCAACAGTTTCTGGCCTTTTCTAGTCCAGTACTGCTTCCACTTTACTGGGATCCACAGAGACCCCTTCTTGTGAGATAACATGGCCTAAGAATTTCACTTCTGATAGCCAAAACTCGCACTTACTCAATTTGGCATAGAGCTGCTTCTCATGCATTGTATTCAACACAATTCTCAAATGATGCTCATGCTCTTCTCTACTCTTAGAGTATATCAGAATATCATCTATGAATACCACAACGAATAGATCTAGGTATTGTCGGAAAACACGATTCATGTAAGCCATGAAAACCGCAGGTGCATTGGTTAACCCAAATGGCATCACTAAGAATTCATAATGACCATACCTAGTCCGAAAAGCAGTCTTCAGAATATCTTCTACCTTCACTCATAGTTGATGATACCTCGACCTTATATCAATCTTCGAAAATACACATGAACCGGATAGTTGATCTAAAAGGTCATCAATTCTAGGGAGAGGGTACTTGTTCTTGATGGTAATCTTATTCAACTCTCTATAGTCGATACACAAATGAAGACTCCCGTCTTTCTTTTTCACAAACAAAACTGGAGCTCCCCAAGGCGACACACTGGGTCTAATAAACCCTTTTTCAAGCAATTCTTCAATCTACTTTTTCAATTATGCTATTTCATTTGGGGCCATATGATATGGGGCTTTAGATATAGAACCAGCTTCAGGCACAATGTCAATCGGAAATTGAACTTCTCTTTCCTGAGGTAATCCACTTAGATCATCCGGAAATACCTCAGGGAATTCATTCACACGGGTATACTACTCAATGTTTCATCGGTTTCTCCTTGTACAGAAAAGAAAACCATATACCCTTGACAACCTTTTTACAAATATTTCTCAGCCTTACCTGTTGAAAGGACATTTAAGCTGACATTCTTGTCCTCAATGCTTTGAGAAACAGGATACGGTATCCTCTTATTCCCACAATCTAATAACACATTATTGGCTCTCAACCAATCAAAACCCAAAATGACTTCTAATTGGCAGAGCGGTAAACAAATCAGATATACCACCGACTCATGACCCTCAACGGTTACAACACAATTTAAACAGGCTTATGTGGTTACAGCTTTCACACCCATCGGTGTTGACACAATCAGATAAAATGGTAACTTATACATATTCATACCCAGGCGCTTCACATAATCATATACAATAAAGGAGTGACTTGCACCCGAGTCAAACAATACTTGTAATACATATCCATTGAGAAGAACTGTACCTTGTATCAACTCTGGGGATTTCCGGGCCTCTTCGTGAGTTAGCAAATACTCGGCCCTGAGTCCTTGGTCTCTGCTCTGGTCGTGGCTGTCCACACTTAATGGATGTATACCCAACTTGATTACATTTGAAACAAATCACACGACCATTGCAAGTCTTACCTTGATGTGGCTTGTTACAACGAGGACATGTCCATACCATAGAAGCTTTCTGCTGATCACGACTCCCAGACTGATAAGGCTTCTTACAACTTCCTCTATATGAGAATGATCCCGAGCCCTTTCGCTTCTGAGATGCACAGCCCTTACTGGGCTCACTATGATCACCAGTAGTCTTAGCCAGATACAACTCTCTCAGATTGCTCTCTGTAATCTGACATTCCTCAACCGCTTTGTTGAATTGGAAAACTAATGGGTGGCTATTCTTTTCCTTATATCATGCCTCAAACCCCGTATAAGCAAGTTCGAGCTTAACTCCTCGTCATCCATCTTCCGTAAATAGGATGAATACCAAGATAAACGGACGAAATGGGACAAGTACTCATCAAACGACTCCGTGTCCCCTTGCTTGATATTCAAGAACTCGGTCTCCTTCTCAAGCCTTACCGACTTGGGAAAATATTTTTCATTAAAGTGCTGCTGGAACACTTCCTAGGTCAATGGTATGCTCTTGCTCTGCAAAGACAAGGCAATATTCTTCCACCAGCGGTCTGCATCTCCCTCAAGCTTGTACATAGCTAGCAAGGCTTTCACCTCTGAGGAATACTCTAAGACCTCAAAAATCTTCTCAAGACGGTTTAGCCAATCTTCAGCCGAATGAGGATCAAATTTCCCTTTAAATGCTGGAGGCAGATGCTTACAGAATCTAGAGACCTAAAACTGAAGATCTCTTTCCTCATTAACCGACTTCCCATGTGGTCTTTGGTTTGCTTCGATATGAGGAGATGACTCCACTGGTCGTGCTGACCCTTCAGCAGTATCTTCTGATCTAGTTTCTTCCAGGGTTTCCTCCCGAGTCTCTTCTTGAGTAGACTGGCCTCGACCCTCCTTATTCTTTGCTTTCTCAGCTTTGAACTCTTCTCTAAGCTTAGCAATCATATCCCACTGATATCTTATTAGACCCATTAACTCTTACATTAGATCTGGTGGATTGTCATTAACTTCTTCCACCTCAGGGTTTACTCGCGGTACACTAGGGCGACATCTTGTCTTTTTCATTCTATAAATTATTCACTAAGTCAATACCATAAAGAATGTATACACATAATCTCACAAATCATATATGTATCCATATAACAAGAATACATGTGTATACAGTAATCGTTCAAAGATGATCTACTATCACTAAGACCACACTATGAGAGCTATTCTAGCAAACTCTATACTTGCTAGGAACTGCAGCTCTGATACCAAAAATGTAACCCCCACACGGTAATTATACCCGGATTATGAAATTTAAGTGAAACAGAGACTAATAAGACAAAAATCACATTTATAATCACTCATCTCTAAGAGATGGGGTGTCTAAACAAAATGTTTAAAAACATAATTCATCTGGTCTCACATTCACTTTCGAATACAATTATCTGTGCAATCATATTACATAATAAATATCAGAGTGCGTAACCAAAATCCTGACAACCCCGGGTTACTTTTATATATACAATGGGTTTCAAGTTTCCCAAACATGGGGATTACATATCCAAAAGATCCATATTTACAATCATATACATAAAGTAATCCTAAAATCCAAAATCTAAAACAGATAACCAACGGTCTAAAGTCTAATATGTCCCTACTAGCCCTAACTACTCCTGGTTGGCCGCTTCCCTTTCGAGCCACTTGCCCTGTCTGAAAATGTTAGTCATTGGAAAGAATGAGATTCTAAAGAATCCCAGTAGTAACAAATCACTCATACAATACATAAACATAAGGCATGTAATGTTATCATGTTCACCAGCATCATCAGCAACACAATGATCCATGGCTCGCGCTACAGACGACAGCACTCACAGCTGTATCATAATGCACTATGCCCGCTTTTGCAGTCATTACTATGCCAGTTTTAGCTGTAATCACAATACTCGCTTACGCGGTAACCACTATACAGCAGCATCACAAGGCACAAAGTATCTCAAGGCACAATGTATCATAAGACACAAAGCTCTACAAGGTATCTCAATGTATCTCAAAGCAGCAGCAGCAACACACAATGCACGATAGGCAAACATACAATACATTTACACAAAGTATAAGAGAAAAGTCACTACCTGTATCTTTCCTGACGTTCTTTGGCACAGTAGGCTCACGCGTCTAACATATATCAAATCTTATACCAATTTAGGGACAATTGATTAATCTCTTTCCCAAATACTTATTTCTATAATACTTTAAGTTGGTTATCTTTTAGGACTCTTTAGGTGACTATTAGAGGCCTAAACATTTGACTAAAGGGTTGGGAGAAACTATCCAAAAGACCCCTTTTTCGAAGGTAGAACACAGATTTTAGGCTGACTCACTTGAGTGAAGATGACCTCACTCGAGTGATGAATGACTCGTACATGATCCACCAAATGCCACATGTCAACATCTTCTCATTTCCACCATGAGCTCACACAAATGCAAAGCATAGGATCCCGACCCATGGTCAATGAATCTCAACCCTTGATCTCTAATCTCCAAATACACTTATATCAAATTTACATCACATTTCTCTAAAAGTGTTTAATTACACTAATTACTATCAAGATTAGAGTCATTAGCTATTAATCCCAAATTGGGTCATTACACATGAACTCCGCGCATATGTGACGGTTTATTTGTGGGCAACAAATATGAACCAACTTGTTAAACCCAATTATCTTAAGCCTTTTCATGGAGTTTAGTCTGCCCTTCAAGTTCTTACAGACAGCCATAAACTGCTTTGGCGCGCATCTTGTCAGGAATGGAATGACATAAGTCTTCCTTTTACTAGGCCTCTTAATTGTTCAGCCCTTTTAGCATATTCTTTTCTTTTTCTTTTTTTCAGTCAACTTATTCCAGGCCCCCCTTACCTTTAGATTGGCCTCTTGAAAATTCTGTACCTTATTCATCTTCCTCTTCTATTTGTCCTTCTCCTTTCCCTTCTGCTTATCATCCTTGTGGCTGAAAAATTCTTTCTTGAATAAGGTCTAGCCAGAAAAGCTTGCTTCCCTTGTCCATGTTGGGCTTTTACTTCCTTGTTTCTCTTTGCTGGACTTTCCTCTATCTATCTTCCTTCCCTGCAAACAGATTTTTCAATATCAGCTCCTTAAACACAAGACGGATTAGCATCTTTCAAAAGTATGATTAGCAAAAAGGCCTTCACATAAATCAAGATTATTGGAATCAATAGCTCTTAAAAACAATTCTTGTAAACCTTAAGAGAGAGGGGCAAGAACCTGGTGCCAACAATCATTATTACTATTGGTTGTTAACAAATCACCTTATTTTTTTTCAATAGGAAATAAATGCATTTCATCCATTATTTAGGCATGTGGAGTACTTATAAGGATGGGAATGGAAACTACAGGAGGGAGAGGAGATGCTAGCAAAGATTCAAAGAATTCTCAATGAAAGGGACCACATGTCGAATGAGACTAACAGAATATTGAGGCAGAAAGAGAAGGAACTTGAAGACACACAATAAAAGGATGATGGATTTACAAAATGCAAATTTTTAATGAAGAAGAAAATAATAAAAAAAGAGCAACCAAACACTACCACAAACAACTAAGAGCAACCAAAAATGTATAAAAAAACTAAATATAAGATTATTACTAAATCAAAGACCGTCCCATGGACAATTCCATGTTTAATTCATGATGTTTGTATTATATTATGATATTTTGTAAACTTTTATTTAGCATTGTAATGCAAATCAATATGGAAATAAAAGAACTGTTAGGATAGCCCATGAAACTAAACAAACACAAGATTACCATAAAAAGAAATGCATATGAATACCAACTATCTTGATCCCCATTTCATCAGAAAGTAACAAAAACCAAATTTAACAAATTAGAGCTTAAAATTTTGTATATAAAATGAAAGGATTCCAATTTAATTGTCGAGACATAACACAAAAGTTAATAAATGTTGAAAGTAAAAAATAAAAATAAAAGAGATGGCATAATTCTCAAAAGTAACTACAACCTTTGAGATACACGCACACAAGTAATAGACTGCCCAAAAGAAATTGTAACATGAGAGAGTACATTTCATAAAACCGACCCATAACAGTACAAAAAGCAAAACTGAAGCTAAGATTTGCAAAAGAAATCATATCATAAGAGAAAGGTTGCAAATTTAAAACCGAACAATCATGATCCCAATTAGGACAGAGTAAGTGGGACCTAAGATTGTATTAGTTGGTGCTTGACATTAGGCATAAGACATCTAATAGAAATTAAATTGATGTTAAAATCAAAGTAAATAGATAATCGCTACTCACCCTATATTACTTCAGCTTCCAATTTAAAAAAAAAATTGTTGCAAGTTGGTTGGTTAGTGAAGCATGAATAACCACGGTTACGGCCAGGTGAGAAACCACTTTCACCACTCAGTTGCTCATATAGAGAAAACTCCTGCAGAATACATACAATGGGAAACACTCTTCAACTGGGTGTGAAGTCAAATTACCATAATGTAAATATGCTGCCAAAAATAAAGTTCTTTTTCCTCAAAATATCAGCTATCAAATTTTTCAATACTTCAGCACCAAGTTGTGGAAAATATCAATTCACTGTATTGATACTAGTGAAACTTTACATAAGTTTTGTCTACATTCATGTTCTATCAAAGTTCATGAATTTTTAAAGGGGATACATGCCAATCTCCAGAAAAGCTAGCCTGAACTTATTTTTCAGTCTGAACAGGTAACAATACTCTGTTTTACACAGATAATAATACACATAAAAGGAACTGTAAAAGTGCATTATCTCGCGTAAATAGATCAATCCATCTTAACCCCAATTGCAACACCCAGGAAATGGGAACAATAACAAATTTAAAAGGAATCAAATTGACATTAAAATCAAATAAAAAAGACAGAACAACTCAAACAAGTATCAATAACATCTGATGCATAGACAACAAATGATCTCTTCCACTTCAGCCATGCTCGTTCTCTTGAGCTAGAGAGGAATGAACTAGTTGAAAAAACAAAATCCAAAACACACACATAACATCAGGGTAATGTTTAATGCATCATAATTCAGAGCTATAGTTGACTACACATGAAAATGCAAAAAAAAAAAAAGGCCTCGTCGGTAAGAGGAGAACTGGCGGCCAAAAAAAAGAGGAGAGTAAACACAAATCCCTCCCCCTTTGGAAGCATCCAAGCTTTAAAAGCAAAACTTTATAAGAAAAAAGTTAATCACTTAAAACAAGCAAAACAATTAAACCACTAGAAAGTTACCAATTTTGAGAATGTCGCTCGTTGGAGCCTAACCATGAAAAAGGGAAGATCAGAGTTGCTTTACCCAGCCGCCCGTGCCTAAACTACACCAGAGAGATCCCACCAACACCATCGCACATGATGCTGCCTTCCGTCGTACACCGTCGAGTCTCAAGTTTCACAGATTTGGCTGAATGCCTTCTAATTTCCAATAAGGAAAAGAAGCTCAGCCTCTCTTCGGATCTCACCAACACTGTCGCACACGATGCTACCTTCCGTTGCACACCGTCAACTCTCAGCTTTCAAAGATTTGGCTGAATGCCTTCTGATAGATTTCGAATGAGGAAAGAGGAGAAAAGAAGGTGATTTCGAATAAGGAAGAGGAGGTGATTTCGAATGAGGAAGAGAAGGTATGCTGTCTCCATTTTTATCCTCTTCCTTAAGGGTATTTCAGACATTTCTCAGATGAAATTTATTACAAAATGGTCCTACGGGACTTGAGAGTAATTTCAGATTTTCCCAGGACCATTTCTTCGTATATTTGCTTCCATGGAACTACAGTGTAATTCTCCTATCATAGAAGTATAAAATAAAGTACAGATCGATTTTTAGGAATTCCTCTAGAGAGAGAGAATTTCCCTTCTCCCAAGTGAGAAAAGTTTACTTGATAAAGAGCTAGTCATCTTATTCTGTCAAAATTACTAAGCTAATTATAGTATAGTGAATCTAGCTTAGGTCAATCTTCTCTAAGGGCTTATTTGGTATGAGGGGAGATGAGAGAAAGTGGGTGGAGGGAAAATTTTTTAGAGTTGGATTAGAAAAAATGAGAAAAGTGGGGTTACAATTTTGAATTCATTTTTCTTACTATTTTATCATTCATATTTTCTTTATTAAAATTTTGTAATCCCATATCTCCAATTTTCTTAAATCCAACTCATAAAAATCTTCCCCCCTCTCCCCTCCAAATCCCTCATACCAAACAGACCCTAAAAAGATTTTTATGAGGGTCTGTTTGGTATGAGGTACTTGGAGGGGAGGGGTAGGGAGATTTTTATGAGTTGGATTTAAAAAAATTGGAGAAATGGGGTTACAAAATTTTAATAAAAAGATTATGTAAGATAAAAGATTAAATAATTAATTAAAAATTTTAATCCCACTTCCCTCATTTTTTAAAATTCACCTTAGAAAAATTTTCCCTCTACCCACTTTCCCTCCACTCCTCTCATACCAAACAAGCCCTAAGGAGCCTAATGATTACTAAAGTTCTCAGTAAATCTATGAGCCACAAATTAAGCAAGATAATTACAGCAATGATAAGATTGATTCTAATCTAAATCTACTCCTAATTTTTATTGTATTTTCTGGTTTTAAAGTGATGATAGGTGGTAGTAGTGAGTGGATGGAAATAAAAGGATGAATGAGTGGTAAATGTGCTTCCATTGAGTTATAACTTCCCCTTCCTAGCCTTCTAATGATATGAGTTCATTCACACACTAAATCAAGCAGTTTCTCATGTTAATCATATAGCAAAGTCAGATCAAAATAGTTAGCCACTTCTTAAAAGCAAGTTAATCAACTCTGCTCATGAATTAATCACCAACAACAGGTCCTATCTTCAATCAAAGCTTAGTAACGGTTGCTAGCTACTCAAAATAAAGAAGACTACCATTTAAATGTTTCTAAATCGGTTTAGCCATACAAATGAATAGAGAAGGAGTAAATTCAGATAACATTGCAGGTTACTTCGTCACTTACTACCATAAGATCCAATGCTAAATCTAAAACATAATCTACCATACAAAGCAAACCCCATTGCAATCCACAGCTCAGGCTTTGTTACAGCTTATAGGAGGTGAAGGATTTAGCTACATATGGAGTTCAAATTAGCTCTACTGAGCTCCTGGTTAGCTTCGACCATAACAGTGACAAATTCAAAGCTAAAGGTGATAGAATCGGTAGGGGAACTGGAAGAAAGTGAATTTAAATGAAGATGAGAGGATTAGATAAGAGGGTGTGTGCGAAAGTAACCGAATATCCCTTTTTGGAGTGAGTGTCAAGCATTTTGAATCAATTTCCAGCAAATTCTGATGGCAACAGATGAAATTTGACCCTAGGGAAAATTGCAATCGAGCTGGGAAAAATTTTTGTATTTTGCCCTTTAGTCCCTTTTCTGCCTTCTTGCAAACTTTCTGGACTTTAGAGTTTAGTCCCTTTTCCAATTTTCAGCTCGTTTTGACTTCAATTTCTTCCAAGTTTCCTATAAAACAATTCATACCAATATAATACCATTTGTTCCATAAATCAAACACTTAAGAAAAATTATAAAATGTATTAATTAAGCTCTTTTAAATCATTTAATGATTTTAGGATAGATCCTAATGGTGTTATATTAAGTCTGTCTACTAAGGATATGTAGATTGGATTTCTTTGCTTTAATGTCTTGGACTTAGCCTGCTACTTTAGTCTGCCCTCTTTCAATTTCCAAACATTCTCTGCCTCTCACTTTAAATTTCTTCTCCCATTCCTTTTGCTTTCCTTTTAATCAGTGCTTTAGCATTTAATGAACTTCTATTATACAAAGTTCAGTTCTATTATTCTTACGTGCGATTGGTTAATAGCCTTGCCTATCTTAGAGATTATTATCATTGCTTTATTGCCTGTATAATTTTTCTCCGATTTAGGTTCTTGATGCTATATGAATATATTGGTGAGTTTTAAGTCCCTAGGCTCTCTCCCGATCATGCCACTCTTCGGTCTTAAGTGTGTTCATCATTGTAATGTTTTTCATTTCTTATAAATAAGGTCATTGTGTTGTGCCATCTTCATCCCTCTATATGCATTTCCTTCAAAATCCTTTTATGTTCCCTATCAATCTTATCCTATCACCCTTTCACTTTTGTTTCATCCTTTTCTTCTGGTTTCTCTTTGGTGCTTATTTTCTGACCATCTTCTCAAACATGGCCCCCTTTTCCTCATTCATAATCTTCCCTTATGCATCATCTTTGTCTCTAAATGGTTCATCCTTAGATGGGGAGTCATTTTTCTTTATATGTTGTAGTTGTGCTTGCTTATATGAAGTCTTTTTCAATTCAAAAACTTAATAACAGGCTTTACTTAGTATGGATGCCCAAAGAATCTTTTGCAGTTCATGGCACAGTGGGATGTTTCTATCTTATTGGGTTTAAGAATGTTAAAGACTTAGAGTTTGTTGTTGATAATGGTCCTTGGGCTATTAACAACTCCTTGCCAATGGTTGATCGCTGGACCCCTAATATGCTTTTGAGAGAGCTTCATGTAGCAACTATTTCCATCTGGGTCTAGTTTTAGGGGCTTCCCTTGGAATATCATAATGTTGTCCTTACTGAAACACTTGGAAATGTTTTTGGAGATACGGTGGTACATGAAGGTGCTGCTTACTTCTCAACTAGCTTGAACTTTATGTTAAAGTGCATATTAATCCTCGCATGCCTTTAAGTCAAAATGTCAGGGTTTTCCTTGATAATGGATCTCATGTTTTGCTCTATTGTAAGTATTAAAGAGTCTTTTGCTGTTGCAGTCACTACTACTTGATTGGTTACACTCAGAATGCATGTGGTCAACTTCTTCTTGCAATCTTTAAAGGTTATAATGATGTCATTAAGTGAGTTCGCCTATGTTTTGGAGGTTGTTTTGAATGTAGTTTTGCTCCTAGTGAGGCTAAGATTTTTTGGCAGGATTGGATCAGAAAACATAAAGGTAGAGGCTCTAAAAGAATTTGTTTCTTCTTCTTTCGAGGTATTCCATATCGTATCTATAAAACAACCCCCCAAGATGTCCTTTTGCCTCATGACCAGAATGATGGATTCTTTTACTTCTTATCTGACGAATCGTCTGATTTTGATCATGATGTTGAGCCTCAAGTTCCAGTTAGAGTCCCAAATAATGATAAACAAGCTAGTCCATATAACCTCAATCTAAGGCTATCTTTAGACTTCATGATTCAACAGCTAATGGAGAATGAAGTCTATGACTTTTAAACTCCGGTGGATCCTTTTTTCTCTGACTCTGAGCCCTCATGACCAGAACTATCTCTAGAACCAACTCTTACCGAACCTTTTTAGGACATGCCCCCCAAAGATAATCTCAATGTCATAATCACCTAAAGACTTACATGGAAAATCTCTATATGATTTTAATGGTTCACGAGCAAAAGTAATCCATTCCACTCTTCCCATCCTGGTTAAGGGAGATACTAAAAACAAACAAAGAAGGCTAAATAATATTTTTGATAGTTTCAATGCTGAGATGAACAGATTCATTAAAGACTGTTTTTGAATCTTAGGAAATGCCCTATCACTCTTTATGAAGATGACCCTTTTATACCTCCTAAAATTTTCTATTCTCTTCAATATATGAAATGGTTTTCTACCCACTCGACTCCTGTTGCACTTGAAAGCTTTATTACTTGGTGGAAGGAGTAGAGCTCTCACATAAATTAGCCTTTAGATAGGTTTGGCATTTTTTTCAGAGTCAAAAAAGAAATAATTATGATTAGCAATTTTATAGTTCTGACCATGTTAACTTTGATAACCTTCTGTATTTTGGAAGTGCTCTCTATTACTCCATTCTTAATGGGAACGTGCTCGCTTATGCTGTAAATGTGGTTATTCCTAGACCCAAGTAGTTTATATACTTCTCTACTATGGTATCTCCAGAACCTGTGCTACTCAAAAGAGAAGTGGTGCTCAATCCAGTACCTAATTGCTACTCTGCTCTATCTCCTGTCAATGTAGAAAATCATGGAGACTATTCTATTCCTAGTTTCCTCAAGGATTATCTGAAAAGCTTAGAATAAAAAAACCATCAATTTGAACTTCTGACTTCTGTTTATCCTTCTCTGAAATGAGCTAAGACTTATTATCACTCTTATTCAGTCAATATTAAGGCTAGGGAAGCAGCCATTACAAAGCTTTCCCATCTGCCATGAGCATATTAAGTTAGAACTATCGTGGCTTTCACAAGGTCATGGCAGTTAATAGATGTAGGAAATTGATAAATAAGAATTCCTCATATTTTATTCACTTATTTGAAACAAAGCTTAGTTTGTCAACTGCCTTATCTTCTTTAGTTAATTTGGGATATTTGAACTATGTAGGCACTGATGCCCTTAGAAAGGGTGAGGGGTTCTATTGTGGCATGGAAAGATAATTTTGATGTGCAAGTCTTAGATATCAGCCTTTATTGTTATCATTACAAAGTAATAGATAATGGAATATCCCTTTCTTATTATGTCTCTTTTATTTATGGTCATCCTCAATCCTATTTTTTGCATATTGTATGGGACTGGATCGAAATAACTTCATCATCTATAAATCTTCATTGGCTGGTTATTGGTGATTTTATTGAGATTTTTCTCTAAATTGATAAATTTAGTGCATCTAGACAATTATCTGGGCTGGCAGATTTTGTGAATTATATATCCAAGGCTGAACTTATGAATCCCTCTCAAGCAGGACATGCCTTCACATGGTCTAATAATAGGAAAGGGAATAATCTTGTCCTTGAAAGGCTATATCGAGCTTTCTGTAATAATTCTTGGATGCAAATCTTTCCTTCTTCAATAGTCCAAACTCTATGCATGGCTGCTTCTGATCATAGTCCAATCCTTTTATCTACTAAACCATTTTGGAAGCCATACATGCAAAGGAATTTGAATCATACTGGAACATGTTTGAGCAGTGTAAAAGTCTTATTTAGAATAGTTGGCAACATACAATCCATGGCTCACGAAGCTACAATTTCTATTGTAAACTCTCTCAAAGTCAAACTCTAGTCATTCTATTGGATTGAAGCAAGAGATGTGTTGGAAACCTGCCCCAGAGAATATAGGAAGCTGAGTTGCACTTAAAAGAATATCTCATACTTAATGAATTCTACTAACTTTCAAGAGGAAGCTATTGTCTCTGAATTCTATTTAGCAAAATATTAGGTGGAATTTTTATATGATTATGAAGCCAGTTATTGGGCGCAAAGATCAAAGATAAAATGGATGAATCAGGGAGAAAGTAATGCTAATTTTTTCCATACAATTGTTAACAGAAGGATGTCAACAAATAAAATAGTCTCCTTGAAGAAAGATGATGACTCTTGGATAGATTATGCTGTAGAATTATCTCAATTAGCAGTCTCTTACTTCAGATAAATCTATAAGGGTGAAATTCAGTGTTCTTATTTTGAAAAGTTTTCTAAAATGGCTAACTTGTCTATTCCATCTTTTTTTGTAGATCATATTGGCTCACTAATGAATCTTATTTCCATGCAAGAAATTAAAGCTTCTGTCTTTGGAATGCCAAGAGATAGCGCTTTTGTGCTTGATAATTTTCATGCAAGCTTTTATCAAGATAAGTAGGATATGATATTAGCTGACCTATTTAATATGGTGACATCTTTTTGGACAATGAACATATTTTGAAAGTATTAAATAAGACAAACATCATCCTAATTCCAAAAACTAACAAACCTTAGACTATCAAAGATTTCCAGCCGATAAGCTTGTGCAATGTCTCTTATAAAATTATATCAAATGTTCTATGTAATAGGCTCAAAGGGCCCCTTGAGCAAATTATCGCCCCTCATCAGAGTGCATTCTAGAAAGAAAGATTAACCTCTGACAATTTTCTGTTAGCCTCAAATTTGATCCACCAAATTCACTCTTTAGGTAGATGAAGGAAGAAACTTGGGCATTGAAGGTTGATTTCTCAAAAGCCTTTGGTAGGTTTTC
Source organism: Inga oerstediana (assembly GCA_963210345.1). Taxonomy (NCBI): domain Eukaryota; kingdom Viridiplantae; phylum Streptophyta; class Magnoliopsida; order Fabales; family Fabaceae; genus Inga; species Inga oerstediana. The sequence goes on from OY723408.1 coordinate 31,032,973, forward strand.
TTGAACTTTTATTTTGGCATGTTTGTACAAAATGGGTTTCCTATCTAAAATGGATCAATCTTATCACCCACAGCCAGTTGGAAACACAACAATCCCAGAATTGTCATTTATTACACACTGCCAAAATTCAACCCAGTTTTCATGACCTAAATTCAAAAATTCATAACTCCTAGTGTACAAGTCTAAATGACACAAATGATATATCAAATTAAACCTTGATATGTCTACTTTTATTTTTGGAAAGTTTCATATTTATTGAGCATCATTTGGTTATCCAAAACCACAACACTAACAGGATACCTCGCTGGAATACTATCTTAGCAAAAAATTCAGTTTTGCTTTTTGAGTTTCAATGATCTAAAATTCACAACCCGGGGCTATTCCTACACCATTTTTCATGTAGAACACAATGGTAACATCAAAATGAACAAATTTCCACTCATTCCCCATGTCCTGTTTTGGCAAAAAAATCAAATTAAATTCCAACAATTACCAAACTTCCAATTTTAGCATCAAACTTATGTCATATGGTTTCTCATAATCATAAAACACCAAATATATAACCAAAACACCATAACTTATCCAAACCCTAGTTTGGATGAAATCAGGGTAGATTTACACATGCCAAAACACTCATTCAACTAACACAATCAATAGCTCAAATTGAAGCTAATACTCACCAAGCTCTTCCTTAGCTCCTTTCTTTGATTCTCCAACTTCAACACTTTGTAAGAGATTCAAAACGCCTCTTCTTGAAATTCTAAAACCATAAAAATGAATCTCTTATCAATAGGAACAATGTTTATGAAGGGTATTTGAGCCATAAAAGTGATATACTAGATCAAAATCAAGGAAGAAGATCTCACCTTAACTTTGTTCTTCCTTTTCTCTTTCTTCTTGAACTTGGATAAAAATTGAGTCGAGAGAGAGAGAGAGAGAGTAAGATGAGGTCTGATTTTTTTCTCTTCCCTTTGGCCTTAATACTTGGCCAAAATGAAGCCAAAGAAAGAGATAAATAGCCTTTAAAAATATCATAATCCACCTCCTTCAAATATTATATTTAATTGCACTAACATGTGTCAAATACTTTAGATCATCATCTTTCTCTTGCTTTATCTATGTCATACGAACTTGGCCCCTTTTTAATGTAAGACATCATCTTTTTATTTTGCCAACAATTGTTGACCGAAATCAATGGCCAAAAGGAGCTAAAGAAGGCTTTTTGATTTATCATAATTAGCCTCCTTACACTTTTACTTTTAGTTGCAATATTTGACCAAGTCTTTATCTTTTCTTTCGTTCTTCATGTGTCATATGATAATGCTTCTTTTTGGAGAGGAAAATGACTTATTCAATTATCATATTTCATTCTCAAAGATTACTTTTAATTGTAGTCATTTACCTATAATTTTTGACTTTTCTTCTCACCTTTGTACTTGGTTAAAAGTGTACTATCTTTTGGCATAATTGAACCAAGTCTTATTTCCTTCTTGCCTTCTCTCATGTCATATGTAAATATGGCTCGTTGAAGAGCAATTTTCCACCTCCTTTTAGCATGAGATATTTGACTTGTGCTATCATCTTTTGACCTTGTCTTAAAGTACTTCTAAAGGTCACCATTTATGTTCAACTATGGATTTTCTCTTGCTTCATTCATGTTGAACGAAATTATGGACTTAAGGGGAGGGATTGTTTGCTTTTCTATTCTCATAATCACTTCTTACTTTTGAAGAGCAAATCCTAGCCCTTCAGTTTGTCTTCCAATTTTGACCTCAAGATCAAGTGGAAATTGTCTCTTTTGCCCTTGATTATGGCAATATTATTTCTTGTGCCATTAATTATTTCAATTCCATTTCTTAATTCTTCTATACACTACTTCCCTTTTCCTTTAGATCCGGGTTAGGTTTTACGCCATTGGATACATCCTAAAGGAATCGGGTATTTTCTTTTGATTAGTTCGTATTGACATTTATACTTTATTTTGGGTGTGGTTTCTAATAGTCATTCTATTCTTGTTCATTCCTGGGAATCTTACTAAAAGAGTCTTGAAAGAGGCAAGCTTTACCCAAGAGGGGGGTGAATTGGGTGATGTGATAAATGTTTTGGTTGATGTGGTGATATGACAATAACTATAGCAGAGTAGAGTTTAGAAGATTAGCAAACAGAGAGTTATACTGGTTTGGCCCAAAACCCAGGCCTATGTCCAGTCCTCAAAGATCAAAACCTACTGAGATTTTCACTATTCTTCCAAGATTCAATGGGCTCTCAGAACGCTGCAAAACAACAATTGTCCTTGAATGGACTACGAGCAGAAATATTCTAACACTTTCTCCCCCTTATGACAAGTCTTACGTGCAAAGAAACAAACCTATGACCTTTCTCTCTTGCTTACGTATACAAGTTTTATGAGTAGCAACATTCTTTCTTACTTACACCCCTGTAAGTTTTAAGAATAGCAATGTTCTCTACTGCTTGTACCTTGTAAGTCTTATGAGCAGAAAGTCTTACTAGAAATTCTCTCAACCGCTTCTCTCGTAAGGATATCTACCCTCTCAAGGTCCCTGTACCTTGAGATCAAATAAAAATAGAATTTAAAGTGTATACAGACTTTCTCATAGAGAAAATATGATAAACACTGAAGTACAATGTGAAAACAGAGAAAATATGAATAAATAATATTAAACCATGTTCGGATTGATCGCTATAAGTCTGTTGCATTTTGGCTTCTGACAGAGTATCACTCGAGTGCACTGAGGCCTCACTTGAGTGCATCTTCATATTTCCTCTTCTGCTTTTGCTTTTATGTTGTACTTCTACATGATTTTGAGAGAGTGCATTTTCATACTTGCGAGTGATGTTGCTCGAGTGACTCGAGTACACCTATATTTTACACTATGAACTCACGTCTCTGGATAACACTTGCATCCTATTTTTCAAGAGTGTGAATTTGTACTTACAAGTGATGTGAGGCCTCACTTGAGTACACTGATCCTCACTCGAGTGCACAATATATTCTTGTATAAAATACTCTTTCATTTAAGCACTTGTATTAGGAATGGAGAGAGTTAGATTTCTCACTCACGAGTGCTGAGGTATCACTCAGGTGTAAGTACTCTCCACTCAGGTGCACTTGCTCTTCCATTCTCTGGCTGACTCTTGGGTAAGTAATTTCTATGCCTCACTTGCTTAGACTTGAGTATATCTTTCACTTTAAGTTTATCTCGCTCTCGGGGTAAACACTTCCTGTACCACACTTGGTTGGACTCGGGTGAACTGGAGGCTATCACTCAAGTAGTGAGTCTGTGCTCAAGTGAAGTGATGATATCCTGTCTCTAACATTGCTCTCTGTCAAACACTGGCACGAGTGTGCCTTTATGCTCGAGTACAAATCATATTATCACTCGAGTGCTGTGTCCATTACTCGAGTTGTACTAATAGTTTCAACTAGAGTATACTTCTTTCAAATACTTTCAGTTCAACACTTGCTTGTGCTTGAGTGTAAAAGTGCTTATAGCTCAAGTGCTAGCTCCATCACTCGAGTATATCAGTTAAAATCACAACAATGAACTCTGAACTTAGTGAGATGCATTTGGTAATATTTTCAACCATTGTCTAAACTTGCAAAACATGAGTTTCTTACCATAACACACAATATTCTTTTGTTATCATCAAAACTTAGAATCTAACATGTCATGCCAATAGTCCTCAGTAGCTAACAATGGTTCGGGTAATTGCAGTGTGCATCCCTGATGGAGAAAGAGGATGAGGGTGGGGTGTAACATTGTGTATTTTTTTAGCGCAAGCATTTCACCCAAGAGGGGGTGAATTGGGTGATACCAAAAATTTCATAGCGTATATAAAAATTGACTAGAAATTTAAAGCAATTAAGAGCTAGGAGAAATATCACCGAAGTGTACACTGGGAGTTATACTAGTTCGGTCACAACCACTTTGACCTATGTCCAGTCCTCAGAGCTTCTCTGAGAGTTTCACTATATCTTTCAAGATTCAGTGGGTTCTTAGCACCTTAATACAAAGCAAGTTCCATCACTGGACACTTGCTCCCCCTTACATGTTGTAAGCAATCCCCAACTCAAGGTTTCACAACCTTAAGTTGTCTCAATAAAAAATATTGAGTTTGTAATGAAAAACTCTCTCGTAGAGCAAATATATAATCATTGAAGTACAAAGAATGAGTATAAGAAAACAGAGCACAAAGAATGTATTGATCGATATGAGTTTGCTTGTTCTCAGTTGTTGTATTCTGTTCTTTAAATGCTCCATATATATAGATGAGTTTTGGTGTCTGTTGGAAGTATTTCAAACATGTCCGTTAGAGTCGCACAACTTCATTTGACCGTTTTTCAAATTTAAAAACTAGCCATTTACGGTAGGTAGGCGTTTCGGACGTTCAGACGATATATTTGACTTTTCTTCTTAATGTATGATCTCTTCATTGTTTATCTGCAAGTATACTCAAGAAAATAATAAAATGAAAGGTTAATTATATGGATAACAAATCAATAAACATCGGATTAAAATCAAGCTTTGTGTATAACATTACTCGAGTGGCTACTCAAGTGATCATACTTCATTACTTGAGAGTCCCTCGAGTAACTTTATCAAAAATAAGCCAGAGAGTAAGTTAACGTTGTCTGACCAGAATATATCTTGCTTACTCGAGTAATCTCTCGAGTAAGTATTCCATTTCTTCTGATTACTCGAGTGATCCCTCGATTAATAGTACTGAAATCTTGGCCGAGAGCAACTTCTATTTTTGCTTACCTGATTACTCGCGTAAACCCTCGAGTAATATAATTTTCATTTCATATTACTCGAGTAATCACTCGATTAAAGTTGCTTTTCAAAAGTAGTTACTCGAGTGACTACTTGAGTAATGTCTGTTATTTCTTGGCCGAGAGCTACTGCATAATTTCTGCTTTGGTTACTCGAGTAATCCCTTGAGTAAGCTTCCAAATAACTTTGTAGATTACTTAAGTAAGCCCTTTAAGTAATCCTATGCAAAATTTGATAGAGAGCAAATCTTCACATATTACTCGAGTGATCCCTCGAGTAATAAAGTCATTACCTGAGGGCTTCTTCGAGTAATCATTCAAAAAATCTCACAGTTCTTATTTCTGCCATACTCTATCTTTCATTTCTTCTGCATTACTTGAGGTACGTGCTCAAGTAATGCTTATGGCCTGCAATAGAACACTTAATTACTTTGTTCAAATATTTTTGTTTATTATCAAAACCTTTTGAATAATTAATCCAATCTTTGTTATCATTAAAACATATGGGATCTAATATATTTCTATTCCAATAGTCCTCGAGTAGCTAACAACGGTTCAGGTAATTGCAGTGTGGATACCCTATGGAGAAAGAGGATGAGGGTGGGGTGTAATAATGTGTATTCTCATGCCAATAGTCCTCGAGTAGCTAACAACACTTCGGGTGATTGCAGTGTACATCGCCGGTGGAGAAAGAGGATGAGGGCGATGTTGGTAGATTGAGACTTCCGGTCTGTCGCCTGGATAGAAGAGACTCAGACTTTAGGTGGACCGTTACAGTATGGAGCTTCGGATAGAAGAGATTGAGATTCCGGAGTAGCCCGATGTTGTTGAGAATACCTGAAAGTCCCGGTTACTACTAGCGGAGTCAAGGGTGGGTGTATGGGTGAGGGTAACATCATGAAAGTTGATACGGTAGAGTAATGTTGAGAAGGTGCAAACATTGGAAGCTGTTGTTGTAACCCCCATCCTCATCAGGGCCATGATTAATGTTTAAATACACTTTAAAAATGGAATGAGAGATCCGGAATAATTAAAAACTTTTTGCAACACTTATACAAATAGATCTCCATTCATTCATTTGTAAAATCAATAGGCCTGTTTGGTTTGTCACATACAATATCAGAGTATCAGTAAATTCCCGACGTTCACTCGAGATAATAACATTAATCCAAAATATTGTTCAAGGCATTACTGCCCATCTCAGTATCCATACCGGGGATTACACAAAACTATAATACTATAATCTATTCAATATGTACATTTATCCAAAATGATAACCAGCTCAGTATAAAACCAAAATATCTAACTAAGACTACCGCCGGCAGTCCTAATCGCCCTTATCCACTTGCTTGTTCCTTAATCTACTTGCCCTGTCTAAAAATGTTATTTGGAAAGAATGAGATTCTAGAGAATCCCAGTAGCAATAGTTTATGTATATGATGCATATAGACAAAACAGGTAAACATATATCACAATGCAGCAATCAATATTCAATACCGGGCATACTGTCACGTCCCCTTTACTGTATACAAGGTCAGGCTTTCGCCACGTTCCCCTCACTGTATCTGTATTCAAGGTCAGGCTTTGACCACATCCCCTCACTGTATTCAAGGCCGGGCTCACACCACATCCCCTCAACTATATCTAATATTCAATGCCGGGCTTACGCCACATCCCCTTAACTGTATTCAATGACTAATGCAAACAAGCAATGCAATATACATGATATAGGATAAAGTGTCACTACCTTGGTCTTTCCGCTCTTGACAGGCACATGCCTTTTACACTTTTGGGCAAAAATCGAATCCTAAAGTCATAATTAAGGACGATGCATTACCACTTAGTCCAATACTTAATATCTTCACAATACATAAATTGGTTATCATTATTATCTCTTTAACACTCATATATGCCTCTAATAAAAGCCCTAAAGGTTGGAGAAACTACCCCAAAGATCCCCTTTTGGAAGCACAAACTCTGACATTTTTCACTGTATCACTCGAGTGAAGACGGCCTCACTCAAGTGATGGTACGGTCTGTACTCGAGTAATAGAGAGTGAAGGATAGCGAGTGAGCACCCGAGAGTACAAGAACTTTTCAAAGATAGGGGCACTTGAGCACACAAGACCTCACTCGAGTTATAACCAAATGCTTCACTCGAGCACTAGAGAGTGAAGTCCAGGAAGTGAGAACCTGAGAGTTCATGGAAATTTCAATGGAGAGAAGTACTCGAGCACAGAGCTTTACACTCGAGTGATAGCTGAATACTTGCGAGTGTAGAGACACACTCTCATCCTTTACCTACGAGTGGCAACCTGAGAGGCAGGTTTAGGGTGTCAAATACACCCTCACTCGAGTGAGAGAAGGCTTACTTGAGTGATGATTCACTTCACTCGCAAGTGAGGCAACATTCTTGCCCTTTTCACTGAAGTACATATAGAAACTGAAAGTAAGATGCGAAGTTACACTACCTCACTCGAGTGAAACCCAACCTCACCTGAGTGATATTCATCCCTCACTCGAGTGAACCCCAGATCACTCAAGTGATCTTATCAGAAACCAGTAACGCAGAAACAATGATAACACTTCCAGAATTTTTACTAAGAGTTTCCAAAAGACCCAAAACTTCAACCAAAGCTATCCTCACACAAAATCACTTAAGGAATCCAATGGAAGTGTCAAAACTACTAAAATCCTACGCCAATAACATGCTTTGGTCTTGGCCAACATTAAACACCAAAATTCCAAAATCACCAAACTCAATCATTCAATCCCTAATCAATCTTATCTATCCATATACCTTCCAAACATACCATTTTCATACCAATAACATGCCAAATGACCAATAACCCTTATTTTCAAAAATAGGCAATAAATTCCCAGAAAATCAAAACTAATCCATTTGGCATAAAACTTAGATAGATAGGTTGGTTTCACTTACCTCTTCGACTTTTCTAAAAGGACTTCTTGATAATCCAACTTTCACAATTGTTTGAAGTCCAAAACCAACACCAAATGGCAAACTATAACCATCAAAATAAAGCTCTTTATTCAAGGAACAATTTTAGAGAAATGAGTTTAAGCATTTGAGATCATTTTCCCTTACCTTTTCAAGCTTTTCTTCCTTCCCTTTTGGTTTTCAATGGTGCTGGATGAGAAGAGAAGAGAGAGAATAAGAGAGATGAGAGTGAGGAAGAGTGAAGAGATGAAAAATAATCATACTCCCTCCCACCATACTGGTTCAGCATGAAGAGAGGGAAGAGAGGAGAGAGAAATGATTTTTAAAATCTTCTTTTGACTTTTCCTTAACTCCTCACCCTACACCAAGTTGCCACATGTCTTCTTCCCATTGGCTCTTATACAATAAGCCTCCAATTAGCTACTCTAATCCCTGCATTAATCACCAACTTAAAGCCAATAATTCCATTCCTTTAATTTCTCCTTTATTTTTGGCACATTAATTAAAATTGCCACAAAACACATAATAATTCAACTTAATTTCACAATTATATTCTTAATAATTCTCATTAGCCCTTAATCAAAATTTGGGGTGTTACAGTCGTTATACAGCTAAGCTGTCGTTATTATGGTTACAGCGGAAGCTGTCTCATTACTTATATAGCCGTGAGTGCTGTCGTTTATGTGGACTTATGGTACTTTGAGTTACTCTCAGAAAGAGTGACTAGATTGAGCAAAATGGTGGCATAAGCCTCCCAATTCTTGAGGTTTATGAAATGAGCTAGCCATTCATGATTTGGAGTTTGTGATGATTGTGTTCCTGCAATGATGATATTCGTGCAGTGATTGTGTTTCGTCGTGATCGTGCATATTGGCAATTAATGCTTGTGGCAGTTGTGTTATGTGATGATGGTGTTTTATGGCAATCGTACTATGGTATTCATGCAATGATTGTGTTTCATCGTGATTGTGCATAATCCCAAATTTTGATTAAGGAATTATGACTCCATAAATGAATGTGATTATTGTTAAATCAACACTTTTAGAGAATATGTCATGAGCTGTGATTCGAATGTGTTACAATCAGTGCCCAAAACTTGCATTTAAGCTTAATTGTATGTCAAAGCTTAAAATGCATTGAGAGAGAATGGGAGGGTGTATGATTGGTGAAAGGAAATGAGAAAATGCGTTTGGCGGTGATTCAAGAAGAATTGCCATAATCAGGGGCAAAATGGGAAAGTTACCAACCAATTAGTCAGTTACTGAAGAGGGAACTCATTGGTAACTGAAAGATCCATAGTTAGTATTGATTTGTGTAGGAGACAAAAGGTGGAATCATGTGTGTGTGTGCCTATGTGAGTTTATGGAAGATGGAGCAAGAGTGTGACACTTGGCACTTTGTGAACCCTTGGATCTTGGTCAATTTTTCAAAACTCTTTCCCTCTCTCCTCTCTCCCTTAGGTCGGCCAAATGGACTTTGGGGGAGCCAAAAATCTGCTTCATCTTCATCATTTCATCTCTCTCTCTGTAACCCCCTTCATAATTATGATTCGAAATTTGTGATAAAAATGAAATAGAGACCAATAATAACAAAACTCATTTATGATCCCTTTCTTACGGTAGGGTTCTCACAAATATATTTTTCGAAATTTCTATTTTCCTTGGTCTCAAATTCCATATCCTGAATATAATCACTCTGTGTAATTGAATCTCATTTAAACATATCAGAGTGTATAACTTAATCCCCGGCAACCCCCGGGTTTCATCTATATATATAACTATAGGGTTCTAGTTCCCTGATTATGGGATTACACCACCATGTATTCAAAACTATTCACAACTCAAAAATATCATACAGTAATCCCTATCCAAAATGAATAACCTACATGACCCGACTCAAATATCCCTATAAGGTCCTAACCGCTCCGGGTCATTCGCTTCTCCTTGGAGCCACTTGCCCTGTCTGAAAGGTTAGTCAATGGAAAGAATGAGATTCAAAAGAATCCCAGTAGTAACAATTCACTCATACAACATGTAATCACATAGCATGTAAGCAAATCATCAAGTAGCATCATGGCATAATACACAGCACGCAGGCTGCCTATACACATAATCATATAGTTTCATTCCCCGGATTCCACCACCCCGAAGGTACGATCCTCCCACCGTCACCATCGATGGGCCGTAAGTAATAGACTCAAAAATAGCCTTTCGGCTTTCACATAGTCTCATCCCCCATATTCCATCGCCCTGAAGGTACGATCCTCCTACCGTCACTACCAATGGGCTGCAGGTGATAGACCCACAAACAATGATAAATCAAACATACAATGTATCACATACAGTATAAGGGAAAGAGTCACTACCTTGTTCCTTTCTGACATTCACTGGCACAGTGGACTCACGAGGATGGCAGATGTCAAATCCTATAAACCAAATTAGGGACAATAGATCAATTTCTTTTCCAAGTTCTTAATTCTATAATACTATAAGTTGATATTCATATAAACTCTTTAGGTGGCTATTAAATGCCTAAACATATGCCTAAAGGGTTGGAATAGCTACCCCAAAAGATGCCTTTTTGGAAGCAAAAGCACTGATTTTTGGTCAACTCACTCGAGTGGAGATAACCTCACTCGAGTGATGACCCCCAGATTCACTTGAGTTCCCAAAAGTGCCAAGCTGGAAGTGTTTGCCAAAGAGCAAACCTTAATATGTCTCACACCCTCACTTGAGCACAGAAAGCTGTACTTGAGTGATGACCTCAAATACAATCGGGCACCAAAAAGTGATACACAGCGAGTAACTACCTGAGAGCAACCATAAATCCCAGAAGCTTAAACTTACTCCCTCACTCGAGTGATGACCTATATCACTCGTGGAAATAAAAGTACACTCTTAAGCTTTGCTTGAGAATAAGTGAAACCAAATGGAAAAAGGGAAAATATTTCACGGCATTCGAGTGAACCCTTCCTTCACTTGAGTGTTATTCATCAAAAGCTAAAAATCGCAGCAACTGATATATGTTCCCAGATTTACCCATTTCACTACTAATGGTCCTAAAACTTGTACCAAAGCTCATTCTTACTTATTTTGACATAAGGAACCCCTTGGTAACTATAAAACCCAATTCCCACTCAATCAACACATTCTCAACTCTATATCACAAGATTACCTAAAACCATAATTGCCAAACTTCCTTATTCAACTTTGTTAGTGCAAGCGTTTCACCCAAGAGGGGGTGAATTGGGTGATACCAGAAATTTTGTTGCGTATAAGAAAATTGACAGAATATTTAAAGCAGTTGAGAGCAAGGAGAAATATCATCGAAGTGTACATCAGTAGTTATATTGGTTCGGTCACACCACTTTGACCTATGTCCAGTCCTCAGAGCGTCTCTGAGAGTTTCACTATATTCTCCAAGTTTAGTGGGTTCTTGGCACCTTAGTATACAGCAAGTTCCTTCACCTGGACACTCGCTCCCTTTTACAGGTTGCAATCAAATCCCCAACTCAAGGTTCCACAACCTTAAGTTGTCTCAATAACAAATATTGAGTTTATAATGAAAAAATCTCTCACAGAGCAAATATATAATCACTGAAGTACAATGAATGAGTATAAGAAAACAAAGCACTAAGAGTGTATGTTTGTGTGTTCTCAGTTCTAGTGTGTTGTGTTCTTCTCTTTGAATGCTCCATATATATAGATGATTTGTAGTGTCTGTTGGAAGTAATTCAAACATGTCCATTAGAGTTGCGCAACAACGGTTGACTATTCTTCGAATTTGAAAACTATCTGTTTGCGGTAGGTAGGGGTAGGTGAGATCTCAGACTTTTATTTGACTTTTCTTTCTTTGCATAATCTCTTCGTTGTTTCTCTATAAATGTAATTAGGATACTAATGCAATGAAGAGTTAATCATATAGAAAACAATTTAATAAAAATTCAATCAAAAACATAATTTCTGGACTGCCTTACTCGAGTGGCTACTTGAGTGATTGAGTTTGTTACTCGAGTGCTCCCTTGAGTAAACCTATCAAAAATATGGCAGTGAGTAATTCAACATTTTACATAATATATTACTCGGGTAAGACATGGAGTGAGATATATCACAAACCTTAGAAATTCCTGATTACTCTAGTGGCTACTCGAGTGGCCATGTCTTTACTTCACAAGTTACTCGGGTGTTGACTCTGGTAATGTGATCACTTGAGTGGCTACTCGAGTGGCCTTTCCTTTTCTTCATATGTTACTCGAGTGATCCCTCGAGTAAATTTCAAATGACTTGGCAGATTACTCGATTACTCCCTCAAGTAATTGCATTAAATTTTCGGTCAAGAGTTTGTTTTCTGATTACTCGAGTGGTCCCTCGAGTAATGGATCAAACAACTTTCAGATTACTCGAGTGATCCTTCGAGTAATGCCTTTTTCTCACTTGGTTACTCGAGTTGCTACTCAAGTAAAGTGGTCCATTTCTTGGCTGAGAGCTACTAGAAGATTTTTGACCTGGTTACTCGAGTGGCTACTCGAGTGATGCCTGTGAAAATAATGTTACTCGAGTGGCTACTCGAGTAATGTTCTATATAACTTTACAAATTACTCTAGTGGTCCCTCGAGTAACTACTTCCAAATTTCGGCAGTGCTTCTTTTGGATGAAATTCTTCATGATTACTCGAGTACTTACTTGAGTAACAGCTTCCTTTACTCGAGTGGCTACTCGAGTAAGCCTTCACAAAATTTGTTTATTACTCCAGTGCTTACTTCAAGTAATGCTTTGCCACTTTGTTCAAATTTATTTGTTTGTCATCAAATCCTTTTAAATCATTGATCCAATCTTTGTTATCATCAAAACATATGGGATCTAACAAACTTCAAATCAAACTTAATGACATTATAACACATCCTAACATCATTTTCTATACCATACCATTCCAAACTCTTTCATTATTCAATTCTCATGAAATCAGGGCAAAAATTCCAAAATTTACAAAGCTAAACCAAAAATCACCATAAATATACTAAAATGCATCAAATTCTTACATCTTCAACTTGGTAAGATCAAATCCCTGATTCTTTAACTTCCAAATTTTCTTAAGCTTCTAACCACCATAAATCAAAATTCTGAAACCATGGCAAGGAAGTTCTTAACACTATGATCAACTTTAATGAAGAGTACTTAAGCATATGAAGCCATTTAGCAAGTCAAAACACTACCTTTCATTTTCTCTTTCCTTCCTTGCATTGAGACAGAAATGGAGGCAGATGAGAGAGATGAAAATGATGATAATCTCATTCCTTCCCTTATCCCATGCACCAACCGACTTGGAGGGAGAGAGGTGAGTGTTTTCTTTCTTTTTTGAAACTTTGACCAATCCTATGGCTATCCTCATGACACTTGGCAAGATTTCATGCCTCCTTTCATAAATCCATATAACCCATGCACACTTGATTCCACCTCTTGCTTAACAAATCCTAGCTATTGATCTCAAGTTACCTATGAGTTATCTCTTTGGTAACTGACCAATCGGTCAGTAAATTTACCATTTTACCCCTGATTGTTATGACACATATATCATCATCAAACATATTTTACATCACAACTCATAATATTTACTTCAAAAGTGCTTAATTAACATTAATTACATCACTTTTGGGATTATTAGCCCTTAATTAAAATTCAGGATATTACACTCTCCATCTTCCATTTTTCGCCAAGCACAAAGAGGAAAGAGAAATAAGAAAGCTCAAGTTTAGGTGAGAGGTTGTCCTTAAATGCTCAATTCATCTTCTTTAATGTTGTTCATGGCAATGAGAGCTTCATTGCTAAGGTTTTAGATTTTTGAAAGAAGGTGTTTGAGAGATTAAAGAAATTTGAAAGTTGAGGAATCAAGGAACCAACCTTGGGAAGAGGGAGATGTGAGTATTTAATGCATCTTTATTTAAATCTTAAGAGTATTGGTTAAGTTTTGAAATTTGTGATTTTGCCTTGATTTTGGTATAATTTTGAAATGCTTGAATTGGTTAGTGTATGGTGGTGAAATTGGTGGCATATTGTGTCATTGGAACAATAGAATTTATTTAGAACTTAGGAAGGAAAAATTTGTGTAATTGGGTCATGTGTGGTAATGTGGTGTCCAAAATAAAAGATTGTTGTTAGAATGGGATTTTGGATGTTTTGGTGTTTCCAATAGGTTCTTTATGAAAATTTGTGTGGGAAAAGGTTTATTTGTTGATTTTAGGGGCTATTGGACAAATTGGATAAAGTTTGGAAAATTTTGTTATCTGCTGCGTATTGGCTTCTGATAAGCCTCACTCGAGTGATCTGGGATCTCACTCAAGTGTAGCATCATATTCTCTCTTTTCCTTCAGTTTTTAGTTGCACTTCTATGCCAGAAAGCAAAAGTGTATTTTCTTACTTGTGAGTAATATAGGTTATCACTCGAGTAAACCTTGTCTCACTCAAGTGCAAGAGGATTATACACTATGAGGATGCGTCTCAAGTTAGCACTCGCAGCCAATTTGTCAAGAGTGTGTGGTAGCACTCGCAAGTGTTACACTATCACTCGAGTGCTAGAGTTGTCACTCGTGTGCACTTCCTATTTTAAGGTTTCTGTTGCTCTCGGGTAGTCACTTTCTATGCCTCACTTTGTAGGATTGGGGTTAGCATGAGGCTACCACTTAAATGTTGAGGTCAGAACTCGAGTGCAGAGATTATTTTGTCTCTGTCATTGCTCTCGGTCAAGCACTCGCAAGAGTGAGCCGTCCTCACTTGAGTGCAAGTCATCCCATTACTTGAGTGCTTCATCCATCACTCGAGTGTATTGGCTAAAATCAGTAATTTCACTTCCGAAAGGGGGGTCTTTGGTCAAGTTTTCCTAACCCTTTAGGCTTATGTGTTATAATGCCCCGAATTTTGAGACTTGAAGCTAGAGAATAAGCCTGAGATTAGTGAACTGCTAAGTCCTGGTTTTGCAAGATCCTAAATTTTGATTATGGGTTAAGGACACTAAAAGTGGATGTGATTAGTGATAAATGGACCCTTTTGGAGATTATGATGTGAACTGTGATTCGTATGTTTTGTGAGCAGCACCGAAACCCTGTATTTAAGTTCAATTGTGGATTAACATCTAAATTGACTTAAAATAGAGGGAGGGCACATGATGTGATGAAATGGAAATATGTGATATGTTTTGGTGGTGATACAAGAGGAATTGTCATAATTAGGGGCAAAAAGGTAAATTTACCGACCAATTAGTCAGTTACCGAAGAGGAAACTCATTGGTAACTTCAAGATCGATGGTTACAATTGGCTTTGCAAGAGATCAAAGGGTGGAATCATGTGTGCATGTGCATATGTGAGCTCATAAAGGATGTTGCCAGATGTTGACATGTGGCACTTTGTGGACCCTTGGCACTTTGAGAAAACTCATTGGTAACTTCAAGATCAATGGTTACAATTGGCTTTACAAGAGATCAAAGGGTAGAATTATGTGTGCATCCTATGTGAGCTCATGGAGGATGTTGTAAGATGTTGACATGTGGCACTTTGTGGACCCTTGGATCTTGGTTAAAGGTTCAACTTATTTTCTCTCCTCTCTTTTTCTTAGTCGGCCAAGTGCTCTAATTGAGGCCAAAAGCTGATCCTTCTTCATCCTCTCCACTCTCTCTCTTGTCTTCCATTTTCTCCTAGTAAGGAGGAGGAAAGATAAAGAAACAAGGTGAGTTTTGGTTGGTTTTTGGTCCTCTATTGCTAAAACACCCTTCTATAATGTTGTTCATAGTGATGAGAGCTTCATCTCTATGGTTTTAGATTCTTGATTGGAGGTGTTTGGGAGCTTGAGAAAAATTGGAAAGATGAAGAATCAAGGAATTGATTTGGGAAAGAGGAAGAGGTGAGTATTTGAAGCCTTTTGATCTAAGTTTTGTGATTTTGTGAATTGTGAAATTTTTCCTGATTTTGGTGTAATTATGAAATGGATGATTTGGTTTGTATATTGTGGTAAGAATGGTGCCATATTGTGTTTTGGTATAATTAGAATTGGTTTTGAATTAGAAATGGAAAGTGGTGCAATGTTGTGGTTTGAATTGTGATTTGTGTGACATGTTGTGGTAACATGTCAACATGATTTGAATTTGGTGTTTCCAATGGATTCCTTGTGAAAATTTGTGTGAGAATGATGTTTGGTATGAAAAAGGGACCATTAGAAGCAAAGATGCAAAATCTGGAATTCTGTCTTTTGAAACTCTGCTATGGACAGTCTGTTTGTGTTGCCGTTTTGAATAAGAAAATGATATCAGAAAATTCTGAAACGTTCTAGTCTTGAAGCTCACATCCCAAGCTTCTAAATGGATATATAATTTGTGTCATTTCGTTTTGTGAACTAGGAGTTATGGTTTTCCAAAGTTTGGCATTAAAACTGGGTGAAAATCTGGAACAGCAAGGGAATTTCGTGTAATTCTGGAATTTTGTGGTGATTTTTGGTAATGGCTCATATTTTTCCTATGAATAGGACTTAAAAATATTTTAATGGGCTTTAGGATCACCTCATTTTAATTTTTCTGGAATTAGTTATTAATTTCTGAAGTTTCCTTGGTTGCAGCGCAAAAGTTTCTGTGTGCGTTTTGGCCGCAGCCAGAAATTCTTGGCTGCAGCCAAAAACCTTCTGTTTGTATTTTGGCTGCAGTCAACCCCCATTTTCATTATTTTATGATTTTGAAAGGTGATTTCTAACCTAGTATGTCCCAATCCTTTAGGCTTTCGTTGAGCTTATTATAGCCATCTAAAGGTTGTGAATGGTAACCAACTTTAAGTGTAATGAAAGTAAAGATTTGGAATAGAGAATAAACCTTATGTCCTTGCTTTGGTTATAGGTTTGATGTTCACCCTGAACGTGGTTCGATATTCACCTAGTCGCAAGTAGCCGATGCTGATGCTTACGTGGAAAGAATAAGGGTAGGGAACTTACCTTTTCTGCATGTATTTGATAGTTGTGTTGGTGTATTGATGCATGTATTGCTTTGCTTGATTATGTGAAACATATATGAATGATTGTAGCTCTATTTCTATTTGTGCTATGACCATGAGTATGTTGATGAAACATTGAGCACGCAGATATGTCATTGTGTGAGCATGAGTTATGTATTGCAAGCATGTCATGCATTAAACACTTATCTTGCATGCATACTAGTATTTGTTTCCTACTGAGATTTTCTAGAATCTTACCCTCCCTACCAACATTTTAGATAGGGTAGATGGAATTGAGGATAGAGCAAGCAACCATGGGCGGCGATGACTCCTTCGGGTTGTAATCTTGTGATACTTGGTTATTAATGCATGTTTGGGATTAAGTATATTTGGATATATGATTGTATAGGTTGGAATGTATATTCGAGTATGTATTTGGTATGAGAACTTATGTAATCTCCTATTTGGAAAATTGTAAAGGGCGAATGTGCCTTGTAAAGCTTGGATTAATGTAAGAAATCCGGGATTGCCAGAAATTTATATTGTGCACTCTGATAGTTATACGAATGTGATTTATCTTCACAGAGTAGTTATATTCGATATGTGAATTTGAGATCAGGTCAATTGGATTTTGAAAACTATTTGTGAAAACCCTATCTCAAGGATGGTATTGTGAATAGTTTTAATAATTATTGGTCTCTATTTCACTTTAATCGCATATTTCGGATATAAATACGGAAGGGGGTTACAAGTATAGCCTTTTAGTAGCAACCTAAAGAGTTCCAATGATAGCCAACTTTAAGTATTATGAAAGTAAGAATTTGGAATAGGGATTAATCCGTCGTCCTTGATTTTGGTTTATAGGATTTGATATTTACCCTGCTCGTGAGCCATCTATGCCAGAGCACACGTGGAAAGAACAAGGATAGGGAACTTACCTCTCCTGCATGTATTTGATATTTGTGATGGTGTATTAATGCATGTTATTACTTTGCTTGATTATATGAAATATATATGAATGATTGAAGTTCTGTTTCAATTTATGCTATAGCCATAAGTATGTTGTTCGAAATGTTGAGCTTGCATATTTGTCATTGTGTGAGCATGAGTTATGTAAGGCAAGCATGTCATGCATTAAATATTTATCTTGCATGCATATTGGTACTGTTTTTCTACTGAGATTCTCTCAAATCTTACCCTCCCCTACCAATAATTTAGACAGGGCAAGGGGCTCAATGAGGGGACAAGCAACCAGGGGCGATGAAGACTCCTTCAGGATGTAGATTTGGTAGTTGGTTATTAGTTATGGATTGGGATAACTATATATGTTTGGAATATGTATTTGGATATTTGGATGTGTATATGTTCAAATGAGTAATTGGTTATGTATTTGAGATGGATTTGTGTAATCCCCTATTTGGGAAATTGTAATAGGCGAATGTGCCCTCTAAATCCTTAGTAAAGGTATGAACCTGGGTTTGCCGGGATTATTATGTTGTGCACTCTGATATGTTATAAATGTGATTTATCTTTGCAAGGTAATTGTATTCGAAATATGAATATGAGACCAGGTGTATTAGATTTTGAAAGGTATTTGTGAAAACCCTATCTTAAGGATAGGGAATTGAAATGAGTTTTGTTTATCTGACGGTCTCTAATTCATTTTAATCATGTATTTTGAATAATAATTATGGAGGGGGTTACACCAATGATCCCAATTCTTAGATCTAGTATAGTTCTTATATAACGTTTCCTACTCACAGGAAATTCTGAGCAACTAAATAGAGATAAATTATGAACGTTTAGTGTTGCTAAATAATGTTGTTTTAATTAAGTTTTTTTGTTACTTCGTAGTTGAGTTCGACTTTGTGATAAGTACTTTTCTCGGTTGCAACTTAGAGAATACCAAGTAATGTGGTCCTATCTATCTTAATTATCGATGCTGCTCGTGATTTTTTTGAAAACTCTATAAGCCTAGATTGAGTAGAGATGGTATAAACCCTACAATTTTAAGACTAAAATTGTCTTGTGGGACCTTTGTATGAACCCTAGGACTGGATAAATTGTTATATGTGATAATTAGAGACAATGATAGACCTGTATATGCGAACTGAGTTGAATTTCATATGGTTGTGACTCATGCCTTGTTTCGGTAAAAACACTCCTATTGAAGCAAGTTTGATGTAGGCTCACCTCAGTGAGGGACACACTCGTTGAGGTGAATGGCCCAATAAGGGTAAAAAAAGTGATTTCCATGTTATGATGACTATGATACTATGTATGATTTATTCATATGTGTTTATGCACAAGCATGTGATCTTTTGATATATTATGAAAGTATACTTGGTACGTGCATATGATAAGAGTTGAGTTTATGACATTGATTGACATGCATGAGCATGAGAACATATAGTAACCCCTTGAGAATAATGTGATATAAATGGCAGAATTAGTGATTGGGTTGTAATTTGTAAAAACAACTGAATACTATATGGCATGCCACTAGTTTGATTATTGTGCACCACTACTTGGCATCAATTTTAGAAGGCAATATTCCCTGATATGACACTCCAAGGGCTTCTGGGCAATATTCCTGGGGCTTGGGCAATATTCCTGAGGGCAGTAACCCTACTGGAGGAACACATAGTATCATATGTGCTTTGTAATACTTTGGCTAGTCTACATCGCACTTGTGGAGAGCTCGTGAGTGTAACCAATAACATGGAATGTACTTAGCCCATAGGTTCAGTCGGAGGAAATAAGAAGAATATAAGGATAGTAAGGGGTTAATGAAAAGTAAACAATAATAATTGCATTATGACATTTTATGATACGGTATGTTGTGTTATGAATAAATGTTCTCTGAGCCATATGAATTGATACTATTATACTCCTGCTTATTTTGTTTACTTACCTACTTGCTTATTATATCTGCTTAACATGTTGTATATTAGTCCCACCTGGCATCCCACAAGTAGTTAAGGTGGATAGTAACTATGTTACTAAGATAGTGGTCTCATCCCGTTAGTTCTCACTCTTTTCAGGTGAGAGCTTGAGGAGCAACGTGACTAGGAAGGCATCTAAGGCCTGAGGCTATAGCTATTAGTAGCTGCAATGTACTTTTTCGATTCCATTTATTGCCACAGTAAGGATCTGCAATTGAAATTTATGATTGTGTTGAACTATGAGTAGTCATTTATTTGGATTTTGGTAGTAGACGACATAATGCTTAGGGTTTTCATAGAAATGCATTATTATAGCTTATGAATTATTATGTGATGGATTTTGGACCTACAATTGTTATATCTGGCCATGTGATATTTTTAGGCCAGGGCCCCGAAGCATAGATTTTGATATATTGTTATAAGGGCATAATAGTTAATGCATGATGATAAATGAAAAGTTTTCTTAAACTTCACTCTAAGAGTAGGAAATATGAGATAGGGTATTACACATATGGAGTAGTTGAAGCAGTTTATCAATTAAGACTTCCTTCTTAGATTTAAAAGAGGACCTTATTTGTTTCCCCTTTTGACAAGATCACAAACTAGGTCTTTTTTGAAATGAAGTTTAAGTGACCCAATGACTAAATCTTTCTTTATTAGTTTGCCTAGTTGGTTAATATTGACATGAGTAAGTATCTTATGACATAACCAACTTTCATCAGCATTGATAAGAAAACAATTTTAAGTACTATTAGTATTTATATCAAGAGTATAGCAATTACCATCTCTTAAGGCTCTTACTTGACTTTGAAATGGGAGATTCAAACTTTAAACTTGAAATTCCCCAGAAGTTGAAGTGGATCGAAGAAGAAGAAGCCAATGTCCAAGTTTATGAAATATGATCTTCATGTTTTGGTGAGAACAATTGATCCGTATAATGAAGAAAGGAAGTTACTTCAGCCTGCTTGGACGCCATCTTGAGCACTTAGTGCTGAGGTAATTCTGCTCTTTAATTTCCGTATTAGAAAAGTCCACATTAGCCTCTACCTTTTTGACCAAATGAGGTTGCTGGAAAAATGGAGGGGAGGAATTGGGCGCTCAGTAAAACTCACTTGTTTAAGAACGTGTTCTTAAATTCTTTGCTTATTATGCCTCACTTTTCTCAATTTGTGCTTTGCATAACTAGGTACTATTCTCTTTCTTGTGTTTTCACTTCACCGCATGAATGCGAGAGAAATTAATATAGGGGTTGGAATAGTGATCGACCACTTGGCATTTTCGATGCCCTTTCTTATCTCACATTTTTTCCTAGAAAAATTTGGCTATGAATGTCTATTTTATGATTCATGATGCTTATGAAGTACAAAACCGTGAGATTATATTTTTTCATACTTATAGGGTTATATTTCATCGATATAAATAGTAATGGGACATATTACATTATTGATTTTAGTAGACAATTCGGGAGGTATAAATCAATCCAAAGATGTTTTATGTTGCAATGTTGAATCTTTAACCATCAAGCTGAAGGTCATTCATGCTTTAATTGGGTTAGTTAGAGAAAGTCAAGCCAAAATTTACAGAATGAGTTTGCCTGAATATTGACTTGAACTGTAGTGGCTTGAACTCTGCAATAAGCAAGGCTTAATTTTGATCGAGAGTTTAGTTTTGCTACCACTATGACATAAAAACATCTCCTTTCTTGGGACATTTATGCATTCATTTAGGTTGATGCTTAAAGTATAATGATAAAGTTCTAGAGCAACTTTAGGATTCTAAAAGTCCTCAATTGTTGCTGGTGCTTGTAACGGTGAAATAAAGAGAAAGAAACTAAAGGGAAAAAGAGTAGTTGTAAGGTGGCTAAAGTTGTTTAGATGGAAGAAGAAAGAATACCAATGAATAATGGCAGAAGAAAAAATACTATACAAATTGAAAAGGGTAAATTCTTGTTTTCTTGCCCTCACTTTTTGGTGCATATTTCTATCTTAATTTAGTTTGCACCATCCAACTCTTGCCCACTTTCTTCAAATACTTTGAGTATGTCTCTTTTTCCATCCATGCCACTGTGTTTTTTGAGTGGCTACACTTTGTTGTTTGTTATTACATTCACCATAAAGTAGCTTGTATTTTACCTTTTAGATTAAATTGAATAAAACTTGCACTCATCTTTTAATGCACTAACGGTCTACTGCTTGAATAGCCAAATGCAACCATAGGTGATAAACTTGTTAATGACAATATATTGTGGCTAGAACTCTTGGAAATATGAAGTTATAATGTGTTGTTAATAAAGGAAGTGATAGTTATTAATATGGGTCGTAAATTCGTTATTGACAACTGTTTTGTGGTTGGAGCTCTTGGAAGTACAAAGTTGGAATGAGTTGTCAACAGGGGCAGCAATAGTTGTTAATATGGGTGGTAAATTTATTAATGAAAATTAAATTATGCAGGTTGACAACATACAAATGCTTCTTTAGAATTTCTTGTGGTGGCTTGGGAATCATTTGAACAACATACATGGTGACAAAGTGATGTCTTTGGTGCAAGGGTGGAGTCTAAGGAAGAGAACAAAATAGACAAACAAGTTTGATTGTAACTATAATTTGTAGGATCCATTCATGAAATGTATTTTGTAACTTAATTTACTTGATATTAGTGACTCATTGTATTGACTTGATATTAGTGGTTAATTAAGCATATACAGAATTTTTGCACATGACTAGGTTTTGTTATCAATGTATTTGCAAACTTAGGGTTATCATTGTAATCTTTATAGATTATGTTAACATGAAGATATATAAACAAGTGCAAGGAATGCATCAACAAGTCTATGGGTGCTGACTGACGAGTCTATGGGTATCCATTGATACGTCTATGTGCCTATTGACAAGTGGGACATCTGACAGCGACAACTCTTTTGTTTGTCCAAATAATATATCCACATAATAAATATGAAATTATAATAACAAATGTAGTTTACAAATATGTCCACACTAATATTAAATTACAATTTATTCATAACCTAATAGCAGTTTGACCACATTATGTAAACATATTTAATATATATTAACAAGTGCAGGGGATGTACTGACAAGTCTATAGGCGTCCACTGACAAGTACATAAGCCTATTTTGACAAGTTCATTTCCATCTTTTAAAAACTGCATTTACATCATAACACCAGTTTACATCCAACTTTCATTTACATCTTTAAATGCATCTATAAGGAACTGCATTATCTAGAAGGTCCATAAATGTAGTTGTATCAAATGTCAGTGTGAACTTCATAATGTTACTCTATTTTCCCACAATCAATAATATTATTATTTTGAACTCTTAATAACTTGTGCCTTCCTTAATGGTTTTTTATTTCACCATACCCCCAACATATGTTATATCACCAACTTTACTAATTATAGATTGTCCCTCTATATGAAGGAAACATAGGAGATTTTTCCCTGATATACTAGCCATAACCATTATCAACATGCATAATACAATTATCATTAACAAGTTTACCACCCATATTAACAACTATTATTGCACCTATTAACAACATATTATAACTTCGTATTTCCAAGAGTTCCAAACACAAAATAATTGTCATTAATATGTTTACCAACTATA
The DNA here is from genome assembly GCA_963210345.1 of Inga oerstediana. Classification (NCBI taxonomy): domain Eukaryota; kingdom Viridiplantae; phylum Streptophyta; class Magnoliopsida; order Fabales; family Fabaceae; genus Inga; species Inga oerstediana. Next base: position 31,056,261 of record OY723408.1, read on the forward strand.
TTAACAACTATCACTGCTTCAATTAACAACATATTTTGACCTCGTATTTCTAGGAGTTCTAACCACAAAATAGTTGTCATTAACAAGTTTATTACCCATAGTGACATTTGGCTATTCAAGCAGCAGGGCAGTAGTGCATTAAAAGATGAGTGCAAGTTTTGTTCAATTCAATATAAAATGTAAATACAAGCCACTTTATGGTGAATGTAATAGCAAACAACAAAGTGTTTCCACATAAAAAAACATAGTGGCATGGATGAAAAAAGATACAGACTCAGTATTTGAAGAAAGTAGGCAAGAGTTGGATGGTGCAAACTAAATTGAGATAGCAGTATGCACCTAAAAGTGAGGCTTGGGCAAGAAAACAAGAATTTACCTTTTTCAAGTTGAATTTTACTGAGTACCAAAATCCTCCTTGCCATTTTTTTGACAACCACATTTGGTAGAAAAAGTAAAGGCAAATGTGGACTTTTCTCCCAAATCTTGATTTAATATGGAAATTAAAGAGCATATTTACCTCACCACTAAGTACTTAAGATAGCAACCAAGTAGACGGAGTAACTTCCTTTCTTTAATATATAGATTAATTATTCTCACTGGAACTTGATGATATGTGGCTTTCACTATAACACCTCAAACCAAAAAGACAAATACTTAACCAAAGTATTTCAAATATAGACAATATGGATGTCCAACATCCAAATCATCAAAATACATTATCAATTCAAATAAAACACATTCCAAATTATTAGCGCAAGCGTTTCACCCAAGAGGAAGGTGAATTGGGTGATCACAGAAAATTCAAACCGAATATAAAAATTGACATAATTTAAAGTAGTAAAGAGCTAGGAGAAATATCAACGAAGTGTACACTGGGAGTTATACTGGTTTGGCCACAATCACTTTGACCTACGTCTAGTCCTTAAAGATCTTCTGAGAGTTTTCACTATCTTTTCCAAGATTCAGTGGGTTCTTGGTACCTTAGTACATAACAAGTCCCTTTACTGGACACTCGCTCCCCCTTATATGATGTAAACCAATCCCCAACTCAAGGTTCCACAACCTTAAGTTGTCTCAATAACAGATATTGAGTTTGTAATGAAAATCTCTCTCACAGAGTAAATATATGAACATGGAAGTACAAGAATGAATATAAGAAACAGAGCACTAAGAATATGTTGATCGATATATGTTCTTGTATAGTCTGTTGTGTCTGTTCTACGTTGAATATTCCCATATTTATAGTTGAATTATGATAGCCGTTGGAAGTATTTCAACATATCCGTTAGAGTTACACAGCTTTATTTGACTATTCTTCAAATTTGAAAAATAGCCATTGTGGTAGGTAAGTGTTACAGACGTTACGTTTGATTTTTCTCTCAAAGCATGATTTCTATATTGTCTCCCTGCAAATATACTTAAAATACTAATACAATGAAAGGTTAATCATATAGATAGCAAATCAATAAATAATAGATTAAAATCATGTATTCTAGACTTCATCACTCGAGTGATCCCTTTCAAAACTTGGTAGAGAGTGAAGTCGATATTTTTGATTAGATAACTCAAGTGGTCACTCAAGTGATCACTCGAGTGATCCCTTCATAATCTTGGTAGAAAGTTACTGGCTTATTTCTTACTTGATCACTCGAGTGGTCACTCAAGTGATTCTTGGTCATCACTCGAGTGATCACTCAAGTGACACCATCCAAATCTTGGCAGAAAGTTTCTGGCTCTTTTTAGCACACATCACTCGAGTAATCCCTTCTAAATTCTGCCAAAGGCTCCTTATCTTGTCCTGTGACTTTTTGTCCCTCTTCATCACCTGAGTGCCAACTTGAGTGATGGCTCTGTATGCCACCAAGTACTTAGTTTCTTTGTTCAAAACTCTATTGTTTGTTATCAATACATTTTGTAAGATCATTCTAATCTTTGTTATCATCAAAACATATGGGATCTAACACATATGATAAATTAAATCCTCAAAATATTTTAGTTGATAAAAATAAAATGAGGAAATCTTAAAGTCATGTAAAAAAACAACATAACATGTACTCAAGGAGCACAAAAGAGTCTTCAAGGCTCACTTCATAGGTGTCTTCCCTTACTTTTACTAGAACAATCACCTAAAAAATATTAAGATACAGGGATGAGATCTCATGTCTCAGTAACCACTAAAAGTTTTTACTATAAACAAGAAAACCACATATTATTTAAAAGAAGGAACTTATTACACACACACACACACACACACACACACACACACATTTGTAAATTTCACGATCCTTATACCAAACGATTTCATATTTAGTCATAATTATGTCAGTCTCTATTTTCATCATAACATATAATATAAAATTATGCAATATATAATATGCAATATTCAACCTCCCTTATATCATTGTCCATCGTTAACAAAAACCCATCAATTTGAATGGATTATCCCAAACTCACCAGTTCTTAAGATGCACCCAGCAAAGGTGTGGAGCTTAAGTCTAGACTATAACTCCCCTCCAAAAATGAACAAAACTAAGGAGGTATCACATGCCCCACATCTCCAATACAATCCTGACCAAAGAAAAACATGGAAGAAGGTGCCCTGACAAGTGCCATCTATTGTGCATTGAGTGATGACATACCATGTGGTAAAAGATCTTACTATACAAATTTCCTCCTCCTTACTCCAACCCATCACAAATGCAACTGTCATCATAATTATATTCAATCACCAATAAATATAGCATTATTAAAAGTAATGTACAATAGATCATGCTTCCATTCGTATCAAATATCATCACATATACAAACATGCCGAAAAGGAAGCATTAATCAAAAAATATATTAATTATAACTAAAATATTAACTATATAAATAAAATTAGTTATAAAGAAATTTACTTGTAACATTACTTGAGAATTTACGTCACATACACAAATACATATAATTCAATCAATTTTTTTTATAAAAGAGAGTCATTCACAATTCAATCATACACAATTCACAAGTATATAGAAGAATATTCAAAGTTACTTACTACTCTCTAGCTTACATGTAATCACACAAGAGTTACTCTAAAGCTTTCAATGAGAGCCTACAAAATCACACACATAAATATCTATTAATATATTAATTAAAAATACTCTAAAGTTACTCTAATATCACTCTAAAACCTAAATATACCCTTCTAAAAATTAATATTGTATAAATACATGTTTCTTAGTTACAACGAATTTATTTTTAAATTTAGATTCCAAAAAAATAAGATAAAATAAAAATATATAAAAGGTTTCCCGTAGTAATTTAAGGAATCAAATAGAAATATATATATATATATATATATATGGAAACACACAAATCCACCAACATCAATGAAAAGAAGGAGTTGTTAGTTAGTAAGTGAGTTTGTTTTAATTAAAAGAAATGTGTGTGTGTGTGTGTGCGCACACGCGCGCGCGCGAGTAGAAAGAGAGAAAAGATGGGACTCTTCAAGAAGGAATAAGAGATGGATGTGGGTATACATATATATAATAATAGCACAATCACCCACACACATCTATAGTGAAAAACTAAAAAGAAGAAGGAACTCAATTGTAACATCCCAAATTTTATTCACCAATATTTCTTGTATGTATTAAGACATTTAATGAAATAAAATGGTAAATTATGGTGCACATAAAATGACAAAATAATGCATTTAGTGACTATATGTAATATAATTAAGTTTGGCCACAAAGGAGAAATTTTTAGTCCCTTAAAGGCCTAACATGGAGGTCTAAATTGGAACATGAAAGAGCATAAATATTGGCCCAATAATAATGTTAAGTTTCGGCCAAACAAGAGGAGGAAAGAAGAAGTCATAATTTAATACAATAAATCACAAAAATATATGGGCAAAATGGTCATTTGGCTAATAAAAATTAAAATTCCATATTTTCCCTTATTATTATATGTGGGACATCCAAAAAAAGGAGCAAAAAGGGAATTAATGATTGAAATACAAATGTCAAGAGTTGAAGCATTTTAGCCAAGTAAAAAGGTGAAGTTTGAAAAGTCAAAAAGCAAAGATTGTGAAAAGTGGCCATTACATATTAATTGCAAGGGAATGGATGAAGGTAATTGAAGAAGCCTATTTGGTTACTTGGAGGGCTCATTTACGTCACTTTTGGAAAGAGGAAAGAGAAGCATATATGTTAAGTTAACAAGGGATAAAGCCATATGGGAAACGGTGATGACATTAGTAAAATATCACACGGTAATTACATAAAAATATTATATCTTAAGGAGGAGGAAAATTGTGATAATTCAAGAGCCATTTTCATTTCTTTTATGGCTATTATTTTTGGCCAAGTAAATGAGAAAGAGAAAAGATGATGACAATTAAAATTGGCATGTGTTCAATTATAATAACATACAATAAAAGTAAGGAGGTGTGTGACGCCCTAGTTGCATTATCATTCTAATGAGTCTTAAGTAGTGAATCAGAACCACTAAGTGATATTTCTTGGTAAACAATTTCAAATCCCAATTCCAAATACAGGATTCGAATATGCACTTAAAGGGGGTTTTCTGAATAACTTAAAAATTTTCAAAGATTGTTCACTGTGGTTCTTTACTCATTATGACTCATCTTTGCTTAATTCTCTTGATTATGTACATGGAAGCGTTTCTATACAATTCTTATTGGGGATTATTATTCATTTCTGGCTGTTGAGCCATTATTCTTACCAGATATTCTTAACTAATGGGCTCGTACTATGCGATTTCCCACTTCTGATTCAATTATCACGCTTGGATAATTAACTCATTCGTAACGTGGGTTATATAGTTATCCATTGCAAATATATTAATTTACATAACAGACTAGTGCGTGAATAACTTTTTTCTTCTTCATTGCAACTTCTTTCCTGGAACAGCGTCCTACACTCCTTTTCTGTGCTTGGCTACCTATATGGTTGGTGGGGAGGGTAAGATTTGGGGGAATCTCAGTAGTAAACATTATAGACAATACATGTAAGATGAATGCTAGTGCATGATATGCTTGCCTTACATAACCTTATGTTCACATAATGATATTATGCATGCTCAATGTTTCATGCAACATACTTATGACTATAGTAAAAATAGAAACAAGGCTTCATTCATTCATACATGCTTCACAAAATCAAATAAAGCAATATAGCAAATCAACACACAGCATAAATATCACATACATGTAAGTAAGTTCACTACCTTTTGTCTTCAAGTCCCCTCTTTATACCTTTTATTCTAACCACTGACGTTGCTTCCAATTCCTTTTCTTTGTCATCTCATGGCCCTAGATAAATGGCTACATTATTAGAGCCATGACAAATAAAAGTCTAATGGGCTACTTTAGCCTATATGACTTATCTTTATTCTTTGGGCCCATACTTGTCCCCAATTTTAATAACCCAAGACATCTTGGTTGGTTAACCATTAAAGTCAACACATTAGGCCTAATAGGTATTTAATGGCCCCAATCTAACCTCAAATGCTTAACTTAACCCTTAAAGGCCCAATTCTATTACAAAAACACTTTACTTTAAATTTTTGCACAATTACCAAAAAGCTGGCAAGATTTTCATTAATCTTTGAAAATTCACAACTTAAGCTTGGAAAATCCAATTAAGGTGATTCCAATGTGTCACTTATTAAGTCTATATTAAGGAAAAAATACTTCCAGCAGCCACTTGACGATGCACCGTTCCCAGTTTCCCTTTTTCCCCTGCTGCTAGAAGATCTGACCAGTTTTAATTGTCTAACTACAAACACTCATAACTTCTAGTGTACTTATCCAAATCCTTCATAATACCTATCAAATTCAAGGTCTTTAAGTGTAATTTAATTTTGGAAAATCTCATCATCATCATCAGATAAAGTTTTAATAGTGAAATTTTCTCCAAAATAAAACTATCAGAAGAAAAAGCATACTGGCAGCTTAGTGAACTAAGTTTCCAGCATTTGGGCTTTTTAACCAGTCTTCCAAAAATTATAATCAGAGCTTATTACTACACAATTTTTTGTGTAGAATCCAATGCAAAGCTCAAAAATACCAAAAACAAATTCTTTCTCCTAGTTTTGCCCCTAACCAAAATCTGCCTCCCAAAACAACAAAAATCAAGTTTGTGTTTTTAACTACTAACAAGCCTAATATGTAACCCCCTGCCTTAATTAACGTGATTAATTTTTGATAAAATGTAATAAAAAGGGGTTTGAGACCGTCGGATAGTTCAAAACTTGTTAAATTACCCACTAAATAGTAGGAGCTTATAAAATTTCCAAAACTTCTTTCCTATCCGGGTCTCGTTTTTAATTACCGAATATAATCACCTGTGCAGTTAATTTACATTCACATATATCAGAGTTCGTAATTTAAACCCCGGCAACCCCCGGGTTCATCTATATATATATAGAGTTTCAAACTCCAAGTAGGGGATTACAGACCAAATATTCACACTATTTACATCTCAAAATGTAATACAGTAATCCCTATCCACAATGATTAACCAACAAAAGCCATACTAATGTCCCTAGGAAGCTCTAACCGCTCCGGGTCGCTCGCTTCTCCTTAGAGCCAGTCGCCCTGTCTGAAAGGTTAGTTCAAAGGAAAGAATGAGATTCAAAAGAATCCCAGTAGTAACTAAGCATTTATACCACATATAAGCACACAGCATGTAAGCAAATCATCAAACAGCAGCAGCAACCAATATCAAACTCCACCCTCATCCCCTTTCTCCGCCGGGAAGGCACACTGCCCTAACCCGAACCGTTGTTAGCTACTCAGGGACTATTGGCGTGGCATATCACACTCCACCCTCATCCCCTTTCTCCGCCGGGTAGGCACACTGCCCTAACCCGAACCGTTGTTAGCTACTCAGGGACTATTGGCGTGGCCGTGCATACATATAGCCTTATAGCTCATACAGCTAACCGGCTTTCACAAATGGCCCGTCGGCCTCACAAATAGCCTTTCGGCTCATAATCAGCCTTTCGGCCCACATATCACATAATCACACCTCATCCTCATCCCCTTTCTCCGCCGGGAAGGCACACTGCCTAAACCCGAACCGTTGTTAGCTACTCAGGGACTATTGGACTGACGGTGCTAACACATATCCACATAAGTCGCAACATACGAACTTATCACAAAATCAATGATACTACGCACATACAATGCATCACATATGGTACAAAAGAAAAGTCACTACCTGATCCCTTCCTGATGTCTCTGGACACAGTGGGCTCACGCGGATAGCAGATATCAAATCCTATAATCAAATTAGGGACATTTGGTTAATTTCCTTTTCCAAGTTCTTACTTCAATAACACTTTAAGTTGGTATTCATTTGGACTCTTTAGATGGCCATTAAATGCCTATTCATATGCCTAAAGGGTTGGGATAACTATCCCCAAAGATCCCTCTTTGGAAAGCTAAACTCTGATTTTTGGACCCCTCACTCGCACCCCTCACTCGAGCACAGAAGGCCGTGCTCGAGCACAACTCCCATTTTCACTCGAGAACATGCGAGTGAGACGCAGGAAGTGCTTGCCCGAGAGCAACTCCCGCGACCAACCTACACTCTCACTCGAGCACAAGAGGCTGTGCTCGAGCAGAGACCTCGCCAGCACTCGAGCACCACGGAAGTGAGGCCTTGCGAGTGACAACCCAAGAGCACTCCCGACTCTCCAACCACAAGCGCACTCGAGCACGGAGGGCTCACTCGAGCACAACCCCAGTGCTCGCGAGTGCCAGGCGCACTCTTGGCATTCACCCGCTAGTGAACACCCTGAGATACTCACCCGCAGCACCAAAACACACCCTCACTCGAGCACAAACATGCTCACTCGAACACGTTCATCCTGTGCTCGAGTGAGTTCTTCTCTCACTCGAGAAATCACACCAGAAACCAGAACGCAGCAACTGGTAAACTTCTCCAAAATCCACCAAATGAACTCCAATGGTTCTTAAACTTGTGTCAAAGCTCATTCTCACTTGTTTCAACACAAGGAACCCATTGGCAACCAAAAACAACTCAAATTCAACCCATTCAACACATTCTCTCTCTAAATCATCAAACCTCTCAAAACCTCATTCTAACAAATTCCCTTATTCAGCTTCAAATCAATTTCTAATCACTCCCAAGTGTCAAAACTGACCAAATGAACAGTGACCCACTAATCAAAGCCTACCCTTCACTCAACATCATATTTAGGTCTAATTTCCAGAATTCTCATTGATTAGGCAAACATCTTGACATATATATCAAAATGCATCACAAACCTACCTCTTCAACTTGCTGAAATCAACACCTTGATTCCACCAACTTTCAGATTTATCCAACAATCCAACACCACCAATGGAAATTCTAAAATCATAGAAATCAAACTCTCAACCACTTGGTCAACATTAATGAAGGGTAGCTAAGCATATAAGATCATTTACCTTAACAAAATTCGGACCCTTACTTTCTCTTTCTTGCTTACTCGCCGGAAATGGAAGAAAATGGAGAGAGAAGTGAGTAGGTGAAGATATGATCATTTGCCTCTCTTTTCCCCATGCATACCAACGAGTTGAAGAAAGAGAGGGAGGAGAGGAATATTTGACTTAATCAAATGGTCATTATTATGCCACTTGGCACCATCCCACTACTCCCACAATGATTTCACATATTCTCACATACACAAGATCCCACCCTTAGATCTTTCAATCTCAACCATTGATCTTGATTACTAAGGGGTTTTTCTCATCCGTAGCTAACCAGACGGTTGGTAAATTCACCGTTTTACCCCTGATTAGTACAATACTCATTCATTCACCATTAATGATCCTGATATCACATTACACAATATATACTTCAAATATGCTTATTTAACATTAATTACATCATTTGAAGTTATTATCCCTTAATTAAAACCCAGGATGTTACATAATACTTCAACAAGCATCATTTATCACCTTAAACATGATTAAAAACATCACCTTGCTTCAAAAATTCTCTTGGCCAAAAATCAAGGGTGGCACAAGAGTGAAGAAATACTTAACAAAAATACGAAGTAATCAGTTTAAAATGAAGTTGAGACTTACCTTTTCACATTTCTACAAGTGGTTCAAAATTTCAGCAGCACTCTGGCAAGCTAATGGACAAAAAATACCTCAAATGAGAATTCTGAGACCATAAAATTGAAGCTTACAGTGAGTAGAAGAAGTTTCCTGAAGGGCTTACCGGACAATAACGGCGTTTCAGGGTCGGAATCAACTTCGGTAGTCAGGAGAAATCACTATTCACTCCTTATTCTCTCTTCTTGTGTTCTTGAGTTAAGTAATCATATTTCTCTTTCTCTTTCCTTACTTAGCCAAAAATTTGGCCTTTAATTAGGCATGGATGGTAATCTCATCTCATCTTGCCAGTGTCACAAGATTAAGGCTTAAGAGTGCCATGTGTCATACAGCCATTGGTCTTCCATTTTCTCTCTCTTAGGTGGTGTATAAATGGTCTAGGGAAGGGAAAGGCCTGACAATTTCCTTGGACTCTCGGCGCGGTGCTCGAGAAAGTCCAATACTTGACCGGACTGGGGACCGGTGGATTCCTCAGACCCAGGCGTTAGGTGGCATTCTATAGAGATACCAACTCAAAAGGCATAAAGTAAGTATAATGATGAGGGATACTTGTCACCTCCTCATTTGGCCAACACAAAAGTAGCATTATCTATTGTAATGATTATGTGACACTTGTCATTTTCTTACTTAACCAACACAAAAAGGTGTGTCATCATGAGCCATCATTACTTTATTAAAGTTACTTTAATAAAGTTGCTTTATCGGTGCATACTCAGGATTCTACTTAGAACTGTAGCATAGATATCAAGGCCCACCAAATGATGCCAAGTCAGAGTGTATGTGTGTGGGCCCCAAAAACTTAGGGTACACATGTCTTCCCTGAAAATGCTATGTGCAAACCTATACCAGCCTATTTCACCCTACTATTTTGTCCCTTACCTCTTGATATAGTTGGGTGGCGTCTTTTACCAATCCAATGGCACCGTATATCTGTCCTATGCATATTGCACTAATACTTTGATCTTTCAGCCTACACATATTGGGCCCTCTGCCTGATAGGGCGGGACACATAATCCCCTCGAGTCTTTCTATCTCTCGACATTCTTAGGATAGTTCTCAAATTGGGCTTAGTCATTTGCCTAATATAGGCTTATCCTCAAAGTCCTAGGCCCAAAATCTGGGATATTATAAGGTGGATGAAGGTGATATTTTAAGAAGGCTTTCTCTTTCATTAAGAGATAATTTTCAGCTAACTTCAAGAACTGAGAGAGAGAGAGAGAGAGAGAGAGAGAGCGCATACGAAAGTGAGCTCAAGAACAAGGAAACAAGAGAGTTCAAGAAGGCAAATCCAAGGTAAGTTGATGAAAATTCAAGTATTCTTGTCTTCTAGTTCATGTAAGACCTCTCCTAACCTCTATATCTTTAAGAATAACACTTGTAGCAAGCAAAATCATAAGGAAAGATAGAGAGGGAGTCCATAGTTAGAGAGAGAAAGAAGGAGAAATCAAAAGATAACCACAAATAACCTTGTTCTCTTGTGAATCCAAGGTTATATGATTGTTGTTGTTGTGGTTGGTTGTTTGGCTTGTTTGATTGATTTTGTAATTTTAGGTGATGAAACTCTAAGGGGTTATACTCCTAAATTTCCACTAATAATGAATAATAGGTGTTTAAGTGGTTAATCATGTGATTACAAGTGGAAAGGAAGAGTTTAATTAAGTGTAATCATGAAATCCCAATTTTCCCTAAATTTCCCTTTGTTTCGGCCAGCTACAGAAATGGTGGATTAGGGCTAGAATTTTATGTTTTTGATAGTTCTATTAGATTTAGTAAAGAACATTGTGTAGGGTACATGTTAAGTTTGAAGTATAAAGGCCCTAGAATGTGAAATGACAAAATTACCCCTAAAACCCCAAGGCCCTAGAATGTTAAGTTTGAAGTATAAAGGCCCTAGCCTGGCTCATAATTTTTGAAAAAGTATAGTTGGATCGGGTATAAAGGGACTTGGACTGGGTCCCTAAGGGTATTTTGGCCATTTTGTAGTTTTAAGCTAAGATAGCCAACAAAATGATTTTAGAATAATACATGAATGAGTAATAACTCAATTATTGTAAATTTGGAATTTTAGGACCAGACAGTTAGCCCGAGTCAGGAGAGAGTTCAGGAACCACTTACAAGCTAAAAAAGGGTTCAAGGTAATAACTCTATCTTTCATAAATTATGTGAATATTATATGTTTTGTGTATGCCATCTTCTATAATATGAATAACGAACACACACTATCTAGTTGTGGTGTGGGAAAATCACAAGTACCGTCAGGTGGGAAAAGCACAAGTACCAGCCGGCCTAGTGAGGACCGAGCTATGATACATAGTATTGCTAGGGGGCATAGTGCCAAAGGGCACATTAACTAGTTGTGGTTTGGGACCCAGCTGAGGTACATGACAAGTAGGGGTTTCAAATTGACCTTTGGCCCTGAATTATGTGCACATCTGATTTACAATGTTATTATTACGTTACATCACATGGTGCATAGCATATTTACTTATCACATTTTATATGACTGATTAAATGTTACTATTGAGATTCGTTCGAATCTCACCCTTTTTCAAATTTAAAAAAATTCCAGCAGAAGGTAGTGGCTTGAAGGGCAAAAGCATCAACATAGGTGATTGAAGGTACGGGTCTAGTTCAAGCCTGGACAGTTGGTTATCCTTGGTTTTTGTTAGTTTTGTAGATATAGTATATATTTTCAAACCTTGTGAGGATTTCTTGTAATATAATACAAGTACTAATATCAATATGTTTATGCTATTTCTGTATGCCCAGTGAACTATGCGTTTATTACTTTGCAAATATCAAAATGTTAAGGGTTTTGACATCAATAGTAGGTGTAAAAGTTAAATGAGAAGACCAAGAGAGTGGGTAAAATATATAAAATGAAGAAAAGACAACAAAAATTATGGCTCTTGAAGCACCATGGACACAAACATGGTGTTGGAAATAAGGAATGTGGGGTGTGTAATGAGGAGTTATATAATATATATATATATATATATATATATTCTAGTACGTACAGTTGAAAAAGCACCCAATATTAATGAAGAAATGAAAGAGAAAATGCTGAAAAACTTGACAAGACTACACAAGCTAGAGAGAAGAGGAGGAGAGCAAAACAATGTACCTGGCAAGGAGTGATGCGGTGCCGAGAGTGTTTAGGGTGAGAGGGAAAAGGAGATTTTATAGGAGTAGGGTTAGGGTTTGACACCTATTTAAATAATATTTTTTGTAAAATAAAAAAATAATAATAAGAATAGAAATATTTTGAAAGCAATTTTTTGTTTTATTTTAGAATAACACATAGACCCATATTTTTAGAATAATTACTTTAAGAAGATATTTCATTTTGTATTTTATTATTTTTTTTATAGAATAAATATTTAGAACTTGATAATTCTTTTAATTTATTAATTTATTTTATGCTCTTGGGCTAAATAAAATCTAAACTACAACTAACGTTAAGTACTAACATAATTAGGATGTTACATTCACAAACCTGGACACTGGCTTCTTCTTCTTCGAGCCACCTCAACTTTTAGGGAATTTTGAAGTTTGAATCTCCCATTGATATTTTCAGATAATTTTTTAGCAAACCCAATCCTGAAGCTGGTATGAATGAGTCCATATAGTGGCAATGAAAATGAATAGTGGCAGTGAAGTTTTACCAAGGGTATTCCAGTCTTTTCACAATTCAATTTTATTATGATAATGTCCTATTGGACTTACCTGCAAAATGGAGATTTCAAGGGACCTTAGAGTAGTATAATCTCTTTCTTGAGACTATAGGGCAATTTCCCCATGATTTTATTAATTTTGATAGGTTACCATATCAATTTAAATGTATTTATTAAAATCTATTGCTGATCTAAAATATGATAAAACTAAAAAATCAGAAAATGTTATGAATATAATATTTGTGGATGTCTATATCCCCCATTATTTCCTATTCTCCCATGGTTTCCTATTCTCTCCCATTATTTCCTATGGTTATGGAATCACATTAATTGTGGACTAGAGAGTTGTGCCTACAACTAGAAGGCATATGTCATGTATTTTACAAAACACTGAATAGTGAATGATAATTACTCTTTCTTGCTTTCTACTCATTCTTCCATTCTCATCTTTCCCTTTACTTTATTACACGTTATCAACAAAAAAGCTCTAACGAAGATATAATTCTCTCTAGTTATTTTAACAATTTCCTCTACCTCCTTTTACCTTATTTTATTTGATCTATTAGGGATAATCTAAGCTCTTATATAGAGAACCCTTTTACCTATTGTCTTAAACATCAGGTTTCATGGCTTAGATTGGAGATTGTTATTGTTTTTCTATTTTATTTTTAATCTCCTTTACAAGCTCTTCTATATTATTAATATTAATTTGGCAAGAAGTCCAACACCCCTGATTTCATATTCTGAAATTATATGATCAGAATCCATATTGCTTTAATTTCTTATTCTGAAATTATATGACCAGAAGTCATATCACTTTAATTTCTTATTTTGATATAATAAGCTAGAAGCCATATTGCTTTGATTCCCTATTATATGGCCAGAAGCCTTATTCCTTTTCATCTTTTATATTATTATATGGCCAGAAGCCATATTACTTTGATTCCTATTTTGAGTTTATATGACCAGAAGTCATATAACTTTGATTCCTATTTTGATATTATATGGCCAGAAGCCATATACCTTTTTCGCACTTACAATATGGCTAGAAGCAATGAAACACCATCAAAAAATCATACTAAACATTGACAATCAAGCAATCACACTAAATTAAAACAAAATTAAACTTAGAACGGTATTACTCCAAGCCAATTATCATAAGTCAGAGAGCACCTTATTTACTTTTGGTTCAAAACAAGAAAAACGTATATAGTAATAAAGTCATCGATCACACAGTTTTCCCTTTAACCTTAATTACATTTTTGTACAATTATTTCATGTCTAACGACTATATAATGTCAGAGTTAATATTGTTGAGAATAGCAAATACAAGCTGAAAGTTTAGGGCTTTAATTAACAGAACACTAATCTGATTGAAGACCAAGGAGTGAGCTTCTACCCAAAGTCACGGTGGCAAAGGGAAGTCACCGCAGAGGAGAATAGTCACTGCGGAGCATAGAGGTGGTGGCGGAAGAGAGTGACGATGATCAAAGAACAGCGATGAGAAACACAGCAACGGCAGCGGTAATGACGGAGGAGAGTAGAGCAAAAGAGGAACAGGGAGCGATGGAGGAGTTTAGAACAAGCACAGAGCTCACAGAGAAATGGCAACAAGAGAAGAAAGGGTTCAGAGCGCAGGATCTAGACGCGCGGGAGTGAAAATACACTGAAATATCTCACCTTTTAGACTGGTTTTCCATTAAAACCGGTCTTAAAATGGTGGAAAAAAATAATTTTAAAAATTGTTCATCTTTAAGACGGGTTTATAAAAACCGGTCTTAAATATTATATTTAAGACCGGTTTTCATAGAAACCGGTCTTAAAAGTTAAAAAATTTAAAATTTTCAAATATTTTCATATTTTAATACCTGTTTATTTATAACCGGTCAAGATAAATTTTTATTTAAGACTGGTTTTCTTTATAACCGGTCTTAAAAGATAAAAAAATTTTACATTTTAAAATATTTTGATATTTTAAGACCGGTTTTGTTTAGAACCGGTCTAGATAATTTTTTTAAGACCAGTTATTTTTAGAAACGGTCTTAGAAGTTTTATATATTTACAAAACTGCCACCGGTCAAATTTTTAAGACCTTATCCGCTAGAACCAGTCTAAATGTGGCGGTCTAAAAAGGGAATTTTGTACGAGTGCATGCAATTAATTGATGGAAAAAATGGAAAACATTTTAAATGAAACCAAATTGTTGGTTATTTATATATAAGACTAAACCCATAAAAAGGAAAGTGTCTTATAAATAGGACTGGAGGGAGTAACTCCTAAGTCACAACCATTAAAATGAATTATTGTTTACAAAATATCAATTCCTCAATATATTAGTCTACCTAAATTTATTGCAAGACAATTTTAATGGCTAACATATTTTATAATCATGAATGTAATTCTTTCATCGTATATTTCAAATATGACATTAAGTAATAAATATCGCTCTGTGCAACATATGGGGAAATGACCCTAGTTGAGCTCTAAAAGATTACGTGCAACTATCACTTGTCTTTAATGATCATGTTAAGCGGTTTAAGGTAACTGCGGTTTTATATTTTGTTATGATTGATATATATATATTTGATAAAAAGATCAAATATGTATTAAAAAAGCATTACAAATACATACATGCAGTCAGCATATTACAAGATGTAAAAATAAAATCAATCTTATGCTGGTCACAGGAGAAAACTTCTACATTGAAAGAGTTAAAATTGGTTAGCAGTGTTGCTACGTCCCTGTAGATTGCAAAAGGAGAATCCTAGAGGCCTTGCACAAAAAAGCTCAGAATTTTTTTGGAGGATCATATATGAAGAAAATTCAAGATATGTATGAAAAAGGGAGATCTAGTGATCCAAGCAATAGATGCCCGCAATGATTTTATCTTGAACGAAGAATCTCCCTTTTCCTTTCTAAGCCATTTGAAATGCTGAATTAATTGACCCTTATAACATATCCAAGATTGATAATGGGCAGGGGTGGAGAATTTATGAAGGATAATTATCCAACCTTCTTTGTTGATCTCCAGGGTTCGATGGCCTAAAACATAGGTTGTGGGAAAAATTTCATCTGAGTTGTTCTTGAAAGCTAGATGACATAAGTTTGTTTGTCCTACAATGTCATTGACTATCTGCAATTCACAGTATGAAGGATGATCTTGATCATACAATGTCATTGACTACCTGCATTTCACTATATTTCCATATAATTGATTAAGCAAGACAAGACATTTGCCACAATGATATAGAGGTATGGTGATAGGGGTCACCTTGTTGAATTCCTCCATTTGGAAAGATTGGCTTGGATAGTTTTTCTGTTAAAGAGAAGGTGATATTGAACACTAGAAACACACTAGGATATGAGATTAATCCATTTATGGGGGAAGTTCATGCTAGCAAGGACCTCAAAAAAAGATTTTCATAAGAGTTGTTGTAAAAAATAAGTGTTTGAGTAGGTGTGTCAAAGAAGCTAGTCCTACATTGCTTGGAAATAAGAGGTCACTAGCCTATATATATCATTATACTATCTTGGGCTTGTAATGAGGCCTAGAGGAGTGGTGGGCTCGCGGGCACAACAACAGGTCACCGAAAGGCAAACTAGTTGAAATCTGGTGATTCCCTCCTGCGCATGAATAAATACGTGGTACTGGCACTTTTTGTAAAATCTTTTTTGCTCACCGGAAATATTATTTTTAGATAATAAAAATAATATTTATTTTGGCTTGCTGAAAAGTCACTATATTTTGGGGTTTGAAATTCATGACCCTCCGTGACTGAAAGTTGCTGGCTGTCCGATGCTTTGTCGAGCGACCTTTCCATTGGAAACGCACAGGCTTGTCTATTCGGTGGTGGCTATTCGGTCTCAACGGACGTATTGTCCAGGTTCCTTCGTGACCGATGACTCTTCATGAAAACGCCTATAAAAGAAACACAGGCGGGATGCTCAGTACAACACATTCTCCTCTCCTCTCCTCTGTACAATATTTTTTGACTGTCGTTGCCATTACCTTTCGCCAGTTCTATTTCCTTGATTATATCAAGAAGGGTCTGTTTAATCCTAAGGGGTGCCGCTTCCTCTCTGCCGATGGTCACAGAATAACTCTATAGGACAGTGTCCTCGGACGCGAATCAGATCATCTGTTTTGATCTTTACAGGTTGTTGTTCATCTGTTCGTCCAGTTGTTCATGATTGTCTATAATCTATAGAGTTAATACCAGTATGGAGAACAACGCTAATAACAACATTCCTGAGACTCAGACTCATCCTAGTGTAGCAGTTCTCGAATCTCATTCCACTGCAACAGCGGCGCCTTTTGCCATGCCGCTCCCAAGGGCTTTTCACGACACCTCTAAGATCGACGTTTTTGTCGAGAAAAATTTTAGGCGCTGGCAAGAACGTGTCTATTCTATTCTTGATATGCATGGGGTGGTTGCTGCTCTTGATCAACCAGAACCTTCATCAGATTCTGACCAAGCCGTGAAGGATTCTTGGACGTATGCAAATAAGGTTTGCAGGCACACCCTTATAAGTACTCTCTAATGATCTGTTCGATGTTTATTGTGTCTACAAGGAGGCACAAAAGATTTGGTAGTCACTTATCTTGAAATACACTGCTGAGGATGCCGGGAAACAAAAGTTCATTGTGGGGAATTTCTATAAATAGGAAATGGTCAAGGATAAGGACATCAAACTACAAATCAATGAGTATCATAAATTGCTTGAAGAACTCCGGGCTGAAAAGATCAATCTACCAGATGATTTTGTAGCAGGAGTCTTAATAGAAAAGTTGCCAGAAACGTGGAATGATTACAAGCAATAATTAAAGCACAAGTAGAAGCAGTTGTCGTTGTCGGATCTGATTACGCATATTATCATTGAAGATACCAACAGAAAAGTGATCCAAGTAGCAAAGGGGAGGCAAATGACTGCAAAAGTAAAGTTAGTGGAAGGAAAGCCGTACGACAAGAGGTATGGCTCTAAACAACAACACAAAAAGAAGTCTAATTACAAGCCTAATGATTCTAACCCTAACCCCAATTTCAAGAAGAAAGGGAATTGTTATTTCTGTGGAAAGCTAGGCCACTTTGCTGCTCAGTGTAGAAAAAAGGCAAAAGTTGAAAATCGTAAAAGAGATGAAAATCCTCCAAAGCAAAAAGTAAATTTGGTTGAAGGAGATGAAAACAATGATGATGAAGTCATTGTTGCTGTAGTCTCTCAAGCCTTATTGGTCTCTGATGTGAAGAAATGGGTGGTAGATTCTGGTGCTACTAAGCACATATGTGCCAATAAGGACATGTTTGCCTCCTTTGAAGAAGGAGAAGACCACATTTATTTGGCTAATTCATGAACTGCAAAAGTTCAAGGGAAAGGAAAAGTGGTGCTGAAACTCACATCTGGGAAGACATTAGCACTGAATGATGTTTTGTATGTGCCTGAACTTAGAGAAAATTTAATATCTGTGGCTCTATTAGGAAAATTTGGGGTTAAGGTGTCATTTGAATATGATAAGATCATTATGACAAAGAACAATATTCTGATAAGAAAGGGTTATTGTAATCAGGGTCTTTTTGTACTAAGTGTTGATGAAAATAATAATAATGCATCCTCTTCTGCTTACTTGATTGATTCCTTTGATTTATGGCATGCTAGACTAGGACATATACATAGATCTTTTATAAAGCGATTGCAAAATCTTGAGATAGTTTCTGAGATTAATATAAAAAATGTTAATAAATGTGAAGTTTGTGCAGAAACTAAATTGTCTAAAAGAACTCATTTCCCTATACAAAGAGATAGTGAGTTATTATCACTAATTCATACTGATTTAGGAAATTTAAAACAAACTGAGACTAGAGGTGGTAAAAGATATTATATAATGTTTATTGATAAATTTTCTAGATATACTAAAGTATACCTATTAAGGAACAAGGATGAAGCTTTTGGAAAATTTATTTTGTACAAGGCAGAGGTAGAAAATCAGTTAGATAGAAAAATCAAAAGAATTAGGTCTGATAGAGGAGGAGAATATTTACCATTAAATGACTTTTGTGAAAAAGAAGGCATAATTCATGAAATAACTCCTCCATATTCACCTGAGTCTAATGGGATAGCAGAAAGGAAAAATAGAACTTTGAAAGAAATGATGAATGCCTTACTTATAAGTTCTGGTGCACCTGATAATTTATGAGGAGAAGCCTTATTAACTGCCTATTTTCTACAAAATATAATACCTCATAAGAAAACCAAGAAAACACCTTATAAGTTATAGAAAGGATATACACCTAACTTGAAATATTTAAAAGTGTGGGGGTGTCTTGTAAAAGTTCTTTTACCCGATCCCAAACGGAAAAGGATTGGTTCAAAAACTGCTGATTGCATGTTTATTGGTTATGCTTTACAAAGTGCTACTTATCGTTTTCTAGTTTTGAAAAGTGATATTTTAGAGCGTAATACAATTATTGAAACAAAAGATGAAGAATTCTTTGAGAATATTTTTCCTTTAAAAATTGAGCAAATTCCTAGAAGAGTTGAAAATTTGTCTGAACAAATTTCAAATGATGATTTAGTTAAAAATTTACAGAGAAGTAAAAGACAAAGAAAAGAAACATATTTTGGAGATGATTTTTATACATATCTAGTAGAAAATGAACCTAGGAATTATTATGAAGCTGTTTCCTCTTCAGATGCAAGTTCTTGGAAGGAAGCTATTAAAGCTGAGATGGATTCTTTGAATCAAAGCAAAACTTGGGTTTTAGTAGATTTACCTATAAGAGCAAAGCCTATTGGTTGTAAGTGGGTGTTTAGGAAAAAATACTTTCCTGATGGATCTATAGACAAATATAAAGCTAGATTAGTTGCCAAAGTTTTTACCCAGAAAGAAAATATTGATTATTTTGACACTTTCTCACCTGTGACAAGGATTTCCTTTGTTAGAGTTTTAATTTCCTTGGCATCAATTCATAATCTTGTTATTCATCAAATGGATGTCAAAACAGAATTTTTAAATGGTGATTTAGAAGAGGAAATTTATATAGTTCAACCTGAAGGATGCATTGTTCCTGAGCAAGAAAATAAAGTTTGCAAGTTAAATAAGTCATTATATGGTTTAAAACAAGCACCCAAATAGTGGCATGAGAAATTAGATCAAGTTTTAATAAGTGGTGGTTTCTCTACTATTGAAGTAGAAAGATATGTATATATAAAAGCTTTGAATAATGATTGTGTGATTATTTGCTTATATGTCGATGATATACTTATCTTTGGTACAAGTTTAAAGGTAGTGCTTGAAACAAAAAGTTTCCTTGCTTCAAACTTTGATATGAAAGATCTTGGAGAAGCAAAGGTAATCTTGGGTGTAAAAATCATAAGGAATGAACATGGTATTCAACTTTCTCAAGAACATTATGTTGAGAAGGTTTTGAGAAGGTTTGAACAGTTTGATGAAGAACCTTTAAGTACTCCTTATGATGGTAGTATACATTTGAAAAAATATGATGGAGATCTAATAGCTCAATCTAAATATGCACGAATCATTGGGAGTTTGTTGCATTTAATGAATTTTACTAGGCCAAACATATCATATGCTGTATGTAGATTGAGCAGGTATACTCACTGCCCAGGCAGTAAGCATTGGGAGGCTCTTATAAGATTATAAGGTATTTGAGAGGTACCATGAATTATTGTATACAATATAGTGGATTTCCCGCTGTATTAGAAGGGTACAGTGATGCTAACTGGATCTCAGACTCAGATGAGACAAAATCCACTAGTGGCTATGTCTTTATTCTTGGTGGTGGTGCAGTCACATGGAAGTTAGCCAAACAAAACATAATAACACCGTCCTCTAGGGACTCTGAGTTTGTTGCTATGGAGTTGGCTGGTACTGAAGCTGAGTGGTTGAAAAACTTCTTAGCGAATGTCCCACTAGGTGACAAACCAACACCGTTAGTGTCGTTACACTGTGACAATAAAGCAGCGATAGCCACAGCTAAGAATAAAACCTTCAATGGTAAGAGTAGACACATACGATTGAGACATAATATTATAAGGCAGCTGCTAAAGGATGGTGTTATCTCAATCGATTAGGTAAAGTCAGAAATGAATTTGGCGGATCCGTTAACAAAACCTCTTGGGAGGAAAATGGTTGTTGAAATGTCAAAAGGAATGGGACTAAAGCCGACTACTAATTGACAGTGATGGCAACCCATCCTTTGTGATTGGTAATCCCATGAAGAAGGTTTACTAGGTAAGAACAAGTCGTTCGTCAGTTCTGACTAGCATAAATATTTTACGTCCCTTCCTATGACATTTTAAATGTGCTAGACTGCATTATTGTAGGTTGAGCAAAGCTCTTAATGATTTCATAGTCCAACAAGACAGTGTGCATAGTGCAGGTACACTTATATGAAATCACCTCTATGAATATGGAGTGTGGCCGCTCCTATGAGATCATGGCAAAATCTCTAGAGCATTCATTACGCACCAAGCACGCGCATGGCCGACATAACGCGCAAAACAGTCGTTGACAGTAGAAATGTTAGGATATAATCTAATTCTTAATGCCTCTGATATGCACCAAAGAAATGTGAGTTCATAGTCCATAGGACCACTGACATCTCTGTGTATTATGTGTTATTGGTCTAGGTCTAGGTCATAGTCTATCAGACCACTAGATATAATGGTTATATCCTGTGGGTAACATAGTGGGTTTCTTTGACACATATGGGGGATTGTTGTAAAATATAAGTGTTTGAGTGGGTGTGTCAAAGAAGCTAGTCCCACATTGCTTGGGAATAAGAGGTCACTAGCCTATATATATCACTATACTATCTTAGGCTTGTAAAGAGGCCTAGAGGAGTGGCAGGCTTGTGCACACAACAACGGGCCACCAGAAGGCAAACTAGTTGAAATCCGGCGATATACCCCCCCCCCGCGTGAATAAATACGTGGTACTGGCACTTTTTGTAAAATATTTTTTGCTCACCGGAAATATTATTTTTAGATAATAAAAATAATATTTATTTTGGCTTGCCGAAATGTTGCTATATTTTGGGGTTTGAAATTCATGACCCTCCGTGACTGAAAGTTTCTGGCTATCCGGCGCTCGTCGAGTGACCTTTCTGTTAGAAACGCACAGGCTTGTCTGTTCGGTGGTGGCTATCCGGTCTCAATGGACGTATTGTCCGGGTTCCTTCGCGACTAATGACTCTGAAAATGCCTATAAAAGAGATACAAGCGGGATGCTCAGTACAACACATTCTCCTCTCCTCTCCTCTGTACAATATTTTCTTACTGTCGTTGCCATTACCTTCCGCCAGTTCTATTGCTTTGATTATATCAAGAAGGGTTTGTTTAATCCTGGGGGGTGCCGCTTCCTCTCTGTTGGTGGTCACGGAATAACTCTATAGGACAGTGTCCTCGGACGTGACTCAGATCATCTGTTTCGATCTTTACAGGTTGATGTTCATCTGTTCGTCCAGTTGTTCGTGATTGTCTACAAGAGTTTATCAAAACCTTTTAAAAAGTCCGCTTTGAGAGCTGCAAACTTTCTTATTCCCTGACAAGAGTTATGGACTTGATTCATTAGATCAGCTGTAAGCATGATGTTATCTGAGATCAGACATTCTTTTAGAAACGTGCTCTGTGTATGAGAAATATGATGCTACAGAGAAGCTTTCAACCAGTTTGCTAGCACTTTTGAAATGATATTGTAAATAGTATTACAAAGGTTGAGTGGACGAAGATCCTTAATTGAATGGGGCTTATCATTTTTTGGAATTAGAGTTATAATGGTCTTATTGAAAGATTGAATTAAAAAATCTGAATTCCAAAAGGATATCACCATTTCATAGATGTCCTGATTAATAAGCGACCAGTTCCTTTGAAAGAATTTTGAATGAAAACCATCAATTCTTAGAGAATGTGATCTTAGGAGAGAGAAAATAGCTTCTTTGACCTCAAGAAGTATGATCTGGGAGAAAAGGGAATTAGCTTTCTCAGAAGAGAGTGAATGAATTGGTAGCTGCTCCAAACTATGGGGAAGGGTTTTACCAGGAAAGCTGGAATAGAATGATAGATCGAGTTGAAGTGATCAAAAGCCATTGAAGTTAGCTTGGACTAGTCTTGAAACCATGTACCATTATCTTTTCTTAGGCTCTTAATCATGTTCTTTTGATGCCTCCGATTAACAAAAGCATGGAAAATTTTGGTATTTCCCTCTCCTTGTACCTTCCATTTAATTTTTGACATTTGCATCCAATAGCTATATGAGAAATCTTTGAAGCAAGAAAACTAACTTTGGCTTCAATTTCCTTAATTTGATGACTTAGGTTGCTAACTTGTTGTTGACTCCAATTTGAAATAGTATCAAGAGTATGGTGAAGTTTACACTCTACCTTGAAAGAAGGCAAGCCAGTAAACGAATTCCGCCAACACCTATTAATCAAGAGGCTACAGTCTTTCTGTTTATACCAAAAGGATTTGAATCAACACAACTTAGCTGGTTTGAAAGGTTCCTCTGTACTTAATAAAATTGGGCAATAATCTAAAGCCACCAGTGCCAAAGTCTATACGTGAGTTGCCAAGAACATAGAAGACCAAGCCAAGTTAGAGAATGCCATGTCTAAGCATTCTAGTACTATATCATTACCAAAACGATTGCTACTCCATGTGAAGGAAAGACTATGTTGAATGATGTTCATCAAATTACAGTGGTTAATGTGGTCTTGGAAGGCTTTAATTCCAGTTAAGGATCCAACGCTACTAGATTTATTTTCATATGAAAGAATTTGATTGAAATCTCCTATTAGGACCCAAGGGAGAGAAATGTTTATTGAGGTATTTTGAATCCATTGCCAAAGCACATGTCAGAAAGATTAGGAAGGAGGACCATATACAAAAGTGATATAGTAGGGAGAAGATGCTTCATTGTCCAATATTTTGTAGTGACAAAAGTAGGGGCAACTTCAATTACATCAATATTAACATGACTGCCCCAACCCAAAATAGTACCACCCCCTTTCCTTAAAGCATTACTGCCAATAAAGTCATTAAAACCTGAGGAGGAAATAGTTCTACTTGCTACTAATACAAAAACCTTAGTTGCAGAGATAAAAATAAAATCAGGCTTATGATTTGAAACCATACGCTTGCAGCGTTGAATTGTCGTGGCCTTCAGGTCAAATTAGACATATCCATTCCAGATTTAAACCACAGCCCTATAAATATCCATAGAACTAAATGAGCTCAATCACTACTCAGATTCCTTCTCCGTTTGCTCACTAGTGCTTTCACTTGTACCCCATTTGTTACCCTGGAAATGAGGATAAAGAAGTGAAAGTGGAAGTGGATTTCAAAAGTTGAGCAGTTAGGTTGGTGGGAGAACTTCTACACGTAAGTCAATTCCATCAAAAAAGATGGAAGTGACTTCCTTAGGTAGACCGTAAACCCATAGAACACATCTTACTTTCTTGAAAGTGAAATATTTTTCTATAATTTTTCCCCAAGTTATGAAATATCTTGACAACCTTGCCCCTTCCCCAAATATAAAAAGGAAACCCTACTAGATCAAAGACATTAAGGTGCAACCCCCACGCTCTGCAACAAGAAGATGAAGGCCGCGGAAGACATGGCAGAGTATAGCAGACATCACGGTGAAGTTCAAAGCATGACTTGGCAAAGCACAGAGGAGAGGAGGAGGACAGTTGAGAAAGGTGATTTTTCATATATATATATATATTGGGTTTTGCCTTATTTGTGATTTTTTGGGTTTTTCGATAGAGGTAGGAGCATGACTGTGATTTTATGGCTTTTGCTTTATTTGACTTTTCTTTTTTTTTCTTTTTGCTTCAAGTAAGATCCCTTGTGTGTGTGTGGAACCATTTAAAATCCATTCAATATGTATGTGGGATGTGGCTACTCCTTTTTTTAAATTTTCGTTGAGGCTCTTCCATAAAAAAAAATCCCAACATTAGTTTAGATATTGTAATGAGTAAGTTGACTTCTCAATTGATAATGAGATAGTTCATTGTGGTACCAGAGCCCACTATTTGATTTTGGGGCCCAATTTTTTTCTTAACCGGGTCAACCGTCAGATATTGAAGAACCCACAAAACTTATCAGCAATTTAAGACTCACAACCTCCCTTGATCTACACACGTTAACGGTGGAGATCGCATCAAAACTTCAGCCTTCATGTGATCTGTGTAAGGCTTCTCACGAACACAGACCCTCCTTCAAGAATCAAAGCATTCCAGATTCTTTGACCTTGCCACGATATTGCCATATCCTTCCAACTATCTTGAATCGGCACCGTGCTGGTTTCGCTCATCGGTCATTTCCTAGGTCACTGGCACTGGTTTCCAGCGTCAATGATACTTCGCTCCTTGGCGCTCCTCTACTCTTGCATCATCCTTGCAGAGATCTTGAATAGAAGTCGTGCCATGTTTCGTCCGCCGGTAAATTCCTGGGTCGCCAGCACTGATTTTTTCTGCTCCCTTCCTCTTCTTGCACTATGAAGCTCCATCTAGATTGTGCCGCGGAGTCTGTGACAAATCTCTACCGTCCTCATATATGTCTCCCTATGCATGATGAACAGTACCATTGCATTTTGGTGATTTCTGTCTAGGTTACCATTCATAGCCACTATGTGACCTGTGATTCTTCTAACACCCCGAATTTTGATTAAGGGCTAATGATGTTTATTGTGGATAATTTGGTAAATTAAAGTTGTTTTTATATCTGACTTTGTTATGGGAAATACCCAACACCCTGTATTTTAGCATATTATGTGACAAATAATTATTTTAGTTAAAATAGGGGTAAATGGCGCATGGAAGAAAGGAAAAGATGGCCATAAGTTAGTGATTAATGGAGAGATTAATTATTAACTAAGAAGAAATAAGATATGTGACCAAATGGCTAATGGAGTGGTTAGAGTAACTAATTGGTTACTTACTTTATGAGAGCCAATGAAATGGTGACACTTGGCAAGATGGGATGATGTTTGAATGTTGGAGAAAGTCAAATGTGCATTTTAATATCATTTTTCTCTCTCTCCCTCTCTCTTTATGTGCAAGAAAGGCATGGGGGCAGAAATTCTGCCATGCTTCATCATCATCTTCATCTCTCCTCTTCCTCTCTCATGCGTCCTCCATTGTTAGCCAGAGAAGGAAAAAGTTCTTGAGAAAAGGTAAGATTTTGACCCTCTAAATGGCTTCTAATGGAAAAAATCTCTTCTATAAACTTGTTCCTTGTGTTGAGAGCTTTAATTTCATGGTTTTAGATTTGTCATTTGGTGTTGTTTGAGCCATCAAGAAATTTTGAAGTTGGGAGAATCAAGGAACTTCTTTGGGGAAAGTTGTAGAGGTGAGTAAAACAAACCTTTTCATATAGGTTTTGTAGCCATTGGTTGATTTTGGATTTTCTAGAAATTTTTCCTTGAATTTCAAAAATGAGGGTCATTGTGTTGTTGGCATGTTGTTGTCATGGAATTAGTGCCTTGTTTAGGGTTTTGAATGAATTGAAGCTTAAAAGTAAAGTTTGGCAACTTTGTGTTGGTTTTGTGTATTGGTCAAAAATAGGGCATGTCAATGGGTTGTGATTTTGGTCATTTTGAGGTTGCCATTGTGTTCCTTGTAAGAAATTGTATGGGAATAGGTTTGATTAATGATTTTGGAGTCATTGGACACTTTGGTAGAAAATTGGAAATCTGTCAAGTGTGAACTCTGTTCTGGGCAGCCAGTTTGCATGAAAGTTTTGAATGCTCAATTGGTGTTTTAAAATTATGACACTTTCCAGTTGTAAAGTTCACATCTCAAGCTTCAAAATGAACATATAATTCATGTCATTTCGTTTTGTGAACTGAGAGTTATACTTTGCCAAAGTTTGGGACTAAAACTAGACTCTGTTTTGGAGCAGTGTTGAGTTTTGTGTAATTCTGGGATTTTGTGGTGATGGTCCATATTTTTTCAGTAAAGACGACTTAAATAGCTTTCATTTGGCTTTGGAATCACCTAATTTCGATTTTTCTAGAATTAGTTATGATTTTTGGAAGTTTAGCCAAGAAATAGGATTTTCTTAGCCACGGCCAGAAGGATTCTGGGCCGCGGCCCAAATGTTTCGGACCTGTTTTTGGCCGCAGTCAATAGATTTGTGGGCCGCGGCCAAACCCCAAAAATGACATTTTGGACTTCTGAAAATGGTTTTTGGTATAGTTATTTTTCCTAACCCTTTAGGCATATGTTTGAGCTTTTAGTAGCCACCTAAAGGACATAAATGATAACCAAATTTAAGTGTTATGAAGTGAATTAAGTCTTGTAATAGAGTATAACTCTTTGTCCTTAATTATGATTCTAGGATTTCACATTTGCCCTACTCGGGAGAGGCCGGTGCCAGAATACGCCCGAAAGGACCAAGGTAGTGACTATTCTCTCATGTTGTGTATGATGTTTTGTATGCATGACTTGTCATTGAGTTTTGTGAACTGTATGTGCCATGGTCCATTACAGCATGAGCACTTCAACATGAGCCGTTTAGGGATTGACGCTGGTCATCTCTAGCTCAGCCGTTGAACTGCCGTTGTAATCGACATGGATTTTTGTGAATCCGACCTGTGGGGTGGCGTGGTTTGAATCAAGCTATGGGCCGTGTGTTATATATCTTGCCTGTATGGCTTGCGCATGAAATGCTTTATATTTATATGAATCCCAGCTATGGTGAAATGCATTATGTGAACTGTTGTGGTGCAATACAGTGTGACTACTTCAGCGTGAGCAAACGTAAGGGTGACATGAGTCATACCTTCCCTTGCCGTTGTAACTGCCGTTATAGTTGCTATGTGTGTGTGATGATTTTTCATGCCTTATTATTGTGCATACTATGAGTGATTTGTTACTATGGGGATTCTTCATAATCTCACTCTCCTAAAAACAAATTTTCAGATAGGGCTGGTAGTTCAAAGGAAAAGCAGGTGACGAAGGGCGGTTGATGCTCCGATCTAGGAGTCTATTTTGGTTTTGGTTATCATATTGTATTTTGGATTATTTGTTGGGAAACCATTGAATATATTGGATTTATGGTTTAGTATTGTGTAATCCTCTAGTAAGGGTAATGGATTATTAGCAATTGTACCTTGTAAAACCCTTACTTGATTAATAGAACCCAAGTATGTCAGGAATTTACATTGTATTCTGATATTTATGAACGGAATCAACCTGTACAGGCCATTTATGTTTGAAATGTAAGTATGAGACCATTGTTGAATAGGTTTATGAAAGTTTTTTAAAATCCTGTTTTGGAAAAAAGATTACTTTGTTAAGTCTCAAATCATATATGGTTTCTAATTCAAACTTAATTACGTTTTTACGAATTAATCTCGTCCTTGGTTGGAAGGGGGTTACAATTCTTGTCTTTCTTCTTTGTTCATTTTTTCTTGGAACTGGTCTTGTAGGCTTGCACTTGTACTTGGCTTTGTGTCTGCGATAGCAAGTTCATTGTCATTCACAGCAACTTCGAGAGGGAAGATAAGGAGTATTGTGATTCTTACTTGCTACCTTCACTGAAAAGGAATATTGTGATTCTTGCTTGCTACCTTCACCATGTCCGGCGACGCACGTAAGTCTGATCCTGACAATCTTGGTTTCAATCATCCTCTTTTTCTCCACTTATCATATTAAGAAAATTAAAGTCCCCAATGGTGAAAGATTAAATGTCACTCATATAAGAAGTGTTAAATCCGGTGCTCATATCATATTAACGAATGTCTTATATGCACCTGGTTTAAAATTTAACTTGGTCTCTGCTTCTCAGCTCACTTCACATGAAAATTGTGTTGCACTTTTCTTCCTTAATGTGTGTGTTTTGCAGGACATCTTGAGTGGGAAGATCAAGGTGATTGGTAAGCTATATCATGGACTATATGTGCTGCAGGAAGATATAGATTTACATTTTGTCCCTAAAATTCAGATTCAATGTCCTTTGCTTTCTACTTCCAAAGATGTGTGTTCCTTGAATGATGTAAATGTTGATGTTTGGCATTTTAGGCTTGGACATGCCCACAAACGTGTTATCAAACACTTAGTTGAAATATAAGATTAATTGAAATACAAGATCATGTTATTGATTCTAATGACGCACCTTGTGATATTTGCATTCAATCAAAACAATCCCATCTTCCTTTCCCCATTAGCTCTATTAAATCCACCTATTGCTTTGAAATGCTCCATATGGATGTGTGGGGTCCCTACATGGAGCCTACACATCAAGGTTTTAGGTATTTCTTAACCATTATAGATGATTACTTATGTGGGGTTTGAATATTTCTTATGTCACATAAATCTGAAACTGTCATGTATGTCAAAACCTTTTTAAACTACATTTCCACTGAATACAAGGCTAATATTAATAGTATACGAAGTAATAATGGCTTAGATTCTGTGAACTCTTCAGTCAAATCTTTATTTAATGATAAAGGGATATTACATCAGACTTCATGCCCTTACACTCCCTAACAAAATGGGGTTGTTGAGAGGAAACATCGACATTTATCAGAATTAGTTAGGTGTTTAATGTTGCATGTAGGCATTCCTACTAAATTTTGGGGGGAAAGTGTTAAAGCTGTGGCTTATTTAAGTAATAGAATGCCATCCAAAATACTGAATTACTTAACACCATATGAAATAATTCATGATCATGCACCTTCTTTAAATCATTTAAGAATATTTGGTCATTTAGCTTTTGCCACTCGATTGCATGATATTGATAAATCTCGTTCCCGTACTTACCTATATGTGTTTATGGGGTATCCCACTACTCAGAAAGGTTACATACTGTATAATCTTCGAATTAATATGATGATGATTAGTCGACATGTTACTTTTGTAGAGGGAAGATTCCCTTTCAAGGAAGAGGAAAGGCCTAATTAGGGGGAGCCCCCTTGAAACCTTCTAACCCTTTTATATATGACTGTGAAAACCCGTTTGTAAGGAAAGAAATGGATGGTGATAAGGGAGAGCCAAGAGATCCTAATCTTATGTGTCCACCCTTGCCTTTACAAAGGCATTCTACATAAGACAGGAGGCCTTCAAGGTGGCTACACTAGCATGAAACTCAAGATCTGCCAACTGGATAAACCAGCAACACACATAGGCAGCATGATAAGTCCTCAAATAGTCCACAAGATGCCAAGCAATATGAGCACAATGATATACAAGAGGTTGGTTTAGTTAATCAAGGAGTTGTTCCATACCCTATTCAAAACTATTATACATGTAATAAATTGTCTTTTACTTATAAGCATTTTTTTCATTATGTTGATTCCATTATTGAAACTAGAACGTTTGAAGAAGCGGCCATAGATAAAAAAATGGATAGAGTCTATGAAAAAAGAGATTAACGTACTTGAATCCAATCATACCTGGGAGATTGTAAACCTACCACCAAGGAAATGACCTATCAGATGTAAGTGGGTCTTTAAGATCAAATATGATTCCAATGGGAAGTTGGTAAAGCACAAGGCACACCTAGTAGCAAAGGGGTACACTAAAATAGAGGGTGTAGATTATTATGAGACCTTTCTCATGTGGTTAATATGGTCTCCATCAGGGTGGTTCTTACCTTAACTGCAGTAAATAATTGGGAGCTTTATCAAATGGACGTACAAAATGCATTTTTACAAGGGGATCTTGATAAAGAGGTGTACATGAAGATCCCTCAAGGTTTTAAGGACATGGGAAAGGATAAAGTGTGCAAATTAACAAAGTCATTGTATGGTTTAAAGCAGGCATCCAGGAAATGGAATGTTAAGTTGACTCATGCGCTAGTTAAGAGAGGATTTAAGCAAAGCCTTCATGACTATTCACTCTATTTGAAGAGAATAGAAGGTCACATGATCATTATGTTAGTGCATGTGGATGACTTCATCATCACAGGAAATTATGTTGAGGTAATCAATGAAACTAAGAAGTATCTACATAGTCAATTCAAGATTAAGGATTTAGGGGCTGCGAAGTATTTTTTAGGATTAGAGATTGCTAGATCAAAAGAAGGAAGAGTGCTGAATCAATGAAAATACACGCTGGACTTAATTAGTGATATGGGCTTGAGTGCAACCACACCGACTACAACACCTTTATAGAGAAATTCAAAATTAGTGGCCCATCTACGTACTGAAACAATAGAAACAACAGCAGAAACAGTGAAAGGGAAGAAGAAAAAGGAGCTGAAACTTAAGAAAATTGATGAGAAACTAAAGAATCTAGAAGTATATCATAACTTGGTTAGGAGATTATCTTATCTAACCATTACTAGACCTGACATTTATTATTCTGTGCAGGTTCTAAGTCAGTTTCTAGTAGAGCCCTAGTAAAGCCACAGCAATCACATATGGATGGTGCGATGCGGGTGCTGCATTACTTAAAGGGCACACCAAGCTTGGAGATTTTGCTCTCGTCCAGCAGTGAGATGAAGCTCAAATACTACTGTGACTCGGACTGGGAAACATGTGGAGACAGCCAAAGATCAGTCACAGGGAATGAAATTCAATTGGCAAAATTCTTGATATCCTGGAAGTCGAAGAAACAAAGTATTGTGTCTACTTCTTCAGCTGAAGCTGAATATAGAGCCCTTGGACATGTAACTTCTGAGATAATATGGATTGTTTGTTTGTTAAAGGACTTGTATGTGGTAGATGTCAAGCCTGCAGAGGGCTTCTATGATAGTAGAATGGCTATTCATATAGCCAGTAATCTGGTCTTCCACAAAAGGACCAAACATGTTGAGATAAATTGACATTTTGTGCGAGAAAAGTTGCAGCAAGGTTTGATAGACTTACAACATGTTCGATCTTCTGAACAATTAGCTTATGTATTAACAAAAGCTTGTGAATATTTGTTGTACAAGTTGGGTGCTTTTAATCTTTATAACCCCAACTTGAGGGGCAGTATTGGTGGCATTATTAGTTAGTTAGTATCACTATAATTAGGTGTAATATTTGTAATTAGTTAATATTGTCTATCAGGTCCCCTAGTATATATAAGAGGAAGATATTGTAATGTGTAATGTAACTCCCTCACAACCAAGGCCGAGATTAAGTTCATAAACATGTGATTAATGTAGAATTAGAGATCATAAAGAGATTTATGATTTAAACAAAATCAAACTTCCCAAAATCAAGGTTTATAAAAACTTTTTCCAAACCCTATTCACAGTGGTCTCATATTCACAATTTAATTACACAATTGGCCTGTACAGGTTGATTTCATTCATACATATCAGAGTACAATGTAAATTCCCGACACACTCAAGTTCTATTAATCAAGTAAGGGTTTTACAAGGCACAATTACAAATAATCCATTACCCTTACTAGGGGATCACACAAACTTACCACAAATCCAATATATACAATGGTTTCCCAACAAATCATCCAAAATACAATATGATAACCAAAACCAAAATAGACTCCTAGATCGGAGCCTCAACCGCCCTTTGTCACCTGCTTTTCCTTTGATCCTTCGGTCCTATCAAAAAATTGTTTTTGGGAGAGTGAGATTCTAAAGAATCCCCATAGTAACAAATCACTCATAGTATGCACAACAATAAGGCATGAAAGCAAATCATCACACACACATAGCAACTACAACGGCAGTTACAGCGGCAAGTGCAAGTATGACTCATGTCACCCTTACATTTGCTCACGCTGAATTGCTCACGTTGTATTGCATAACAACAATCCACACAATATATTTCACCACAGCTAGTATTCATATAAAGCATTTCATACACTAGCCATAAAGGCAAGATACATAACACACAGCCTACGGCTAGATTCACAACACACCGCCCCACGAGTCGGATTCACAAAGATCCATATCGATTACAACGGCACTACAACAGCCGAGCTAGAGATGACCAGCGTCAATCCCTAAACGGCTCACGCTGTAATGGACCACAGCACATACAGTTCACAAAACCCAATGACAAGTAATGCATACCAAAACATCATACACAACATGAGAGAAGAGTCACTACCTTGATCCTTCCGGGCGTATTTTGGCACTGATCTCTCCCGAGTAAGGCAAATGTCAAATCCTAGAATCATAATTAAGGATGAAGAGTTATACTCTATTCCAAGAATTAATTTACTTCATAACACTTAAATTTGGTTATCATAAATGACCCTTAAAAGAGGCTACAAATGCCTCTAATAAAAGCCCAAAAGGCTGGGAAACAATAGGCTGAAGATCACTTTTTAAAAACTCAAAGTGCTGGAACATAGGGTTGGCCGCAGCCAGCCATCCCTTGGGCCATAGCCAAACAATGGTTAGAAGGTCACTAGCCGCTGCCAGCCACCCATGGGCCGCGGCCAGAATCAGGACAGAAAGGTTTGGGCCGCGGCCAAGAAATTCCTTGATTATTGGCTGAACTTCCAAAAATTATAACTAATTCTAGAAAAATTGAAATGAGGTGATTCTAAAGCCAAATGAAAAGTATTTAAGTCATCTTTACTGTACAAATATAGACCATAACTAGAAATCACCACACAAATCCAGAATTACACAAAACTCAACACTGCTCCATAACAGAGTCCAGTTTTTTCCCCAAACTTTGGCAAAGAATAACTCTCAATTAACAAAACAAAAATGACACCAATTATATGTCCATTTTGAAGCTTGGGATGTGAAATTAATGACTGAAAATTTTCAGAATTTTACAACACCATTTGGTCATTCAAAACTTTCGTGCAAACAGACTGCCCAGAATAGAGTTCACACTTGACAGATTTCCAATTTTCTACCAAAGTGTTCAATGACTCCAAAATCAATAACCAAACCTATTCCCATATTTCTCAGAAGTGACACAATGACAACCTCAAAATGACCAAAATCACAACCCATTGACATGCCATGTTTTGCCCAATGCACAAAAACCAACACAAAGTGGCCAAACTTCACATTTAAGTTTCAATGCAATTCTATCACTTCAAAACACTAAACAAGGCACCATTTCATAACAATAACATACCATACTCCCCCATGACCCTAAATCAAGAAAATTAGGCCAAATTTTCCAAAAAAATCCAAACTCAACCAATGGCTACAAAACCTATATGAAAAGATTTGTCTTACTCACCTCTACAACTTTCCCCAAAGGAGTTCCTTGATTCACCCAAGTCCAAAATTTCGTGATA
Organism: Inga oerstediana; assembly: GCA_963210345.1. Lineage (NCBI taxonomy): Eukaryota > Viridiplantae > Streptophyta > Magnoliopsida > Fabales > Fabaceae > Inga > Inga oerstediana. The sequence continues at coordinate 31,090,259 of OY723408.1, forward strand.
ACTCAAACACCACCAAATGACAAATCTAAAACCATGAAATTGAAGCTCTCAACACAAGGAAAATGTTTATAGAAGAGAGTTTTGGCATTAGAGGTCAAGATCTTACCTTTTTTACAAGCTTTTCACCTCTTCTTTGGCCTCCCATGGCAGCATGAATGGAAGAGAGAATGAGAGAGATGAAGAGTGATGGTGAAGTAGGGAAATGATGATTAGGGATGGCATGAAATTCTGCCCCCAAGCCTTAATCTTGCTCACAAAGATAAAGGGGGGGAGAGAAAGCAATAAAAAAATGTGGGTTTGACTTTTCTCACCCACTCTCTCTTCACCCACCAATGCCACTTGTCCAATACTCATTGGTTCTCATAAAGTTAAGTAACCAATTAGTCACTCTAACCAATTCCATTAACCATTTAGTTACTCATCTCATTTCTCTTAGTTAGTAATCAATTCCTCCATTAATCACCAACTTATAACCATTCCTTCAATTTCTCCTTGATTATGGCATATTAATTAAAATTGCCACATAATTCATAATCAAATTCTTTTCCTTCTTCCATGCGCCATTTATCCCTATATTTAGCCCAATAATTATTTTGCCACATAATTATGCTAAAATACAAGGTATTGGGCATTCCCAATACTTAATCTAGATCTCAAATCCACATTAATTCACATAATCATTCACAATAATTGCAATTAGCCTTTAATCAAAATTTAGGGAGTTACAATTCTCCCCACGTTCAATAAATTTCAGCCTCAAAATTTGTTACACCACTAGGGACATAAACCTCGGATGCCTCTTTATGATGGCTTCCGTTCCTGGAATTGTTTCTCATTGGAATAGTCCCTTTAAGACCACTTGTACAAATAATACGCTACAGGTCTGATTCTCTCAAGAATCTCCACAGACCAATATGTCATGGCTCAATTTCTTTCTCTTACTCACTTTACCAATTCCCATACCCGGAGACACTCTCACGAGCGTGTGATCTCCGTTTTCAAACACTAGATGTCTTTACCTCATTCAATCATAATCTGGATGGACTGCACTCATGCATCCAAGCTTTAAGCCTCTTCACTCTCAGTCATTACTATAACAATCCACATCGCCTTATGACTAAACATATCTGCGATGAGATTAACTTTACCCAGATGATACTTGATCTCCAGGTTGTGAGTTTTCAATAACTCTATTCACTTGTGCTATCTCACATTTGATTTTTTTCTGATCAAACAATACTTAGGACTTTAGCGGTCGCAGTACTGTTCCACTGTCACCCCATACATGCAATAGTGCCATAACTTTGGCACAAACACTAACACAATTTGATTGCCCCAAGGCCATAATCACCACTATACTCAGTCGTTGCACGAACACAATCGTCGCATGAACACAAACGTTGCAATCCTCAAATCATGAGTAGCTGGCTCACTTCATAAGACCACAGTAGTTGAGAGGTATATTCCACCACTCTGCTCAATCTAGTTACCCCTTCCGGGAATAACTCAAAGCACTAAAGAATTTCACTATACACAATCAACAACTTCCGCTGTATTTACATATATCTTAGCTTTCGTTGTTTTCAACTATACTTCAGCTTTCATTGTTTTCGCTTTCATAGCATTATCCTCACCCATATACCCATTAGTGACTCTACTAGTGGTAACCGGGACTTTTGGATACTAACACAACACCACTTCACCGTATCCACACTCACGACGTTACCTTCACCTGTACACCCACTTGTGACTCCGCTAGTGGTAACCGAGGCTTTTAGGCATTAACACCATATCCACAGCAACCTCTATATTGATGCTTGACTCGCAAGTCATATAATGATAGCTCTCACAGCTGTAACCACACTGATGCATGGCTTTCACCATAAACGACAGTACTCATGACTGTATACATAATACGACAACTATCCCAGCTGTATCTACATATACACATTGCCTTCCCAGCATTCACATTTATAATGATATATCAATGACAGGGGTAGAGAGGACCAGCGTCACTCCCTACGATGGCTCATAATGACATGCGCGCGCTGTCATTCACATAGTTTCCATAGCAACACACATCGCAGACTCTAATTTTATGTACTGCCTTTTGGCCTAGGGTCAACACCGATGCAACCAACCTGGTGGCTAGCCCTGCTGGCTATGCCGAGGTAGTGTGTAACGCCTCAAATTTTGATTAAGGGCTAATGTTGATTATTGAGAATGTAATCATGGATTAAAGTTGAATCAATGTGTATTTGTGACAATATTATCTAATATGTCATAATTGATGGAAAATTTATAGAATGGAAACATTAGCCATAAGTTAGTAGTTATTGGATAAATTAATTACTAACTAAGAGAAAAATAAGATATGTAACTAAATGACTAATGGAATGGTTAGAGTAACTAATTTGGTTACTTAATCTATGTAAGCCAATGAGGAGTGGACACTTGGCAAAATCACATGTAAAGAGATTAGTGGGAAAAGTCAAATGCATTTTAAATCAATTTCTCTCTCCTCTCTTTCCTCTTTGTGTGCTGAAATGGTATGGGAGAGGGTAGGATCATGATTTCTTTCTTCATCTTCACTCATCTCTCTCATTTTCTCTCTCCCTGGTTCAGCGTCATTGTTGCAGAAAAATAGAGGAAGAAAATCTTGAGAAAAGGTAAGGGAATGATCTCTAATGCTCAAACTCCATTCATTAAAGTTGTTCCTCGAGTAATGAGCTTCATTTTGATGGTTATAGCTTGTCCTTTGGTGTTGGTTTGTAATTTCAAGAGATTGTGAAAGTTGAAGGATCAAGAAGTCCTTTTAGAAAAGTTGAAGAGGTAAGTGAAACCAACCTATCTATCTAAGTTTTGTGCCAAATGGAGTAGTTTGAATTTCAGGGATTTATTGGCCATCTTTGAAAAAATGATGATCATTAGACATTTGCTATGTTATTGGTATGGAAATGGTATATTTGGAATGTGTATGGATAGATAGGATTGATTGGGAATTGAATGGTTGAGTTTAGTGATTTTGAAAATTTAGTGTTTAATGTTGCCCAAGACCAAAGCATGATAATGGAATAGGATTTTGGTAGTTTTGACACTTCCATTGGATTCCTTGGGTGTTTTTAGGAGGGAGTAGCTTTGGTTGAGGTTTTGGGTCCATTGGTAGCCTTTGGTAAAAATTCTGAAAAGCTGTCTTTGTTTCTATGTTTTCTGGGTTCTGTTATAGTTACTTGAGTGATCTGGGGCTCACTCGAGTGAAGGATGAATATCACTCGGGTGAGGTTGGGTTCCACTCGAGTGAGTCAGTGAAATACTTCAGTTTTCCCTTCTGTTTCTGTATTGCACTTCAGTGAAAAGATCAAGAGTGATGCCTCACTTACGAGTCTGGTGGGTTCTCACTCAAGTGAAGCCTCCTCTCACTCGAGTGTTGGTATAATTGACACCCTCAACCTGCCTCTTAGGTTGTCACTCGCGGGTAAAGTGCAAGAGTGTATCTTAACACTCACAAGCATTCAGTATCACTCGAGTGCAAAGGCCAGAACTCAAGTGCTCCTCTTCCTTTGAAATTTCAATTTGCTCTCAGGTTCTCACTTCCTGGACTTCACTCTCTAGTGCTCGAGTGAAGCATTTGGCCATCACTCGAGTGAGGTTTTGTGTGCTCAAGTTTTTTTGTTCTCTAAAAGTTTCTTGTGCTCTCGGGTATGCACTCGCCATCCCTCACTCTCTGGTACCCGAGTGCAGACCGTGCCATCACTCGACTGAGGTCGTCTTTGTTAGAACCGGCTGACACCCAAGAGGGGGTGAATTGGGCATAAGTTAAAAACTTAAGAACTTTAAAAAAACTTTTCAGATCTTAGTGGAAGCAATAAATATGAAAGTAATGAATTATAAATCAATAGTAAGATTAAATAATATAGGATGGAAATATAAGAGCTTAGGGAAGAGAATATGCAAACTGTAATACCCCGAATTTTGATACTCGAGGCTAGAGAATAAGCCTGAGATTAGTGGATTGCTAAGCCCTGGTTTAGCAAGATCCCAAATTGTGATTAGGGGTTAATGACTACAAAAGTGGATGTGGTTAGTGATAAATAACCCTTTTGGAGAATATGAAGTGATTTGACACTCGAATGTGATTCGTGTGTGGTATGAGCAACGCCGAAACTCTGTATTTGAGTTCAATTGTGGATTAACATCCAAATTAACTTAGAATAGAGGGAATAATTGAATGGGGTATTTTGATGGAAATGGTGTCATGTTGTGGTATTTAATCATTGGAATTGATTTAAATTGGATTGGACACATTGGTTGCAAAACTAGAAATGTTGTCCAGTGTGAATTCTGTCTGGGCAGTCTTCTCGTGTGGACGTTTTTAATAGGCAAATGATGTCAGAAAATTATGAAACTTTCCAATCTTAAATTTCACATCCAAAGCTTCAAAATGGACATATAATTTGTGCCATTTCATGTTGGGAACTAGGAGATATGACTGTCCAAAGTTTGAGGTCGAAAATGGACTCTGTTTTGGGGCAGTGATGACATTTGTGTAATTCTGGAATTTTGTGGTGATTTCTAGTATTGGTAAATATTTTTCCTATAAAGAGGACTTAAATACCTTTCATTTGGCTTTGGAATCACCTCATTTCGATGTTTCTAGAATTAGTTATGATTTTTCAAATTTGGGCAGAAAATCTGCCAGAAAATCCGAAAATGGTAATTATGACATCATCTCAATAAAAGATGACATCATCATAAGATATGTTATTAAACGGTTTTTTCCCTTCTTCCTCCTCATTTCTGATGCTGAGAACAGCTGAAATAGAGAGAGAGCATATGGGATCTTTAGAGAGAGAAAGAGGAAGAAATCTCGTAAGGTAAGCTGATTTCTCCGACGATCTAGCTCCTAACGCATATAACTCCGATCCTAAGCTACTCCTTTATGTTCTTTAAGGTTTGGAAGCTCCTCTTTTGGTGTTTTGAAGTTAGGGTTTTCAGCCACAAGAAGGAAAAGCTAGTGGGAGCTTGAGGTAACTTCCAAACTCTTGTGTATTGACTATTCTGGCTGCTGTGGACAATTTAATCGGTGAAATTTCGCCGGATTGTCATTGGTTTCAAAAATGGAAAATGGGTGTGTGGGGCTGTTATGCTGCCCAAATTTGTACTAAATGATAGTTGTAACCTAATGGAATAGTCAATAAAGTGGTTAGGAGTAGAAAGGAACGCGTTTACGGAGCCGAAATCGCAAAACCCCGATTTTTCCCGGAAAACCCATATATTTCGGTTTGGGCTATAAATGGGTCTTAGAGTTGGATTTTCAATGATTTGATGATTCCATTGAGTTCAGGAGCGAAAATTAGGTGGGGTTACAGTTGGTCACTTTTTCAAAAAAGGCCGAAAAAGCATAATTACAAAAACGCCCCCGAAACCCTAAAAGTGGGGCTGTCAAGGGTAATTTTGTAATTGACATTGAATTTGATAATTCCGAGTCCGGAAATGGATTCCTTGGGCGAAAATATGTCAGAATAGCCCATGTCAAAATTTCAAGAAAAGTACAGCCGGACCGGGTACGGCGGGGCCGGGCTGGGTCCCCGGGGGTATTTTAGTAAAATTTCAATATAGCCTCATATAACCCCCAGAAACACTATGGAAGTGTCTAAATGGTACATTTGACATTGTAGGATCGAATGTGAAGCCCCGAGTTGCTGGCACGCAAATCGAGGAGAAAAGACTGGAGGTAGGGGACTTGCCTTACTTGCATGTATTTGATATATTTGCTTGTGTAGTGATGTATGTGATTGCTTTACTTGATTGTGTAGAGCATATTTGAGTAAATGAAGCTCTGTTTCTGTTTTACTGTGGCCATAGTTTTGTTACATGAAATATTGAGCATGCAGAAATGTCATTATGGGTCATGCATCTAGATAAAGCTAACATGTCATACACATAGCATCTATCATGCATGCATTATGGTATCTGTTTCCTACTGAGATTCTCTCGAATCTCACTCTCCCCTACCAACAATTTAGACAGGGCAAGTGGCTCGTGGAGGGAGCGGCTAGGACTCCTCCGAGATGAGATTGTGTAATCCCCATTTGAAGAATTGTTATGGGCAATTGTACCCTATGTATCTTTAGTGAAGGTATGTACCAGAGATTGTCGGGATGATTAAGTTGTGCACTCTGATATTTATATGAATGTGATTTATCTTCGCGTAGTAATTGTATTCGAAATGTGAATATGAGACCATGTTTATAAATGATTTCAAAAAGTATTCGTGAAAACCCCGTCATGTGATGGGTTAGTAAATGTTATTTGATTATTATTGGTCTCTATTTCATTTTAATCGCGTATTTCGGATATAATTACGGAGGGGGTTACACAAACTGTGATTTATCCTGGTTCGGTCTAATCTGTGATGGCCTACGTCCAGTCCCAAGGCTCCTCCTAAGATTTTCAAATCCACTATTTTCTTGTTTAATCCAGGCACAAGAAAAGCCTTTACAAAGTTCTCACCAAGATACTCCCCTTACAGCAAGTCTTACGAGCAGAGCAATCCCAAATATCTTTCCTTCCTGTTACCTATGTGTTAGATATGATTAGTTTTGATGATGTCAAATATAGATGTGAAGTGATAAGAGCAAAAAGTTTATATAATGTATTTCTTTGACTAACTATTATATTTAATGTTACATATTTTGTAGATTAGTCAAGCAAAGAATGAAGAAGATTGAATTAATGAAAATGAACAAGAGGAAGAAGAAGAAGAGAAATTGAAGATAGTCAAGGAGATGCCTACTCGGATTATGGAGAATTATTATCAAGAGGAAAACCAAGAAGAAAGATATTGAAGAATGAAGAACTTGGTAGATCTATCATGAATATCAAGATTCAAGTTGTTAGATGTGATATTGGAGGTTTCTATAATGATACCGGAGGTTTCTATGATCAAATGATGGTTGGAATAGGTTAATACGAAGCTAAGATGACTTATATATGAGTTTTGGCACTTCTAGAGGTGTTATGCTCGAGCACAAGGTGTTATGCTCGAGCACAGGAAGAACACACTCGAGCACAGATGGATTCACTCGAGCAAGGAGTGTATACTCTATTCTACTCTGTTTTACGTTCAGCCTGAGCGAGGTATGGTATTTTGATCATATCTCTCAAACCACACGTCGGATTGACCCGAAACCAGTGGCATATGAAAGAGGACTAACAACACGTAAATTTGGCACCAGGATCACATTGAAAGAAGATCAAATGATGGAGATATGATCTGTGGAAAAAGACAGTGAAATCACCGTCACTTTTCGACACAGGTTCGGTATTTTGCACGTAACTTACAAAATACACATCGGATTGAGACGAGACCAGTGCCAAATGAAAGTAGACTCAAAGAGCTTTCTATGGATAGGTAATTTGCCTAATTTGAACGTATATTCTAGGAGGTATGCCTTCTGGAAGTTGATGCTTGTGCAGACTAGCGAAATATACACTCTTTCGATCATAACTTGCAGAATACAAGGAGTTTGGAGCTGATTCTTGTTGCATTGGAATGCATTTGGCAAGACCTTTCTTATGATACATCATTTGAATCAAATAAACAAAATTTTTCTAAATTGGCCCCACATCACCCGCGAGTGTAAAAACTGACTCTCTGAAAAAGTTGTGCGAGTGATGTCCAGAAGCAGCTGAAACGTGAAGGAAATTTCATCACTCGAGCACTAGGATCCATGCTCGAGCATTGGATGATTTCTCACTCGAGCACATGGAAGTTTTGATGTGGAAGTGATAACCCGAGAAGAAGTTTGTACGTGGAAGCATGAAACTCACTCGAGCATGACTGGTTGTGCTCGAGTGATTCGAGAATTCACTCGAGCAGATGCGAGTGAAGTGCAGCGAGTGCTTGCCCGAGAGGAAGTCAGAACGTGGAAATATGAACTGCACTCGAAGTGAGGACCCGACAGAACGTGGTAGAATGCACAAACAAAACAGAGCCTCACAACCATCAATCCAAACATGGTTAAACGTTATACAATCATTATGTTTTCACTTGTTATTGTTTCTAAACATTATCTAACATATATTTCAAGTGTAAAACAGGAGATTAAATATTTGGGTTGTATCTTCAAGAACGGAGGTCACTGCGAATATATTCACTCAACGTGATGAGTCACAGAAGCCAGAAAATCATCTTTTGACCAATGATCCAACATACCCATGACTAATACTTCATCATATTAGTGATTAAGTATTTTACAATGTGAAACAGAAAATTTAACGGTGAGCTTACAGATTCAAATGAAAGAGTCAAGAATGGCGGGCGACATCATTACACACCGAGCATCAGCTACCTACCACGACAAGTAACTGACCCACCATGAGAGAATGTTTGGAAACTCAAACGAATTCATCCCGCTCCACAATGTGATGTATAGCTCAAAATGAGACATGTGGCTCCTCAACGTGACGCTCTGCTTTGCAACGGAAATCTCATGGTAGCTTGTTTTTCAAATATGCTCAACGGACAAAATGACTCCAACGGACGAATGCTCACAACGGTCATCATCTTCATCAACTATAAATAAGAGAGCACTCAAAGTCAATAGAAGACAGAGAAAACAGTGCAATGACACCAACATGCGAATAACATGAATCCTCTGCTTCTACCCAAACTCTCTCTGTTTTCCAGTTTCAGTATTACTTATCATTGAGAGATTGATTATTTGTATTGTACTTCAGTGAGCATTATATCCACTCTGTGAGAGAGTCTGTAAACACTTTCAACTATATTTCTGAGTTAATCTCAAGGTAGAGGGACCTTGAGAGGGTTGATTTTCTTACGGGGAAGCAGTAGAGAGAATTGCCAGTAAGATATTCTGCTCGTAAGACTTACAAGGTGCAAGCAGTAGAGAACGTTGCTGCTCATAAGACTTACAGGGGTGTAAGCAGGAGAGAACGTTGCTGCTCGTAAGACTTGCATGAGTAAGCAGGAGAAGAAGATCTTCGGGATTGCTCTACTCGTAAGACTTGCCGTAAGGGGGAGTATTTCAGTGAGAGATTTGTAAAAGGTTTCACAAGTACCCGGCTAAACTTGTGGGATTGTAAAGGCTTTTCTTGTGCCCGGATTAAACAAGAAGATAGTGGATTTGAAAATCTCAGGAGGAGCCTGGGGACTGGAAGTAGGCCATCACAGATTGGACCGAACCAGGATAAATCACAGTTTGCATATTCTCTTCCCTAAACTCTTATATTTCCAGCATATATTATTTAATCTAACTGTTGATTTATAAACCTTCATACTTACCGCTTTCGTTAAGATACGAAAAGATTTCTAAAGTTCTTAAGTTTTTATTATACACCCAATTCACCCCCCCTCTTGGGTGATAGCCGGTTCTAACACTATGTAAGTCTTACAAGTAGCAACGTTCTCTCTTACTTGCACCCCTATAAGTCTTATGAGCAGCAACATTCTCTACTGCTTGCAACTTATAAGTCTTACAGAAGAAAATCTTACCGGCGATTCTCTCTACACTTCCCCGTAATGAAATCAACCAACTCAAGGTCACTCTACCTTGAGATCAATTTAGAAATACAAGGTGTAATGCCCCAAATTTCAATTACGAGTTAACAGCTTCAAAAGTGATTGTAATTATTGTAATTAAGCACTTTTAAAGAATATAACGTGAATTTTGATTCAAACGTGTTATGGTCGTGCGTAAACTCTATATTTAAGTTCAATGGTGGATTAACTTCTAAATTGGGTTAAATATAGGGAAAGGATGCATGATTAGATAATTTGAGTGATTGGGATTAGTTGGAGGTGATTTAATAGGAATTGCCATAATCAGGGGCAAAACGGTAAAGTTACCTACCAATTGGTCATTTACCGAAGAGTAAACTTATTTGTAACTTCAAGATCAATAGTTAGGATTGATTTGTGTAAGAGATCAAAGGGTGGAATCCCATGTGGGTGTGTGTATGTGAGCTCATGATAGATGGAGCAAGTGTGTGACAAGTGGCAATTTGTGGACCATTGGATTGGGTCAACATTTTCAACTCACTCTCACTCTCTCCTCTCTTTTTCTAGACGGCAAAGTCATTTGGGCACCCTAAAATCTGATCATCTTCTTCATCTCCATTCTCTCTCTTTATTACTCCATTTTTGTCCAAGCTTGGTAGGAAAAAGAAAGGAAAAGCTTGAGTTTTGGGTGAGTAATTGTCTCTAAATGCTCAAATGTTCTTCATTAATATTAATCATAGTGTCAAGAGCATTATTCCTATGGTTTCATATTTTTTATTAGTGGTGATTGGTGTAATGCCCCAGCTTGTGACTAAGGGTTAATTATGATCTTAATGATATAATTATTGTTAATATTGTTGTAAGCAATGTTTAAGCTTGTATTGGAGTCTAATGATGATTTGGCAAAGGTTATGATAATCAGGAGCGAAATTGGAAATTTACTTACCAATTGGCCGGTTACCGAAGAGGAAACTCATTGGTAACTTGAAGATCAACGGTTGAGATTAAAAGTCAAAGGAATTCATGGCTAGGATTTAACCATGGGGTGGAATCCTATGTAAATGAAATCATGTGAAATCAAGGGGAAGGAACAAGATTGTGCCAAGTGTCATTATGAGGACCCTTAGATTAAAGTCAAATTTTCAAACTCATTTTCTCTTCCCTCTCTCCTCCAAGTCGGTTAAGTGTGTATGGGCAGGAGGAAATCTGAGTTTTTATCTTCTCTCTCTCCATTCTCTCCATTCGGTGCAGCTGAACCAAGAAAGAGAAAGAGAAAAAGCTTAATTTTGGGTAAGTGATTGCTTTCATATGCTCAAATGTTCTTCATTAATGTTGTTTATGAGGTTGGGAGCTTTCTTTCTATAGTTGTAGAATTTTGAAAGGTGGTGAATTGGTGCTTGAGCACATTTGAAAGTTGGAGAAATAGATATTTGGTTATGGCAAGTGAAAGAGGTAATGATTTGATGCATTATGATGGTTATGTTTTAAATGATGGCTAAGTTTTAGAAATTCTGGAATTGGAGAGAGTGACACTGTTGCATTGGTAGCTTATGGTATTTTGAGTTGATTAGGATTGATCTAAAAGTGGGAAATGAAAGTGTTGATGATTGAGTTATTGAGTGGAATGTGGAGATTTTAGGACAAATTGTATTTGGGGTGTGATTTTGGGTATTTTGAGGTTATCAATAGATTCTTTATGGAATTTTAGGTGAGAATAAGCTTTGGTACAAGTTTAGGACCTATTGGGATCAGTTTGGTCACTTTGAAAAACCTTATTAGTTGCTGCGATTCTGGCTTCTAATGCGCATCACTCGAGTGGAGGATGAGCTCACTCGAGTACTGCAGTACATTTCTGTTTTCCATGGATTTATCAGGGGTGTTTTCGAGTGGAAATGCAAGAGTGCACTTCCTAACTTGCGAGTGAGATATGATCCCACTCGAGTGAGCATAAGCATACTCGAGTGAGGTTTTCCCTTGGAAGTGGTCTGTGCTCTCGGGAAAACACTCTTGGTGTTGCACTTCCTGGTGCTCGAGTGCAACGAGCATTTCTTAGTCAAAGATGTTGCTCTCGGCCAAACACTCGCGAGTGAGGACGCTTCTCACTTGGGCTCGAGTGCTCCATCACTCGAGTGAGGCCATCTTTACTCGAGTGAAGCGACCAAGATTCATCATTTTTCTTTTCAAAAGAGGGAACTTTAGGGTAGTGTCACCTGTAACACCCCGATTTTCGATTAAGGGCTAATGGCATTGAGATTGATTATAAAATTGTGTAATTATACACTTTTGGAATTAATATGATGTAAATTTGAGATGAATGTGTGTGGTATTTGGGATCAAGGGTTGAAATTCATTATTGATGGGTCGGAATCCTATACATTGTGTCTATGTGAGCTTATAGTGGAAGTGGATGAGATGGTGACATGTGGCATAGTAGAGGCCTTTGGATGAGGCACTAGAGGACAAAATACTACTTTTCCTCTCTTTTCTCTCTCTATTGATCGGTGGAGTGTGTGTACAAGGGAAGGAAAGTTTCATTTCATCATCATCTCTTCCATCTCACCATTTTCTCTCTCTTCTTCCTCCATTTTCTGGCACTCAAGCTTGGGAAAGAGAAAAGGAAAGCTTGAATCTTGGTGAGTTGTGATCCTCCTTTGCTCAAAACCTCTTCTCTAAAGTTGTGTATCTCATTGAGAGCTATATTGTGGTGGTTGTAGAATCTTGAAAGTGTTGATTTGTGAGTTGGAGAAATATGAAAGTGTGACAATCAAGATTCTGAATTTGGCAAAGAGAAGAGGTAGGAATTTTGAGCATTTTGATATATTATTTGTGATTTTTGGATAAGTTTATGAAAATCTGGAAAATTGCCCTAGCTTATGCCCATTTTTGAATATATGAGTTTCATTGTGTTTGATGTTGGAAATGGTTCATTATGATGATATTTGAGTATTGGAGATAGTTTTGAAGTTTGGAATTGTGTTGATTGGAATTTGGACATTGTGTGAATCATAGAGACCATAGTGTTTGATTGTGGTTAGATTGGTTTTAGGATGTTTTAGAGGTTGCCATTGTGTTCCTTATGGAAAATTGTATGGGAATAAGCTTGGTTATTGATTTTAGAGTCATTGAACACTTTGGTAGAAAATTGGAAATCTGTTTGGTTTAAGCTCTGTTTTGCGCAGTACTTTTGTATGAGCGTTTTGAATGACCAAATGGTATTGGAAAATTCTGAAACTTTCCAGTCTAAAATTTTACATCCCAAGCTTCAAAATGGACATATATTTTGTGTCATTTCGTTGAGTATTTTGTGAGATATGGTTGTCCAAAGTTTGGGATTGAAACAGAACTCTGTTTTGGAGTAATGTGTAGTTTTTGGTAATTCTGTTTTTGTGTAGTGATTTTCAGTGATGGGCTATATTTTTCCTTGAAAGAGGAATTATATACCTTTCATTTGGCTTTGAAATCACTCTGTTTTGATTTTTCTAGGATTAGTTATGAATTTTGGAAGTTCAGCCAAGTATCAAGGGATTTCTTGGCCGCGGCCCAAGGTGGCTGGCCGCGGCCCAAACCTTTCTGGCCTGTTTCGGGCCGCGGCCTATGAGTGGCTGGCCGCAGCCCATGGCCTTCTGACCATATTTGGGCCGCAGCCCAAGGAAGGGCTGGCCGTGGCCCACCCCTGTGTTCCAGCACTTTGTGTTTTCGAAAAGTGACCTTCAACCTTTTGTTTCCCAACCTTTTAGGGCTTTCTTTAGAGGCATTTGTGGCCTCTTAAGAGTCCTAAATGATAACCAACTTAGTGTATTATGGATATAAGTAATTGGAAAAGAGATTGATTAATTGTCCCTAATTTGGTATAGGATTTGATATCTGCCGAACGCGTGAGCCCACTGTGCCAAAGATTGTCAGGAAAGATACAGGTAGCGACTCCTCTCTTATACTTTGTGTAAATGTATTGTATGTTTGTCCGTCATGCATTGAGTCGATGTTTCTGCTGCTGTTGCCTTGTGATTCCTTGAACATTGAGATGATTTGAGATGCTTTGTGGTGCTTTGTACTTCGTGTTGTTGCTACATAGTGTTCACCGCGAAAGTGGGCGTTGTGCATAGTGATTACAGCGAAAGCTGGCATAGTGTTCACCGCGAAAGCGGGCGTAGTGCATTGTGATTACAGCCCTGAGTGCTGTCGTATGTGGCGTGAGCTAGAGATCATTGTGAAGCTGCTGAACATGATGAACATACATGCTTTGTGTTTATATATTGTATGAGTGTCTTGTTGCTACTAGGATTCTTTAGAATCTCACTCTTTCCATATGACTAACCTTTTCAGACAGGGCAAGTGGCTCAAAGGAGAAGCGACCAACCCGGAGTGGTTAGGATCTCTTAGGGACATTCAGGATTTTGGGGATTGTTGGTTATCTATTGTAGATTTGGGATTACGGTATATAAATTGTTCATAGTGAATTTTGGACATGTAATCCCCATTTGGGAAATAGTAAACCCATTCGATATATATGGAGTAACCCGGGGTTTACCGGGATTTTAGTTTCCGCACTCTGATATTGTGAATGTGAATTAATTGCTCAGGTAATTGTATCCGATAAGTGAATGTGGGACCAGATCTTTGCGTTTTGAACTGTTTTGTGAAAACCCCATCTACAGGATGAGGGATTATAAATAATGTTATCTTGTCTTATTGGTCTCTATTTCACTTAAATTTCGTAATCCGGATGTGATTACCATGAGGGGGTTACATCACCCAACCTTTTAGGTATATGTTAGGTTTCTAGTAAGCACCTAAAGAAGTTTAAATGATAACCAACATCAAGTAAGATGAAATTAAAAACTTGGAAAAGGAATTAATTCAATGTTCTTACTCTTGGTTTTAGGCTTTGATATTAACCGTACCCATGAGTCGACTGTACCAGAAGAAATCAGGAAAGTACAAAGTAGTGACTTTTCTTTATACCATATGTGATGCATTGTATGTGTGTTATATCATTGATTTGTGATAGAATTCATATGCTGCAATGTTTGTGGATATGTGTAAGCACCATCATACCAATAGTCCTTGAGTAGCTAACAATAGATCTGGTAATGGTTGTGTGCCTTACCGGCGGAGAAATGGGATGAGGATGAGGTGTGACTTGTGATTAGGTGAAAGCCTAATTGTGAAGGCCGACGGTTCTATTTGTGAAAGCCGGGTAGCTATGTGAGCTATAAGGCTATGTGTATGCACTGCTACGCCAACAGTCCCTAAGTAGCTAACAATAGTTCGGGTAGGGCGGTGTGCCTTCCCGGCAGAGAAAGGGGATGAGGGTGGAGCATGATTTGTGTTGCTAATGTATGATGATTTGCTTACATGCTATGTGTTTGTATGTGGTATGAATAATTTGTTACTACTAGGATTCTTTTGAATCTCACCCTTTCCTATGACTAACCTTTCCGACAGGGCACGAGGCTCCAGAGAGAAGCGGATAACCAATAGTGGATAGGACTTCTTAGACATATTTGATCATGACCGTTGGTTATCTATTTTTGGAACAGGATTACTGTATATATTTGGAGTTGTAAATATTGTTTTGATTTTGTAATCCCCATTTTTGTGAAATGTTACACCCTATATATATATATATGTAACCCAGAAGTTGTCAGGATTTTAATTTCTGCACCCTAATACGCATGAATGCGATTGAACTGCTCAGGTAATTATATTCGAATGTGACTGAGAGACCAGGTTACCTATGTTTTAAACTGTTTTTGTGAACACCCTATCTCCAAGATAGGTGATTCTAAATGATAATCTGTAATTATTGGTCTCTATGTCACTTTAATTTCATATTTCGAATGTAATTATAGTGAGGGGCTTACAATTGGAAGCTTGAGAAAATTTGGAAGTGGTGGAAATCAAGAATTAGTCTTGGGAAGAAGTTAAGGTAAGCCTTTGGAACCTTTTGACATATTTATTGTGGTCATTGGTTTAGCTTTGAGGATTTTGGATTTTTGCCCTGAATTTTGGCTTAATTTTGAAATGTGTGAATTGGTTTGTGTTTAGTGTGAAATTGGTGTCATAATGTGTCTTTGAGCATTTGAAATTGATTTGGAACGTTGGTTTGGATTGGTTTGCAATATGGTGGTTTGAATGAGTTCTTGGTAATACATGTGGTGATCATTGTATAACATGTCAATGGAGGTTGAATTGGGTTTTTTTGATGATTTCAATGGATTCCTTGTGCAAATTTATGTGGGAATGGTATTTGATATGAATTTGGGAACCATTGGAAGGATTAGTGCAAAATTGAACTGTTGTCCATTGAAAGTCTATTCTGGGCAGTCAAGCTGTGTAAACGTTTTGACTAGGCAAATGATGTTAGCAAATTATGAAACTTTCTAGTCTTAAATTTCACATTCCAAGCTTCAAAATGGATATATAATTTGTGCCATTTCATTTTGGGAACTGGGAGATATGACTGCCCAAAGTTTGAGGTCAAAAATGGACTCGGGTTTGGGGCAGTAATGAAATTTGTGTGATTCTATATTTTTGTGGTGATTTCCAGTAATGGCCAATATTTTTCCTAGGAATAAGACTTAAATATATTTCATTTGGCTTTGGGATCACCTCATTTTGATGTTTCTAGAATTAATTATGATTTTTTGAATTTTCCTTGGCTGTAGCAGAAAATCTTGGCTGCAACGCAAAAGTTTTTGTGCGCACTTTAGCCGCAGCCAGAAATTCTTGGCGGCAGCCAAAAACCTTCTGTACGCATTTTGGCTGCAGCCAACCCCCATTTTCAGCATTTTAAGATTTTGAAAAGTGTTTTCCAACCTAGTACTTCCCAATTCCTCTAGGTTTTCATTGAGCCTATCATAGTCACTTAAGGAACTTAGGTGGTAACCTATTTTAAGTGTTTGAAAGTGAGAATTGGGAGTAGAGAATTAATCTGCCATCTTGATTTTGGTATTTAGGATTTGACATTTGCTATCCTCGTGAGCCAACGATGCCAAAGGACGTCAGGAAAGAACAAGGTAGTGACTCTTTTCCCTTATACTATATATGATACAAGATATGTTTGTTTGATCATTGTTTGTGAGTCTATCACCTACGGCCCATCGGTGTTGACAGTGAGAGGATCGTGCCTTCGGGGTAGTGGTATACGGGGGATGAGATTATGTGATTATGTGCATATATGGCAGCTTGATGATTTTCTTGCATACCTTGTGATTACATGTGGTATGAGTGATTTGTTACTACTGAGATTCTTTTGAATCTTATTCTTTCCTATGACTAACATTTCAGTCAAGGCAAGTAGCTTTAAGGAGAAGCGGAAAACCCGGAGTAGTTAGGGCCTTCAGGGATATTTTGGTTTTGATAGTTAGCTATCAATCTGGGTTTGGGGTTACTGTAAATTATTTTTGGGATGTATATAATATTTTGATTATGGTATGTAATCCCCTAGTTGGGAATTATAAACCTAACAGTTAGTATATACATGACCCGGGGGTTACCGGGATTTTTGTCTCATACTCTAATATGTATAAATGTGATTTAACTGCACAGGTAATTATATGCGATACATGCAATTGAGACCAGAACAGGGAAAGAATTTTAAAAGTTTTGTTAAAAATCCTTTCGCAAGAAGGGATTGGAAATGACTTTTGATGATTATTGGTCTCTATTTCATTTAAAATTCCAAATTTTGAATTATAATTACGTGTTTAAAGGCAAGGGGTTACACAAGTGTTTACGAACTCTTTTACAGAGTGGATAAAATGCTCACTGAAGTACAATACAAATAACCCTCTCTCAAATATACATGATATAGAAAATAGATAAGAACAGAAAGTATTTGGGTAGAGGGTGAATGATTCATAATCTTAGCATGTTCTTCATTGTTACCGTCTGCTTGAATCTCTTGTATTTATAGTTGAGTAGGATATGACCGTTGTGAGTATTTCAACCTATCCGTTGAGTCCCAATGCTTCGTTTGGCCGTTCTTCACATTTGAAAAACTAGCTGTTAGAACGTTGGACGTTATGCTTCCGTAAAGTCAACTTTTGTCTCTTTACATCATCTCTTCATTGCATTCCTGGAGAAATACATCAAACACTAATACAATGTAGTGTTAGAGTGATTAGAAGCAAGAAGAGTAAGTTACATAAATATTCCATGATTTTCAGAATCTTCGGATACGTTGTTGGTCGTGTTACTCGAGTGAGCATGTCTTTTCTTCACAAGTTACTCGAGTGAGCCCTTGAGTAAATTTCAAATAAGTTTTCAGATTACTCAATTACTCCCTCGAGTAATATCGTCCAAATCTTGGCCGAGAGTAATTCCAACTTCATTACTAGAGTGATCCCTCGAGGAATTCCTTTCAAAATCTGGCCGAGAGCAACTGCTTCTTTGCTTACCTGATTACTCGAGTGATCCCTCGAGTAATGGATAAATAACTCTACAGATTACTCGAGTGATCCCTCAAGTAATGTACTCTTCCTTATCTGATTACTCGAGTAGTCCCTCGAGTAAAGTCTGTCATTTCTTGGCCGAGAGCTACTGGATAATTTCTTCTCTGGTTACTCAAGTGATCGCTCGAGTAAGCTCTTAAATAACTTTGCAGATTACTCAAGTAGTCCCTCGAGTAATGTCATTCAAATCTTAGCCGACAACATTTCCAACTGCATTACTCGAGTGGTCCCTCGAGTGAGGTTTCAAATAATTCTACATATTACTCGAGTAAGCTCTTCAAGTGAATTCTTGATTTTGATTTGAAACATGGCAAATTATATATCATCGGAAAGCCCTCATCATCTACATTCTAATGCAACAAGAATCACCTCCAAACTCATTTTTTATAAAAAGTTATGATCACAAGAATATCTTCTCCATTTAGACAAAGTCTGAAATCACGAGCATCAACTTCCAGAAGGAATAGATCTTAGTATATAACTTAAAATATATCAAATTATATGTCCCTGGAAATATCTTTAAGTCTACTTTCATATGGCACCATTTTCGTCTCAATCCAATATGTGTTTTGAGAATTATGGCCAAAATACCGAACCTTGTTCTGGTAAAAGATGGTGATTCATATGTCAAATTCAACAAAATCATATCTCTCTCATCTGAACTCTTTTGAATGTGATCTGGATGGCCATAGTTTGTGTTGGGAGTCTAGTTTCATATGCCACCAGTTTCAGATCAATCTGATGTGTGGTTAGAGAGATATGCCCAAAATACCGAACATCTGTGCTCGCACGAAAACATAGTACTATTACTCGAGTGATCTTCAAGTAACTCTGCAGATTACTCGAGTAGTCACTCGAGTAATCACCTCTAAAATAAGGCAGTGCCATATTACTCAAGTGATTACTTGAGTAATCATCCTCGTATTGACCCAATCCAACCTCCGTATGATCATAAAAACCTACGATATCACTTCTAATAGCTTGGATCTTGATATTCTCATGTGATCTTGCAAGTTCTTCCTTCTTCAATCTCTTTCTTCTTGTTTTTCCTCTTGATTATCATTCTTCATAACTCAATTAGATGTCTTCTTGAATATCTTCAATCTTCTTCTTTCTTAGCTTGACTAATCTACAAGATATCCAACATTAAATATAGTAGTTAGTCAATGAAGATAATAAGTATATCATACAAACTTTTTGCTCTTAATACTTGACATCCATATTTGACATCATCAAAACTATTCATATCTAATAGTCTTCACTTGAGTGAAACAATGAAAAATATCAGTGTTTGTGCTTCCAAAGGGGATCCCTAGGGTAGTTCTTCCAACCCTTTAGGGCTTTTATTAGAGGCGTTTATGAGTAATTAAGAGATAATAATGATAACCAATTTAAGTATTGTGAAAGTATTGCGATTGGACTAAGTGATAACGCATCGTCCTTAATTATGACTTTTGGATTTGATATTAGCCCAAAGCGTAGAGGGCCCGTGCCTGCTCAAGAGCGGAAAGACCAAGGTAATGACACTTTATCCTATATCATGTATATTGCATTGCTTGTATGCATTAGTCATCAAATACAGTGGGGCGACGTGGTGAAAGCCCGATCTCGAATACAGATACAGTTGATAGGACATGAAGAAAGCCCAGCCTTGAATATAGATACAGTGAGGGGATGTGACGAAAGCCCGACCTTGTATACAGTGAAGGGGACGTGGCAGTGTGCCCGGCCTCGAATATTGATTGTTGCATTGTGATATATATTTACTTGCTTTGTTTATATGCATCATAATCGTAAACTATTGCTAATAGGATTCTTTTGAATCTTACTCTTTCCAAATAACATTTTTAGACAACACAAGAGGATCGAGAAACAAACAAGTGAGCAAGGATGATTAGGACTGCTAGTGGTAGTCTTAGCTAGTTTCTTTTTGTGTTGAACTGGCTATCATTTTGGGCAAATGTACATATTGAATAGCTTATAGTATTATAGTTTTGTGTAATCCCCGGTGTGGATATTAAGATGGGCAATGATGCCCTAAACAATATTTTGGATTAATGTTATTATCCCAGGTGAACGTCGGGAATTGTGCTTATACTCTGATATTATACATGTGACAAACCGAACATGCTTATTGATTTTATGAATGAATGAATGGAGATCTATTTGTACAGATGTTTTATAATTTTTTCATTACCCTGGATCTCTTATTTAATTATAAAACGTGTTTAAACGTATAATCTCAGCCTCGATCATGAAGGGGCTTACATAGTGCCCTCACAAATGAGAACCCCCGATCATATAGTTAAATTCGCCATCCACTGAACTAGCTCTGCTCTGCTAAACAACCACACCCCAATCACAGCTTATTCACATAGCCTTTCCGGCTTTCACATAGTCAATCCCCTGTAAACTACCACCCCAGCGAGACAGTCCTCCGCCATGGGAACCCCCCATGCGTCGGCAGGTAAAAGACACACAAATAGCCAATCCCTCGAAATCCCACCGCCCTGCAGGCACGGTCCTCCCACCGAAACCACTGATAGGCCACAGGTGAAAGACTCATAATACACAATCACATCAATCTGGGACCGAGCATATATTCAATACTGATACCTTTAACAACTTCACCTTCAGCACCATAACTCTTTTCACTATACTAGGATCCTCCAAGACCCCTTCTCGCAATATCACTTGGCCTCAAAGTTTTACTTTCAGAAGCCATGCTCACACATTGCACTTACTGCCTCAAGCTTCAGCTCTTCTCTACTCTACGATTCAACATCACGGCAGCTGCACTCCATGGTTCATCGTCAAGGCGGCTGTACACTAGGGTTTATCGTCATGGTGTCTCCACACTACGGTTCATCATCACAGTGGCTCCACACTATGGTTCATCGTCACGGTGGCTCCCCTCTAGGGTTCATCGTCATGGTGGCTCCACACTATGGTACTATACCCGATGCTTCACTCAATCACCTGACTGGTCAGCCCCTTCGGTCAGCATCCTCTTTAGGTAGCCCTTTCCAATCAGATCCATCGTAGGTAGCCCTTTCCGATCAAATCTCATCGTAGGTAGCCGTCTCTAATCAGATCTCACTGTAGGTAGCCCTCTCCGATCAGAACTCTCTGTAGGTAGCTCTTTTCGATCTGTATCCTCTATAATACTCGCACAGTATGTCACAATATCGCCAACAAAACTACCATAAACTGATCCAAACATAGTCAAAGGATGCGATTCATCATGTTCACATACACAGTAATTAAATTTCCCACTTTAAAGATAACACATCATCTTTCCGCCTTGAGCCTCTGCTCAATGCAATTCTCAAACGCATCACTTTCGTTAAACTTTCGCTACGCACTTGGAGGTTCATTTCCTCTTGTGTGCATCCACATTGTCAGGTTGGGTTAATAGGAGTCCCTTAGGAACCTCCCACTACACCTGAGAGTACCCACAATCTATGTTCCTCTATGCCCGCTCTTTTCCCGTTTAAACTCAAATGATTCCGGGCTATTATATATGGGCCTCCATTACTAACTCATACATGGTATATTTACAAATTCTACTGCCCTTATCAGGGTACTTCACCCCAGTACACAGGAAATCCAAAAGCCGCTTAAATATTCAATATTTTGTCTCAACTATGAGACTATATTCCATTGCCACTCGTTGTTCTATCAAAATCTATTCTCAGTCAATATGGGAATATTCTATTATCAAGATCTTTCCCTATGCTAGATTAGCAAATAGCAACCTTGAGATACCTCATTTACATTTCATTACATTCCAGTACCATGTTCTAGTACCTCAGACCATCTAGGTCAGATCAGATTCCCAAGAATCAGTTCAACTATTCAGCTAAATCCTTAGATCACAATTCAACTCTCAAAGTCTCAGCCTCAATTGAACCGGGAAATCACTTCCCTTATTTCCACGAAGCATCTTCAACTCCATCATAAGTTCCAATATCTTTGCCAGCCTAAGGCACTATGGTCCCCTAGGTCTTAGGTAGGGCCTTTGGACACACAATTCTACTATGACATCACTGATATGTAATATCATACCCCCTAGGGTTTTCCACCCAACATCTAGGTTTATCATGACACCTAGAACCTTACTATCACATACCTTGGAACTCATTTTCCTCTGTTCTCTAATCAGACCCATCATCCTCCATATAGGATCCAATGGATTATCCTTATTTACCTCCACCTTTGGGTCTAATTGCCTGATTCTAGGGTGAACCATTTTGTCCTTTAATTCAAAAATGATTCACCAAGTCAGTACCATAGCAATTGTATACACATAGTCCTTAAAACTTATACATATCCACAAGCAGTAGAGATACTCATGTGTATACAACAATCAATCCTAAGCCATCATCTATTACTAGGGCAACAAGCTATGGCAACTATCCTAGCAAATCCTACCATTGTCAGGAACTATAACTCTGATACCATAAATGTAGCCCCCTCACAACCAAGACCGAGATTAAGTTCATAAACATGTGATTAATATAGAATTAGAAACCATAAAGAGATTTGGGATTTAAACAAAATCAAACTTCCCAAAATCAAGGTTTATAAAAAAATTTTCCAAACCTTGTTCACAGTAGTCTCATATTCACAATATAATTACACAATTGGCCTGTACAGGTTGATTTCATTCATACATATCAGAGTTCAATGTAAATTCTTGACACACTCAAGTTCTATTAATCAAGTAAGGGTTTTACAAGGCACAATTGCCAATAATCCATTACCCTTACTAGGGGGATTACACAAATTATACCACAAATCCAATATATACAATGGTTTCCCAACAAATCATCTAAAATACAATATGATAACCAAAACCAAAATAGACTCCTGAATCGGAGCCTCAACCGCCCTTCGTCACCTGCTTTTCCTTTGATCCTTCGGCCCTGTCTAAAAATTGTTTTTGGGAGAGTGAGATTCTAAAGAATCCCTGTAGTAACAAATCACTCATAGTATGCACAACAATAAGGCATGAAAGCAAATCATCACACACACACAGCAACTATAACGGCAGTTACAGTGGCAAGCACAGGTATAACTCATGTCACCTTTACGTATGCTCACGCTGAATTGCTCACGTTGTATTACATCACAACAAACCACACAACATATTTCACCACATCTAGGATTCATATAAAGCATTTCATACACAAGCCATACAGGCAAGATACATAACACACAGCCCACGGCTAGATTCACAACACACCACCCCACGGGTCGGATTCACAAAGATCCATGTTGATTACAACAGCACTACAACGGCCGAGCTAGAGATGACCAGCGTCAATCCCTAAATGGCTCACACTGCATTGCTCACGCTATAATGGACCACGGCACATATAGTTCATAAAACTCAATGACAAGTCATGCATACCAAACATCATACACAACATGAGAGAAGAGTCACTACCTTAGTCCTTCCAGGCGTATTTTGGTACTAGTCTCTCCCGAGTAAGGCAAATGTCAAATCCTAGAATCATAATTAAGGATGAAGAGTTATACTCTATTCCAAGGCTTAATTTACTTCATAACATTTAAATTTGGTTATTATAATTGACCTTTAAGAGGCTACAAATGCCTCTAATAAAAGCCCTAAAAGGTTGGGAAACAATAGGTTGAAGATCACTTTTCAAAAACTCAAAGTGCTGGAACACAAGGGTTGGCCGCAGCCAGCCATCCCTTGGGCCGTGGCCAGCCACCCATGGGCCGCAGTCAGAATTAGGACAGAAAGGTTTGGGCCTCGGCCAAGAAATTCCCTGATTCTTGGTTGAACTTCCAAAAATTATAACTAATTCTAGAAAAATTGAAATGAGGTGATTCCAAAGCCAAATAAAAGGTATTTAAGTCATATTTATTGTAAAAATATAGACCATAACTAGAAATCACCACACAAATCCAGAATTACACAAAACTCAACACTACTCCATAACAAAGTCCAGTTTTTGTCCCAAATTTTAGCAAAGCATAACTCTCAATTAAAAAAATGAAATGACACAAATTATATGTCCATATTGAAGCTTGGGATGTCAAATTTAGGACTGGAAAGTTTAATAATTTTTCAACACCATTTGGTCATTTAAAACGTTCGTGTAAACTGACTGCCCAGAATAGAGTTCACACTTGACAGATTTCCAATTTTCTACCAAAGTGTCTAATGACTCCAAAATCAATAACCAAACCTATTCCCATACAATTTCTCACAAGGAACACAATGGCAACCTCAAAATGACCAAAAATCACAACCCATTGACATGCCATGTTTTGCCCAATGCACAAAAACCAACACAAAGTGGCCAAACTTCACATTTAAGGTTCAATGCAATTCTATCACTTCAAAACACTAAACAAGGCACCATTTTCATAACAATAACATACCATACTCTCCCATGACCCTAAATCACAAAAATTAGGCCAAAGTTTCCAGAAAATCCAAACTCAACCAATGGCTACAAAACCTATATGAAAAGGTTTGTCTTACTCACCTCTACAACTTTCCCTAAAGGAGTTCCTTGATTCACCCAAGTCCAAAATTTCGTGAGAGCTCAAACACCACCAAATGAAAAATCTAAAACCATGAAATTGAAGCTCTCAACACAAGAAACAAGTTTATAGAAGAGATTTTTGGCATTAGAGGTCAAGATCTTACCTTTTTTTTACAAGCTTTTCACCTCTTCTTTGGCACGAATGGAAAGAGAATGAGAGAGATGAAGACTGACGATGAAGAAGGTAAATGATGATGAGGGATGGCAGAAAATTCTGCCCCCTAAGCCTTAATCATGTGCACAAAGAGAGAGGGGGAGAGAGAAAGCAATAAAAAATTTAGGTTTGACTTTTCTCACCTACTCTCTCTTCTCCCACCAATGCCACTTGTCCAACACTCATTGGTTCTCATAAAGTTAAGTAACCAATTAGTTACTCTAACCAATTCCATTAACCATTTAGTTACTCATCTCATTTCTCTTAGTTAGTAATCAATTCCTCCATTAATCACCAACTTATGGCCATTCTTTCAATTTCTCCTTGATTATGGCATATTAATTAAAATTGCCACATAATTCATAATCAAATTCTTTTCCTTCTTCCATGCGCCATTTACCCCCTATATTTAGCCCAATAATTATTTTGCCACATAATTATTCTAAAATACAGGGTATTAGGCATTCCCAATACTTAATCTGGATCTCAAATCCACATTAATTCACATAATCATTCACAATAATTGCAATTAGTTTTTAATCAAAATTTGGGGCGTTACATGTAAGTTGACTTCTCAATTGATAATGAGATAGTTTGTTGAGGTTCATTACAAGTTTAGTTGTTTAAAAAATAAGATCCTATCATCTTCCAAAAGTTAATGTATGATCCTGTCATCCTAACATCCCTCATGTGGATCGATCTTTTTAAATTTTGAAGTGATATTTAATGTATGTTTTGCTAAGCTGATGTCTTTATTTTTTACATCTTTTCCTTCACTACATTAATCACCACTTCTCCTTGCTTTTAGGGCTTTGACCTCGTGGCCTAATTCTTATATATGACTCACCTCAGGCTATTACATCTGGATTTGGATGGGATCCCAATAGTGCTTTGTTACAGTTGAGAAGGATGTCTAAATCGAGTATATAAAGGTAATATTTGGTATTTAAATTTGGCAACAAACGATGGGGCATAGTAGTGTTGTGTGCTCTGTTTACAGTTGTGTGAGTCATAAAAATTATTGAACCTTCAATTTTAATGAGTGAGTGACATTTATTTCAGTGATCTTTCATTTCAGTATAAGCTTATCATATACACACATGAATTTTAATTTTGAAATCAAGCAGTCCCAAATATTTGGTAGATCTTCGTTGGGTTTTCCAGCTTGACTTACATGTACAAACATGATCAACATAATCTTAAGACATTATTTTGTACATAAGCCATTTTATGATTCATACAAGATGAAAATTAATTATAAATTGTTCTCTTTTATTGCTTGTAGAGCAACAAAAAAACTTTCCTTCTTCGGGGAAAGACCTCCCCCATTTTGATGCACTATGCATGGTTTATGGGAAGGATAGAGCTAGTTGAAAAGGATCCATAACTAGACTGAAAGATCAAGTTGATGAAAATGATGAAAATGTTGATTTAGGAGAAGATGTGAACCCTTCTGTTGCTACCATAATTGAAGAGGCCAATACTACCACAACTACAAGTAGGAAGAGAAGAAGAAACAATAGTGATTGGGATGACCTTTTCTTGAAGGGGCTTAGGAAAATGATGAATACCATTTGTCATGGTATCCAAAAAGTTGGTGTAGCCTTGGGATCTCATATTGGAAATCTTGTAAGGGCTGCTATGTTAGATACAAAGTGTGAGTCCCTTTATGATGAGCTACACAAGTTGGAGGAGCTAATTATAAAAGAGCAACATGATGCTTTATTTAAAATTGTTGCTAATGAGAACATCCTTGCTATCTTCTCAAGCCTTCCACAAGAGGCAAAATTGGAAATGGTTCATAGGGTTCTTGCATAGTCGTAGGGTCATATTGTGATATAATATTGTTGGCCATGTATTTTGTATATTTTGTAAGTAAGCCCCTGCTTTCTAATTTTTGGCATATGCAGGGTTATATATTATGGAATATGGTTATCATTTTGGAACCTATTAGTATGTCTAATGTAACCTACTATAACTCTCTCTTTTTTGCCAACGTAACCTATTATAACTCATTTAACTCTATTTCCAGGTCTTCATGTTTTTCCTTGTCATGTAGTTCTTCAACATTCAAATATCATTTCTTGATAATTGGCTGAGTAAACCTGTGATGCAAGATATACATGCAACAAATCCTCAAAACTAGGAATAACACGTCTTTAATGATAAATTTATTGGACTTAAATTTTTAATATTTTGCATTTCTATCCAATATATGCTTAAATTCAGTTATACAAAGGTTCTCCATGAGTTATTTGAAGCCATAGCATCATTCTAAACATCATAGGATGCATTTCACCAATTATTAATTACATAAAAGATAATGAATTTAAAATATTTTTCTGCCGTGCAACTTATCCATCATAAAGTGAAGCCTTGTAATAGTCTTGGATTTTATATAGGTGTATGTTGATGAGTCCCTATTTTATTACATAATCTTATATCTATTTATGAGATTTTATCATTGTTATTGTGCTTAAATGTTGTTATTATGGTTATTTTGGATTAGAAGGTCTTGCACAAAATAAATGCTAAAAATGGTAGAATTGTCACATTTTATTTTTTTAAATTAAACTGATTTGCACGAAGGTATTTTTGGTTATGTTTATTGTAGGGAAATTAAATAATTAAAGTTAAAATGAAAATCAACCACAAAAGAGGGTGGAAATTCACAGGGGCTAAAGGATCCATGGAAAATAAGACCTTAAGACTGCTTTTGAGCCATACTACATCACAGTTAGGGCCCATATGTGTTAACTTATGATTTATACTCCTTAAATGGGTCCTATAACCACTACCTAAGCCCAAATGCATGTCTTCCATGACCCATAAAGAGCAAAAATGTGGCCATCTATAATTAATGAAGGAGTATAAGGGTCATTTTACACAATTTCTTTTCCTACAAGCTACCATATGGAACCACCTATGAGGATAGAATAAAATATAATTCACAAAGGGATTTAATTCAAAATGTTATATTTGTCTATTCCTTGAGAATTAAATTTAATTCTTTTCCTCAAATATATTAAATCCAAATCCAAGGAAAAGATGAAGATATTGATGGAGATTCAAGGATTTGAGATAAAGATTTATCTTTATGAATTTAAAAGTTTATCAAGAATTCAAATTCCTCCAATCAAAGATGAAAAAGATGTCACGAGCTCTTCAAAATTCAAACAAAAGATAAAAAGATAAAGTAGATCTTATCCAAAACTCAAAGTTAAATGTAAGAAGGCTATAAAAGGGACCCCAATCTTCATTCCAAGAGGTGACACACACATCATAACCACACACCACACCACACTTATTTTATTCTTCCATCACCATGTGTGGTTAATCATCTTCTTGAGGATGCATCTTGTGGCCTAAGTTTTAGGTGCTTAATTAGGGAGTTGTAAGTTGGTTTGATTTCTTTCTCATTTATAAGTTTAATGATTTCCTAAAGTAGTTAGGATTTGAAAATTCATTTATTGAGACTTTGAAACTCGATTAGAATTTCATTGAGATCAGACTCTAGTTTGTTATTCAGTTTATATTTTATGATTTGCAGTTCTTAATTTATATTGTTATTCCTCTCATGATTATTTTATGTTCTTTGTTCAGAGTATGAATTTAGATGCATAAATTAATTGTGTTCTTGAATTTTGAAGTAGAAATTTTTTTAGAGGACAAATTATATAATTGAATTGAATAATATGCTATGCAAAGCTTTTAGTAATTATTTAAGGAATAATTATGATTTTGAGTAGAGTTGTAATTAGGAATTAAATAATTAGACCTTGCAAGTAGTTAGGGTTTATAATTTTAGCTTAGTTATATATAACTCCATATCTATTGTTGAATGATGATAGCCACATATCTATTCTCAAGGAGATTCACCATTATATTTGCTTGCACGGGTCTTTTCTATTTTTATTTATTTTCATTTTCATTTTTTATAAACTATTAAAAATAATTATTTATTTTCTTGAGTCTTACACATTTAACTAATTTAGAAATTAAATAATATTGACTTCGTGCAAGAGAATACGACCTAGATTGTGCCGCTACGTTGCATAATTTAATTATTAATTTGAGTGCTAATGACAAGCATAATCACCTGTCACTAAGATGGCTTTGATTTTAAGAGAATAATTGCAACATTATATATGACATATATTTTTTGGAAATAATCTCCAAATGACAATATTTTATCTTTCCCTTTTATAAAGAGGGAGGTAAATTAGCAGCTTCTTTTGTTTGACCTGTGAAATAATTTTCATTGCATAAACTGGAAATTCAACAAAGCTACAAAGGTTCAACTACTAACTAGGATGAAAACATTAGAAAGACAAACAACAGAAGTTCAAATTACAACAAAACTACCACTAAATCAACTAGCTAATGGGGCAATGTCTTCCTGATCATGACTTGTGGCTAGGAGACAACAAATGAAGGGGGACAGTTCATAAATGAAAAGAACAGAAACAGACACACATGGATTGAATTGAATTGAATAGGGCTATGTTTTAAGAATTGAATGGCAGAGCAGGAATCAATAATAGGGTATACAACTGTACCATTCCTAAATAATTACAGGTTTGGTGTAACCAATTGATTTTTCCACTTTGCTTTTGGTCGCACTCACTTTTCTTATTTTCTCTGTTTTCCCCACAAGCAATCCATAAGAAAAAGATGAGAACAAATATATTGCATTGTCATCCCAAATAATTTACATCGTCATTCTTGTGTAGAGATGAAGACGACAAATAAAGGGGGACAATTTACGTTGTAATTTATTAAATATAAATATTTACAGGTGGAGAGGAGGTGGTACACGACGGTAATTGAGGAGGGTGAAAACTCTTTTATAATACCAAACGAGGCATTAGAAATGTGAAATTCACAATCTCAATAACCAAGATTTGCACATGTGTAATAACAAATTAAACTAAAGATATGTGTATGCACATAGTTCACATCATTCTTATGATAAAACTGCAACTAAAGATTTAACAACACATATATGGCCATATACTAAGAGTTGGAAATTGACACACCCAAAGAGGTGTGTAAACTTCTCAATTATGTCAATCTCAAACCTATATAACCTAAACACAAAATGGCCCACAACACCCATGAGGTACACATGCCATCAAGCCTATACTAATATAATCAGCATACACTTGTGAAGTATACATGCTACTATGTGGACACATCTAAACAACACAAACCTGTGAGGTACACAATCCTGAGGCAGTCAACAAAACCATAATCTCATATCGATAACATAATCAAATGACACATATAATTCCTTTACCATTCATAATCATATCAATCATAATGAGACTGAACCACTTTGCTTAAAGAGAGAATTGCTATGTTGCCTCAGAGAAAGTTTATCCATAGAGATCATTCCACTAGTTGTTCTCTGGTGACTTTGATCCCCTCCATCCATGAGTTATAATCTTAATATGCTTTTCAGGATTGCTATCATCAAGGTAAGTCTCTTCAAATCTTTTTGATTTCTGGCTTCTTAATTCCTTCTATCCTTGCTTTTATTGGTTTCATGGTTATTGGCTGCCGCTCCATTTTCTCCACTCATTTCTCTTATATTAAGTGTATCCTTCCTCCATCCTGTATTTCTGCCATCATTTCTCTTCTGCCCATTTCCCCTGATTTCTCCTTTTGTTTCTTCTCTCCCTCATTTTTTATTGGCTCTTCTCATATCTTTTACCACTTATCTTCAACCTCTACTTTGATAGTTTTCTACCCTTATGTTTTCTCAAGTCTAAGCCCCCTGCTCCCCTCCGTCGTCAGCCTTCCGCCCCAACTACCTTATTAATATCTTCCATGCAGTCTTATCAAGCGTCCCTTCGTGTTCTGGCATGCTTCTCATCTTTTGCAAAACCCATCCTCTTTTTTGCTATAAATACATCTCTTCTTTCTAACCTCGTCATTAAAGCCGGGAAATCAGGCTGAGCCCGTTTAGGCCCAAGCCCTTCAAGGGCCAAGCTTATGATTTAGAGGCTAAAAGGGAAGCGGGCCTAAAAGGGCCGGCCCTTTTAAAGCCATTTAATATTTTTTTTAAAAATAAATTAATAAATATAATATCATTATATCAAATTATCAATATGAGAGACACTTAAGTACCTAATAGAGTATTAATAACAATCAAACACTTATTAATTGATTTGATTTATTTTATTTTCTACAATGGTTTATTCATTTAAACTTTTAAAAAAAAGGCTAATTGGGACATTAGATGATTATTTTAACTAAAAATTTATGATTTTTAAAAATAATGTATCTCAATTTAAAGCAAAATAATAAATAAATTGTAAAACTTGAAAAATAATTGTTTTTGAATTAAAATGAGTTTAAACTCATTTAGGCCCGGGCCCGTGAAGGGCCAGCCCTGTAGGGCCACAGGCTTCAAAAATATGGTACCTTTTAGAAAACAGGCCTAAACGGGTCGGCTTGTTTAGGCCCGAGCCCGTGAAGGGCCGGCCTTGTAGGGCTAGGTCGGCCTGTATTTCCAGCTCTACTCATCATGTACCCAAATCTTCTTTCTAACTACTTCTTTCCATGTAAACTTTCTCTTCTTAAACATTTTGGTCTCCTAAACGCCTTCCTCAATCACTTCCTCTAGTTCTTTGACTCCTTACATTTCTCTCCCTATTTTATCACCATGCCTTACCCTTCCCGAAATCCCTTTAACTATTCTTCCAGCTACCCTTCCAAAAACATTTCTCAATTACACTCCCATTTCTCCTGCTTTGCTATATGTACAATCATCGACATGCATGCTTTTTCTGAAGAAAGGCTGGATCATCATCC
The DNA here is from genome assembly GCA_963210345.1 of Inga oerstediana. Classification (NCBI taxonomy): domain Eukaryota; kingdom Viridiplantae; phylum Streptophyta; class Magnoliopsida; order Fabales; family Fabaceae; genus Inga; species Inga oerstediana. Next base: position 31,121,795 of record OY723408.1, read on the forward strand.
TCATTTAGTTTGGGGTCTCCAAGCCCCCTTCTGTGTTGAGGGAAAAGTTTGGAGCTTGTTTTCCATAATTTTCTAGCTCGAAGTTGATCTTACTTATGTTGTTGAGAATGAACCATGGGTTGTGGACAACTTGCTCCTTCCAATAGATTGCTAGAAAGAAAACTTGGTCCGTCGTGAACTCAAGCTCGTGACTTTTCTTGTTTAGGTCCAATCCTAGGATTTGTCCCTTAAACAACACAATACTCAAATTGGCTTATGATCTCGAAGATGTGATAGGAAGCTCAATGGTTGTTAATGGTTAAGCCTGCTTCTTGGCTACCCTTAACTACATTCGTGTTCGTGTCCTTATTGACCCCTATCTTCCATTGGTTTAAAATGATAAGGTCACACTAGATAATGATGAATTTGTTTGGGCAGAATGTAAGTACGAAAGAATATTTTGTAGCCACCCCTTTTGTCACCAGATAGGTCATTCCCTTCAAGAATATCCACAGATTATAGCTAAAACTTTCTATAGTTTCAACTAAATGCAAGCCAAAACATGGGGAAATTTTGTCTCTAAGTACAAATGTAATTTTGACGCTTATGCAGATGAGTTACTATGGAAGAACTAGATTTAGCAACACAGAACAAGTGGAACATCAAGGATTCACTTTTTCAGACTTCGGAGAAGCTTTTACAAGAATTTTAAGATAAAGTCAAAGAACATTCTGCTGCGAGAGCAAAGTGATGGAGGAATAGTTCATTACTCCTCTAATGAATCATCTAATGCAGAGGGCCTAGAAGATCAAAACAAGCAGTACGACCCATGTGTACTTGTTTTTCACAAGGGCGAGCCATCTAATCTGGCTCCTCAAACTCAATCCTCAACGGCTTAAGATGAGGCTAATGTTAATGGGCTGACATAGCCCATTAACAATGTCTTCCCTAATATAGATCTAAACTCGATTTTGGGCCCTAATCATATATCCTCTGTACCTCATAGGTTTATGTTGCTTAGATGTGTCCACAAAGTAGCATGTATACTTCACAAGTGTGTGCTAATTATTTCAATATAGGCTTGATGGCATATGTACCTTACGGGTGTTGTTGGCCATTTTGTGCTCGAGTTATATAGGTTTGGGATTGGCATGATTGAGAAGTTTACACATCTCTATGGGAGCATCAATTTTCAACTCGTAATATATGGCCATATATGTGTCGTTAAAGATTTAGTTGCAGTTTTATCTTACGAATGATGTGACTATGTGTATGTACATATCCTTAGTTTAATTTGTTATTACATATGTGCAAACCTTGGTTATTAAGATTGTGAATTTCACATTTCTAAGTAAAAGCACTAGTGAGAAGACGGAGAAGCAATCTATGTAGTAATCGAGCTCACAGTTTAGTCCCATAGGGACTTGTAGGGTATGGTTTAAATCTAGAATGGATTTGTCTGATTTGACCTGAAGCAATCTAATGGCATATTTAAGTTAGCATTTGAAAAGCACATTTACATACATTGAGACAAAAATCCTCTCGCATACTTACCTCTTATATCGTAAATCATGTTAGAAAAACAACTTCTGCAAGGGATGAACAGAAATCCTAGTAGTCCAAGTAAGCCAGTCCGACCCAATCTGATCTGACCCGGTATGGCAAAGAAAAATTGGCTCGAAACAATATTGGGCAAATCTTCTCGGGTTAGAATAGACTTCAGACTAATGACTTAGACCCCTTGGTCTAGTCCAGTCAAACCCGAGTAGTATTTTTTTTTTATTTTTCTTAACCCACCTACACACTATACACAGTCACAACCATACGCCACACACGCTCATGCTGACACGCCCACTGTCTGCCACTCTTATATATCAGGGCTCGAGCGGCACTAAACTAATTAACCAAAGTACCAAACATCTTCATATTCAGAACTCAGAAGCCTGCAACAGGGAACCTTAGGTGACAATCTGACACTCCCATCTCCCTCTCCACCTTGCGTCCTCGACGACTAGACCTCATCATCCTCTTCGACTCTTTAAGTAGCCTCTCCTCCTCTCCTCACCGATCACGTCTCAGTTCACCGGTGCTTTGACGGTCATCGCAAGCTTTAATATTGAGGTGAGATTCCTGTCTCCCTCCCAACCTCAAAACATTTGTTGAAATACTTGGTTACTTTAGTTTTGATTACTCTATCATCCTCATTTTCCACTAGCTATTCTATTACTCTAGTTTCAAGTACTCTGCCATTCTCGTTTTCTTCTAGTTTTCCATCGTCTGCATTTCTCTTGCTCTACGTATGAAATACTTGGTTGAAACATTTGCATGCCCACCGTCAATTTTTGTCTTTGCATATGCACATTGTATTATTTTGGTGGCTGTCAATTTCGTTCTAAGGAAATTCTTAAAAAGAAGCTCCTTGGGATGTCTATATTGGCTGTCAATTTCATTCTGAGGAAATTTCGTCCTGTGAATTTTTTTTAACAAGATGAATTTATGGAGTGCTGCTTGTTCTATATCATTTTGAGATATCATGCAATTGTAATTAGGCTTTTATTCATGTCTTGTCTAATCATGTACCAAGACCGAGCTAAGGCGTTCTCAAACATGATTTATTCTAGTGCCAAAATACAACCACCTAACATGTTGAAGGCTTTTATTCATGTCTTGTCAACTCTATTAATGTTTATATATCATTTTTTTAGGGTTAAGGTGCAAAAATACACATGTGGTTTTTCTGAAAGTACGCTCAATACCAAGTGCTTTTTTTAGGGGCAAAAGTGACTGTGCTTTCAAAATGGGTGCAAAAGTCACATTCCGTTAGCTCTAAAAATTTGACCATGAGTTTAAACTTTGTTGACTAAAAATAATGATATGGAGAATGATTTGGATGAATAATAAACAACTGGCAGCAACTAGTTGCTGACATAGCAAGGGAAAAAACATTTAAATAAAAAAAAGATAATTGAGTAATATAAATGAAAAACAAACAGGGGAAATAAAATTGGAATTATATTAAAGAATCTAGAGTTACTTTATCATAGGCAAATCGATAGAAGCAAATTGAGAAAAGGGAGCCTTGGTGCCAAGACGAACTTCAAGAAAGTATGGAGTCATGGTGGAGTTAGCTCTACACCTTATCGGCGACGATATCGGAGGAGTGGTCGGCAATGGAGTTTGAACTTGTAAAGAATCTTCAGTTACGGAACTGGAAAATCAAGATTCTTCCCCAGAACAGGTGAATTGAGATTCTTCTATGGTACGACGAATCTCGTGAAGAATCTTCGGCGATGGAGTTCGACACTTTGCATTCCTCTGATTTTTCTCTGATGGAGATTTAATTGATTGTGGGTCTTATCCTCCTCTTTGCATTCCTCTGATTTTTCTTTACAGATTTGGACTAACAGAGAAAGTCCCCTCTTTCTCTAATAAAGCGTATTAAGGTTTTCACCATGCATCTCCATTCAAGATGTTGCTACTCTTCTCAATTCCTTTGGTTCTGTTAGTTGGTTTAATTTTATTTTCTCACATCACAAGACAAATCCTTTTTTTTTGTACTTCTAATTTCTGTTTATCAAGAACCTTTCCGGCTTAAACTCTGACGACTCTGACCATACCCCTTCGTCCCTCTGCAACTTCCATATGTTCAATATCAAGTGTGTGCCTGCTTCTATACGGTAGCCTCCTAAAGTGCACTCTTCTGCGAATTCTCTTGGACCTGATAGTGACGCAGCAGGGTATAATCACAGTGTCTCTTTTATTACTGCTTGAAGATACTCTAATTTGCTTATATCTGTTTCATTCACCAACCTCTCTTTTCCCACCTTCTCATCTAACTCATCCTGAACTTTCTTCAACATATCGTGATGATTCAGTTATAGTGAGAGGCCCCAAGTCATAGTGACCGATGTAGTATCTATTGCCCCTGCCATTATTCTTCAATATCCTTTTTTAGTTGGTTCATTTTTATTTCCCCAAAGAAAAATGATTACGGGGTTAGCGTGGATTTAATGGAAAATTTCTTTCCTGGACACTTTCCCATCCCAAGTCTAAAACCCACTTCCTTGGATACATATGTCAAAGGAGTCATAAATAACAGTTGTACTCCAGCTGGCACTGTGATGCCAAAACTGACAGACGTCATCGCTTGCTAACGGATTATGTGACTTTTGCACCTATTTTAAAAGCTTATAGTTACTTTTGTACCTAAAAAAAAAAATTTGATGGTGAGTGCACTTTTAGGAAAAATATGTGTATTTTTGCACCTTAACCCTTTTTTTTAATTATATGAAACTACTTGTTGTTTCCTTACTTGATGAATACTTGCTTTTCATTTTTTTTGGGAGAAGGTGCAGATTTACCAACGAACTTTTGTCTGAGGGGCATCTGACACAATTATCTTTTAAAAGGGGCAAAACTACATATAAGCAATTTAAATAGGAGTATCCACCACAAATTGTTAACTTTCTCATAAACGTCCATTAACTGAGATTGCAAAGTGTATGTGGCATTCAAAGAGAACAAACGTGGCAGTGAGAGGAAATAATATATCTATTAGTTCACCCAACTCTCTACAATCTCATCTACTAGACTTCTACGAGATGAAGCGACAAAGTATTGTTGCGAGCAGAGGCATCGAGGAGCTGAAGCGAGGTTGAAGATCAATATTAATGGCTGCACCTTCATCATCGTCGACGGGAAGATGTAGACGGAGGGTTGTATTGCTGCGACAACACAGTCGTGAGGATGACTATAAAGGTCCGAGAAGGTATTGTCGGCACAGATTGGTGGTGCCGTGATGGACAGCTTAGACAGAAGGAAACCCAGGTCGGAGGTTCTACGAATGCCCATACTACTATCAGGTAAGCATTGAAATCTAAACTTGAAAGGTTGTGGGTGAGAGCGATTCTGAAGCTAACATGTATCAGTTATTATGAACATAGGGTGGAGGTTGTGGATTCTTCTCTTGGCATGATAATGACTTCGGTGAGAGGGGAAATACTGTGATTAAGGAGCTATTAGATGATATTGACAAATTATATGATGAAAATTGCATTCTTCGAAAAGCAGAGGATAGGCAAAGGTTGAGTGAAGAGCTTGATGCAATACATTTTAAGTTGAGGAAGCTGAAACACAGACAAGATCTCAATGATGGGGAACTTAGGAAGGAGAAAATGAAGTTTAAAGCAACAATTTCTGTGTTGTTAATTACATGTGTGTGATTATGTCTCTTGTATGTGAGGATGTAATGTATGAGGGTTGTAAAGATATTTTCAGCTTTTATTTAGAGACCATGTTGAACTGATATTTGTTTCCAATGGTTTGAAACCTGTTAAAATATTATGTTTGATCTGCAGTTCTGCACATAATGAAAAAGGGAAAAGCATTCTGTTAAAAAAAAGCTAGTTTGAAGTTGTGGAAAAAAAAAGAAAACTTCATGTCATGTTTATCCAAGAGTTTGAGGACCAGAAGCGTGAATTTATCCTGTTACAAAACTGGGAATTAAATTCAATATCGCTTGTTTATTATGGTAGGTAGTCCATAATTGGATATAATGGTACCTTTGGATTGGGAAACATCACATATCAGTACTGGATATAATAACAAAAGATGGAGGTATTATTAAAGCATGAAAAGGTCTGTACTGGAGAAGCAAAAGTGGTATCACGTTTTCTTCGAAAATTAATATAGAACAATAATGTCAACAACTGAATTTTTTTTGGGCAAAATTGGCAATGAGTTAGCCAAGACATGCACAGCTAAGCATCTGAAATTCATATTCTCAAAACTGTATAGCTACTGCTTGCCGAAAGTTATGCACAGCTATAGTACTCATGAATTAGTTCCTCCAAATACATTGATATATCCAATATTTAATGCTTTTCATATATTAATAGTGTATCACCAAATACATATGAAGTTTCAATGACCATGTCATGTACAATACAGCAAGGTGATTGTAATTAGAGTTAAATGCCTATCACACGCACAAAATGAACTATTTGACATAATACAAAGTCACAAAAAATGGTCTTTAATCCTTATATGTGTCATCAAGTTAAATGCCTATATGTTGGATGAGGTCTTTCTCCTTGTCATCGTCCTTTGTCTTTGTAATTGGAGTTGTGAGGTACTTAAACTTAGGTGGCCCTTCCACATCAATCCAGGGGGTTTCACTGGAAGTTGTTGTGGCAGTGAAACACTTGATTCTTGGCTAGAAAATACAATCTTCCTTGAACCCATTTGTGCAGAGCATGTTGAAGCTGCTGACATCCTTAGTTGTTTCTCATTTGGGATGGGAAATTTGGTTTAAAGCTCACCATATTGATGCGTGTATTGTGGTGCAGTGCCGTCCTCAATAACAACTTCAGAAGTTAAACCAAGCTATTAAACAAATATTCATACAGTCAGTTACTTAATTAACATACAAATACAAATTATATTATTAGAAAATCATGATAATGCAAACATTAAATAACACTCACATTATAAACAGTTCTATAGTGTTCTCATCTATTGTTATACCAAATCCAGACTGATTTCTTGCCTTATACACACTGCCCTTTCTTTGAATCTGGTTTGAAGTGGGAGAGTGGTTTGATGCAACTTGTGGGGTTGCTTGGGAACATGTGGAGGGAGTTGGTGGTGTTAGTTGTGCATTAGCTTATGCATTTGGTGTTCTACGTTTTCTACCAGGACGAGGGTTGTTTGATGGAGGTGCCTATAACAATAAACAACAACACAAATATTTAGTAACATCATATTCTAATAATGCAGTAAGGTATAAATGAAAATTACCTCTGTACATGTGATTTTGTTGTGTCCCTCCTTTCTACACACACTACACCTACCAAGGACACCTTTTCTGCTGAATTTTTCCACACGAGGCATTGCAGTGCTGTTACTTGACTCAGCAGTGGACATATTCAGTCTTCTTTGTTGTTCTTCAATCCTGATCCTTTTCTTAGGTGGTCTGCCAGGTAATTTGCATACAGGTGGGGGTAGCATTGGGGAAAACTTGTTTGTTTCCCAAAATTGTTTGCCTCTTACAGGTTCAAATTTTGTTCTGTAACTTGCAATATAAGTGTCCTTATGGTAATAACATAAGATTTGGGTGATGGGATCAATTTTCGCGTGATACATAGCACATATAGCGTGCTGGCATGGGATTCCAGTCAAATCCCATGCTCTATAAGAGCACATTTTCCTAGTTATCAGCACTGAGTGTCTATCTTGCCCCTCACTCTCCTCATATCCATCATCACCATTAAATGAGACCCTACATTTGCTAGCAGTCTCAAATAAGTCAAGACATTTTGGGCTAAAGTTTCCCTTCCATGTGGTGACATTTTGCTCACTACTAGCCCATTTCTCTATCATCTTGATTCTTATTCCATCAAACATTCTAATCACATGCAAGTACCGATACTCGTAAATCCATGCATTAAAACTCTCACTGATGTTATTGTCTACGACCCACGACAAGCATCTATTGCTACAATATGCCCTTACCCATGCATTTACATTATAGGTTACTGCTCCCTCAGCTACACGCTTACTAAGATTTTCCATTGCATTCAAGTTGTCAGTGAATTGTTCAGTGAATGTGCTCCAAGGGCAAGAAAAAAACTTCTTCTTTAATTCATTACCCCTCCATGCTTGCTCCAATTGGCATAAATATGCCTAGCATATAGCCTATGCTCAGCTTGAGGAAAAACATCACTAACAGCTTGCAATAAACCCTATTAAACAGTTTACATAAAATAACAACATTAAAAATTTAAACCAACCTTAAATAGTAAACAACAACATTAAACATTACAAAATAATCTATACCTTCTGCATGTCAGACATGAATGTAACATTACCACCAATATCAAGATCTAGAGAATTCCTAAGCCATTCTAGGAACCAAGACCAGTTTAGTGCAGTCTCCTTTCCGGTTAACCCAAATGCTAATGGGTAGATGGAGTTATTCGCATCCAAACCCACAGCAATTAAAATAATTCCTCTAGCCTTCCCTTTCAAAAAAGTGCCATCTAGGCCAATAAATGGCCGACAACCAAGCTTCCACCCAACCTAAAACATAAACCAATCAGTCAGATTTTAATGCACAAAGACAACAAAACAATGGAGGGAAAATTGACATAAATATACCTTAGACGCATTGAAAGAAACATACATTCTTCGAAAGATCCTCCTACCTTGCTCTAAAGCCTCAGGACTGACCTCAACGCTAATATCAGAACCAGGATTTGACAGTTTAAGTTCATTGCAGTAAGCTTCTAATTTCACAAATTCATCTACGTAACTCACATCCATGTCCTGCATTATTTTCCTCTTTGCCCTCTTGCACTTATGTATACTCACACACACATTCAACTCCCGCTGAACATCATTCTTCATCTCAGTAATAGTATACCGTGGATTCTCTTGTATTTTCTCCTTGAAATGTTCGGATAGCCACGAAACACTTGCTCTTTGATTCTTGTACACCCTAGCACACATATACTCATAAAGCAAAGTCTTCAACTTGTACCCAATATTATCCACATCTCTAGATGCATACAATCTAAATGGGCAGCCCTCTTCACAAGTAGCTACCAACATCCTTTTATCACTTCTAAGTATTTTCACATTTACCCCTTTTGCAATTGCATACCTGTCAATAGCCCTTTTCAGCTCATCCTTATTCGAGAATGTCATACCCACTGTAAAGAATGGCCTCATTCCAGACCTATCTAACTTAGGAAGACCACCCCTCTCATCTAGAGGCCCACCTTTGTCATTATGACCCAATCCTTCATCATCCTCATCAACTTCATCATCACCACTGTCTTCACTAACTTCAAAATCATTCTCTAAACTCACTTCAGTATCAAAAGGTCCTGATTTAGATTGGGCAATATAACTCCCATCCACACTGTCATCATCACAATCATTCTCATTTCCAACTCCTTCCTCTGGCTCTCGAACATTCAGATATGGATTTTCTGTGCTAGTTATGTCCTCATATCCATCAGTGTCTTTCAAAATATCCTCCAACTCATCAGCCTCACCTAAGTATTCTATACTATCAATCACCTCTTGCTCTTCTGCATTTGCCCAAAAACATCCTTCATTTGGGTTTTCTGCATTTCCTGTATTTTCCCCTAGACCTGCCCCATTTTCAACCTTACTTGCCATTTGCCCTACTACAATTAAAATTCATAAATTTAAAACTGCTTCAGACATAAACCACATTCAATAGATGCCATCATCTTAATTTTGATTTCAATACATATATAAATGAAGGCACCAGAAGCATAGTAAAAACAAAACACAAAACAAAGAAAGAAACGGACAAACAAAAAAATAAAATATTTCCAAGCAAGTCATGTTGCAGAGAGATCCCAAAATAGATTACACACTTACAATTATTCAAAAAAAAATGCAATACAATTATTCAAGCATGGAAATTTTTGACCCAAACATCAATTCCTTCACATCATCTTGGACCTAAAACAAATTAACCAAGAAGATATTAAATTCAAAAGTAACAATTACACATGACGAATCACATTAAATGATGAACACATGTATGACTTGGGGAAATACAACTCCTATTTTCTTCTTCCTTAGTATAACTGTTTTCTTTTAGCAAAACTAAAAGGGAAGCAAGTATTACCTGTCCAGTATAAAGGATACCAGCAAAATAAAAAATTGATTCAGATTTTAGAAGCAAGCTCCAAGATGAAACAAATTTTCTTATGACTTAGGGATCACTTTTCTCCCAAAACCATGGAGACATCTTTGAAGTATTCGCTTTAAAAGAATTATAATTGAGCTTCTTGAAGAGCACTCATCTCCTACAAATAACCCAACATTTCCCTATACGCAAAAATTATAAGGGAACAAAAGTATATCTTCTGCAACTATCTTAACAAAAAATGGGGAAACGGTTCATCAAACACAAAAAATGACCTTCACAAAAGGAAATTAACAGTGTTGAAATGACAATAGATTCAGAGGATATCCACTTCCAAGATCACAAACATACTCAATAGATTCATTCACTTGCGATATGCAAGCATGGAAAGTCATTTCGCAAGGACAAATTACAATGCTCATCCACAAACTTATAGAAAGTCTTACTTCTGCATAATGAAGGCTAGAGACTAAGTTGGCGATCAAAAATTGCAAGGACCTCGACAGCTGATACAAACGGACGGCCAATACAAACATACTGTCACCAATTTCACAAGGACCTCGACGCAAATACACTATTCTATCTACAAAACTATAGTTTTTTTAGTTTATCGAAGGTTACCTGTGAAGCCCCCTTCTTCGAAACCCTAGAAGAATCTCACCCGAATACGCACAAGTCGTCCCTCCGTCCTTCACCTATCTCTCCCTTTCTCACTTTGTCGCTATCCCACTCTGAATCCCTAAACGAATCTCATCTTTTTGGTTCCACCATCTCTCGTCGCCTCCTCGTCACTGTTGCTGACCTCCACTCTCACCGCTTCCCTCTCAATGTCTCGATATGGTGGTCTTCTTTCTATTTGTTTTTTTTTTTTTTTTTGCCAAGGAGGTTGTCTTATTTCCAACTGCACGTGCCTTCCTTATTAAACAAAAAAACCCATTACTTCATTAATTGACCCAATAAGGTAAAAAAAATTCAACCAGCCCCTTACACGTGTCTGCCACATAAGCAATCAGTCTTCGCCACATAAGCGTTTAGTCTTCGCCACATCACTACTTCCAGTCAAACTTCTTTCTCCCTAATAGTCAATAAGGAAAAAGTTAACGATTTGTGGTGGATGCTCCCATTTAAATTGCTTATATGTAGTTTTGCTCCTTTTAAAAGATAATTGTGTCAGACGCCCCTTAGACAAAAGTTCGTTGGTAAATATACACCTTGACCCTTTTTTTTGCAGGCATGGATAATGAGCAAACTTCAAGTATTGATCTATCTCAATCTTCCAATATTGGTGAGAATGAAACTCATAGTGGACCATCTTTTACCCCTATCAATTCCACTAATCCTCACCAACCTCCAACCACTATAAAATGTCCTCCTCCTACTCCCGTAGCTGCTACTGGAAATGAAACAACAAAAGGTTGTAGTAAGAAGAGAAAACAACCTAAGAAGAAACAATCACAAGTGTGGGATCACTATATTAAGTTACCATTGGAGGATATGGATGGAGAGCTTAAAGTTGTATGCAAGTACTACAATAATGATTATGCTTGTTATCCAGTTAAATGTGGTACAACTTCTTTGAAGAGACACTTAAAATATGTTAGAAAAATCCACACAGGGCTGCTGAAATATCAAAATAGTCAATGTTGAATTATGTTTCACAAAGTGGGCAAGGGGAAGCTTAGCACCTCACAAGTTCAATCAAAAACATTTTCGTACGGCTCTAGCGGAGTTCATTATATGTGATAAGATGCCATTTAGACTAGTTAAAAAGTAAGGCTTTAAATCGTTTGTGAAAGAGTTAGAGCCACAATTTCAGATCCCTTCTAGACATACTATTGCTAGGTATTATTGGCAATTGTATCTTGGGGAAATGAGGATCTTTAAGAATCAACTAAAACAGTGTACTAATCGTATTTGCCTCACTACAGACTATTGGACGTCAGTCCAAAACTTCAACTACTTATGTCTCACAACTCATTTCATTACAAGGATTCAAAACTGCATAAAAGGATTCTTAATTTTTGTTTGATTGAGAATCATAAGGGCAATACAATTGGAAAGACTATTGAGAGGTGCATACAAAATGTGTTCACCATCACGGTTGATAATGCAACATTTAATCACACGACCTTGTCATATTTGAAAAAACAACTTATGAATTGGAAGGGTCATGTTTGTGGTGGTGATTTTCATCAACTACAGTGTTCTGCTCATATTTTCAATTAGTTTGTGTATGATGGCTTGAAGGAATTGAAAGATGTTGGAAATTGTGCCCAAAGGGCCAATCATTGTACTTTGAACATTATTAATTTAATGAAATTTCTCCATTCTGTTATTATAATATTTGCATGTTAACTGTGATAATTGTATCCTTGGATAATTCATAAAGATTGTCCTAAAATTCCCCTAGTCGGTCATCTATGCGGGAGCAGAGATGAAACAAGATCAGTATGACTTTGATAAGATATGGAGATACGAATCAAAGTCTTAGGCACTTGTAAGAGTACAAGGTGCTGGACCGACCCACTATGAGAAAGCTACATGGATCAAGTCATAACCTTTTCTCATGTATAACCACGTCACAATGCCCTTTGACTTGAGGTTATCATAGATTCCTACATGAGAGTTGCTAAGCTTTGAACTAGTCAAAAGTCACCTTTGACCGGGTGATGATAAAGGCTACAATCGGGCTTGGTGGTTTTTCATGCAGAGGAATATGAATAATCAAGATGGAATTTGTCCCTCACATTAGTAGAGAGATATTACTGGGCCCCTCGATGAGTAAGTCTGAGAAATGTATAGCCATACTATAATGGAAAGGAGTTTCCATTTCTATTGTCAGACTACTCGGGAATCGAGAAAGTAATAGTCAAGAATAAGAGGATGACATTATCCATGCCTCATCCTTGACCGATATATCGTGTGACAAAAGAGACGTGACATGGTTGTATGACAGGTTGCATCGTGTTACGATCCTCATATGAATTGGGTAGTCGTGATATCTTGCTAGAGGCCGCTTGCGACTTGTGGGTTAATACAGTTATTGGACCACTGCCAACTTCATATGGGCCTACAGGGTCACACACAAGAATGGCCCAACACAAGATAATGTTTAATTAGGGTAGACGAATTTTATATTTATATATATATATATATATATATGTATATATGTAATATAAAAAAAAATTCGTTAATAATATTATATAGATATGTATTTTCGAAATACAGATTATATATATATTATATTATATTATGATATTGTGTTAGTTTTAAATTTAATTTGTTAAGATAAATTAAATCTGATAACTAACATGATAGAGATATGATATCTCAGATTTAATTTATGAAGATAACTTAAATCTAATGGCTCTTTATTTGGATTAAATAAATAGGTTAAATTAAAACTGTTAGACAAATTTAATTTAAATTGAATTTATTTAATTAGCTCATCAAGATAATTAATAGTTAATTAATTTTGAAATTAATGATGATTAATTTTGAAATTTGAAAATAGCCCTCATAGGTTATAAACTTGATAGATCAGATATACTGAGATACACATTAGAATTGAGAGCCGCAAGGGAAACCCTAGGAGATATTAGAGGCGCTAGCACGCAGTCTTGGTTGGAGAGCATTCGTGTGGATACCGGTAGAGGGAGCGGACCTGACGTGTTGGCTCCTAGAGATCATGAAAACCCTGAATCATCAAAAGGTATGAATCCTTCCAACTTGGTTTAAACGCCGTTAATAGATCCTCGATTAGAATCGGTGAAAATTTTTTTAAAAATTCTTCCGCTGTGCCTGCCGATTCTAACATGGCAACAAGTTCTAACATGGCATATTTTCAATTAGATTGTGTATGATGGCTTGAAGGAATTGAAAGATTCCTTTGAATCAATTCAAAATGCTATAAGAGTACATCTGATCCTCCCCTGCTCGGCTCAAAAAAATTTAAAGATTTATGTGAACTGGAAATGTTGGATGCAAAAAATATGTGTGTCTTAGATGTTAGCACTAGATGGAATTCTACATATTTAATCTTGGATGTCACTTTGAAATTGCAAAAGGCATTTGAAAGATTGAGGGATGAAGATAGAGATTATGTGGCATACTTTAAAAAAATTTCAAAACGTGATAGCACGCATATGGATGCTTACTCTACCCAAGGTGTCGATGACAACATGGATGCTCCTAATGACCCTTCTAACAAACAAGATTGGCAAATGTCTTTCTTAGATTCTTAAAGTGTTTTATGATGTGACCTTGCAATTTTCTAGCTCGATCATAGTTACTGCAAATGCATATTTCCATCAAATTACATTGATTCAAGAGTTGTTGAATGAGACTATTGTGTCTAAGGACCCTCTTCTCAGGGAGATGTCCTCAAGCATGAAGATGAAGTTTGATAAATATTAGGCGCAGTAGAAAATATGAATACTTTGTTGATTATTGTTGTGTTCTAAATCCTCGATACAAGCTTGCCTACATCAATGATATATTTGAGAAACTGTTTCCTGATTATCAACTTTGTATGTCCATGAAAAACAAGGCAAGAAACACTTTGTATCGCATGTTTGAAGAGTATTCTACAAAGATTGGTGTTGAAACAGGCAGGTCTCATAGTGCCAACACTTTGAACTCTTCTGGTAGTGCCAACGCTTTGAACTTTTCTGGTAGTGCCAACACTTTGAATTCTTTTAGGAGTGCCATCGCTTCCACTACAAATGCCAGTAAAAAAGACCCTGGTCATTGATGGTTGGCATCCCGAAAAGAAAATATCTCATCAGTAGATCCTCAATCTGAATTGAATAGATACCTTTCAGCTAATGTAGCTGAAGACATTCTGATTGATGATGATGATTTTGACATATTGACATAGTGGAAGGTTAATTCAACCAAGTACAGAGTGATTGCCATGATAGCATGTAATGTATTGGCTATTCCAATATCTACAGGTGCTTCTGAAGAATCTTTTAGCACTGGAGGAGATGATTATAGGAGTAATCTATCTCCTAAAATGACTGAAGCACTCATTTGTACCCAAAATTGGCTATTTGCTAAGCAAACTATCTCAAAATTAGCTACTATGTTGATTGAATATGACAACTTTCAAGAGACTGATCATGTTGTTAATATTCCAGGTAATATTTTTAATTCTATGCTCATTATTCAAGTTTACATATTTTATTATTACTAATTTCTTAACATATACAATTTTTTTGTTTAGATGGATCGAGTATCATTGAAGGTGGAGGAGACAAATGAATGACAATGGCTGCTCAAGAAAAAGAAATTAGATCTCAATCATTTGTTTTCCACTTGCATGTAATGTGATAGACTTGTTGTTACTTGTTAGGTTTAATGTGCTTAATTGATTGTTATGGATTGTATTAAAGAAACTTGAATGTTGCTGCTTTTTATTGTTGTTGAATGTTGTTGGAGGTTATTATGGATTTGTGATTGGGCTTTAATGTTTTGTTATGAGTTTTATATGATTATAGGTATTGTTATGGTCTAATAGGTTCAAATATTGCCTCTCAAAGAAGGCAAAAATAAAATTTAAAAAAAAAACCACCAAATAGGTTCTGGACTGCCTGAACTGGTCCAAGCAATCCACTGGACCAGGTCTGGTCCGGCCCGAGCTCGAGCTGGTGCTGGACCAGACCGAATCTCGAGCTATCTTGTACTGCCCGAGGTACTATCCAAACCAAATATTGGGTTGAGGCCAAACCCAGTCTGGTCTAGTCTATGCTCAACCCTAACTTTTACCGTCAATCCAAACAGGCACTAACACAATCCTAACCTAAAAAAAGTGCAGCCCGAAGCAAGTAAACCTGACTAGCCTAGTTTATTTAGATCTGGTTGGACCAGGTTTAAGACTAACATATCTAACCAATTGGTTCGGTTCAACCCGGTGTGTCTCCCTATATTTAATTATTTATATATTTCAAATCTCATTCATTAAAAGATCTGTTTCTCTTTTCCCTCGTTTTTTCTCGTCTAGAAGTTTTATCAGACCTCATCTCTTCCATTCAAGCCTCCTCCTGTCTTACAGATTTATCCATCTTTATGACAGCGACACCAACCAAATCAACCAAGATCCCTATCACTAACTGAAACAGACTTGGACGATTCATCTCCATTCCCCTCCATCTGGTTTTTGTTCCTTTTTTATTTTTTGCAATTATACTTCCCTGCAAATCGTCTTTGATTTAGGAGGAGGCCAATCGGGCTTTTGACAAGCTCAATCGGGCTTATGGAGGGTTTCAGCTTTCACCGAATGTTTGGGATCCCTTTTGCTCAATTGGGCTTATAAGGGAAACGCTCTTTTTGTCAAAAGCCACAAATAGGAGCTATGAGCTTTTGCAGTTGGGCTTTTATAAATCTATGGGACCCACCAAGGTTTCTCTTTCATGTGAATTATCATGAACATCAACTTCTGTGGGACCCACCAGCCTATCAAGGAGGAACATAAATGCAATGGAGGTGGGGCCCGCATATCCGGAACCTCGGGTTGTCATCAGTCCTGACATTGGGTGTGTTTGGATTGGCGATTGGATAAGTAATTTATTTTTACTTAAACTTATGAAATCTTAAAATTGGAGAAAAGTTAGATTGGGTAAAATGATGAGTGTTTGGATTGGCGATTGGATAAGTAACTTATGTAAAAGTGATGATGTTTGGTCTGGCTTTTATATAAGTGACTTTTGTATTATTTAAGAGAAAAAATTGTAAAAATTATGAAAAATAAAAAAATGAAAAGATAATTGTGAAAAAAGACCCCATTGGCAACTTAATTGCTAAATGGGATCTGGGAGATATCTACACATGGAGGGATTTTTTCACAATTTTCTCAAAAATTAACTTTGAAAATTTGGCAATGGTACAATTTTAAATAAAATTATATCAAACTCTAATTTAAATTGGTACACTCCAAAAGTCTTTTATATTGTGCACCTCAGGCTTAAATTTTATAAATTATATCAAACTCTAATTTAAATATTAAATCTTAACTCATATTTTCACATAGCTCAAAATCTAACAAAATAAACCGATTAAAACCTCAATAATACCTCCAATAATCCAAATAAATTATTTAAACTAAATTTAATGAGTAAAAACACCATATAGAAACTAATTTATGACATGTTTATAAAAATAAATTGATTATAAAATCATAAAACAACTGAATAATAAATCTAAACTGATTAAAATTAATTATTAATTATTCTCTACATTTCTATAGTCATATATTGACAAAACTCAAAACTTGCCTAAACTCTTATCCCAAAGTATTATGTAATTAGCAGAAGATTACTATCTAAAGAAAGAGAAAATTATTTAGAACATTTTTTATAAAAGAAGCTTTGTGATTAGAAGTGATTTTGAGTACCTCATTGATCCCAAAAATATAAAAATACTCCTTCAAACAGAAGCCAAAGCTCTCATAAGCTTCAATTCCTAGCTTATTTCCATCGGGGCTTTTTCTAACTTTTTTCTGCCAATCTATCACCGAAACAAACACCAACTTCATGCAAAATCACTGTATAAGGCCGATTGGCACACTCAATCGGTCGATTGGGTGTTCAAACGGTCAAACAAACACACCCATTGTTGAGCTACTGGAAAATGGAAATTGAGAAAGGATGAGTGGGTATGCCTTAGGTGATTTTGGTCAGTGAAGAATTTTTATCTTATCCTTGGCTGTGAAGAGGATTGACACTTCACAGTATAATGGAGGAATTTTATTTAATGTTAATTCTTGAGAAATCCTTAAAATTTGTTTGGCAATTAACCATGCTCATTATCTTGAAGTTAGTCTAATCTTCTGATGGTTTAGTTATAATACCAATACATATAATTCATACATTTTCCATAGAAATTTTTTTCCCAAATCAATTAATATTCGTAACTCAATTAGAAACCAAATTGTATTGTACATGTGCTCCAATTAGTCATACAATATTATTTCATCAAATTATATATTTTTTTATTGCCAAATTTTCCAACTTTAAGTTTAATAAATTTTTTATAATTTTTAATTTAATTTCTCTCTTACCATTATCACAAAAACCCTTATGTTTAAGCCAATCCAAACAAATTTTACTTTTGTAAAATTCATTTTTACAATCACCAATCCAAACATAAAATCACATTATACAATCTGACTTTTACCAAAAATAATATTACCGAAAGTCAAATTGAAACAAGACAAATTCTCAATCGTTATTCCAAACACACACTATAAGATCTATTGATCATCTCTTCGATTATTCCCCCTAAATCTTCATTTCTCTATTTGCTTGTTATCATCTTGTTCGACCAAATCCGGTCTTGCCTCCCATTGGATTTCTCCCAGAATAGACCAGACCTTGGCAACAAGTTCAAACATGGCATATTTTCTACAAGCCCTCAGGTCGAGGGTAAACCCAGGCTAGTCCGATCTTTGTCCAGCCCAAGAGATTGGCATGCTTATAAACATTTTGTTTGCAACAAAGTGACTCGTTCTAATCACTTGAAAAGACAAGATAAAATGAAAATGAAAACGAATCACAAATTACATGATTTCTCTAACTTTAATAAAAGAAAAGAAGAATGTCCAAGGTTAAAGAATATAGCTTTTCACAATAGTGAACACAATTTATTTCCATACTCAGTCTCTAAAATCCAATATGATTAAATTTCATGATACCCAGAAAGAGTTCAAAAATACCACAATGTATGCTATGAATACATATGTATAAAATGCACACAAGGATGAATAAAATCTATGTTCTGCAAAAGAGGACATCCCATAGAAACAACCATTGTATAGATAGTTGTGTAGCAGCCAAGCTTGAGATTTAGTACAGAAGCCTTCAATGCTTTAAACTATACGAACGCAGGCTGTAACCATGTGCAGCTAAAAGGAGCTTGATAGGAAAAGATATGGGCGTATAAATGGCAATATATTAAAATAAGAATACCTGAAAGGGAAAAATTGACAGAGTAAATCAACATGAACCAGTAATTTGAATCTTCTGTTTAGGAAAATAAATGCATATAATATATATTCAAAGAAATAGAAGAAAAGGTGATTGAGTATAAAATGAATGGTGTTGGTTTCTATCTATTCCCAAATGCATATAATATGAAACCAAAGCAGGTCACAAAAAAACAAAGAAAAAGAAACCAAAGCTGAGCCACAAAATATATACACACACACCAAAATGCTATTCCCACTTTGGATGACTAAAAATGTCACCGTGACCACAAACTTATGCTTCGTGTTGCATTAATAGCAGAGCACTTTAAAGGTATTGCACAAAATAGATGAGCATATAATATTCCTATGAAGGCCACAAGAACATAAGAATTTCGCATCATAAAAGAGAATATTCTAAAAAGCAGACACAAGAGAACCAATGCCTCATTGATTGAAAAGAACTGCACAAAAAAAGTAAAATTTTAAAACTGAACTCTAAATCAAGGATAAAGGGAGCTGACCCACAGCCCAATCACCCTACAAGTGTTTGTCCAATACTTTGACAAAAATATTCTACCACCTAGGGTACTACATGTATCATAAATGTATAGGATCCACTAATGAAAAAGGTAATTATCATGCTCATGAAACAGGAAATGCAAGGGAATAAAGCATAGGACACACGAAGCTGTAGGGGCCAAAACACCCCCCAATATAAAAAAGCCAGAAAGATGTATGAGATGTTTACCATATGGTGCAAATTTTACCTCTAATTTTCAAGCAATCAAAATCTGGGGTTTGTATAATCAATCAGCCTGCAGACGCCACAGATGAAAATCAATTCCAGCAAAAGTTGGCAATCTGAATGGCACAACTATAGAATTTATATCAAGTAACTAAGATGTATTCATTTCGCTTGTGGATATTTGGTCATATATTATGGCATGCTTCAACCTTTTAAGTGCTTCTCAGGCAGCGTTCATACAGACAAGTGGGAAAAAAAATAACTTCATTGAAGCAGTAGAAGTAAAAATTGAAGATAAAAGGTAAAGCTGCAAAGATTGCAAGATATGTAAACTTCATCGGATTTTCCTTCCTTTGCTTGAAATTTATGTCCACCATAATGACTAGCAATACTTTTGTGAATTTTAATATTTTGTTGTCCCACATCTTTTAAATCTGATCATTCTTTCTTTTGCTTTTCTCAACTGTTAAGCATATCAAGACTACAAAGTACTGCAGGATCATGATGGCCTATACTGACAAGCATCTATAAGTTTGCAAGTTTGATCTTCTCTGTTGGAATGTAACTTTGGTCCCTTCCAATGGGGGAGAGCAATTGATAAGTCAATCATAAAAGTTGAGCACACTTTCATTATTTTATGCTGAATAAAGTTCCATACAATTTATCAAAAGTACAAGGGATGATCAGTGGTTAAGCTTTTTTATCAGGAGCTTTCCATCACCAGCTGCCAACAAGGCTTCACTCACTTGAGGTTGCTAGTATAAGTAATACACAATGTATTGAAACATTGAAGACAATACACCCTCACTTAACCATGGCAACTACTATTTTTAAATTTTATTTTGGATGCCAATCGAAATTTATACATATAAACTTTTGACATGAAGCGAACATAGGCGGATACCTTCTCATTTTTTGGAGAGAAAATGGCCTTGACTGTTTCAAAGACCTCTTCAATAGGCCTGGCAGCATCGATCTAACAATGAAAATGTATGTCCTCATTACAGAAAAGAAGCAACAACTAAACACAAATATTATACAAGCAAGAAAAAGAAGGGAGAAAACAAGTTACCTTGTGAACTTTTCCCTTTGCATCATAATAATTTACCACTGGGAGACTAGACTCCATGAAAACCCTAAACCGCTTCCTTATAGTTTCAATGTTGTCATCCACTCTTCCCTTTATTATTTATATACAAGTGTAAGGACAAATAAAAATGCTGAAAACTAAAAGACATAAAAACATTTAACAACAAAGAAAAGATTCAACCTGATTTCTAGAAAGGAGGCGATTCTCCATCTCTTGCTCGGGACAGTCAAAAAACAAGACAAATGTTGGCTCTATTCCAGTCTGCAAGGCCATAATACATTTTGAAAATTAACGGAACATGCATTGATTCCTCCATGAAAGCCACAAAAGGAAATTGAGTAATGAAGATGAAAACCTACCACTTTTTCAAATGCTGCACGGTTTTCCTCATTACGAGGAAAACCATCAATGAGAAATTTGTCATTGCCATTTTCCTGCATTGCTCGTTGCAGAAGCTTAATTGTTACCTCCGAGGGAACAATTTTCCCTTCTTGAATCATATTTTGAATCATTGTACTGCCAAACATACAGCAAACAATTATGCGAATAAGATCAAACCCAGAATATGAATAATTTAAACGCAATAACTTAGATTGGCATCAGCATTTGGAACTCGGCAGTTGAAAAGGAATATACAAGAACCACAATAAGATGATGCATATACATCTTCCTGAAGTGATACTAGTTGAGAACACAGAGAATCATTGATACAGTAAGAGTTTTGCCAGAACAAAAGATATAAATACATTGCATTAATTAAATGGCATAATCTATGTAGCTTTGTGGGGTTATCTGTATGTTATAGCTAGCATACTGAATGGAAAGCAAAGGGACATACAGATTAGTAGTCAAAGAAACTATGGGCACAATTGCACATTTCCTACAAAACGTGGATTGAAGTCAAGCAACTGTGTAAAGGTCAAGCCACCACCCTATTATTCAATTTTGACAAGAAGAAAGGTCATCTTACATCCATACTATGTTCCAATCAAAGTAACAAGTACTTTGACCATGTTTTCCTCCAAATAGAAAACAAAGAGGAAGCTACAACTTTCAAGAAACCAACTCAAAATTTACAACTTTGTCACTCATTTCCCCAGCATCCAAGTTCAATTTTTTTATTGCAATATGAAAGAATAATTCTTTAGTGCTGAAAGAAAACAAGAATGGATCTGGATAGGAAAAAGAAACTTAAATCACATAAGACCAAAACAAAGGAAAAAATTGAGGTGGAAGTATTTCACTCGTGTCCATCAACAAGCCTCCTTTTTCGACAAGGGAGCAGGGAAAAAAACTGTGAAATTAAACCCACAAAGAAGCTACAAAGACAAGATTCCAAAAAGCCAAGGGTAGTGCACCAGCAAAAGGATTGGTTACCATTGATTTTAGGATAAGAAGAACAGGTGGAGTTTCTTTAAAAACAGTCCCCACAATAGGGCCAAAAATCTTTCATCACTATTTAGTAGTGTAGAAACCGTACCCATTCTCAGAACCAGATTTAATTTCTGCTCGCAGAAGATCACCAGCACTGAGGTGAGTATATCCAAAGTTTTCAACAATTTTTGCACATTGGGTACCCTTTCCACTGCCAGGGCCACCTATATGATCGGTGCATAAGAATAAATTTGAGTCAGAAACCATCCAACAGAACCTCCAATGAACAAAATAAGAACATACAAAACTGAAGAAAATAAAGAAAGTAGGGGAAAACGTGAATTAATCTCAGATAGGAAAAATAACTGAAGAAAAAGAACTACAGAAATCCCTTACACCCTAGTCATAAAAAATTTTCCACTGCAGATAGTCAACCACAGATGGAAACAATGATAAAAATTTCATTGTGCTGCAAAAGGAAACCGAAGTTTATTTCCCTGATCAGGTTGATCAGATTTCATGCTGCAAACCAGCCATCCACAAATCAAATGACATACTCAACCCAGACCTAGCTCTCAAGGCTAGTTCTAGTGTTCAACCATTAGAATAAGAAACTAAGACAAGGATTATCTACAGGTCTAGACATAGTAAGGCATGCATAAACCATTCACAACATTCCTTTTGCCCTTCAAGCAGTATAAAAAAGGAAAGGATGAACAAATATTTCCATGGATTAATAGTGTTGCGCAGTGACTTACTGTTGAAGCACCAGTTGACCATACAAAAAAACATGCCAAATTGAATGAGAGCAAGGAATGTAATTTAATACAAGAAATTTGGAATTGTGTCAGGCACATGACAAACAGCACCAAACTACCAAGCTCCCTTGGCTTTGTTTAACTGTTTTTTGAAGGAAACACTCAAACATAATACTAACATATAAGAATTCAATCTGTTTCTTTTTCTTTCAACTTTCTCATTGTTTATACATATATTTTTGTCATATTTTTTTCCTTTCAAGTTATATCAATCTCTAGACCGAAAACAGATCAGTCATGTACTTTCAAATTCACAAGTCAAAGTACTTGCCCATTAGGAAAACCATTTTTCTGCAGATACACAACCAATTAACAGATAAAGATTATAGTTGCAAAAGAGAAATCTTATAGAATGTTAAATACATTGGAAAACCTAATATAAAGGCTAAAACAACATCTTATTTGTGGCACAGCACCACAAAAAGATGCAAGTCCTAGTGCAAAATTTACATAACAATCAAAGGTCTTAAAATCTTTACTTCTATATGAAGGAAGTATAGGCTGTTTTGATCCTGACAGTATTGACAACCACTGAAACTACAACCAAGGTAATCAAGAGAGTTATTGAGTTCTTAAAGAAAGACAAGTCCATGCCTAAAGCTTTTTTGTGCCCTAAAATTCTAATCCCAAATAATAATAATTTATTCACCAAAATGATTTCAATGAGGGTAATGCAAATCCAATTACAAGATATTAATTCAGTCAGTTGAAATAAATTTATAAAAGGAAATTCACTATGGTCTTCAAAACAACTGAATATAATTACAGCCTGATCTCTTCAAATGAAGAGATAAAACAATGTGTTCAAGAAGTAATGAGGTATACAGGATATGATAAGTGAAGGAAGATTGAAAACAGAAATGTAGGCAGCTATCAGCTTGACTAAATCAACATAAATTCAAAAGCTTATAAAAGAAAGGGGGAAAGGTCAGAATTTCCCCAAGTCAACCATATAATAGTAAATAAGAAATGCATTATTTGAATGCTACCAATCTGTGCTCACCTAAAACAAAAACAACTGTAGGCTTTTTCTCTACGGCACTTCCATTTGCACCCTATGAGCCAATGAAGAATCCCAAAGAGAAAAAGGAAAACAAGGTAAAAAATAGTTAAGATTAACCATGCAAAATAATGATCAAACAGATGACAAAAACAATGCAAGGTTTTAAGTAACCAAGCTGTAATTTGCCAGAGTTAAAAGGAAAAAACGATCAAACAAATGACAATAAAAATATGACAGAAGTTTGATATGACTGTAAGTAACGAAGCTACAATTTGCCAGAGTTAATAACAAGACAAAAAATGAATAATGATCAAATAAAGGACAAAACAAAAAGACAGACTATTTGAGGTTTGGAGTTGTTGTGATTGTAAGCAACAAAGCTATAATTTACAATGTTATAAAAGGAAAAAACTTATCAAAGTTCAAACCTCAAGAATTCTATATGGCAGTAGGAAAAACAATGATCTCTCAATTTAATAAGATTTTCAAAAGAATAATCTTTCTTAAATGCTAGAAATGAATGGGCATAAGGGTAAAAAAAAATACCTGGTTTGCTGCTTCAACAACAGTTCCCATGAGTACCTATCAAATGCGGTACCAAAAAAGTATCTGTACAAAATTTGAAAGAAAAAATAGTTACTATCCAAAAACTATAACATTAGACTGACCATTAGTACAAAGTAAAGGCCAAATCATCAAACGTCAAATAGCAAAGCAGCCATTGAGGTTTCAATCGAAGCAACAATATGCACAGATTAAGAAAAGAGTATCAGCAAATAACAATAAAAAAAAGAAAAAATTTGTGCTCGTATGCTTGTTATTTATATTTTAAACTCTCACATCCTTTAAAAATTAGCTATTTGTGGAAATTCAGATGATTCATAGAATCATAATGGTATTCACTGTTCAACAGATCAAGGCAGAATCTTGACAGATCTTCATACAACATGTCTTCTTTGAAGTAAACAAACTTCCAAAATTAGATCTGGCCAAAATCAGACAAAAGACAGCTCTGAACTATAGTTAGCATAAAATGCAAGCGAATTAACAAACAACTAGAGAAAACCATATTTATTATAAAAGGGATTAGATAAAAAACTAGGAAAATGAAGATTTTAAATATTGAAAGAAATATCATTTAGCTCGTCCAATCCCTCTCCAAAACCCAAAATGGCATGCAACTATTACAAACTTGAACGATATCAAACAGAGCAACAAAATGTTGCCTTCCAAACAGTACCATTCTGGGTCCGAGGAAGGGTGTCGGTACGCGGAATGGAAACTTCATAGATCCCAATAAGAATTCGGATCTATGAAAAATATTTAAAATTTGATGGATAAAAGCAAAAAATTCAAATGGGAAGAGATCAAATAAGCCCGAAATTTTGAGATTGTCCTGAAATTAATGAGATCTAAGAGATGCAAACTAAATTCCAAGAGATTCAAGCAACGTACCTTTGAGAAAGAGAGGAGGAGTATGTTAACAAACGAGAGATCTGAAATGAGCAAGAACGGAGGGAGACACAGATGGGAATTTGCGCAAAGGAACTTTGGCTCCTTAAATATAGGACCGAATAACGCCCTCCTCGGTCGTTTTAGTGGGTAGGGGTAACATCGTAAATTTACACTTAGAATTCGTGGAGTGCTAGCGTGAAATTAACGGCTACGAACCGCAAACAATCCCCACAATTAATTGTTTAACTAATAACGTTTACAATGATAATAAAAAATAATTTAATATTTATGATATTTTTATTTATTAAAATTATTTATTATTGATTGAATTTAAAATTTTACGATTTCCATTTTCCATTATATTTACATATTTTTATTTACTGTATATGATTAATTTCAGAAACTATTTAAAGTGGCTTTTCAAAATAATTAAAATTAATTTCTTTCGATTTATTTGTTAAATTTTCTTGTAAAAAATGATTTGTCATGAAAACAAGCTGAAATAAATGATCTCGATTGAGGAAGAATAAAATCCTATCAATGGATTGGAATAATTAACTGAGGGAAAATTTTAAGAAAAAAAGGAAAAAAAATAATAAAGAACAAAGAAAAGATTTGCATGAGAATCAATTTGGAGATGTAATGAGAAAAATTCTCGCCATTAATTCGTAAAAAAATAAAATAATCATTTGATTGTAGGTTTAAAATATATAATTAATTATTAAAGAATTATAAATAGAATAATGCTGAAATTTGTATCTCCCCATTAATAATTAATAAATAGAATAATGCTGAAATTTGGATTTCCCAAATGTGATTTGAGTCAGATGTAGTTCCAACTTCATGTGTTCCGTGAAGAGGAAAGCCTTGAGTCCCCAAGAAGGCAGGGGAACTTTGAGTGCGTTTTGTGTAAAGAAAAATTAAAAGTAAACAAAATTAAAAATATGATCATGATTTCATCTAATAGAAAATTTGAAAATATATTATTAATATTACATTAGGTCCTATAATTAAAATTGGAGAAGTATTTTCTTTTACTGTTAATGGAGTTTCTCATGTTATATTTTAACTAATTCCATTTGAGTCAAGTTGACTTTTTATCATAATAACTTTTCAAAAGTATACTAGTTATATTTTTTTAATTATCAAAGAATTTGAATATGGATTAAATCATAGAGTTAAAAGCAAATGTGCTACTCTATCATTTTTGGATATGTCTTCAAGGCCAACCATTACAATATTTTTAATAGGTTTGAAGATAGAAAGGAGATCATTTATATAATTATAAGTGTCGTTGTTACACTCTTTCTTAAAATATTAAATCCTCTTAATTTATTTATGAAAACACATCACTACAACTTTTGAAATCAATCAAGTAATTTGTTAAATATATTATCTTGGCGGTAATTATAACCTTTTTCCCTTTATTAACTAGTCTAGGTATAATAGTAGTTAATTCTTCTTCATATGCATCCACTAATATATTTTCTTCTTCATAATGTCCCTTTTATAAAATAAAACTTTTCTTTTGATTATTTCTCTTCATTCTTTTAGTAATCTAATTATCTTGAATCTCCTAGCATAACAAGAGAGGTATTTATAAATGTTGTGTTATTATTTTTTTCAAAAAACAAAATATGTGCTTGTCAGCTCTAAAATTAGAATCTGCACAAAATTAACACCAGGCTCTAGACTCATTCTAAAAAGTCTTTCTCAATTCAACTTTCAACACGGATTTATGATACTATTACCTAAATTTACCAGATATGAAGCTGAAAAATAAGAATTTAAGGATTACACCTAAATTAACGGTAGGTTAGGTCAGATCTAAATAAAATTAGGCTGGATTTCAAAAAGAATATTAAAAAAATGGAGATCTCTTCCTAGGAACTAGTGAACATGCCCATCAAATATTTCTTTCATCGTGCTTGTAATTTGTCTTTTTCTCTTTATTTTTTCTTCCTTTTCTTGGACTGATTTAATTTGTCTAATTCTTATTACCATAATTTTATTTTTATAGTTCTTGGACTGATCTTTTCCTTTTTTTTATTATTATAATTTGTCTGATATAAGTGATTCGCAAACAGGACAAAAAAATGGTGCCTTGAGAGACGTCACAAAAAGGCTTCAAGGTGACATCTTTTTTTTCCAAGTCGGTACATGGGAAGCTTCTCAGTACTCACCCTTCCCCTTCCCTCTTTTACTCCTCCTTTCGGCCCCTTTTACCATTATTGGATTCATATAATATTTTATAAAAATATTATAACAATTTTATATAAATAAATTTAAGGGCACAAATGCCCATAATCTTCTCCCAAAAGAGCATATGATACCATAAACAGTTTTCAGTTTTAAAAATACTCATAAAATTTTTCAAAAAAGGTAAAAATGCCTTCTCCATTAAATATCTATTCTTCTTCATTTCCGATCTGGACGGATCTTCACAGTTCTGGTTTGGTTTTTCGTCGATTTTCAATTCAGAACTCTGGTTGCTTGTATTTTCGGTTCTGTTCTGATCTGTTATGCTTGTTGATTTGATCATTGGTCTTTGATTATTGCGTTGCCGTCGCTGGTTGCTCGTATTTTATTTTCTGTTTTGAATTCCAGGAGAAGTTTTCTTGTTTGTGAGGAAAATAGAAAATGGAAAATAGTGAAAAACTAAAGCGAGTGAAAAAAAAGGTAAGGCATGGTCGTCCAGATGATCCAAATGACCAAGATGATGATTATCTTAAAGGTCAGGGTCAATCTTTCAAGGAGAAACTTATTGGATCTGAAAATGTGCAAGTCTCGAAGGACAAGAAAGGGAGCAGTGTTATTGATGATGCATGGGCTGAGTATATTGAGGGACTGCAAGGTTTTTTTCAGAAAACGATTGACGAGGAGGAGGTACAAGAAGATTCTAACAATGAGGATTGCCCAACTTTCAAGTTTACTAGAGAGGAATATGAGTTATGGTGTGCACCATGGAAGAGGTCTCTGATTATCAAACTCCTTGGTAAGAACATTCCTATTTGGGCAATGAGAGTTAGTTTGTCTCGCTTGTGGCAGACTAGTAAACCATTTACAACAAGGGATATTGACAATGGGTTCTTCGTGGTGTCTTTTGAGGATGAGGAAGACATGTTGAGGATTTATCAAGAAGGACCATGGATGGTGGCGGATCATTATCTTGTAGTTCAGCGCTGGCGACCAAACTTCGACCCATGGAGTGCGGAAGTGCAAAGGAAAACAGCTGTCTGGGTAAGGATTCCGTTTCTTCCTCTTGAATTTTTTAATGTGGTTAGTCTGAAGAGATTGGGCTCTTTAGTGGGAAAAACATTAAAAATTGATCGTATTACCTATGCAAGTGAACGAGGAAAGTATGCTCGTATTTGTGTTGAGATAGATCTTAAGAAACGATTGAAATCAGCGATTAGCATATTTGGACGTCGTCGATGTATTGAATATGAGGGCTTGCATCTGATTTGTTTTGGGTGTGGGAGATATGGTCATCATAAATATGCTTGTCCAGATAGTGTAAAAGATCAAGCTACGGTAGAGAAGACAATGACTCCTAATTCCGAAAATGGGGTTAACTCGGCTAAAGCTATGCCGCAAGTTAATGAGACTACGGGCGCAGATAGTTTTTCTGAAGTTCCTGGTGCTACAGATTTGAATCAAAAACGCACTCGAACGATTATGGAAGAAACCAAAATGGTTAGTGCCGAAATGAAGTCAAAGAAGGAGGGTCTGGGAACATGGAATTTGGTGCAACGACCTTGGCGACGCAAATCAGGAAACAAAGATCACAGTGGTATTGCTCATCAAAGCGGGGGGAGATTCTCGCATGTCAATGACGATTTAATGGGAGCTTATATTAAGGAGAAAAATTCAGAGTTAGAGAAGGGGAATAATCTCTCAAGTGATAATTTGGATAAGTTTTCTAGACATGCGCCAAATGTGCCGAGAAAGTCAAAAAATGTAACAGCAAAACAAGGGGGTTCCCATGTTCTTGGGAAGGGAACTAAATTTCAGAAAAGATGGATTCCTGTGGATACTGAAGCACAAGAAGGGAGACCACATTTTCTAAAATCTCCTAACCCATTTCAAGTTTTGGTTACTGAAGGAAGGGAGGAGCCCATTGACATAATACATCTAGAGGAAAAAACGGGGGTGGAAATGACCTCTTCTACTGAAGCTAATTGGGGATCTATAAGCAATGCATCCCCTTCCATTGGTGCTCCATGAATTGTCTCTTCTGGAATAGTAGGGGTACGGGCTCCAAATCAATGCCGGGGCTTATACAAGAGATGAAAAAGAGATATCTGGTTGATTTTATGGCCTTATTTGAAACTAAAGCTAACTTAGCTCAGATTCGCCTTCGTTGTCATCGTTTTGGTTTTGATCATTTTGAAGTTGTTGAAGCTGAAGGGCTACGTGGGGGTATTTGTTTTGCTTGGAATGACCTGGGTTACAGTGTTTCCACTATTACCAAAACTAATCAATTTATTCATATGAGGGTGGAGCGAGGAAATGAAAAAATTTTCATTACTTCGGTTTATGCTAGCACTAACCCGATCAGAAGAAGGCAGTTGTGGTGTGATTTAAACAATCTATGTCCTGACAACTCCTGGCCGTGGATAATTGGTGGGGACTTTAATGCTACTCTCTATCAACATGAGCGAAGATCAAAGGCTTATCATCCTATTTCAGTTGATAAAGAGTTCTGTTATTGGTTTGAGAATCTTGAGCTACAAGATTTGGGCTGCCATGGTCCTTTCTTTACTTGGAAGAGAGAAGGGTGTGAGAGTCGAATTGACCGTGTCTTAGTAAATAATAAGTTCATGGATATATACAATGAGGCTTGTGTCAAGCATCTTCCTTGGTTTAAATCTGATCATAGACTGATTCTCTTGCAAACTACAATCAAAGAGCCATACGTTATAAAGGATAGGCCATTTCGGGTTATTGCTTCATGGGTTCTTCATGAAGACTTTACAAGAATGGTAAAGGATACATAGGACCAAGAGCGTTGCTGGGATCTTAATATGGAAAAGTTCACTACGAAAGTGGACACATGGAGTTATAATGTTTTTGGTCACCTTGGTCACAAGAAAAGAAGACTTATGAATCGACTTGATGGGATTTCTAATTCTATTACAATGACAGGGCTTACCTCAGATATGGATCAGCTTCAGAAAAAACTTTGGCTTGAATTGGAAGAAGTCCTCATCCAGGAAGATCTTCTATGGGCTCAGAAAGCGAAGTGTAATTGGTATTCTATGGGAGATAAAAATACAAAATATTTTCATGCTCGTGCTAATGGTAGGAGGAGGAGAAACAAAATTGAAGTCATTATGAAAGACTCGGGTGAATGGACCGATGATGCAAACGAAATTAAGCATATTGCTACTGACTTCTTTGTTAATCTCTTTCGAGAGGAAACTAATGGCAGGATAACAGATTTATCTATCTATCCATTCCCAACGATTGATCCGGCAGATTTATTACATCTCCAGAGTAATATATCCAGCGAGGAAATCAAATCAGTGGTTTTCAACATGGGGGCTTTGAAATCTCCAGGCCCGGATGGTTTGAATGCTCTCTTCTTTCAGAGTCAATGGGATATCCTAGGTCCTTCTGTCATCAAAGTGGTCAAGAGTGCTATAGAGAATCCAGTATCAATAAAAGATATCAACCATACCTTCATTGTGCTTATTCCTAAGAGGGAGTACCCAGAAACTATTCGAGATTTTCGACCCATCAGTTTATGTAATGTAATTTATAAGATTATTACTAAAATTATTGCTAATCGTATTAAATGCCTTCTTCCTCAGGTTATTTCACCTAACCAATGTGGTTTTGTACCGGGAAGATCCAGCTCTGATAATATTGTGATTGCTCAAGAGGTGATACATTCTATGCGAAACATGAAAGGAAAGAAGGGATTTATGGCCATTAAAATAGACCTAGAGAAAGCATATGATCGAGTTCGTTGGGACTTCATTATGAGTTGCCTAGAGGAACTTCAAATTCCAAACAGTCTTATAGAGGTGGTAAAGGCCTGTATCTCCTCTCCAACTATGCAAATTCTCTGGGAAGGTAGTAGAGCGGAGGAGTTCTCTCCAACTAGAGGCATCAGACAGGGAGATCCCATTTCACCATACTTATTTGTGATATGTATGGAGAAATTGGCTCACATCATTCAACACATGATATCTACTAAGAGATGGAAACCGATCAGACTAGGTAAGAATGGTCCTCCTATTACCCATTTATTTTTTGCTGACGACTTGTTACTTTTTGCAGAGGCAAATATGGACCAAGTCGAGACGATCAAGGATTGCTTGGATAAATTTTGCAATGCATCGGGTCATAAAGTGAGCGCAAACAAAATAAGAGTCTTCTTCTCAAAAAATGTTAATCATAATAGAGCACGACAAATGAGCGAGGAGTTGGGCTTCCAAATCACAGGGAATCTTGGGAAATACTTGGGTGTGCCTTTGCACCATGATCGTGTTACTACTGAAACTTTCCAGCATCTGGTTGATAAAGTTAAAGATAGGCTAAGCAGTTGGCATGCCTCAAGAATTTCTCTTGCAGGCTGTGATACATTAGTTAAATCAGTCATAGTTGCGATGCCTTCTTATAACATGCAGACGACCAACCTACCAGCATCTGTTTGTGAAAATATTGAAAAGAAGGCACGTAACTTCCTTTGGGGTTCATCAGATGAACGAAGACGAATGCATCTAGTGGCGTGGGATAAGGTTTGTACTGAGAAAACAAAAGGGGGTCTAGGTATGAAGCATATTAGACAACAGAATCGAGCTTATATGATGAAGCTTGGGTGGGGATTGATTAAAGAGCGAGATTCTCTATGGGCTAAAGTTATCAGAAGCAAGTATGGTTGTGGTGATGATCTCATACCACGAATTAACTCCAAAAAACCAGGATCCAACACCTGGAGTGGAATTAAACAAAACTGGCCTAAGGTTCAAGAAGGTATCCAGTTAATTACAGACAGAGACGGTATAGAGAGAGCTCGTTGGAAATTTGAAAAGCATGGTTCCTTCACGGTGCGATCGGCATATAAGGTTCTCTCTCACGAAGAGGTCTCTCTAGAAGGTAGATGGGGTGATGTTTGGAAACTCAAAATTCCCCAAAGATGTAAGCTTTTTGCTTGGCTTATGTTACATGGACGACTTATCACTAATAGCTGGAAGCAACGAATGTCCCTTCATCCTAACGGCCGTTGCGACCGTTGTCAAGAGTTCATTGAAGATGAAATTCATGCAATTAGAGATTGCAAGGACATTAGGAATATCTGGGAGAAAATCATTCACCCATCCTTCTATGACAGGTTCTTCTCGGGTAATATTCATACCTGGTTCCAGGCGAATATGAGACATTCTTTTGGGCTTGATATGGAGCAATGGAAATATCTCTTTGTTATAATCTGTTGGCTCATTTGGAGGGATCGTAATGAGAGGATTCACTCTTGTCCGAGCATGGATCTCAATCAAATTAATGCTAAAGCTAGGGCAATCGTAGGAAGCTTTATGGAAGCTACGAATAGGATTAAATATACGAAGCTTGCAAACAATCAAGTTCAAGTTGAAGGCTCTACATTTCACAATGTTGATAGTTATACTACTGTAGAGGTCGATGGAGCTTATTCTCAGTGGCAAGGAAAATGTGCATGTGGAGGAATTATTATTGACCATAATGGAAGTATATTGGAAGGTTTTCGTCTCAGGCTTGAGAATGGTGAATCTCTTGAAGCAGAAATCTGGGGTTGCTTATTGGGCTTGAAGAGAGCATGGGAGGGAGGTCATAGACTGGTTCGATTGAGAAGCGACTCTCAGGAAGTGATACATCTTCTTCTGAATGATATTTCTGACCTTCACGAAGATTGGTCTCTCATCATGGAAGCGAAAGAAATGCTACGACGCGATTGGGTTGTGTTGATTGAATATATTGAGAGAAATTTGAATGCTAGAGCTGATTTAATTGCCAAGACAGCTTTGAACGACTACCCTGGTTTGACCATTATGGGCCCTGACACGTTGGCTAACGTTATGCAGCTATCTTAGTTTTGTATTTATTTTTAATTTTGTTTTATGCTTTCCTTTTATATCAAAAAAAAAAAATACCTTCTCCATTAAATATCCATAACACCATTACTTTTCTTTTTATGAGTCCCACCTATCATCTTCTAGTGTCCATTATATATGTCAATTCACATCACTCCGGACCAATGAAAAAACAACACATGCTTTAACATTTCATTCAATTGAAAATAATATAGATTTAAGGGAAAATCCCTAATAAAGAAATTTAAAAATCCTAAAAGACAAAAATGTGTTTTTACTCTAAAAATCTAATCAAATATTGTGAATTTCTTAACAAAACTTGTGAATGATATGATAGTGTGACTTTTTTATTTGGTAAATAAAAGTTATTAAAACATAATAAAATATTGTGAAATCATTAATAAAATTTATGAATGAGCTAATAATGTAAAATTTTTTATTGGGTAAATAAAAATTGTTAAAATATAATGAAATGTTATGAATTCCTTAATAAAATTTGTGAATGAGTTAGAATCAAAGTTAAAAAGTTAGCTTATGTATATTTGCTTGCACAACATATATTGAAAACCATTGGTGCCCAATGACCGCTAACCTTTCTTGCAAACCAAATGGTAGAGGTTCAAATTCCACCCTTGGCACTTTGAGAATATTTATTCCCCATGGAATATTCCCTCCCACGAGAACATTCCCACCCACCGGAGCTCTGGTGGCCAGCCACCTGAAACTCCAGCCGCCAATAGGGGATAATATTTTTTTTAAAAACATATATATTTAAGGGCAATTTGGTCATTTCTTTGTAATTTCAAAAAAGACAATTTGAGCCTAACATCTCTTTGGGATTGTAAATATTCGAAACACATTTTTGTATTTTAAGATTTTTAAATTTCTTTACTAGAGATTTTCCCCAGATTTAATTGAATTGTATTAAAAAAAATCAATTACTTGTATTTTTTGTCTTGTTTCTAATTTATGTTTTGAAAATTGCTTTTATCACGATGGGTTGAGCTTTGATAAAACAACTAAATAACCACACAACACTTTGTGAAAGTTGAGGCCGAAAACTGTGTACTGAGGGATTGAATGGCAAAACTTAGCCACAGGGTCCAATCACTGAACGATATCCTCAGTTACATCAACATCGGCACTGGGGTATATGAAACCGATTGCTATTCAATGAGAGCATAAGCCTCTTTTGGTTTCTGCATACACTTTTTAGTGGCAAGGTGAATAATTGTCCCCCAGGCCTTGTGCTTTAAAACCTGGGAATGCCCGAAAGAGTCCAGTTCATGTTTTTCTAATGTTGGAGTCAAAGAGCGGAGAATATTTGAACTTGTTGGGTTCTCCATCTTCTTTGACCTTCCAGTCTTCTGTTGTGTTATTTCAGGTGTTATATGTATAATTATTTGTTCAAATGGAAAATGAGTAGAAGCTAGCAATTTGGTGGCATTGGTAGTGGCGGGCAGGGACCTTGATTTAGATTATTTTTATTTCAAGTATATGTTGTTTTTCCATTGGTCAGGGTTGATGTGAGTTGGCATATAATGGACACCTGGACACTATAAGTGGGACCCACACAAAAAAGTAACAATGTTAAAAAATTTAACAAAGATGGCATTTTTTCTCCATTTAGAAAAATTTATGGGCATTTTTGAAGTCAAAAATTTTCTATGGTGTCAAATGCTCTTTTGAAAAATGATCATGGGTATTTTTGCACCTCCACCCTAAATTTAAAAATATATAAATCAATTTATGTATTTTTATAAAGTAGATTTATTGCAGTTTTTCACTACAATTGTGAACTGTTTAGATTAAATTTAACAATTTAAATTTATTTATACTGAAAAGAAAGATGGGATAATTTTTTTTTTTTTTTTTTGGGGACAAAGAAGGATAGTGTAATGGAGAAAAGCTCCTCTCATCGGTATACAAACTTGAGAATTGAACAGTAGCTATTATAATCATAATCATGCTGAAACAAAAAATATCTTATAAGTGAGCATCTCGTTTGTATGTCAGTAGTTAGTATCTAGCAACTTCCTCTTTAAATCTTAAAAGAACTATAATCATGCACTATAATCATGCAAAAAAAAAAAAGTTCAAAAATGTTCAATTTTCTCTAATGAAACATGCAGAAAAATATTACTGCAACAAATAGTAATCATTTATATATAAAAACTAAAATCAAAATTATTATGCACATCAATTTATGAACATTTCTTTGGATTTTTTTTTTTTATTGTTAAGCATAGATATCCTCCCATTAGAGACAATCCTATTCAAAGTACTGTCAGGTATTAAATGTGGACACCTATTTCAACCGAAATTCGAACATTGATTTACCACGTTATGAGAAACTCACGTCTTTCGTTAGATTCAACCACATTGGTATTCTTAGGAATTTTGATATTTCATGCAATAGTCCAGGCCCAATTTTTTTTTGGGAAAAAAAAAAGATTTACTCTAGCCTCGCAGTGTAATATTCAAGAGTGAGTCGATTTTATCAGAGTTATAAAACAGCATGGCTATACAAATTAGAATGAAGTGACTAGATTCATTGGAAAAATTGGTAAATCCATACCCAATTCTTTGTGCGTCTAAAGGTATATTTTAATTGGAGATAATTGTGTTCGAGTGACTATTGAGAACTTGACATCAAAGGTATATTTCAATTAGAGATAATTGTGTTCGAGTGACTATTGAGAACTTGACATAGTGCGTGTTTGGCAGTGCGATTACAATGTCCATTCGCGTGATTTGTAACCTTTTATGCGTTTGTCTATTTCATTTTAAATTTGAAGTGTTTGGTTTCATTTCAGAGAATTGGGCTTTTAGAAAATAATGATGATGAAACTTGTATGCATGTATTCTAGAACTAGACAAAAAACATGGAAGAAAGATACAAATCTTTTCAAATATGCAAATTTTAATTCAAGACCCTAAAATAGTCTGACCTAAATAGCCTTATAGCTTCATCACATAAAAGTTCTCTTGTGATTAGGAGATTACAAATTCGATCTCACTTTTACCTGAGTCTGTTAGTATCTACCCCTTTAAATTAAAAAAAAAAATTATAATCATGCAGAAAAATATTCAAAAACATTCAATTCTCTCTAATAGACATGCCGAAAAATATTATTCCAATCAATAATAATAATTTTTATATATAAATAAAAAAGTATCATGCACCTCAATTTATGTTAATTTCTTTGGAATTTTGATATTCCATGCAATATTTCAGGCCCAAAAAATTTAAAAGTCTATATAACAAGCAATATTATATTGCACAGGTGGGTCTTGTTTTTATCAGTCATAAAATGTTATGGTTACATAAATTAGAATGAAATGGCCACATTGGAAAATTTAGTAAATTGATACCTAGTTCTGTTTGCATACAGTCTAGAACTAGACCAAAAAAACAAGGGAGAAAGACACAAAAAGTCCTTACAATATGTGCATTTCAATTCAAGGTCCATTTGGAAAAGCATTAGGAGGTAAAAAAAAGCCAAAAAAAAAAAGCTCAGTTATCGAAGAACGAAAATCCAATTGTAGGCAAAATGGTTCGTTTGGGAAGGCTTTTTTGCATATGGGTTTTTCCATAAAAAGCTGCTTCTGCCAGAAGCTGCCTTCAACTGCTTTTAGAAAGAAAAAAAAACCATTTCTGCTACCGCCAACCCAAACACAAATCACACTTACAATATGACTTTATCCCATCTTAAGCTTACAAAAGTCATATTGAAAAAAAGTCACTTTTGGCTCTCAATACCCTAAAATGGTCTAATCACTGAATTTTCTAGGAACTGATATGGGATTAGATTTTGGACCAAAATCACCCAAATGCCTTTATTTATTTATTTTTTGGGAGGACAAAATGAAGCAAACAATTTAATAAGTAACAACTTTAACTTATCAAATGACAACAACAACCAAGAGGGTAATAACTAAGTATAGTGAAATTTCTTGCTCAATATCAAATAATAGTTTTAGATGTATCAAATGAATAATAACCCAAGGGACTAAAATCAAAGCATAAGCTTTTGTTTGCAATCTATTTTAATGTACAGTGATGCCCAATATGATTCATATATGATATTTCATTCATTCTAAGGATTGGTATATATACAAGAGAGAAAAGCATTAGCAATTACAAGAACAAAACCTCTATAGTGCGTATGGTCATGTATCACCAGTACCATAATTTTTCAAGTCTACAAACAACAGCCGCACCACTTCAACATTTATTTAAGTTCATAATAAATGAACCTAATGCAAATACTGCCTACATTAGACAGATTTAAAAAGGTTTTACCCTCTGCAGCTAAAATTACATGAACTCAGTTTCATTTCATAAAGCAATGGAAAAAGCTATTAAATTACCAAACAGGCGGGTATAAACGTAGTTCAAGTACAAATTGCAGGACATATAGAAGAAAAAGAAAGAAATTGCAAGGGTCAAATAGGTAGCATTCGATCAAAAATTGAGTGGGCACTAAGATGAGATCTTATTAGTGTAGCAGATAAAAGCACCTCTCAGTATAAGATTAGTTCATTACCTTAAACTGAGGCCAACCTAATTTCAAGAACAAAGGTGCCCCCATGGCAATAGTTTTAATATTTGCTTTGAATGTGTTTGTATACGGTATATGTATAGTTACAGACACTAATAGTCCAAATTAAGGTTTTTCTTTTGAGATGAGTCACTCTGAAACATGTAAGGTGGCCTAAGTCCCCAAAACAAAGTAAATAATACTACTTCCAGTCAATATAAAAGCTAGTTGACTAATTTAGATAGATTAAGGAAACTAGTTATGTTAGTTATTTGTAACAGATATATGTTGGTTTACTTAAAATACTATATTTCACCATGACTACTCTTGAACAAAGACCCTTTAATGTATGCAATCAATAGAAATACTTTGGGGACAAACAGCATGAATATAAAGTGGATTAAAGACTTATATTTAGGACAAAAACTCTCAAGTAGGCCCTTATATTAAGAAGCGGAGGTGATAACAAACAGCATGAATATAAAGAATTCTTTTAAAAGATAGATAGACAATGATAGAGGAAGAATACTATAAGGCAAACAACAACAAAACATGAAAGAAAAATTTAACTATTTGTAACAAAGGATTTAATTACATCAAGTATCAACAAATTGTTATCCAATAGATGGATTGTAAAGTTTGAGGATCAGATAAAAAAAGATATAGTTTACCTAGTTTCTTCGAGGGTTTTCTGATGCACAAGATTTCTTCAAAACTCAAGTCAGTGTGCCTTTAAACAACCATGCTGCAGTAGTATCTCATGACTCACCATCTTATGCTTAATTCTTAACCATTGTGGGCCATATCACCAACCAGAGATCAAGCCCACCTTAATCTGCCATGGTACTGAGGATTATATGAGGAGTAAGCTTCCCTCTTTTTAACTGTGATGTTACTTCACAAATTTGGTGTCCTCCAGAAATAAAATCTTTCACTTTTCTTGGTTCTTGTTTCCATCATTGATCTTAGCCATCTGCAAATTAAGCAGCTCATACACTCTGCATTTCAGCTGCACATGAGAAGCAGACTTGTGTTAAGGAATTTTGTTAGAGAATATAACAATACATGAACGATGTCCGAGGGTGAGCCTTGGCGCAACAGTAAGGTTGCTGCCATGTGACTTGAAGATCACGGGTTCAAATCCTAGAAGCAACCTCTCCGCTTGTGAGGTTAAGGCTACGTACATCTATCCCTTCTCAGACCCCACCTGGAGAGAGCCTTGTGCACTAGACTACCCTTCATACATGAATGATGTCCAAGTTTGGGTGCCCTCAATTAGAGCAATTGAGGGGATCTTCACTCAATAATTATTTCTAAATTGCTCACAATTCATTTGGATCAATTTAGATTTTGCTTTTTAAATTCATTAAGCTATTTCTTTTAAATTACAATTAAAAGATTATTTTCATTTT
The DNA here is from genome assembly GCA_963210345.1 of Inga oerstediana. Classification (NCBI taxonomy): domain Eukaryota; kingdom Viridiplantae; phylum Streptophyta; class Magnoliopsida; order Fabales; family Fabaceae; genus Inga; species Inga oerstediana. The sequence goes on from OY723408.1 coordinate 31,160,943, forward strand.
ATATTTTGCTTCTTATGTAACAAAAAGAAGAGAATTCATAGTAAAAAAGTAAAATTTAAAATATATATGGTTCAAATTTAAAGCGTATGATTCGAAGTTTGCAATGAAGTCGAGAGAGGATCCTTGATCATGCTCATACGTAGCCCAAGTGGGTAGAAAACTAACATTATTTCAAGAAATAGCTTTATCCCAGGTAAAAAGTTGAAATAATGAAGAAACATGAAGATGACCAATATTAGACCACCAAAGGTTATTTATTTCTTACATCTTACAAAGTATTAAGCAACAATTTATAAAAAGTGGTTATGTTCTCTTCAATTCTCTTCATGAGAGGTAGAAGAAGGACAGAGAAGTGAAGAGATATAGGGAGAAATAGAGAAAAAGGAGGGATATAGAAATGAAGGCAAATAATCTCAGTGAGAACTGATAAAAGGGTCTATCATGCAGTTAAGTCTAGTACAAATTATAGAGCCTTAAATACCATAATAATAACTTAAACCTAAAATAAAAATAAACTCTAACTCATAGTTTTTTTTTTTCATACACTTTTTTCATAAATGTTGTGTTAAAGAAAACCTATGTTAAACTTCAAGTAAAAGAAAGTATAAAATAGAACAGAATCTTTCTCAATTTTCCATCTTCTCGAAAAAAATGTACGAGTATGGAAGTATATTTCACTAAGGGGAATAACAAGTGAAGGGGCAGTGAAAAGAGGAAACTGATTAAGAACAAAATCTCACCTCATGAAGTCCTTGTTCTGTTTTCACAGAAACATGAAGAGCTCCATCGGGTCCTGATTTCCGGTACTTCATCAGCTCAAGTTGTTCAGGATCTGCATCTTCTGTAGCATAGACTACTGGAGCCTTTCCCAACAGATCAGATTTGGACACAACATCAAGCCACAAGTGTTCGGTAAAATTTTCCCTTATTTCTTTGTATATGATGAACTGCATAGTCAACCATCATAAACTGAGAGCCTTATCTTTTACACAAAGAAAAACGATCAAAAACTGATCATTCCTCATCATTTATACACTCCCAACTCTCTTCAAATAAAAAGTGAGCATGAGAGAAGGGAAAAAAGGGGGGAAAAAAAGGAAGGAAGGAAGGAAGGAAGAAAAACAACAACACACACAAGACTAGACAGAAGACATGCTGATTGAATGGACTCTTTCATTCTTTTTAATTGGTGAAAACTCTTTTTCGTCCTTTCGTTTCTTCCTTCCTTTCTGTGTTGTGAAAAAATAGCATGTGTAATCCACCTAACTATACAATACACACAGACAAGCGCAAGGCCGTAAAACAAAATTTGAGGATTTTGATAGCATAAGCTTAGTCCATTCAGTTTTACAAGGATACTTTTATTCTCAGGTGGGTGTCATCATTATAATTGTTAACAACCTCCTTAACAAATATGAGCGAAGCGATGTCTTTTTTAAGAATATCTGGTTGTCAATCTATAAGTTGTCATAATCCGATACTTGTTAGATCTTATAAGTTGCGGTCTAAATTCTCTCAATTTCAGTATATCACAATGAAGTTTTGGGTGTTCTGAAATTCAAGCGACACCTATTCCGATCACTCTAATATGGGTAAATTGTGGTGTGCCTACAAACTTTTTTGAATTAACAAGTCAAAGAAATAAAGAAAACGCACATTATCTTTTTCCATCCATACCTGAAATGAAGATGCCATTAAATAATCCCTTTATTCAAAATAAACCAACATGCAAACAAGATATAAAAAGTGAATTTCAACTCTTGCATTATTACTTGGAACTCTATATGGCCACTGACATAATAAAAGTTTAACAATGCATATAAATTATTTAATAATCAAGTTGTTACAGAAGCACGGAACCAATAGTACCTGATCAGCAGGTGAAGTGCCACACTCTCCAGAAAGGTCATGAACATATACAATTGCAGTTGGTAAATGTGAAAGGGCAGCAAGTGTCAACTTTTCTAAATTGTTCCTGTCCTCTGAATATGCAAACCAAGAAGAGACAATGATTTGAAAAAAAATAAAAGAAAACAGAAAACAAATCAACAGCACTAGATTCAATATAACTGATTGAGTAAATAACTGACATTCAACCAATTTATCCCTAGGAAACAAGTGTAATATCCAACAAAAGAGAAGTTGTAGTGGATTTTCAAAGAATTAAGGAACATCAGTTGCACTTATCACATCCTTTTCCCTCCCTTTTAGACGCCAGATTAATGAAACCAGCCCCCCTACAGGGAGAAAAGGCATAAAAAAAACAACGTTTCAGCCTACAGCAGATCTCCCGACTCGGGGACTCTTCTTCCTATTGCCCTTAACCATAAAATGTAAACCCTAATCATTTGCATTTTATCTGCACAAGCAAGATTAAATAGTAACAGGAGGCATGCCTGAATAAGAGTTGCGCCAGATTTGACAACTAAAGAAAAGATACACTTCCAAATTCTAACCATCAAACCTCAAACTTCTATTACCAGCAAAGATGAGCTAAGAAAAGACAAGAAATTGACCACACAAAAGTTTATCACAACCAGACCGGTCTAAGGCAAACTAATATTCATACAAACTATAAAGGATCTGTATTAAAGGAAAATTTCATAGATGCATAACAACACGCCACTATGAAACTAAAGGTTCATGATAGTTTAAGAAAAACAAACGAAAGTTTCATCACCATATTGTCTCTTCAGTAGGCCTGGTGTATCTGTAACCTACAGTTGAATAAGGTATATAATTAGAAGATGCATAGTGACAGAAAAACCATTGAAAAATAATAATAATAAGCTATAGAAAATTTTGGACCTGAAACTTCTGATAGTTCAAAACAATATGACCTATAAGAATCCCTCTAGTTGTGAAGGGATAGTTGCAAACCTGAAATGGCAGAGAGAATTCAAAGGATGAAGATTAAAGAAAACATTATATGGCCAGCGGAATTTTATTAAGCGCTAACGTGGTTTTGCAGCTTTTGTGAAAGCATATTATGAAAGACAAGAATAATCAACACCTTTAATTAAGAAAGAATAGCATACTTCCACATAAGCACAACACTTTTGTGGAAATAAGAGATTTTTGCTGAAGTCCCATGAAACAAATCAGAAATAGCCAAATGAAGCACATAGGAACAAAGTTGCAAATAACCAGGAGATTAATAAAATTAAAACATTGACCCAGGATCACTGCTGTCTATACCTATTTTTTCTTGATTCTGTACATTTATCTCTGCTATGATTATTTCATTCTTTTGTATATATATGCCATGGACAATTGATCAAACAATAAGAAGATAAGCTCTATCTCCTCTGCTTCTTGTTTCCATCAGTCTCTTTTTTTCCCAATTATTCTGTTTGCTTTCATTTTTCATGGTGTTCGAGATCATGAGATATTCTAGTGTTAGAAAATCATGTTTGATTATCAAACTTTATTTCCTTAAGTTAATTGTGTTTTTTAGTCAAAAAATGCTTACTATTTGGTCATCCCTTGTACCATAGTATCTGTTGTGCACCTTCAATTTTTAAATGCCTTCATTTCATGGGTGGAGGAGCAGATCATGATCTAATCAACGGAATTTGAGTCTTTCATATTCTGAAATTTTTCACTTGGTATTAGAGCTGAGGCCAGACCAAGCAAACAATGTCACGAAGACAAGAAAAATCAAGGACAACCAAGGATTATTGCTTCTCCCTAGCACTAATACTTATGGTAAGATGCTAAGCATCCTCCAAAGATTCCTGCTACTAAACTTATAGATGGTAAATTACAAGCCAACTTAGGAGCCAATAAGACCTTTTGAGGATCAAGAAATCGGAAAACTTCACAGTACCAACACCACCAGCAACCTTTTAGGGTGAACTACAATATCCGATAACTTTATGGGTTGGAAGTGGGTGAAATCCCGTAATCCTCCCCCTACTGTCTTCATAATTTAAATTTAACCAGAGGAGAAGTTTATAAATTCTGTTTTTTCTGACTTGCTTGAAGCAGGTAGCATCAGCTACACAAAAGTAATTATGAATCTAATATAGATCAATTTATTGCTAGAACCTCATAAGTGTATTGTGGTATGGAATGGTTCCCATCTCTCATTGTCTTAAACCAAGGATAAGTGCATCGTTCCCCCTAGCTGCTTCCCATATTTCTTGGATAAGCTCTTCAATCTCAGTATAGCTATTGTCCATCAAAGAGAGCTTCTCCCTAGCTGCTATATTTCCCGTGCTCTTCAACAATAGAAAAATTTTCCCCAATATCAGTTGACATGAAATTGATCAATCATGAAACTATCATGTTGTTTTCAGAATACGAAATCTTAGATTTCAGGTCATTCATATGTGATGGGGACAAGCACCCATCAAGTAGCCTACCTAGCCTCTTCCCTTTGCATCAGAACACTGGATGACCACTGAAGGTAATAACTTCTATGGAGCCAATGCTCAGATGAGGCCAGGAGAGGTATTGTGTGCTCCCTGGAGCAAAAATGGCCATTTCAGACAAAGAGCTCTTTCCCATCATGAAATTAGGCACATTGTTGCTCTCAAAAAAAAAAAATCAGAGCGTAATGATTCTCTGATTTAGTTTACACTCTATAAGAGTTGAAATACAAAAATGTACGTTCAGGCTGAGAAGTCGTCGGACATGAGATCCCATAGACTCAGGATCGGCCAATCAAATTGCTATGAATACAAGATAATATCAACAGAATAAATGGAGGTGAAAAAGAAATTACGATGACTAAATTTATAGCTAAAGTAGAGGAAGAAATGAAATAATTTATGTCCACAGCCACTTGCTCAGTCACGCAAAATATGGCAAGAAAATAATATAGTTCAGCAGAATCATAACATAGCATGCTAAGAAAGCAGTAAAGAATTCCGCTGCATACCTCAGGCTTTCCAGTTGAGAGTACACGGACCAAAGAAGATTTTCCTACATTAGGAGCTCCAACAAGGCAGAGGGTAGGTGATTCCAAGTTAATTACAGGCATTGCTCTTAAAGTCTGCGAAGTTTAAAAGTAGATACACAATAGAGCAGAGGAAACAATTGTTTGAAAAGAAAAATTCCCAATCTAATAATTCTCCCAAATACCTTGGCAATGTCCAACAAATAATCAACAACCTTCCCTTCTTGAGCAAAAATATCTTCAACTTTTTGAATGCCCTGCAATAAATATTATATGTAAGAATCATCACAAAAAGTAAGAAACAAGATATTCCAAATAAGATAGAAATGACACCTGATTCAGTCTCTCCTCTGCTTCTCTCTTTGATGAAGACTATTAAATGAAATCATGATATAAAAATGTGAAGAAAAGGACAGCAAAAGAAAGCACTAAAGTAAGAATATGTCTGTATAAGAGAGATATCAAACTATTGCATATTAAAGAGTTCAATATTGAGTCATGGGCTGCATGTGTAACTGATGGTCTGTGAAGATTAGGTGTGAGAGAGGGGGGAAGGAAGAAAGAAATTGTGCATATAGTTTGGGTGGTGGGGTCCAGAAAGGGTAAGCATGCCATGAGTGAATGGCTGTGGAAAGCCTATGCCTCTCAAACAAAAAATAAAACACAAATCTAGCTATCATTACTGCTTTTACAATGAAACAAGGACGCCATGAAAATCATCAGCTTTTTATACATCAGTCATAATATAGACAAGAAATTTTCTTGAAAGTCACAACAAACACCTGGTCCAAGCATAAAGGACTTTCAATAAAGCTTGCATTAAATCTTTCAATGCAACAATAACAACAAGCATTATCTCACTAAGCAGGGTCTGCTACATGGACACTAAATCTTACCATACATCAATATAAATAAAGCTTTTAAACAGCGTGACCAGTACAGAGTATTACCCAACCCAGGTGTATATTAAAATTAAATCCAACGTCCAGAGTCTGATCCTATAGAAATTTAAAGTTATTTGACATGTATATACTAAAAAAGTTAATCCAATACACACAAAACTAATAAACTTTAACTTCATCATCAAGATATGCGAGTTACTAACTAGACAAACCTTCGCACAAAGTGAAGCATGTTCCTTTCCAACAGATACTAACTTCTTCCTCAAAGCATCTACCTTCCCCAAGACCTGTTGAATAGTAAATCCGCAGTCAACAGAATCATGATATTGTACAATGTGATAAAAATTTCTAAAGGAACAGGATTAAAATCCATGGTCAACAAAATTTGTACTTGGGATTTATAATGGCAATAGAAGTCCAACAACAAATGTTCTATGTGCTGCAGAGCAATTTTCTTTATATACCATTTCATAATATCCATCTCCAAGAGTCAATTCAATAAGAGACCTTTCATAGGGATGAAGATATGTTTTCTTTGGAAAATTCTCCACATAAGTCCTCAAAGGAACAGCTAGTTCCTGAAAAGATTTGCAATGTCAATATTTTACTTTTTTTTTTTAAATAAATAGAATGTAGAAGTTGTTCTAGACATTAAAACAGAATATACTTTCATCAATGCATCAAGTTGCTTTGCACCCTTGTTCTTCTCCCTTTTTGCAGTATTGACAATGCCTAGAGTTTAAACAGACTAAAAATTAATATTAATAAAAGGTTCAATGATGAAAGACAGAAATGCCAAGATTAACAAAAAGAATATTATTCCAGTCAAAAACCTTTTGTTGGAGAAACTCTTCTTGCCTTTCTTAGTGCTGAACCAATAATATCAATAGATGGCATCACCATGGGCAACTTTTGAAATGCTCCTATGGCTTCTAATTTTCTAGATGGTTTTTCCTGCAATTGAATATTTAAATGGTAAACACAAGTTGGTCTGCGCAACTACTTTAATTTAACACATTGTAAAGAAAGAATTTCAAAAAATTGATAGTTACTACAAAACTCAAACAGATTCGAGATCATGAAGAGCAGCAAAGAATATGAGAAACCTAAACTGTAAACTATATTTTAATGGATTGTTATATCCAAAGTTATCACACTCACACAAGCCAAAGTTATAAAGCAGTTATGAGCTTAAGAGCTCATTCATTTCATTGATATATCAAATGCTTAGGAATTACAATATATATAGGGAAAAACAGAGAGTACAGAAATGGTAGGTGCAGAAACGGTAGGTGAGTGTAAACGAATATGTGTGAGAGTGTCAAAAATGGTATGCTATTCAGAGCTGATATTTCTGACTTCCTACACTCCCCCTCAAGCTGGAGAGTATATGTCAATCATACCCAGCTTGCACAGAAACTTTTCAAACGTAGTTCTGCTTAGTTGTTTTGTCAGCACATCTGCAATTTGGTCTTCAGATCTAATGTAAGACAAATTTATGATGCCTGCTTCAATTTTCTCTTTAACAAAGTGTCTGTCTATCTCAACATGTTTTGTTCTATCATGATAGACTGGGTTCTTGACCATTTCAATGCTAGCTTTGTTGTCACACCAAATTTGCATTGGCCCCTCATATGGAATTCCCAACTCCTTCAGTAATCTGATGATCCAAAGTCCTTCACGTACTCCATGATTAACAGCTCTCAGTTCGGCTTCTGCACTACTTGGTGATACCACAGTTTGTTTCTTGCTTCTCCATGTAACAAGATTTCCCCACACATATGTGCAATATCCTGAGACTGATCTTCTAGTTTCTCTATCCCTTGCATGATCTGCATCAGTGTATATTACGATATTTCTGGTAGTGCATTTCTTAAAGAAGATTCCTTTTCCAGGATTAAGCTTTAAATAGCTTAGGATTCTATATACAGCTGCCATGTGTTCCTCTTGTGGTTGGTGCATGAATTGACTTGCTATTCCAACTGCATAGCTAATGTCTGGACGTGTATGGGTCAAGTATATGAGTTTGCCAACAAGTCTTCTGTATTGTTCTGCGTTGACTGGGACACCTTTTGATTTAATTTCTAGGTGACAACCTTCTTCCATCGGTGTTCCTTCGGGTTGTGCCCCTAACATTCCAGTTTCATGCAATAGATCTAGGGTATATTTCCGCTGGGATACATTGATACCCTTTTTAGTTCTTGCTACTTCCATGCCTAGGAAATACCTCATTTGTCCAAGGTCTTTCACCTGGAACTCAGTTGACAAATCTTGTTTTAAATGAGCAATAGATACTTCATCGTTTCCCGTAATGACCATGTCATCAACATAGACGATCAAGATGGTGACTCTGCTGTTGACACGTTTGACGAACAATGTGTCATCTGCTTGTCCCTGAGTATACCCCAATCTTTTCATTGTTTTGGTAAATCTACCAAACCATGCCCGAGGAGATTGCTTAAGTCCGTACAATGACTTGTTGAGTTTACATACCGAGTTGTTAGGAGCTAAAATTCCGTCTGGAATCTCCATGTAAACTTCTTCTTCCAAGTTTCCATTCAGAAAGGCATTCTTTACATCTAATTGATGCAGTGACCAATCCAAGTTGGCTGCGATTGATAGGAGTATTTGAACAGTATTAAGCTTAGCAACTGGAGCAAATGTCTCCTGGTAATCAATTCCATATGTCTGAGTGTATCCTTTTGCCACCAGTCTTGCCTTGTATTTGTTGATACTACCATCAGAATTGAATTTTGGGTTGAAGATCCACCTGCATCCTACTGGTTTCTTTCCCTTGGGAAGAGTTGTAATCTCCCATGTTTTATTTTCCTTGAGTGCCCTTAACTCTTCTTCTGTAGCTCGTTTCCAATTTGGATCAGCTATAGCTTGTTGAAATGTTTTTGGAATTTTAATCTGCGCACTGTTTACAACAAAGCTTTGCATTTTCATAGACAGGTTACCATATGAGACAAAACGTTGAATTGGATGCTGAGTACAAGATCTTACCCCTTTTCTCAATGCAGTAGGCCAACCAAATTCTTCTGGATTTAATCCCGAATTAGAGTCATGGTCATTCCTTTGAATGGGAGAGATAGTTCTACCATTGGTTGGTTCATCTTGATTTTGTAGTCTGGACTCTTCATTTTGCTGCAGTTCAGTATCCATCCCTGAATTGATTTCAACATTTGTTTCCAGTTCATTAGGCATGAGTTCAGGTTGAGGTAGAAGATGTTCTGATTCATGATCAAGTTGGGTAGGAGTAAGTTGGCTTGTGGAAGGGACAGATTCAATGATGGGCACAAGATGAGGTTGTGGTGGTGATGATTCAGGTTTATTCAGGATTAGCCATTCAATTTCAGTGTACTCCCCCTGAATGGGTAATTTAGGGTAATATGCTTCGTCTTCCGAGAAGACTGTATCTTTGGAGATAATAAGTTTCTTGGAAGCTGGACAGTAGCATTTATACCCTTTTTTAGTAGGAGAGTAACCAAGAAAGAGACATTTGTCAGCACGAGTAACAAGTTTGTTTCCATCATTGTGATGGACATAGACAACACAACCAAATACTTTAAGAGGCAATGAAGTGAGGATTGAGCAACTGGGAAAATTTTCTAACAGTTTTTGGATAGGTGTGTCATATTTGAGGACTTTGGAAGGCAAACGATTAATGAGATAAGCCGCCGTGAGTACGGCATCACCCCAAAAAAGGTTGGGAACATTTCGTTCCATTAGTAAAGTTCGGGTTACTTCCCAACAAGTGACGGTTCTTTCGCTCAGCTACTCCATTTTGTTGAGGAGTGTAAGGGCAGGAGGTTTGGTGATGAATTCCTTGTTGTTCAAGAAATTGGCTAAAACTGTTGCTCATATATTCCTTGGCATTGTCACTTCGTAGTACCTTAATAGACACATTAAATTGGGTGCGCACAAAGGTATAGAAGTTTTGAAAGATTTTGGCTACTTCAGATTTGTCTTTCATTAAATAAACCCATGTGGTTCTAGTGTGATCATCTATGAAAGTAACAAACCATCTAGCATTAGTGAGAGTTTTTATTCGTGAAGGACCCCAAATGTCACTATGGATTAGTGTGAATGGCGAGGAAGGTTTGTAGGGTTGTTTGGGATAAGAGGATCTGGTTTGTTTTGCAATTTGACAAGTTTCACAATGAAAAGGAACAGAATTTTTATTGAATAAATATGGAAACAAATGCTTCATATAATCAACACTAGGGTGACCTGAACGACAATGCCATAAGTTTACATCATGATTTTGTGAATTAGAGCTAACCAGTGCTCTTCTTGCCTTCCTTGCATCTTCAGATCTCAAGTTTGACTCTTCAAGGTAGAACAGTCCATCCCATTCTTTAGAAATTCCAATCCTCCTCCTCGATTTTAAATCCTGAAAAATACAAACATCGTTATCAAACATGACTCGGCATAGTCGACCCTTAGTTAACTTACTCACAGATACAAGATTGACAGTGAGTGAGGGCACAAACAAGACATTATGAAGTTTCAGGGAATTAGAGAGAATAACTGTGTCAATTCCTTCAACTGTAGTGTATAGCCCATTAGCAACTTTGACTCTAAGATTCTCATGAATCAGTTTAAGAGTTGAAAACAATGTGCGATTACCAGTCATGTGATCAGTTGCTCCTGAATCAATAATCCAAGCATTCTCACTAGCTCGTACAGTATTTAGAGCTATAATAGAGGTACCTGTTTGTACAAGGTTGATGCCGGGCGTAGAATTAGACTTATTGTGTCTGTCTAGCATCCTGCGGAATATCTGCAGTTCCTCTTTAGTCAAAGAATGATTATCCTCAGCTTCTGACTCAGTAGCAGAGATATGGCTTTGTTTGTTACTTCCTGGTTTTCCATGAAGCTTCCAGCACTCTTCTTTGGTATGGCCCTTTATCTTGCAATAATTACACCATTTGTTTCTTCGTTCGTCTTGTGGTCGTTTTGCCGCCGAGGTTGTCCTTTCAATTGAGCTCGGACTACCTTGGTTTGCTGCCAGGGCTGACCTTTCAATTGGGCCTAAGCTACCCTGATTCAAGAGCTTTCTGCTTTCTTCAAACTGCACATGGTTGACAACATCAAAGAGATGTGGTAAAGGCTTTAGGCCCATTATTCTGCCCCTTATCTCCTCAAATGAGTCATTCAGTCCAAGGAGAAAATCATAGACTCGTCCTTCTTCGACTATTTTCTTGTATAATTGAGCATCTTCCACATTTTTCCATGGATGTACTTCAAACAAGTCCTGTTGTTGCCAGAGTTTGATCAACGCATTATAGTAATCGGTGACAGATAGAGTACCTTGTCTTAGATCGCGAAGTTGGCGCTTCAAATGGATCAAGGCTGCAGTATTATCAAGAGAGGAATAGGTTCTTCTGACTGCATCCCAAATTTCTTTTGCGGTGGTTGCAAGGAGATATCCTTCGCTGATGTTATCAATCATGGAGTTGCACAACCAACTCATAACTTGATTGTTCTCAGCAAACCATGTATCAAAATGAGTGTCATCAGGGGCAGGCTGGGATGCTTCTCCATTTATATACTTCTCTTTTCGTTTGCCACGAAGATATCTTAACACGGTTTGAGACCACTGGAGGTAATTCCGTCCATTAAACCTATGGTTAATAGCCATAATTTGACTATCGGAAAGTTCTGGGGTCGTCACCGTTTTGCTTGTGGTGGAGGAATGAGAAGGAGAAGATGTATCCTGAGTTTCAGAAGTAGTACCGGACATGAACGCCATCGGTGTGGCTCCGGTTATGGTTGTATTTCTAGGAAAAGAGCCAAAAAGAGGAGGAAATTTTGAAGAATCCATGTGTTTTTTGGAAGAAATGGTGGTTGAAAACACTGCGGCTTATTTTCTGGGACAAAAATTGGATGTCGGAGGCACTATTCACGGCGGCGCGTGTGGTCACGCGCGCTGTACTGACAGTGGCGCGTGAGATTCACGCGCCGCTGCACTGGTTGGCGCGTGGATTCCACGCGCTGCTCAGATTGACCGCAGGCTTCTGGGATCCGCCGGTCGGCGCCTTGCGATCGTCCCTTGGCCGGCGGTGTATGCCCACTCGCCGGTGTGAGTGAGATCTGAGATCTCCGACACTGGCTCTGCTTTCTTCGTCTCTCCCTCGCGTCACCGTTTCTGGCAGCGAATGGCGTCGTCTCCGGTTTGGTGGAGGAATTCCTGAAGCAGTGCGATCAGTCCGGCGATGCTGCTTACTCCGGTCGGTGCTCTCTCTGCTTGGCTCTGTTTTTTTTTTTTTTTTTTCCGGTCGATGCTCTCTCTGGCCTCACCGTTTCTGGTTGCCCGAGATTTTAGGACCAGGCTCTGATGCCATATGAGCTTAAGAGCTCATTCATTTCATTGATATATCAAATGCTTAGGAATTACAATATATATAGGGAAAAACAGAGAGTACAGAAATGGTAGGTGCAGAAACGGTAGGTGAGTGTAAACGAATATGTGTGAGAGTGTCAAAAATGGTATGCTATTCAGAGCTGATATTTCTGACTTCCTACAGCAGTAAAAACAAAAGGGGGAGGTGGAAAAACTTGAAAATGAAAGTAGCCCCTTTGACATCTAATAAATGATCACTCATCTATAGCACTCGGTCTCCATAAAAATGCAACTAAGATGTGGAAAAACAAAAAGGACAACTTCATTTCTTGATGCAGAAATTCAACTCTAACACCATTGCCCCATATGTTTTTCAGTAGTACCCATTTAGTAAAATGTACAAATAGAAATAATAATTACCCTTCCCAAGTAATTTATGCTTTGTTAGATTTATATTGCTTTGTTCATATCTTTCTGTATTAGCATAACTTTCTATGTAACCCAAACTTCTTTCTTCTTTGAGAAAAGAAAAGGTGAGAATCAAGCTAGTAAATACAGAAGGCAGAAATTTTCAATGAAAACATAGCCAGAATTATTAAGCCTACCATTACATCCAAATGAGAAAATACAAAAATTCAAAAAAAGAAATGACTAAATCAATAAAGCCCTCCAATCTGTTAAAATCTATTGCAAAGCACAACAAGGTTGTGATAATAAAAATTACAAAAAAAAATACATAAATCCCTTTTTCACCAAATTGATATTCTAGTAGACACATAAGTGGGATGAAGAACCCAACCCCAAAAGCTAGTCATTGAGGTAGGAAAATCAACCTACTTATATACTCGATACAATCACTTTGTACTACCCAAAATGAGATTAGGCATCACATGCCACTCAATGAAATAGCAGGCTGCAGGGAAGAGTACACTCTACAAGAAAGAAACCAACCCAAAAGAGGTCGAAGCATGCTTCATGTATGCCAAAAGAAAGGAGGACCTGGCCCAACCTGAGAATAAGGATAAGCTGGCAGTGGGGAGGAAAAATAAGCAAGATCCAGTGTACAGACAACAGGGAGAAATGACAGGAATAGGAAGAGAAGAAGGATCTGAGGGGTATGAAATTCCTTGTAGTCAGAGGATAGGACTCTGGTCTGTCAAACACTAGGGAGGAAGGGGTGCTTAGCATTCATTTTAAAGTTTTATTTTCTTTGTTCCATTTCAAAGTCAATGAGATTTTACTCTCAGCCAATGTAACAGTCCTTAATCCATCCTTGGAGCAAAGCCTGAGCTTGCCATATAAATAATAGAACACAAGTTCCATGATATTCCAATTAGGAAGGGAGGTAGCATGCTACCATGCTAATCCATCCATACATCTTGTGCACAACTTTTTACTGTTTTGTCTTCAATGCATTAAGGGGGTTGAGTGGCTAAGCTATCTTCTGTAAGATTCATATGAGTTCATCTTAGCCCCATCTTCAGTACAGGATAACATTATTCTACCTTACACTACAAGATACCAGATAAATGAGAGGCAAGAAAGAAAGTCATACCGTGTTGTTCTTGTCTTCGGTCTGCAACGAGGGAATATAGCTTCCATTAGCAACTTCATATGAATTAGTTTGGATGTTCTTACAGAAGCCGATTGTTGGATGCTTCTTGAAATGGAGTATTCCTGCATTTAGTACCCAATTACAGACAATGGTAAGATTCTTGAAACGAGGGGTGAACAAATTGAAACTCTGAGAAAATGCAAGTTGTTGAGACAAACGATGAGAGGAATAGATAAAAATAAATACCGAAAACAAAAGAAAATACCAGCAATAACGTATTTGAAAAACACGACTAGTATAGAATGATTGAAAAAAAATAAAGAAACGTCCTCCTCCACTAATTAAATTACACAAACCAACTAATAACTTAACAACGCGACTTTGAAGCCAAAATTAAAGAGCAACCTCTGTATTTGGGAAGTTGGGAAATGGACGGCACCAAATATGAAAAATTGGGATATTATTATCTTCATCCAACTACGAAAGAAAAAGAAAATCCATTTGGGATGCCAAAGAAAGACCTCAGAAAGAAAATCAAACGTGTGTGTAATCTACTTCCGCGACAGTAAAAGCAAAGTTCAAAAATGGGGTGAACAACCTTTGTAGAATTTGGAGCTTCCGATGAGTGTAGTACAGTAAGGAGTCTGCCCTTTGAGAAGGAGATTTGAAGAGGCTCTCATGTCGGGGGTGGCAAGCGCCAACCGCTAATGTCGGAGGATATCAGCTCGCAAGCGTTCCGTGACGTTTCGGCGTCAAGCGGATAACACCAAGGATGTGGTTGGTTTGACGGTAGGGTAGGGGACTGGAGTGGAGTGGAGGGGAGGGGAGGGGAGGGGAGGGGAGGGGAGGAGAAGGGTAATAAATTATAATTTTAAATAGAAAAAATCTAAAATTTATCTTCAATCTAAAGAGGTAATTTACTTTTTTTTTTGGATTGAAGGTATTTAAATTTTGAGTATGAACCTAAAATCTAAAAAGAATAAGAGGGTAAATTTTGGACGAGAATCCAAAATTTAAAAAAATGAAAAGATAAATTTTAGGTTTCTCCTATCTAAAATTATAATTTGTCACCCTCCCCCTCCCCTCCCCTTCCCTCAAACCAAACACACCCTAATGCCCTATTTTGTAGCATGGAAATGGGAGGGTGGGAAGTGGAGGTGAAACCGGTATTTGTTTGTTTGGTGTGATAGAAGGACTTTGTTAGGGAACTGACTTCCATAAAAAATGAATCCCAAGGAACTGGTTCCACTTCCATAGAAGTAAAATTTGTTGACCATTATACCCTCTTATAGTTTATAAAATTCCCAGCTTTGCCCCTCCCTTTCTCTTCAAACTCTAACTCGACAATGAGATATAGGGACGATGACCACGATCCTTCTTCCCTCCAATGGTCCTCTTCCAACAACGACGATAATGTCCTCTACAATGACGGCACATGACGGCAACAGAGGGCCATGGCTCCTTCGACAATCCCTCCTTCACTAATATTTGAAGAGCAACAACGAAGGCAAATGATGGCAATGGAGTAGATCTGACGACGGAGAAGCACTAGTGAAGACATTGTCGACTTTAAATTTGAGAGGAGGAGCCGAAGGAAATGGTGACAGATTGCTTCCCCTAGCAACGACAGGAAATGGTGACAGATTGCTTCCCCCCAGCAACGACGGCGAAGAGTACTACTCAGCAACAGAGATAGAGCAAAGTTGTGGCCGAGATCTGGTGAAACAATTGGGCCTTTGGTTTGGTCGATTGGTTCTGATTGTTAGCTTTGTCTATATATGTTGCTTGGATTTCTCTTGTTCTTAAGATTTGGTTCAATTTCTTTGTTGCTTCGGTTTCTCTAAAGGTGGTGGTGTGGTGGTCAAGATTGGGTAGAAGAGGGAGGAGACTTTTTCTATGATGTCGGTAATTTCTATGATCATATTTCTCCATGGCTGTCGGCGATTTCTATGATGTCGTCGTCACCGGTTCTATAGAGGTTGATAGTGGTTGGTGGCGATTTTGGAGGAGGTTAAGTTTTTTCCCATAGGGGTAAATTGATCATTTCATATTTTAAATGAATGTATTCATTAAAAATTATATCATACTTCCATAGATATACGAAACACACTTTTATCCCCACTTCCACTTCTATTTCTACTTCCATTATCATTAAAAACTCTTCCACTATACCAAACAAGGCATAAAAATAAATAAAGTTCAAGCAGATCGAATAAATGTGAGACAAAAATAATGCTTCCAAAAGGCTGTGAAATAGAATCTTAGCACCATATAGTAGAGCTTAGTTTATTTCCCATCTTATAAAAAAAAGAATCTTAGCACAATATAAACAATCGAGATAGGTTCGTAATTCAAGTAATTTGTGTATTTTTTTTTTGTTAAAGTGCTTAAATGCCCCAGAAGTTTTTGGGTATGGGCATTGGGCACATGGAAATTTTAAGGGGTAAATGTGCCATGAAAGTTTCAAAAACGGGGCAATTTTGCTCATCCGTTAACTAACTCTAACGTTCAACGTTTGTTAACCAAATATGTAAAGGTGGTAGTAGTATTTTGAAAAAAAAAAACTCAAATCATTTTTAGTAGTATTTTGAAGAAAAAAACTCAAATCGCCACCTACAATGTCTCCTGTCCTTGATATAAAATTTAGTTCAGTTATTTGGGGAGACTAACAAAAGCTAAATAAATTACTTAATTATATAACTTTTTAAAAAAACAAACTCTAGTTCTGGAAGTTGATTAATTTAGGGGACTAAAAAAATACTACTAAAAAAGCTGGCGACTGACTTGGACAAAAAAAAAGGGTGAGATGGATGCCACATAAACATGTCACTTTTGCATATTTGGTCAACGAATGTTAACCATTAGGACTAGTTAACAAAGAGGCAAAATTACCCTATTTTTTAAACTTTCAGAGCACATATGCCCCCTCAAAAACTTTCAAGTGCTCAATGCCCACACGCCAAAACTTTCCAATGCCCATACGCCACAACTTTCTGGGCATTTAAGCCCTTTAATTCTTTTTTTTTTCGAGTCCTTCCTTTCAAGTATGGGCAAATATTGCGTCTATGGCTCTTAAGGCTGGGGTGGATTAAATTTATTGTGAAGTTGTTTGGAGAATTTTAGTGATGTTGTTTGATCCAAAATGCTAGGCTTCATTTCTCTCCATGTGAACTTGTTTGGAGAATTTTTGGGTTTGATATATACTATAGATTTCCATTGGTATAAAGGCTTTCCTTTCATCTACCCGGTCACCAAACAATTATTTATAAAACTGATGCCAACTTGGTTGATGTGGTTAATCATAATGAAGGAAAACTAACTATGTTTGAAGCATGGATGAAGGCAAATGAAGACTATCCAGAAGCATAGGCATTAACATATTCTGAATTCCCAACAAAATTTTTGTAAAAAAAAGATAGTCAATACTGGGACTTAAGAAAATCTGAATTCTCCATTTAAAGGTTATATTATGTTCCTCCAGGTAGTGAAGTCTTTTATTTGTTATTAGCAATAGTTAGAGAACCTACATCATACGAAGATTTGATAACTGTTGATGTAGTCTATCCCACATTTAAGGTATGAGGGATTTGGAGGGAAAGGGAGGGGAGAGAACATTTTTATGAGTTGGATTTTAAAAAATTGGAGAAGTGGGGTTACAAAATTTTAATAAAGACAAGATGTAAGATTAAAGAGCAAAAGAAATTAATGAAAAACTTTTAACCCCACTTCTCTAATTCTTCTAAACACAACTCCAAAATTTTTTCCCTTTGCTCACTTTCCATCCCCTCCCCTCATACTAAACAACTGATGCTTGCTATGCATTGGGGTTGTTAGAAGATGACAAAGAATATATTGATGCTATTCAAGAGGCAAAACAATGGGCTACTCCAAACTACCTTCATCTTCTATTTTGCATATCGCTATTATGCAACTGTATGTTGCACCCTGAAATTGTATGGCAACGATCATGGAGATTAATGGCAGAGGATATACTCTATACACAACAACAACTAATAGGTCACTCAGTATGAATCTTCCCACAAATACACACTTAGTTTAGCTTCACATTTTCCATCCTTTTATTTAATATGTACAAATGTGAAATTAGTTCATATATTACCAACTTTGCAACTAAAATGTTGCACGATGATTCTACAAAACTCACTCTTCGAGATGCTGAGTTGTAAAATCATGTTTTACTTAAAATTGAAGGTCAAAAGTTACACACACAAAAAACTTTGAAGATCAATTACAAGTTAATAGTAGGAGCCTTCATGATAATCCAACTATGCCTTCTCCAAATATATCCTTCCATGGATCAACATTAAATAAATTTGTTTAGGATGAGTTAAACTTTGATTGAAAAGCACTTGCAGACCAATTACAAGTATTCCTTAGTAATTTAATAGAAGAACAATAGACAATATACAATACCATCATTGAAAAGCACTTTGCGAAAACATATTTGTGGCAAACATTATTTGTATCATTGAGATTTGAAGGCAAAATAGTGTTTAGTGTTGCATCCAATGGCATTGCATCACTTCTTCTGCCCAATGGGAAAATAACACACTCCCAATTTGCAATTTCTATAACAGTCACTGAAGACTCGGTTTGTAATATTAAACAAGGAACACTATTAGCATAGCTTTTGGTTTAAATGTCCTTGATAATTTGGGATGAAGCACCAATGGCTAATAAACACTGTTTTGAAGCATTGGATAAAGCATTACGTGATATCCTGCAATGAAATGAGCCTGATGTTGCAAGCAAACCACTTGGTGGGAAGACTGTTTTGCTTGGAGGAGATTTCAGACAAATCCTACCTGTCAGACCAAGAGGTACTCTAGAAGATATTGTGTTTGCTACTATTAATGCTTCATATTTGTGGAAACAATGCAAACTCTTCACACTCACTAAAAACATGAGATTATCTAGGGGTACTTCCACATATAATACTGAAGCAATAATAGAATTTGCAAATTGGATCATTTCTATTGGGGATGGAAATGGTGACATTGAAGCTGACATAGAAGATGTCATTGTCAACCCCAGAGATTTGTTATTACATCCTTCAAGAGATCTATTGGATTGTATTGTCTAAAGTAGTTATCTAGATTTTCTTGACCATTTGGATGATAAGTCTTATTTTAGGGATCGTGCGATATGGCAGCTACATTATCTGTTATTGATGAAGTGAATAGTTATATGCTACACAGATTCCAGGCAAAGAAGTGACTTACTCTTGTGCAGACAATGTTTCCAAAAAAGATGGTGTTACTGATGTCTGCTTCTATCGCTAAAGCAATCAATTAAACTAGGACCAACTACAAATGCAATATAGTGGCAACATAGGTCATTCTCCCAAGGAGCAATCTATGGGTTTTCTTTTAGATTGAATTAAGGTGATGAAGAATGCAATTGAATGAACCTAAACTAAAATACAAAACTCTACTAGCTAAATGCAAGTGCAAATGACTCTAAAACCTATTTGAAAATAAAACTAACCTAAATGAATGCAATGCAATTTTTGAGGGTTTTATGAAAGAGGAATTAAAATCCTAAGCAAAAGATTGATTAAAAACAAAACAAATAACAAAGATTTGATTCAGTTATGATGATGAAGGCGACAACTTAGGATTCATATGGATTTAACTTTCTTAGCCCAGATTAATTAATTAGACCAAAGAGAGGTTGATGAAAGATTGAAATTAATAAATTTAATCACTTAATTGAGACATGGGAAATCCTCAAGCTCAATAACACCTAATCTACTAGAAAACTCATATTGAAATAAGCGGTGGTTAATTAAATCCATTAAAAACCAATCAAAATAGTTTAAGATGGTTTTGGAAATCATGTTCACAATTACCTAATTAAACAATTCGACAATTAACTAACCTAATTAAACAATCAAGAGATTAAGCTAGATTGACAATTAAATTAATAATAAAAACTTAATTAATAATTCAATTGATAATCAAAAGGTTTACAAACAAAAATTTCAGCAAATGTCTCAAGTACAAAATATTCCAAAATATCAATCTAATCCAAAAGAGATATGTCTATAATCTAAAATTAGATTGTTCTCAATTAATACAATTCAAAATCATTTAAAACTAAATAATCTTAAGTCTTGAGTCAAAAAGATAAAAGAAAAGGCACTCCCTTGTATCTTCAAGTATAAACTCCTAGGCTCTAGCTTCTTCCACACTCCTCCCAAGTTGCCTCCTTACTAGCTCAAGCTCCCATGTAATTCTCCTCTTCACTCTCCTTGTTTGAAGTCACGATAATTATGGACTGTTAATGGGATGGATGAATTTGTTGGTGAGTTGGCAAGTGAAATTCGCACAGGGTATGCGTGCAAGGAGATGATGAGAGATGTTGATCAATATTCAAGGAGTCCACATTCTATACTCAACCTTTATGTGCTCATTACATGTTACTCCTCAAAACGCACAGTTTAGTTTAGTGGATAAAGCTCAACCATTGGATATGTAAAGTCTTGGATAATGAGAAGCTGACACATGGGGCATTTTTCCCTGATGAAATTTCACGCGAAAGCAATACCAAAAGGAAAAAACCAGATAATATGGATAACAGGGGAGGCGCTAATTGAGCGGGAAAAATAAAATCTTTGGCACATAAACTCTTCTTTGAACATATTATTGCTATTTTGGATTCATTTAGACTTGAGAAAAGAAGGACTTTTGCTTTTTCTGTGAAGAGAAGGTTTTCTTGGAGCAAAGAGATTGCCATCGACTGTGCAAAAGCGATTATGAAAACAGTTCCAAATCCAGTTCTTCTAGATTTCTTGGAGCCGTTGCCGGGGACTATTGACTAAAATGTTTTCTTTTGCTCTTTGTACCATTATGCTTCCTAGCTCCAAATCCAGTTCTTCTAGCATAGTCATTCCAGAACATCCATGCTTCTTCTAAACTTCCAAACTCCTTTCCTATTTTTGGTTTCAATTGATCATCATCCATTATGATTCACCTATACACAATAAAATAATTATATCTTAAAAAAATAAACTTGTTCGCCGTTTAGCTTCCGCAAGCGCACGGGTCGCAAGTAATAAAATGATAAGTAAAGATCGTTCCCACGAGGACTATGACGAAAGTGAGTTAATTATTGTAACTATGTTCTTAACTAGGTTGAATGAAATCATTTGAAATTGAGTATGTCGAGTAAGGAAATTTGCTAAAAACAATAAGGTAAAACAACGGTGAATGTAAAATTGATTCTACTTCAAGGTTTAAAGGCTTAGGATTACTTCTTCCTCATTGTATTTCATAAAACTATGCAATTAATTTACTTATGTTAGTTGTGTGAGTCCATATGCTAGTCAAAGATTCTAAGATCATCAATCAAGCTCTCTCAAGTCAAGATTGATTTTTAATCTTCATTAACAATGCTCAATCTCTTGTCTATCATTAATGAAAATCATCCTTCCCAAATCAATTCTTCATTAGACTATGCTAGGTTATTAGATATATCTCTATTCTAACAACAAACCATCCATTTAATCCCTAAACTTCAAGTCTAACATGATTTTTCTCAAGTTCTACAACTAAAATAACTCTCTCAAGCATCATTCAATTGAACTAAACTAATCATGTGGTGATCAAGCACAAGATAGTAATTAAGCATAGAGAAAAATCAACATATATTCTCAACAACTAGCAAAAGCAAGAAAATATAGTAGTTTTAATCCATACAATGAGTAGAAGTAATCCTAAATGAGAGTTTTAGCCACTCATAATCAATACAAACCAACAACTCAACATAAAACTCATGACCATATCAGCAAAAGAGAATAGAAGAGGGGAAAAACCAGAAAAAGAGAAGAAAAATCTTGAATTTCTCCAAGAATCTCCTCCAAGAAGCACCAAAAATCCTCCTCAAGCTCTCCAAGAAGCCTCCTTGTAGTCCTTGAGCTCTTCCTTGTGTAGAATACCTTCAAATCGGCGCCCCCATTAGGTTAAAAAGTCAGCTGAAGCATCAGTTTTTCAAAACACACAGTTGCAGTATCGCGACTTCGCCCTCGCTTCGCTATAGCGAACCCACAGCATACGCGGTCAGAAGGGCCTATTTTTGAGGTGTTTTCGCTTTCGCTTCGCTATAGCGAACCCACAGCGTACGCGGTCAGAAGGGCCTATTTTTGAGGTGTTTTCGCTTTTGCTTCGCTGTGGCGTAGCAAAAGCAACCGGGGACACCTTCAAGCTACTTTGATCTTTCTTTTTGGCTTTTGTCCTTCTTTTCTTCACCTCCAAGGATCCATGTAAGCTTTCATTTCTTGTCATCATCCTCCTACAAAGAGAAGGATTTTCATGAGCTTTTCAATTCTTCAATTTAATCTAAAATCCTATATATTTAGCTCAAAATTTTGCACTTTTTCAAGTATTTTCAACACATCACATTTTTCTTCATATGTATAAAACTTATGCACAATTTTAGTTTAAAACCACAAATATGTGAGAAAAATGTGATGAAATACAAGAATTTCCAGAGAATAACAGAAGGTCTAAAAAATAAAGGCAAAGGAGAGAGACAATCTTCTAGGAATCGAGGTGAAACAAGGACTAACTGTAAGGCACGAATGGTGGTATCTCGTGTTAATCAGAATTTCAAAATCACTACATTTGATGAAGAACACAATCACCCCCTCCACACCCAAGATACAGTGCATTTGTTGGTATCCCAAAGAAATTAATCAGAAGTTGATGCCTGTGAAATAGACCTTGCAAGGAAGTCTGGGCTCCAACAAAAGGCTACATTTGACTTGATGAGTACATATGCTGGGGGTAAAGCAAATGTTGGATATACTCGGATAGATGTGCAAAGAAAAGAAGTTTGAAGTATGGAGAGGTGAGATGCTTATTTGAATATTTTCAACAGCAACTTACTACAAATCCTGCATTTTATTACAAATATCAGGTGGACACAGAAGAACATATCACCAATGTGTTTTGGGCAGATGCTGGAATGTTAATAGATTATGCACATTTTGGTGAGGTTGTAGCTTTAGACACAACATATGGTACAAATAGTGGTAATCGACCCCTTGCAATTTTTTCAGGCTTTAATCATCATAGAAGTGCAGTCATTTTTGGAGCAGCATTAATGTTTGATGAGACTATTGAGTCTTTCAAGTGGGTATTAGAAACTTTTTTAGATGCTCATATGCAGAAGAAGCCTAAAACTGTCTTTACAGACCAAGATCAAGCCATGGCAAGAGCTTTGAGTGAAGTTCTTTCGGATACAAAGCATTGTTTGTGCACTTGGCACTTAAAACAAAATGGTATTAAGCACCTTGGAAACTTGATGAAAGGTGGGTCACATTTTTTGACTGATTTTTGCAGATGCATGTCTAAAATTACAGAACCTGACAAATTTGAAGAAGCTTGGAGTCAATTATTATCTTCTTATGATATTCATGAAAATAGGTGGTTGAAATCCATGTATGATATTAAAGAGAAATGGGCTTGGTGTTATGTGAAGACTTCTCGCACATTAGGAATGAGGAGCACACAACTGGCTGAAAGTATAAACGCTGATGTGAAACAATGTACATCACCAA
This sequence comes from Inga oerstediana, assembly GCA_963210345.1. Taxonomy (NCBI): domain Eukaryota; kingdom Viridiplantae; phylum Streptophyta; class Magnoliopsida; order Fabales; family Fabaceae; genus Inga; species Inga oerstediana. The sequence goes on from OY723408.1 coordinate 31,184,235, forward strand.
ATTTAGACATCAATGAGTTCTTCACCACTTTTGATAGAGTTGTTTCAGAGAAACGGGACAAGGAATTGAGGTTAGAGTTTGATTCTAGGCACAAGATACCTAGGATGGTAAATCCAAGTGCACCAATACTGCGCCAACTTGCAAAAACTTATACCCCAAATGCCTTTGACATGTTCTAAGAACAATGGGATTTGCAATTTGCTGTGAAGTTAACTGAACATGATGAGAAAGAGCCTTTATTTGTATATACTACCCATATGATTGATGAAGAGGGTGAGTGGAGAGTTGCTTTTAAGCCTGACACACATGAAATTTTTTGCACTTGTGGGATGTTTGAGACTACTGGAATATTGTGTTATCATACATTGAAAGTATACGAGACAAAGGATGTGAGAATTATGCCTGAGCAATACATTCTCAAGCGATGGACTAGGGAGGCAAGGAGTGGTGTTGTGCATGACACTATAGGAAATGAAATACAAATGGATCCTAAACTTGAAATCACTCGAAGATATAGAGAATTAGTGTATAAATTGGTAAGATTGGCAAGAAAAGCTGATAAGAGTCGTGAAGGATTTGAGCATCTTCAGGGGTTAATCAATGAAGCAAAAATAATATTCCTGATGGTAATGAAGATTATATTGTTGAGCCAAGTGTAGCACCGACCATAAAATCACAAAATATGCCTAAAGGTTTTAAAAAGAGAGATGGAAGAAAAAGAAAGCAACGCTACAAAAGTTGGAGGGAAAAAAATTTAAGCAAGCCCAGAGAAGTTGCTCTAGAGGAACAGGTATTAAGTTTTAATTTCATTTATACTTATATGAAAAATAGAAGCTTTTATTAATCTTGTATTTGTCTTGTGTAGGGTGTTCAAGAGGCTCAACTATCTAATAAGAGAAGAAAAGTGAACACAAAGATTGATGCACAAACACAACATGCTCATCCAATAGAACCTGCACAAACTCAATATGATTTCTCATCATCTACATCTCAACCGTTGTCATTTACAAGCTTGTTAATGGTATGAATTGATAAATTTGTCACTACTAATATTTCATATACCTATAATATCCTCAAGTCATATTCATTGATATTTACAAGTGTAGGCTGTAACCCCCTGACTTTAAACACATAATTATAATTCAATAACACATATTTAAATCGAATTAGAGACCATTGGATGCTTTAACCTCGTTTTAAACATTGTCTCACAGTAAAATTTTTACAAAACTTTCAAAACTCTTTTTCCCATCCAGGTCTCAATTTCAATATTCGAATATAATTACCTATGCAGTTAATATACATTCAATCATATCAGAGTGTATAACCGCATCCCCGGCGACTCCCGGGTTCTATGCATAAAAACCTGAAGGTTTATAAGTATACACTAGGGGATCACACAACCAAAATCGAATGTAGTATTCCTGATTCAGAATATACAGTAATCCCGAGTTCAAAATACATAACCAACGTTTCCAATTTAACTATATACCCCCAAGGGTCCTAATCGCTCCGGGTTGGCCGCTTCTCCTTTGAGCCACACGCCCTGTCTGAAATGTTAGTCATAGGAAAGAATGAGATTCGAGAGAATCTCAGTAGTAACAAACCACTCACACAGTGCATAAACACAAAGCATGTACATAAATCACAAACAGCAACAGCAGCAGTAATTCACAGATACATGGTTTTCACCACAAACGACAGCACTCACGGCTGTATACACAATACGACAGCTCTTGCTGTAATCAACATCACGACAGCTTACGCTGTAATCAGTAATCAACATCACGACAGCTTACGCTGTAATCACAATAACGACAGCTTACGCTGTAAACGACAGCTTGCGCTGTAAATGACAGCTATCACCAGCTGTAACCGCAGCAGCATCAGAAATCATCATAAAACAGTGATACAACACACATACAGTGCATTACACAAAGTATAAGAGAGAGAGAGTCACTACCTTGTCCTTTCCTGACGTCCTTCGGCGCAGTTGGCTCCCGAGGGCGGCAAATATCGAATCCTACAATTCCAAATGCACCATTTAGACACTTCCATAGTGTTACTTGGGGTTATATGAGTCTATAATGAAAATTTACAAAAATACCCCCGGGGACCCGGCCCAGGCCCGCCGTACCCGGTCCGGCTGTACTTTTCTTGAAATTTTGACATGGGCTATCCTGACATATTTTCGCCCAAGGAATCCATTTCCGGACTCGGAATTATCAAATTCAATGTTAAATTACGAAATTGCCCTTGGCAGCCCTACTTTTAGGGTTTTAGGGGTGTTTCCGTAATTATGCTTTCTCGGACTTTTTTGAAAAAGTGCCCAACTGTAACCCCACCTATTTTCGCCCACTGAATCCAATGGAATCATCAAATCATTGAAAATCCAACTCTAAGACCCATTTACAGCCTTGGCCGAAATATACATGTTCTCCGGGAAAAATTGGGGTTTTACGATTTCGACTCCGTAAACGCGTTCCTTTCTACTCCTAACCACTTTATTCACTATTACATTAGGTTATAACCATGGTTCCCGAACCCGGACCGGAAACCGCCGAACCGGTCACTAGACCGGTCCGGTCCGGGTCCCAAATTAAAAAAAAATAAAAATTTTTTTTAACTTTTTCCTTTAGAATTTCATACTATAAGCCTAAAATTTTCAATTACTCACCGGTTTGGTCCCGGTTTGACCCACTGACCCTTAACCCAGTACCCCGACCGGTTCAATACCCGGTCCGAGTTTTAATACCTTGGTTATAACTACCATTTGAACCAAAATTGGGCAGCATAACCCTTAGGAAACTCAATTTCCAAAATTTAAAACCAATGGCAATCCGGCGAAATTTCACCGATTAAATTGCCCACAGCAGCCAGAATAAGCAATATACGAAAGTTTGGAAGTTACCTCAAGCTCCCTCTGGCTTTTCCCAAATTTGGCTGAACCCTAGCCTCTTTGAAACACCAAATTTTGAGTTTCACAACCTTAAAGAATAAAGAGGAGTAGCTTAGGGTCGGAATTATACGCGTTAGGAGCTAGATCGTCGGAGAAATCGGCTTACCTTGCGAGATTTCTTCCTCTTTTTCTCTCTTTTCTCCAAGCTCTCTTCACGTTTTTTTTTTCTCTGAAATGGGTCGGGAATGGCTGATCAAGATGATGGAATTGCTTTTAATTCCATGTTGAGGTCACCTTACCACATGATGATGTCATAATTTCTAATTTCACATTTTCGGATTTTCTGTCAGATTTTCTGCCCAACTTTGAAAAATCATAACTAATTCTAGAAAATTCGAAATGAGGTGATTCCAAAGCCAAATGAAAGATATTTAAGTCCTCTTCATAGGAAAAATATTGGCCATTACTGAAAATCACCACAAAATTCCCAGAATTTCAATCTTTGCATACTGTTCCAGAAAATAATTAATTTCGCTGGGCAAACTTCAAAAATCCAAAACTCTTAGGTCAAAAATCAAAATGATACAAATTATATGTTCATTTTGAAGCTTGACATGTGAAATTTAATACTGGAAAATTTCAGAATTTTTAGACACCATTTGCCTATTTAAAACGTCCATACAAATTGGCTGCCCCGTACAGAGTTTCAATGGACAGAGTTTTCAACTTTTGCACGATTGTTCCCAATGGTTCCAATTTCACAATAAACACTCTCCCCACACGAATTTTCACAAGGAAGCCATTGGAATCATTAAAATATCCAAATTCCCATCACACATTCTCCAAAAGTGTTTATTCAACAATAATTATATCCACTTTTAAAGTCATTAGCCCTTAATCACTTTTTGGGATATTACATACGCAACAGAAGAAAGTGACTTCCCATCACTTGAAACAATATATCTCAACACAAGCAATTCTCAAGGTATTGAAAAAATAAATAAAAAGAGACATTGTCAAAAAATTATGACATTTTATTCATTTCAACATTGTCATTTACAAATATTACATTACATATTCATGATACAACTCTCTCAAATTAAAAGATACAATTCTCACATATTACATCTTTTGATTCATACAGGAAACTAAAACATACATTAGACTCTTTTGGTGGCTATTTTTTGACTAAAACAGACATTAGACTCTTTTGGTGCCTATTTTTTGGGATGCACCAACTTTGCACAGCTTGTTACACATTTCTTTTGGAGCTTGGGAGTGCACAGAAGACTTTTTTTGGAAGGATAGCAATTGCTCTTTTTCACAGGATAGCATCTTCACCTGTAATCAATGTCAAGCAGATTAATTTCCATCCTTATCAATATATCTCAAGTTTTTTTGAAGTTACAGCAACAATGTACAATGTATATGTTATACTGTGCAACTTCTTACAATGTCCAATGCAAGTATATATAACATTGTTTGATAGCTTACCAAATGTCTGATGTCAAAATGATGTTTACTAACAAAACAAAAGGTTTTTCAAGCTCTTAACATTTATTGAATTGGGCCAAAGTAGAGTTAGCAAATGCTGTTCACTAATAAGCAAATGCTGTATATCTATGTCATTATCATGACTAATTGCTTTTTGTAGATGTCCAATTTCTTCATCCAAAGGGCGCATAATGTATGATAAAGTAACAATGGGAGAGATAGATAAGTGCACTTGACTAGAAAACAATCAGAATCACAAGTAACAATGTCATTGACGCTCATTGCAACCTAGAGTAAACACCATGGTCAATAGATAAGCATTTAACTAACCTTTTTTTGATAGTAGGAAAAAAACAGAATCTAGTTGCCAACCAAATCAATCCCAATGGTGTCATGAATTCCAGTTTCAAAAGCCAGCATCACTTTAGTACCTACACCATCAGTGCCAGCAACAAGATATGAATCACCTGTCCCAAAGAAGTTGGTTAGCCTTATTTTATCGAAACCCATTAGCAGGATTAATCCGTGGCTAAAAGTGAAATTGAGAGAAATAACAAATGCAATCTGATAAATTGAGAGAAAGCTAAAAGTGTTAAAGACGAACAGGATGAACAACAGCCATCGTAGCTTATTGCTCTAAAGCATCAGAATATTAGCAATATATCAGCTATGCGTAGTTTATAAGCTAGAATATAAACACTACTTTATATAAATTTACTTTTATTCTTTTAACATTTTTTGATAAAATTTAAATTATGGAAGGTATACATAATCTTTAGAACAACTTCAACCATCGTTAAGGTAATCTAAACAAACAAAAATCTAAGGAAAAACACGCGCATACAAAAGTAGCAGGTTTGGACAAAAAATCTTTGAAAAAAACACAAAAATGCACACAAAGGAAGCATATTTGAAGCAGAAATTTGTCAAAAGAAAACACAAGAAGCAGATTTAAAGTATATTTGAAGCAAAAATTGGCATTAAGAACAAGAAGAAGAAACAGAACGAATTGAAGCTCAAAAGAGAAGGCGAAAAAACCTGGACAGTGAAGATCCCAGAGGAGCAGAAACACAGCGCAGAGAAGCAGAAATGCCGAGTGCAAGAACCAAGAGAGAGGCGCGTTCAACGATTGTTCGAGAAATCTGGACTCGTGACAGGAGAGGTTGATACAGTCTAAAAAATTTGGAGAGCGATGGCAATTGCTGATGCACTTTTGGGGAATCTGTACAACCATTTGGATTTCCTTTTTTAAAGAAATGAACGGTCCGATTATATTAAAATCAACGGTTATGATTTCTCTCTTTCATCGAAACTGTACGTTTTGAGGAGTAGCATGTAATGAGCACATAAAAGCTGAGCATAGAATGTGGACTCATATTCAAGGCTATGTTTAAACTCCTCAGCCCATGAGAGAGAGGGAGAGATTCGGCTCTCAATGAGAGTGTGTTCTAACAGTGGCAGTACCTAGGTTAATTAATGGGAGGAAGAGAGGATTTTGGGGTCCAAACTTGAGCCCATTAAAATTTAAGTAGCTCAATAAATTTCAACCATTAGATTCTCTGTTAGCTTCCAAGAAAAATTCTGCACCGTAGGATCTTCTAATATGTTTTTCCTTATCCTGTGAGAATTAAATAAAATCGTGATCTATCATATATTTGGAAATATTATTCAATCACAAGATAACAATCAAAATATTAACAATTTACTCTCAATAATTTCATAATCAATTCAGATTTATATTATTTCCTAAAATTGGATAATGATTCAAATATTTCCTAATAAATCCAAATTATAACCTAAAATCACCATCAAAATATATGAATAAGGTGGGATAAAATATATAAGATTAGGGATTTATTAGTTACCAATTCTATTGCAGAAATTCATTTGGTTGAGTTCTTGAACTCGATTACTATGTCTGGATTGTCTAATCACAAGCTTAAACTGAAAGTAGGTGCGCCAATAATACTAATGCAGAATATTGATAAATCAATTGGACTATGCATGGCATCAGGTTTATTGTCACAAGGTTAGAGAAGCATGTCATTGGAACAGAGATTATAATAGGGAGTAGTATTGGAATGCTTGTTTTAATTTCACGTCTAACAATCACACCATCTGAAGCATCTTTGCCGTTCACTTGTGTAGAAGGCAATACCCACTAATGCTATCTTTTACGATGACAATTAACAAAATTCTGTGTCAAAGCCTAATGAGTGTTGGATTATTTTTGTCCTACCCTATATTTACATATGATCAGTTATATGTTGAACATCTAGAGTTTGGTAGAGGGAAGGACAAAAAGCATTGATCCTCAATGAGCAAGGCATCCCCACTGACAAAACTTCAAATGTTGTATATAAAGAAGTTTTTTGTAATCTTTTTTGTTGAATGACAAATATATAATTTAGTTATGATAGTTGTATTTTGACAAAACTTTCTCATATACATATTTCTTTAATTTGACACGTGAAACACATATTTGTTTAATGTACGTATTTCTTTAATTTGAGCCGTGCGTTGCACGAATCCTAAACTAGTCATAAAAAAAGTAAAATCCTTGGGGGGAAATTTTCAACTTAAACTGCACAGGATTAAATTGAAAGAAATAACGAGTAGCATAAAATTATTCGACCAAGCCATATATAAAATCACCAATGAGGCCAAAGCATAAAAATTATATTACAGGTGATCGAATCTCTTCAAGTTTCCAAGGCAAAAAAGAAATCTCTTCAAACTTCTTACCTTATGAGTGGCAAATCATTGGTGCTCAACCCTCTTTAAACCTCTCCCAGTTCGTGAATGGGGGATGATTGTTGCTGTTCTTTAACGAGGATGCCTTCAAGAGATGAAGATGTCGGCTTTGAACGGGTAGAAAGGTAGTAATTGAGAGAATCAAATGTCACTGGCCAAAAAAATAGAGAGAGAATCAAATGGGGTAGGAATAGTAAAATTATTAAATTCTGAAATCTCATTTTAAAATATTTTATCTCATTTAAATTTTTTAAATTTAATGACTTAATTTAGAATTTGGGTAATTTAGCTGTTATTTAAAAGGATTTTTCCTTTAATATAATGATTATTCTATTTTAAAATTAAAGCAAAGACAAGTATACATGTAGCGGGGAAAGAGAATATAATAATTTATTAAACTCAAAATGGTTCAGTAGGAATATTCAGAAAATCATGTAGGAAAAGTCTAAATACAAATTGAAAGATACTAGTAATAGATCCATTAAGTATAAAAATCAATCTATCTAATTTTAAAATATAAAAATCATTATTATATTAAAAGATTAAAATTTAAGCATGTTTTGTTAGTATTTACTTGTTGAATTAGCATTTCCATTAAGGTTAAAGTGCAAATTTATTCTGAAAGTTTTCACTGATGAGCAATATTACCTCGAAAGTTTTTTTAGGTTTAATATTGTCCCGGAGGTGTTAAAATGCCGTTATAAAGTTAACAGTCAACGTCAATTTTTTAACGATCAACATTGATTTTTTTTAATGGAGTAGGAAAATATTGCTATGTTTTGCAGCTTTTGGGGTGATATGTTGGAAATTATGCCCTAGGGGTTGATCATTGTACTTTGAATATTATTATTTAATGAATTTCTCTATCTTGTTGTTATATTATTCGTATGTTAACTGTGATAACTGTATCCTTGGATAGATCATTAAGATTGTCCTAAATGTCCCTGGTCGGTTATCTATGTAGGAGCAGAGATAAAGTGAGACCAATATGACTTTGGTGAGGTATGGAGATACGAATCAAAGTCTTAGGCACTTGTAAGAGCACAAGATGCTACAGCGACCAGCTATGAGAAAGCTGCATTGATCAAGTTATAAGCTTATCTCATGTATACCTTTCGACTTGAAATCATTATAGATTCCTACATGAGAGTCGTTAAGCTTTAACCTAGTCAAAAGTCACCTTTGACCGGGTGATGATAAAGGCTATAGTCGAGCTTGATGGTTTTCATGTAGAGGAATGTGAATGGTCAATATGGAATTTGTCCCTCACATTAGTAGAGAGATATTATTGAGGCTCTCGATGAGTGAGTCTGATAAATATATTGCCATATTACGATAGAAAGGAGTTTCCATTTCTATTGTTAGACTACTCAGGAATCGGGAAAGTAATGGTCAGGAACATGAGGTTGACATTATCCATGCCTCATCCTTGGCCGAAATATTATATGACAAAAGGGATGTGAAATGGTTGTATGACAAATTGTATCGTGTTAACGATTCTCATATGAATTAAGTAGTCATAATGTCTTGCTAGAGGCCACTTGCGATTTGTGGGTTGGTACAGTTATTGGCCCACTGCCAACTTCGTATAGGCCTACAAGGTCGCATGTAAGAATACAATGTTTAATCTAGGCTGGACGAATTTTATATTTATATATATGTATATGATATAAAATTCGTGAAAAGAATATTAATAATATTATATTTATTTATTTTCGAAATACATACATATATATATATATATAGATATATTATTTGATAATATTATTATATTGTGTTAGTTTTAAATTCAATTTTATCAGATAAATTAAATTTAATAACTAATATAATAGAGATATAATATCTCAGATTTAATTTATAAAGATAAATAAAACCTAATTCCATAGGCTCTTTATTCGGATTAAATAAATAGGTTATTTAAAACTGTTGAAAAAATTTAATTAAACCGAATTTATTTAATTAGCTCATCAAAACCAATTAAGTGTTCCATTGCATAAACAATAAAAAAAAAAAAGCCAATTAAGTGTTAATTGATTTCAAAATCAATTAAGATTAATTTTGAATATAACCCTATCATTTATAAAAATGAATGGGCAACATAATACTAGGCCGAATGAGAAAATAAGGAGCCACAAGAAACTCTAGGGAGACAGGAGACATTGGAGGCGCTAGCACGTAATCCGTGTTGGGGTTGTATTCATGTGGATATCGATAGAGAGAGCTGATTCGAGATGTCGGTTCCTGGAGATCGAAAACCCTAAAACGCAAAAGGTACGATTCTTTCTAACTCAATCTAAACACCATTAATAGACCTGCAATTGGGATTGGTAAACTTTTACAATTTTAAATTTCCACTATGCCTGCCAATCCCAACATGATATTCAACCTAAAAAATTTTGGAGCAATATTACTCCTCAGCGAAAACATTTGAAGTAAATTTGCACATTAATCCTTTCTTTTAGAGGGAAATTAATTGTGTTAACATTGAGGGACTAAAAGTATACTTTATAACGGTAAGGTTATAAAAGTTAAATTATCTTAATGTATTAACTGAAACACGACTTAAAAGTTAAAAACAAAACATATACTTCAGTTAATGTTTTAAAGCATACATTGAGAGACTAGGATGGCTACTGGGATGTAAATGGTGCCCCGTCTCTTTTTCAGGATGGGACACGGAACGAGGGTGTTTGGTCCCTTCCCCTGAACACCCCAATGCCAATTCTATGACATTGTCTAACAAGTTCAAACATGAAAGGAAGTTTGGAAGGAGGAACAAGAGGGAACGGTGATTTTACTTTTTAGAGGTAGAATGAGACAAAACATACTTTAACATTGTATCATGGTACCCGGTAAAACAAAAGTATACAATAGTAGAAAGAGTTTAAGCACTTGTTGGGAGGGGGAACTCACCCTTAGTGCAAAGTACCTTATAGGGATGTGCCTAAAAATATCCCCCGCTTCGGATTAGTCGGTTGCCCCGGGTTACCTGGACCAGTGTTAGAAGGCCAGGGACTCAGGAAAAGGCGCCGGATACCGGAGGGATTCTGGGTTAGGGGGTCAAAGGCTCTATCTGCCTGTTGTTTACCAAAAAAAAGAAAGAAAGAGTTTTAACTCAGTTATCATAGTAAAAAAAGATTAAAACCCAATAATACGGTCGATTATGATAATAAAGAGAGAATCATAAAACTTTAAAGTCTAGCATGACAATACTTCAGTATTTAAAGGTTTTAAACCCAAGTTTCTAGGAACAGAATTGCCAAATAAAAAGTTGTAGTTCAAACATTCTAGGCCCAATTTGTACTCCAAAACCCTTGCAAGATGGGTTTAGGAAGTATATAAGGCCCATGGGAGACAAAACCATTAGAAAGAGAGTAAATAAGAACCTAAAACATCAAAATAGGGCCATCCATCGCAGCTATGGAGTCCTCCGCCATGACGGATAGCAAAAAAAGAGAAGTCCCTCCTTTGTGTCATATGTTGCGGGGCAAAGTGCATGCATTGCGGCGCCCAACAATGTTGATGTAATTCTACAGAAGTAGAATCCTATAACAAATTTTTAACATTCATAACTTTTATCATACAACTTTGATTGAAATGATTCATGAGTCCACAGATAAAGCTTATAAAACTATCTACCTAATGGCACTTGTTTTGACAACAAAATTCATCCCTGTGAAGACCTAATTCTATTGAAGACCACAATTTTAATTTTTACCTTAAAATGTGTAATAGATCCCAAAGTGCTACCAAGTGCTACTTAGAACTATATCTTTTACCTTGAACCACATTCAATGAACATAAATACATTAAATGTGCCCAAACATCATGCATCCACAATTGACCATTAAAAGACCCACTATACCACACACTTTCAATAATAAAAATAAGAATTTACTTTCAAATATCATTACAATCCATCAAATCATACTTTATTCATCCAAATACAACTTCACAAGTCATCATCCATAGTAAACCCATTTGTTTGAGCATGATTAAGTACTTAGTTAAGTTCTAAAATAACAATCATAGTTCTAAAATAAAATTATACATGTGTAAGACAAAAAGACCCTTAGTTAGTCAGTAAGTATTCAAACTTTTGAGCACATGCAAACATGATGAGGTAATTACAATAAATGAGCCTCTCACCTCCGAAGATTTCCTCTAACTCAAGCCCAATAATGATCTAAAATCTCAATTACATTCAACTCAAGTCTAACCCAATTTAAATTAGTCTAAACACTCCCAGAAACCAAAATACCTCTATATGTCATTTTAACTTAACTAAGTCTAAGAAAAATAAAAATTGAGATGTTAGGTCATAGTGGAGATGAGAATTTGAACTTGATCTCTCTTTTTTTTTTTTTTTTGCCAATAGAATTTGAACTTGATCACAAGCATCTTTAGCATGTATTTTGTTGTCATTTATATAAATTACAGCTTTTAGGACAAATCTAATTTTACAATACTTCGGTCTAGGACCAATTGATTTTCAAATATACCTTTACTGTAGCATTTATTTTAAATTCTATCACACAAAAAGTTCGTCTTTCCAAATTTTAATGTTCCTTTTAAATCTCTTCAATTGGCTTTAATTTAACTCTTGACCTGTATCAATTATAGAAGGGAGACAAAGGTGAAGGCAATTCCAATGGATCTCCTAAAGTAGGATACTATGCAACATACATGACTGTGACCTTCATGAAAATTTTCTACATAGTCGAGAATGCTTGATTAATATATATATATATATATATATATTCAAGACTCTTGCCGCAACTATATGAGGAAATTGGCATTCATATTTGATAAAAGTCTTGTACGTCAAATTCTCACAACAACTCAGTGCTTGTTTGGAAGAGCTTATTTTTAGACAATAAGTGCTTATAATTCGTGATTCACGATATACGAAGTAAGTATGTGAGAGGAGTTTTTTCTCGGCTTGCGTAAATTGGGCTTATTTTCTCAAAATAAGCTCTCCCAAACATGCCTTCATAAACATGATGATAACTAAGAAAGCTCAACTATCTTTGTCCGTTTTTTGGAATGCTGATTTCTCTTTTGTTTGCTTATGATCTTATCCTCCCGAGAAATTGGTCTTTCACCAACAGAACATGTCTTTGAACCTTCTTTTTCACTGCCATTAATGTCTTCACCATGGCTGCTTTTGTTATCGTCCTCCTCTTCCTCATCATCAGAAGAATCTTCATCAGAATCTGTTTCGCTAGAATCAACAGCCAACGGAATCGCTGGTTGAGAACCAGAAATAGCAGATTCTGCAGCCACCACAGCCTCCGGTGTGTGGAGATCAGCAACACCAAGCATTAAATCCTGTGGTAAAACAGCATCCAAAAAACAATCAACTAACTCCGGATTATAAAGTAAATTCAGCTAAGAGTTATTTTTGGGGGGAGGGGGGTATGGGACCCGCTAATGTGCACCAGGTAAAAGTGAAGCCTTATTGCTCTGCTCTCTCTTTACTCATTTCAGACGAAATAGACTTTGAAACATTTCTGTTCTAACTATTACAGAAACCCTTTGCATTTGAAGGCAAATGCACATCACATCTACACCTCTTTTGGATAGTCTAGATTTAATTTGAAAAGAATAGGTATTATTGTTTTGCAGTTTACATCCCTCAATATACTAAAAAAAATAAAAATAAAAATAAAAATAATAAATTTTGAACCACTCAATCAGATCTGAACAATCCAAGAGGCTATGTATATCTCTGCAAGTGAAAGAGGATCCAAGTTTAAAAGTAAAATATGAACGGAAGTTACTGAGATAGGTAGACAACAAATAGATTCATAAAACAATATAAGAAATTTAATTACCATCTCAATAACTTCAGTTTCATTTCCTGACAGCTCTTCAATGTCATAATTCCGCGGATTGTCCTACATTTTATCAAGATACAGACTTACTAAATATAAAGAAAAGAGTATAATGAAATAAGATCATTGTAAGGCACAAAACTTATATTTTCAATCAGAAGTCAATTTGTAACCTTTGCATCAAACTCCAGCCGTTGATTGGCTTCTGACATCACCCCTAGGAAGTCTTTCACCTTCCCTAAAACTGCATCAACAAAGGGAATGTCTAATATCTTGAAAGGGAAAAAATGATTGATTTTTACGATTTCATATTCAGGGAAGTATAAGATATCAATAATATAGTGGAAGGCAGAGAAAGCTTAGTGCAGATAGTGGTAGGATCCTACTCCTCTCACCTCATTTGTTAACCACAAATGAACGGGAATCACATTCCATCATACAATAGATATATAATATCTATTTACTTCTATCATCAATATTCAATGGCAGTTATTTTTTACATTAGTCTGTTCATTCAAGGTTATAAAAGACATTTCACATCTACAAAATCACCATCTTCATCGTCAACCAAAAAAGAGGTTTTAAAAAGGGAGAAACTTTATAAAATTATAATTCAGAAACAGAACTTACGGTGGCTCGGGGCAACTGGGGCTGTGAGGGGCATTCCATTAGAGGGGCGCATCTTAGTCACAGTGCTCGAGTCATTTTTACAAAAAGAAAGTGAAGATTCTGCAAAACAAAGGAATAAGCATTATAAACACAACTCGGTTCACAATTAGGAAAAAATAAATCAGAGAAACATAAATTCCATTTATCCAAAACCAAATAGAGTTCCAGAGAGACAGAGACCTAAAGAAGAAAAGGGTGTATTCTGGTGTTCTAAGCGGAGAAGCTCTTTACTTCTTCGTTCCATCTTTCCCTGCACTTTAGCCTTCTTGCTTCAACGTCTATGAGGAAAAGGGAAGGAGGGTTTTAGAAACAGTACGATCAGTGTTTTAAAAGCCACCTGAATTCTTGTTCAGATGGCATTTTTACAAAACAAAGAGTATCAATTATAAGAAATAACCACATGAAATCTCAAATTCAGTATCAAGAATAGAATTATCAAGCCATTAAATAGGTGTTCATGAAAATTGAAAGGAAAGACATAGAGAGCCATGGCAACACCAACAATGGAGCCATGATACTCTAACAGAGACGTGTTAATATTATTATCAATAGTACAGCACCAACAGAGCCACAGCAAGAGCAAGACAGGGAGCAATATTGCACATATTCAAACAAAGCCATAACCATTTAAAGCTTTAAACTAAAGAACTAAATCCACAAATAGAATACAGTAGCAAATCAGTATGAAATTCATTTCTGAAAAAGAAACAAAACAATAAAAGCTTGAACAAATAGTTTAGCATTCTGTTAGTCATATGTAAAGACAAACAACCCAGTATTCAAACAAAACAATAGTCCCGGTATCACTGGAGGGCGAGCTGGAATCCGGAAGCCGAAGAGCGACGGCGAGGGTGAAGAGATCCGAGGGACGCCAACAGGTTACGAACGGCAACGTAGAGCTGGCAACCTGGAACCTGGAAGCCAAAGACCGAACCCGAAGACTGAGAGAAGTTGAGAACTCACAGAAGTAGGGGTGTTCAAATGCATTACCGGGACCAGAATCACTCAATCACTCATTCCCGGGTCCTGTCCTGGGAGGATGCCGGGAGGGGAAAACCATTCCCGATCCCCGTTATTTCCCGGTATAAACAGGACCGGGAATTCCCGGTAAGGAGTGCCATGTTCGAATAGCAAGAAAAAGGCTAAGGAATTAAAAAAATTTAACAATTCCCTGCAGTAACAGATCTAACCTGTAATGATCATCAATATTGTCTACAATACCAAGTCTAAATAGCAAGAGTTGGTAGAGCAATCGATTGAAGAGGACCAGGAAAGAAAACGTAAGCGGTGAGCCAGTTACATTATATTTAGAGACGATGAATAGGAGCTTTCAAAAATCGGAGTACATGAGTAAGAATAACATTTTTTTTCTTGGCCTTGCTTTGACACGCTACACACTGATTCAATGTATAAGAAACCAACAGTTCCTGAAGCATACTCAAAAAAGAAAAATCACCAACTACATCACTAGACGCCAGTTTCAGGATCAGGACGAGGACGATCTTCACCAACCTGGGTAACGTTAAACCTCATCCAGTTCAAATTAATACCATATCTATTTTCTTGACTCACTTCAAGAAACACTCAGATCGAGCAAAGAACGCTAAAATCGAGCAAACAAATTAAACCAAATCGAGTAAAGAAAGGCGACAGCTGGAAAGGCGAGTAAAGAAAGAAAGAGTTCGAAATCAACTCACTTGAACGAGACGAGTTGGAATGGGACGACGACGGCGAGGCTGGAAAGGCAACGGCCACCTGGGACGTCGAGGCTGACTGCGATGGCGAGACTTGCACGGCGACGGAGAGGCGCCGAAGGCTCCAAGTCGAAGAAGAAAGAGAGCGATAGGCCGAG
This sequence comes from Inga oerstediana, assembly GCA_963210345.1. Taxonomy (NCBI): domain Eukaryota; kingdom Viridiplantae; phylum Streptophyta; class Magnoliopsida; order Fabales; family Fabaceae; genus Inga; species Inga oerstediana. The sequence goes on from OY723408.1 coordinate 31,199,740, forward strand.
CAAGGTGGGGGTGAGTGCCTGTGGGTGTCGGTGTGGGCAGGCAGGGGTAGGGCACGATTTGGAGAGCGCTTGCTTTCTCTCGTTCTCCTCTTTCTCATTTTCTCCCTATCATCTCATATTGTTAGATTCTTTTTCATTTTCTTCCTATCATCTCATATTGTTATATTAAAATAATATATAATTTAAATTCAATCTTTTATAAAATTATTCTTATAAATATAAATAAATAAATTTAAATTCTTAAAATCTATCTAATAGATACTATAATTACAATCCATAAAAAATAAATAAATTTTATTTTATTAAATATTATAATAATAATTTTATAAAATATTAAATCTAAATTATTCATTATATGATTTAAGGGTGGAAATGAGATGATGAAAAAATAATGAGAGCATCCTCTCGCAACTGGAGGGTGGAGAGGAGTGGGAAGTGAAATATAAAATTTAAAAAAAAAACATTAAAACAAAAAAGTGACAAATCACAGACATTTTTTTAATTATATAAAAAATTATGATACCGAGACCGAGATCGGGATCAGGATTTGTGAAGGCTTCCCCGAATCTCGGTCTCGGTCCTAGTATGGCCTGGACTTTTTGGTCCCACTACTATCGAGATCAGGACGGGATTGGCGGAACTAAGACCCTGTGAACACCTTTAGCCTTCTACTTCAATTTACTTTTTAGGGTTAAGGTACAAAAATACCCACAAACTTTTCTCAAAAGTGCACCCAACATCATAAACTTTTTTTAGGTGCAAAAATACCCATGAACTTCTCAAAATGGGGCAAAAAGTCAAACCGTTAATTGTTACAAACGTCCGTTTTGTGGGACCCACAATATTATTTTTTGAGGTGCAAAAATACCCATGAACGTTTCTCAAAAGTGCACCCAGCACCATAAAATTTTGAAAAGTTCATGGGCATTTTTGCACCTAGAACAAATTTTATGGTGTTGGGTGCACTTTTGAGAAACGTTCATGGGTATTTTTGCACCTCAAAAAATAATATTATGGGTCCCACAAAACGGACGTTTGTACCAATTAACGGTTTGACATTTTTGCCCCATTTTGAAAAGTTTATGAGTATTTTTGCACCTAAAAAAAGTTTATGGTGTTGGGTGCACTTTTGAGAAAAGTTTGTTGGTATTTTTGCACCTTAACCCTACTTTTTAGTATTCCCACTTTACCCTTGGCAAAAATTTAGATTACCACTTTACCCATCAAGCCTTATTTGTCCGGTTGAGTATGTCAATCAGCTCACCGGTGGTCGCACGTCGAGTTTGAGTCAATTCAATATTGAGGTCAGTTTCTTGGGGTCATCATGAAAAAGAGAGAGAAGATATTCCAGCACAAAAGGGACTATTAGTATCAAGAGGACAAAGATAGTGAAATGCAGATTTTTGAAGAAAAGTGTGAAGTTTAAAATTTCTGTGATTTGTCATCTTATTTAAAACCCTAGTTATGAAATCCTTTCTCTCCCAGGTCACACCTCGAAACGCACCATTCCTATAGAGAGAGGGGTGCTTTCACATCTTTTTAAGCCAAAATGGCTGGGGAGAGGAAAGGTTCCTCTTTTTTAGGGTACTCCAGGGAATAGATCCAATAGAGACGGGGTGGAGCCTGTAGCTCAGAGGATTAGAACACGTGGCTAAAAACCACGATATCGGGGGTTTGAATCCCTCTTTGCCCACAACCGGCCAAAAAGGGAAGTACCTTTCCCTCTGGGGGTCGGAAAGCACCGTGCAGAGCAACAAAAGTCCACATATCACCTAATTGACACCAACAGGTAAAATCTCCTTGTGCTTCAAGACCCCATAGTAACAACATGGATAAGATGGAGTCATGGTTTAAAAAGCAAAAAAAGATAAGATGGAGTTTGATTACACTGAAGATTACGAATATGTATTTTTCAAAAGTAAAATCTGATAGTAAATTGTAGGGATGAAAATAGTCAGGCCTCTAACAGGGGCCTATGGCCTAGCCTACATAAACCCTAGCCTATTTAGTAAATAGGCTAGACTCAAGCTCAGACCTATTGCCAAGCCTATTTAGATAAATAGGTCAGACCTATTTTCATAAGGCTTAACTTACAAGCCTATAGACTATGCCTATTTAACTTTTTTAAATTATACTATAATACAAGAATATATAATGTCATCTAAATAATTGTATAAATTATTTATAATTTTACCAACTTAACCTTAATTCTAAGTTTCACATTTCATTGTTATTACTCTCAACCCTTACTTTTGCATCAATCATTAACGCTCACCTCTCTTCTTTCCGATCACTCAAGATGACAATGCTAACTCACCCCCTCTCCCTTGATTTGTGCCGTCCACTAAAGCATAATAATTTGTATGAGTTTATTTTAGTGCCAAATGAAATATTATAATCTTAGTAGGAGGAGTTTGTCCCAATTTATGTAGGACAATAAAAGAGATAAAATATAGTTTTATATGTTACTTGTTATGTTTGGTCAATTTTATAAAATATATATTATTAGTCAGCATACATTAGTTTTTCTCATTCCTGTATGCTCGAACAATTGTTGTTACTAGAGATTCTTTTTTATTTCCTTACTAAGCCTTTATATTACAACAAGAATGGATGTTAAGCTTTTAAAACATAATGTAATATTTTAAATAAGCGTGAATACCGTTATATATGAATTTTGATACATAGGTTTTAAGGGTCTATATGTTAAGTAATGCTGTGAAAACCGGACAGGACTAGACGGTCGGACCAGTTGAACCAGTGCCCGGGAGGGCTTTCAGCTCGTTTAACATGATTCAACCGTTTCACCATTTGGACCGTTTCAGGCCGCTTCAAATCGGCTGTTGGGCCGGGAACTAGGGTTGTACCAGGAACTGGAGTGGTTGAACTGGGAACTGTTTATTGGTATTATTGACATGTTATTGTGTTATTTTTAATGATTTCAACGTATTAGAACTTGAGATTTGGAAAAGATGATACATATAAGCTTTTGTATGTGTTTATTTTTAAGTAATGTTAAAATTTCATATTTTTTTATATTTATATAATTATATATATGTATAATATTATTTTTATTTAATTATTATGTTATCGATCCGACTGTCGGTTTGACCATGGGACCCACCTATCCGATTCGACATCCATTCTGGCTTTTAAAACATTGATGTTAAGTAGGCTTTTAAACAGACTTCAGACCTTTTGAAGGCTTAGGCTTAGACCTAAAAAAACCAAGGTAATTAAACCCGGACCGGTCAGTGAACCGGTCGGGGTACTGGGTCAAGGGTCAGTGGGTCAGACCGGAGTCAAACCGGAGCTAAACCGGGACCAAACCGGTGAGAAATGAAATATTTTAGACTTATAATATGAAATTCTAAAGGAAAAATGTTTAAAAAAAAATTTTTAAAAAAATAAAAATAAAAAATCTGACCCGGACCGGGTCACCGAACCAGACCGGTTTAGAGGCCGGATCGCCGGTTTCCGGTCCGGTTCGGCAGGGCCGGTCCGGGTTAGATAACCCTGAAAAAAAGCCTACATAAAGGCTCAGGCTCAGACTTTAAATTTCTATTATAGGCCCAGGTTTATTTAGGTAAAGCCTAGCCTAGCCTACTCCCACCAATAGTAAATTGTAATATATATTAACTATTAATTATAAAATATAATTATACTTATTTAATTATTATAATTATATATATATTTAAATAATTTTTATGAAACATTTTATGAAATTTTAAAAAACAACTTAAATAAAACAAGAAGGAAAATTTAAATGATATAAGGATATATTTATCAATTTCAAATTAACTCCCCTCTCCTACTCTCTTACACCAAATCACCAAATAAGAAATCTACCCTCCTATGTCCTTTCATTCAATTAAAGAAAGCTTATAACCTCCTTCCACCTACCACCTACTGTTAATGAACCTTCTCTATACAACACACCTTAGACTCATCCTCACAGGCAAGAAGAATTTGCCCAATAATCTTCTCTATTCTTGAACGACGCATAAGAAAAGGATACTAATTTGTTGCTTCTATATCTTTTTTCCGGTCCTATATATAAATCTGATGTACCTATTCTCAAGACCTTTTTATATTAACTTTAGCGGTGTAAGTATATTTCATTTTAAATATAATTTATATTTTATAAGAAAGAAAAGCTGCCGAGCTTGTAAAGCAATCCCATAATGTACCACCTAATTTAAAATGATTATAAGGCATAATAATTGATGCATCGATCATGCTATATAAACAAGTATTTGTGGGAATAAAATGGTTGGAAGAAAACAAATATATTCTAGAAAAATACAAATATTTTCAAATATACTCAAAATGGTCAAAACAGACCCAAATAAATCAACTCTTAAAAAACACCAAGTTCTTTGATCCTAAGGTAGTGTTCTGTGTTTGATTGAAGGTTTCTTTTGGAAAGAAAATAGAAAGAGATGGGGTAAGTGCGTTTCAATGCTCACCGGGATCATCACCCGAATACAATCTATTGATTATTGTTAAGAAGAGTTTTTGGATTAATGATTTTGTATTGTATAAAGTAAATATATGAGATGAATTTTGTTGTTAGAAGAGACTCTTCTTAAATTGATTATAGGTTTTCCAAACCAAAACATCCAGAAAGGTGATTATTCCCTCTGCTAGCCATCTTCCACCTCCAATGCCCTCTTGCATATATAATTTAAAGGCTTTAATGAAGCCAAGTTTGATGAGAGATTGAACAAACCTAAGAAACAACAACCAATTTTTCTCTTCGTCAAAGGATTTCAAAACCCAATAGTAATGTCCGTGATGAAACAAGAAGAAAACTACAAGTCTATAAGGTAATTTTCATATATTAGTTGTTTTCTTGTTTAATTTATGGAACAAGATACATGAACTGTAGATACTTTTTTTTTTTTTTTGTCTTTCTGCAACCCAATAAATGCTGCTGAAAATTCGATTTGGGAAGTTAGTTATGTAGAAGATAGATTCGGGGTATTTTGATTAATTTAATCTCATCTCCTACCATTTAAATCCCCTTCAGATGAGTCTGGTTAAAATGTTCACATGTGATTTTTGTTCATGTTCATGTATTTTAATAAAGGAAAAAACTTATGTCAAGTTATTTATATCAATTATATTAAGTTTATATGTAAATTTATAAGTGCACATATGCTTTTAAACCATTAATAATGGTAAAATAATAGGGGTCTATATTTCATAGATGAATAGATGCACATACACATTTTAAAAACTCATAATAACAAAAGAACAAGGGTCATATGAAAATTTACAAATAATGGTTTAAGCAAAAATTTACAAGTGTTCTGGAGATGATTGTACAAGTGTATATATACATTTTAATAACTAATTAAAACTAAATAACAAGTGTTTTTGAAGAGTTTGATTTAATGGATATAAATAACTTGAACCAAGTTTTGTTCTTTAGTAAATTTAGTTCATTTTTTCCCCTCTAAATGTGGGGTAACTTAATGAAATTTTGCTTGGTTCTTATCACATTTTAATTTTGCTTGGTACATGTCAAACCATAACTCATTGCATAGAAGAATTGGAAATTTTTTAGGATGCTACTTTGTGGATTGAAATTTCAAATTGAACCGATTATGCAGCTTTCTTGATTGATTTATATCAAGCTACAATAGCTCCATATTACACCATTAATATGTAAAAAAAATATGAACAACTATAATTCTAGAAACCAATATTTGATCAAAACTGAAAAGGCATAAATATTATGTCAATCCTAAGGCTAATACAAAACTAAGATCAGAACCAGAGAGAAGAGAGAAACAAAATCAGAGATGGCACTTAAAAGAGCAAATACTACTTACCTCCAAAGAAGTTATGGCAATGAACAACTGAGAGAGAGTGATTATGAGAACTAAAGCAACGTGTTGACAAGACCAATGAAACAAGAGAAGCAGATGATATGAGCTAAAGATCATATAAGCGGGTGAAATTGAGTTTAAGACAATTTGATATAGTGAAAAAATGTAGTGTTAATACAATTTCTTAATGTTGCCCTCATTTTGATTTTTAGTTTTTACCCCTTAGATTTTAAATAATAGGTTTTCGTTCCTCAAGTTGCATTCAGTTTAAAACATTGATCTATATACTTTAACAAAAATCTGGACCATTTTGTTCCTGCAGAAACCAAAACCCATGGTTTGAAATTTGAGTGACCAAACTCAAAATTAGGGCAAACTTAAGGCCACTACCTATATATCCACTAGTGACACTGAATCCCCACTGTCGATCGCCGCCACATCATCGACGACAACAGTTGCCGCTGCATCATGACTAACAATGGCCACTACCACGTCTTTGCCAGCATCGATTATTGACTGAATCCACCTCATTGATGCCAACGGCTATCGGTCTTCACTACGCCACGGCAAGTAACAACTGCTGCCATCGCCACCATCGACAATGAAATTTCTATCTAAGTTGATGTTATAAGAACAATATTTCAAACAATTTTTATAGTTTTAGTTTTCAAATCTAATTTTGTAGAACAACTATCCAAATAGATTTTTTTCAAAACTTGTTTTAAAAAACAATTTATAAAACCACTTTGGGCACCAAAAAAAAAAAAAAAACAAAAACAAAAAACAGAAACAAACAGGTAACTTTAAGATTTAAACCAATGTTCTCTATTCTTAAGGGGCAAAATGATCTATGTCTTTATTAAATTTTAGGGACAAATTTAAAACGGATGAAACTTGAAAGACTAAAGCATATGTGAGGTTTAAAAGTTGAGGAATCAAAACTAAAATAAATATAAATTTGAGAACCTCAAAATTGTATTAACCTATAAATAAATTAACTGTTAAGAATAAAATGTGAGGGACGACCTTCGATCCTTTAATTAAAGGGTATGTTGAGTGATCACGTTGAGCACCTAGACTCGTCTCTAAAAATTGGGGCTTTTAGGAGAACAAGCCACTATGCCATTCAAATCTAATTTGGATGACACATATTTATTTCTTAAAAAATATTTTATGGCAAATTAGGAAGAAACACTCTAACGTCATTTCTTAGTTATATTTAACATTCTAACCTTATTTATAATGTATCTAGTATTCTGATGTTATCTAATCTTATTTATTGAGCGCCCAACATCTTTAATCATAAATAAAATTAGGGTACTAAGCATAATTAAAAATTAACAATTAGGGGTGCCAGATGCATTAAGAAAATAACATTATTGCTTGAATACACCATTAATAAGATTATAGTGTTAAATATTTCAAAAAAAATAATATGAGCGTTGGATATTAGTTTATCCAATATATTTTAATGAGCATATAATTTAGGGAAAATGACCCAAAAAGAACTTTAAATATACTAAAAGATAAAAAGGTGTTAGAAGATTTGGAAATATCACAGAGGTGATAGCACTTGTCAGGAATTTACAATTTCAGGGTAAAAGTACCATTTTACCCTTACTTATATTTTTATTAAAATAATAAAAATCCCTCCGCCGGTGGCTGGCTACCCCACCGCGGCGGCTAGCGAGGGCGCCGGCCAGGGAATATTCCGTCCCTGTCAGAATATTCCCCAAAGCTTTGGGAAAAAAATCTTAAAGCTTTGGGGGATGGGGGTTCGAACCCCCCCACATGTGGTCATGCACCTTGGACTGGGTTAAGGAAATTCATCAGTAATTATAGTGCAAAAAAAACATATATAGTAAACTTTGATTTTTAACTAAACCAACCAACAAGTTTAGATAAGAAATTAGCAGATTGATAAAGAAATTAACAACTTCATATAAGAATTTCACAACTTTCGTTTTTTAAGCAAAAAATCCTCCTACTCTATCAGACCATTCAATAGTTTAGATAAGGAATTCCCAAGTTCATATGATGAATTAACAAATTGAGATAAGGATTTCACAACTTTTGTTTCCCGAGTTCTAAAATAAATTAAAATGTTCAACAAAATTTTAATATAATATAATCTAATCTAAAGGTAAACAAAAAACTCTAAAATAAAAATATAGTATAATTTAGATTCTACTATAAAATATAGATTCTACTATATTATATTAAAATTTTGTTGAACATTTTAATTTATTTTAAAACTCGGGAAACAAAAGTTACGAAATCCTTATCTCAATTCGTTAATTCGTCATATGAACTTGGGAATTCCTTATCTAAACTAGTGAATGGTATGATAGAGTAGGTGGATTTTTTGCTTAAAAAACGAAAGTTGTGAAATTTTTATATGAAATTGTTAATTTCTTTATCAATCTACCAATTCCTTATTTAAACTTGTTGGTTGATTTAGTTAAAAATCAAAGTTTACTATATATTTTTATTTTACACTATAATTATTGATGGGCTTCCTTAGCCTAATGGTCTTGCACCTTGGTGCATGACCACAGGTGGAGGGGTTTGAACCCCCACCCCCAAAGCTTTGGGATTATTTTCCCAAAGCTTGGGGGATATTCAGACGGGGATGGAATATTCCCTAGCCGGCGCCCTCGCCGGCGGCGCTCGTCAACCGTTGTTGGTGCATGACCATAGGTGGGGGGTTCGAACCCCTCACCCCCTAAAGCTTTAGGATTTTCCCCCCAAAGCTTGGGGAATATTCCGACAGGGGCGGAATATTCTTTGGCTGGTACTCCCGCCGGCCGCCGCGGTTGTTAACCGCGGTTGTTAATTAAGAACCGCGTGTTATTATTTTTGAAGTGGTGAGAATAAGGGTTGAAGGACAAAATCGTCTTTTGGCGCCGCTCGCACTGTTCATCCATACTGACGTGTAATTGATCCAGATTTTTTGATTTCAATGTACTAATTAGGAATTTCCCTATTCAAGGATATTTTATAGAGATTTTCCCAAAATAAATTGAACCCTTTTCCCCCTGAAATTGAAGGCAGTTGTTCCGTTGGCCATTGGCATTTCCGACCGTATCCTTCCGGGTCACAGAATCCAAAAAAACCCGCGAGTCGGGAAGGCAGACAACCACCATATCGGCTTCATCGTTGCTTCACGGAGCCAGAAATGGCCGTGAGACACAGTGCCGTAGCTAAACTGCCAAATCTCATACGCAGTCTCCGCAAGGATTCGCCTAAGCCCCTCAATCACGCTTTACCCTCTCTTCGACGCACTTTCTCTTTGTACGATCAGATCAATCTTATCAATAATGTTCCTGAAGACCAGCTTCGCTTCCAGGGGTAAGCTTGCATTCATTTTTAGTATTGTTTATAGAAATTGGAGGGTATAAGTAAATTTAGTTTGTTCAAGAGCTTAATGTGAAATGAGTTTTCCAATAATTCTTTTAGATAAAAAGCTTACTATAGCTATGTTTTTTTCTTTCCTTCCTTGAAAATGCAATGAGACTTGGGCATAACTTGTGATAAAATTTAATTTAATTTATCAGGTACAATGATACAGGCTTTACTGTAAATAAGGTTGAATATGAAGGAAGCCTGCTTTGTGTTGGAAATTTGCTTTTGTCTTGGAAACCGAAGAAGTTCTCGGAGATCACTTCAGACAGGTACGTACTATGTAAATGCATTGGTTCTTGTTGCTAAAATTGTCAACTCTAGTTGCTAAAATAAACATGCTATTTCAATAAGCATCTTTATTCCAATCATATAAATTTATGCTGGTTTTGTCGTCTCTTATAAAATAAAAAATAATGAATGAGAAATATATATATATATATTTTTTTGCCAAGGAATGAGAAATCTTTTTCACCATGCTCCCGCTCACCTAAAGCAGAGGAACTTGGTCGAAAAATAATAATCATGTCACCTTGAATCCTGAAGAAAAACATTTTTTTTTTATTAGTTTTGGCTGGGGAATGAGCTAGCCTTAGTTTGCAGTTATTACGATATTGCTTTTCAGAACGAAGAACATACAAGAATCTATGGAACTTAATTTTCCGGTACATTCTTCTCTGCACAGAACCGTTTTCTTTATATCACACTCCCAGCTTACTGACTGACTGTGTGCAGCTGATTGAAGGTACCTCTATCAGATTAACGCACTAATTCATATGGCCTTCATTTAAATGACATGGCACCACCACATCAGCTACTGCCTATTTATCCATGGTAATTGGGTTACTTAACATATAGAACAACTTTAAGGAACCAGATTAGATGGTGTGAAGAGAATTTCTTGCTCAATAAGGATATTGATGAGAAGGCACTTATGGCTGCCATTTGTTGGGGGATACGGAAGGGAAGGTGTGGTATGGTCTTTAATGATAAGAAGGTTGATGCTGAGAGGGTTGTGGATGTGGCTTCCATATCAGTGAATGATGTATGGAATGCCAAAAGTGCTTTGAATGGAAAGCTGAGGGAAAAATGAAGATTGAAAGTGGAAAGGAAGCATTATTGGGAGCCGCCACTGGAGGGTGCTGTGAAAATCAACATTGATGGAGCTTTTCTGAGGCAGAATGGAAATGCTGGTATAGATGTTGTATGTAGAAACAATACTGGTGCTTTTGTGGGTGATATTGGGAAGAGTGTGGCTGCCTGTTCTGCCTTTCAATCTGAGTGTATTGCTCTTAGAGAAGCTCTATTGATTTGTTGACAGATTTAGCATGCAAAGAGTGTGTATTAAAATGGATTGTGAGGAACTCTTTAGGCATGTGAAGAGTGATTCTGATAGGGGAGTGGAGTGGCAGAGTGTGCAAATCCTATCTGAGGTTCTTGAATTAACTGCGAAGCGGCCTGATGTTAAGTTTTCTTTGGTAGCTTGCTAAGGAAATTGTGCTGCTGATTGTTTAGCAGCTATAGCTAGCTGAAAGTTGGAGCCCTATGGGTGGCTGATAACAGCACCAACTTTCTTAATGGAAGTTTTAATGGCTGATGCAGTTAGTTCCAGAGGAAGGATCACATATGTGCACAAAATTTATACTAGGGTGAAGGTATTGGCTAAGAGGTTGCCGACTCTGAGATAATATGGTTAGTGTTCTTAGCTAGTTGGTTGGTGATAGTTTTAGTAATAGCTTAGTGTTTTTTCTGGTTTAGTGGTGTGTAAGTTTGTATTCATAGGTGTTTTTGAGTGCTTTTTGGCTTTGCTATTGGTGATTTGTACTTGATTTGTTTTGGTGATTGATAAAATTGACTTTTTTTTGGCAAAAAAAATATAGAATAACTTTAGGAGTTTTGGAGAAGAGGACAGGAGTGCTTTATAGAATAGATGAGTAGGAAGGGGACGAGTAATAAGCAGGGGAACCACTCTTGAATTTTTTGGTTGGATTCTAAATGAGGACAAAGAGAAAAAAGAGTATTTAATTTGTAAAATGTAAGTGTAGCACTTGTAGGGAATAAAGTATCGGAAATTGATGGTGACAGGTGAGGAAACAATTGGTTTTAGTTTTTAAACAATTTCATCCCCATTTATCAGACTGAGGGAATTGGACAAATGGATGAGATACATTGAGGGATTGGGTCCCTCCTCCTTCCATTCCAAAGAAGACCTTTTTGTTTCTCTCATGCCAGTCTCTCCTCTTGATTCCTCTTTTTGCCCTTTGATTTTTCTTAAATGGCTTAAAATGCGCCTGTAAAATTTCCTGAAGATTGTATAATTCAATCTTTTCCATTTTTTGGTTTCATATTGAATCTCGGACCTATACCCACATCCACCTCACAGGTGGCTATATTTTCATAAATTTTGTGTACTCTATATACGTGTGTAACAGTGAAAGTCTATGAAAGAAAAGTTGTTTATTAAGTGGTATGTGCAATCATACATTATAAGATGCTAGTTCCATAGATGTTTAATATTTCTAGCCTCAGTAAATATGCTAACGTGACATTCCTTTCTGCAGCTTGTCTGTCTTTCAAGTCCTTCGCCCCATTCCAGGTTACAACTATTGTTACCATTCCTTCTTTCTGCAAGACTTTCTGTTTTTCCTTTTTTTGGGGTCCTTTTTTGTTTTTCCTTTTATATTGAGAAGAGTTTGGTTAAGTTCCTTATGTGTTTAATGTCAAGTTCTCCAATAAAAACTTGAAATTTGGATACAACAATTTTTGGAAGAACCAGATTTTTATTATTGCATCCAACTGTAGAGCTGTCAAAACGGGGTAGCCTGGCCTTAAAGGGCCTGCCCAGGCTTAAAGGGCAAAGCTCAAAAAGCCTGCATAGCATAAAATCATGACAGTATTGTAGCCTGGCCCTCAGACATACAAGCTCAGGGCTAGCCCACAGGCTTTCATGTATTTTTATTAAATTTCTATTTTTTTAAAATTATTCTAAAATATATAAAAATAATAATAAATCTCTCTTATAATTTAAATCATATATATTAATAAAATAAAGTATCAAACTATTGTCTAAACTTCAAAAACAAATGCAAACCAAAATTCAAACACTAATAAACTATTGTCCCAACTTAAAAATAATCAAAAATAAATAATTTATCACCTTTTTATAGTCATATATAAAAAATTTTAATAGTTAAAAGAAGAAAATCTCATAGTTGTTATATATATAAAGTTTAGTGTGACTATTAGATTTTCTTTGTTATAATATTATTTAGTTTGGTGTATCGAAAAAAATATTATCTAGTTTAAAAATTAATTTGAGAAAGTCTTTAAAAAAGCAAGAAAAGCTAGACTAAAATTATATTGTTTTAGGAAAAATACTATGCCATTTTAGTTTTGGAAGTTCGATTATCCTGTGTGTAGTAGATGCCTTAATCAGAGTAAATAATATATATAGCATCATTAGATGTATGGGAAATAGCTAGAGCTAAACAATTTAATATCAACTTGAACCTTTAAACTTTCATTAGAGTACAAGTGTGTGAATTGAAGTACCGAGGTTTTTTTTACCAAGCAAGAGGTGTTGTATAACAAGAGTGCGAATTTTATTTTAATAAATGAAAAATAGATGAGCTTAAAAGGGCTAGCTCTTGGCTCTAATGGGCCGGCCCTTTTATTTTTGAGCCTTAATGGGCTGGCCCGTTTAAGCCCAAGTTCCTTTTACACCACCTAAATACAAGCCCGGGCCTCCACTTAGACCGGCTCAGCCATTTTGACAGCTCTATCCAACTATCGTATATCTATTGAAGACTGTAATAGCAATTGCCTAAAAAAATTTGTACCTAAACTTTTTCCTTTTTATACCCTAGTTTCTTCTTGTAAAGGATACTTCTAATTTCTTTTATTAGAAATGAATATTTATCAAATTTGTAGTATGATTAATAGATGGCTTCTAAGAAGTGATTAGGAGTTTGGAATCTTGTTATACTGAAATTAGAAGAAATTCAAGACTACAGGAAAAATTAACATCAGGTAAAACAGCATAAAAACATATTTGATCTTGTTTGCAAAATTTTGAAGTGTGCTTTATTAGTAAAATGTGTTCTTGGGCATGTAATTGAGGTGATTCCAACATGTGCACTTGTTTTTGGCTGAGGTCCACAGATGGTAAATTTTTGTTGGAGGTAAGCATTAAAGAAAATTTATCATCTAAAAGTCATAAGAAACAATGAAGGGCATATAAGCTTGTAACAATCTTAACCAAGTAGCGAAGTTATTTTGGTGATTTGAACAAGTTCAAGGACCTCGCTTAATATGTTACCAGAGCACAAGAACCAAAAGAGAAACAAAAAGAAAAAGAACGAAGGCCTAATGTTTGCAAGATGCAGGACCCATAAAACAAGTTGGGTCATGGAGGTCCCAGAGGACAAAAGCCAATGCAATGAAAATGACAGTTGTGACCTTAAGGCCTTTGAAACTCAAAAGAACACAAGCCCAAGCTAGCAGAATTGGATCCAAGTACCGGCAGGTTTAGTCTTTATGGTAAATACATGGGATTTAACTTGGGGTTGGAATTCGAGATCAAGAATTGGATTAAAAAGAAAAAGAAAAAGACGGTGCTGTGTCCAGTTTTATTTGAGGGAAAGTTTTGGTGACAAGCATTTATAGAAAATTGCTCATGTAGAAGTCATAAATCCCTGGTGGTATGGGCATTTCTAGCTAAGTTATTTTGGTGATATGGACATTTCCAAGCATAATACCATAAAAAGTGTTAACTATTAAATCTGTCATGATTTTGACCAAAAAACAATCTGTCATGATTTACTTGAAGTTAGTCCCTGAATGTCATCTTATGAGTTTGCTGGTGACTTTTCTATTGTTTTTCATTGCCTGTGTAAGCTGACTAGTGTGAGTTAACAAGCCCATACACTTTCTTATTACTTATTGGTTTTCACTTAAATTGTTTTTGGTTGTTTTAATTGACTCTTTGATTAACAACTTGTCAGAGATCTTAATTATTGGATGTGGAAGGCATATTCAGCAAGTGGATCCTGAACTTCGGCGCTTTATTAGATCTACTGGCATGAAGTTAGAAGCTATAGACTCGGTATGAATGCCTTTATATATAGTTTTTTCCTCACTAGTTGATATCACGCGTTTTTATGTTTGGTAAAGTAATCTAAAGTATATATAACATATGGATCTTAAGTGGCACTTTTTGTCTTAGCTGTTTATAACTGCTATTTATTAAAAATCAAAAGGTTAACACATTAATGTTGTTGAGGTTACATTTCAACCCATTACTGTTAATTCCTTTACAGAAAAAGCTTTACTGGTAAAATTATTATTATTTGTTTTTTGGCCAACACTGGTAAAACTAGTTAGAATATAAGGACCTACTCAACGTGACGTTCCAGAGTCGTGTGCGGGCCAATCTTCTGTCATTTGGTGAACTGATTATTGCAGAAACATCTTTAGTGTTCTGTTCTACCAGCTCCAAGAATGATCATTCCTTTCAGAAAGAAAAGTTAATGCTCATCAATCTCTGTCTTCACTTTATTCTGTCTGATCTGTTTTTTTTTTCTTATGCTCCATCATTGGTGCATTCGTTGCTAACAATTGCTTATTTGCTATTATGCTAACCTTCCTTTAAGATTCAAGGTTGATTTGTGACTGGTATGAAGAACAATAGTTATCCTCTACTAGCAGTGTAGAGCAGATCTAACTTATGCATGCTTAAAATAGAGCATCGACTTTTTTCCAAGGTTAGTAAACCCAGATCGGCCTTTGAATCGGTCGAGGTAGTGGGTCAAGGGTTAGTGGTTCAGATCGGAGTTAAACTAAAGTTAACCTGGGACTAGATTGACAAGGAAGTGAATATTTCTAAATTCTGAATAAAGTTTAAAAAAATCAAATTAAATTTAAAAAAAATTAAAAAAATACTGAACCAGGTTTATGGTCAGACCATACATGCTAGGTGGCCGGTTCATCGGAAAACTGGCTGGTTCGGCCTAGGTTTTATAACCCTACATTTTTCTTTTATTGGTGGAGACCTCCCTGAAGGGAAAAATGATATCTCATATTTTCTGCATGTTTGATGCTGTCATGCTGATAGATAGGTACCATATAACTAGGAAGAAAGTAAATAGTGTATGGATTTTTATAGACCTAGTAGTAATTGGGTTACCTCCAATTGGTATCCAAACCAGTAAATTAATAGCTTTTAGCCGGTAGATTATCCACAAGCAAAAATAAATTAGAGTAATTAAATGATGGGATACTTAAGATGCATTATATTGTAAAAAAAATGAAAAAAATATCTAGTGAAGGTTTCATAAATGTTAAAGTTCTCTTCAATATATTGATGGATGCATTGACTGTATGATACAGATTATTTATCCAAGTATCCACTACTAAATGAATTTCTGGGAGAAGAGCTAAGAAGCGATTCCTTATTTAAAAGATGAGGGTAAAAGGCCCAATCTGGTTATCGAAGAATATCAGCAACTCCTTCCTCTCCAGATTCTTCTCTGACCTTTTTTTAATTTGCTCCATCTGTTTTATGTAACCTAATCAGTCCCACCTTGCCATTTTCTTATTCCCCAAATAACCATGATTCAGTTCTCGTTTTCTTCCTAGCAAGGGCCCTATTACCTCTCTCTCAACCTACTCACACACACACACACACACCCACAGACACTCAGTATAAGGGTTTGGAAGTTTGTGACGAGTTAAATATTACTGCAAGAATAGAGGTTGGATATATTTTGTAGTACTTGGTGTCTCAGATTGAACCAATGAACCCTCTATCTCCTGCAAATTACTCTAGTCCGTCACCAATGAGCACTGTGATTTATTTTTATCTTCTTTTTCTTGTGACCATGATTTATGCATCTTTAGTATTTTGTTTCGTTGAATGAATAGAAAAGGTCATCTAGATATGCGTGATTAAAGAATGCTTTGGAAGTAACTCAGTCTCTACATTTAGGGAATGATTGTATACTGTGCGTTTTGGAGAGAGATAGATTGAAGGGTTGGAACCTGGAGAGAGAAGCTTCCAACGTCAGACGCTCTTCAATCTTCTTCGCCTCAACTGCACCATGGGCAATGATAATAATTAGAGCAAGTATCTCAGGGTAGGTCTAATTGTGAAGTACAGAAGCTCAGCTTCTTGAGATTTAAGGCTAGTTTTTAATGAAAAGTGATAAAAACGATGTTAGAGAATTGATTTTAGAGAATAGCTTTTGAAAAAAAAAAAAAAACAGAAAAAATTAGCTTGTGGAAAAACATGGTTTTCCATCCCCAAACCATGATTACATTCAAAAAAGTGCTATTGGAAAATTTTTGGGTTGTTTGTTTGGAAAGCACAAAAAAGTTCTTTTTAAAGCACTTTTCTGTACGCGAAAACATACCAATTCTCATATACTTGCTTCGCATGCCGTAAAAGTACTTCTAAAAAATAAAAACAAAAGAGCTTTTTTGGGTCTGCTCTGTTATCGAATGGTCTGAATTTCAAACTGTAAAAAAGCAAAAGAATTTGCAGTCAGTTTTAGAATCGATTCTCTTCCATTTCTGCATGCTTAACATTTTCTTTTTCCTTGTCTCCAGAGAAACGCGGCATCAACATACAACATATTGAATGAAGAAGGTCGTATTGTTGCTGCTGCACTTCTTCCATATGAAGTTACTTCATGAAGCCTTTGATGTAATATACTCAAGAGTGGAAGAAGACGAATTGGGTTTCTGAAATTCTAGTTGTTTGATCCCTTTCAAGTTAGATCTCCTTTTGCCACTTGAGGCTTACCTCAAGGAATACATATGACTAGTTACTATTTTGTGCTTTCACTAAACTAATATATCTCCTTGTCGTCCCTCAATAAATGCACAGATGAATTCTCACAGAACTAACGAGTGTTAAACCTTTGCATACAAGTCTCTCAAATTTTTTTCCCGAGAAAAAGAACTAACAAGATCTCTGAGCTTTCTAATATGTAATGCAAGAAGTCGTAACTCGATCAATAAACATATTCTTTAGTGGTTGGCAATGATTTTTCAGTTTTAGCTGGAAACTCGGGTTGGTTGGTGTGATACAAGTAGAGAAGACCAAAGTAAATTACATATTATTGGTTAGTTAATTTTTTTTAATAACTCAGGTGCTTATTATATCACTACAAAAAAAATCATATCTTAGTAACAGTTACAAATAACTGCTATAAATATCAGGATTTATAGTGGTTTTTAAGCAAACCATTACAAATTTTCAATGTTATGACTCATGATAATTTATAGCTATTGGATCATTTAAACCGCTACAAGATGTGGCTTTTTGGTGCCCAGCTGAAGCCACATTTGTAGCGGTGATTTAATAGCAGTTGGATTATATAAATCAATACAAAATGTAAGCGGCTGAAGGGCAAAACCACAATAGAGACAAAAGGTTGCAAGTTAGGAACCATTACAAAGTGTCTTGTGATTTGTAGCGGTTTTTGAGGCAATAACCGCTACAAAATACAAAAGGTTGCATGTTTATAGCTGTTACAAAGTATCACATAGACCGAAGTTCGGTTTTGCAATTTGTAGTAGTTGAGATAGCGGTTTTGAGTACAACTAGGGGTGGAAACAGGCCAGGCCGCCTAACAGGGGCCTGCGGCCTGGCCTGTTAGAGGCCTGTTCAGGCCTGGCCTATCAGGCTAAAAGGCCAGGCCTAGGCCTCTTTAGAGGCTTGTTTACCTTAACAGGCCAGGCCAAGGCCTATTGACAGGCCTGTCAGGCCGGCCTGAGCCTGTTAAGATTTTATTTTAAAAAAAAACTAAAAATAATATAAAATTACAATTATACCATTTAGTCATTGTTCTCTTCCCTCTTCCCTGATTATTTCTCTAACCCTAAGTCCTAAATCTTCAAAACTCGTTTTGTTCATTTCTGAGATTCTGAAACTGAAATCGCGTGTCGTGACTCCCTCCGGCCCTGCCTTTCCCTTCACCCGACGCCCGACTGCCGTTGCTCCACCGACCACCGTGAGCGAGCGGCTGACCAGAAGTTCGCAACCGTTGCTCCTCTCTCCGTCTTCTCCTGGTCTGACCGTCACCTCTCAGGCTCTCACCCTCAGTCCGTCAGATCGGTGGTCGTCTCTCACCCTCATCCACCGTCGAAGATTCATTCTCGCAACACCACTCTCTCCGTCGTCGAAGATTGACTCGCAGTCCGCCGAAGAACACTCGTTGGGTTTCAGTTCAGGTGTTAGGTAAGTATTGGGTATTTTATTTTGTTTGTTTATTATTGAAATATACTCTGATTCAAGGCTTGAAATCGTTAAGCTTAAGCTGTGTACTGATTATCCTGTAGATATGAACATATGTATGTCCTGTGCTTCAATTCGTCCCATGTTCTGATTTTTTTGGCGTTTTTGGTCGTCCCCTGTGCTTCACTCCCTTTATATGAATATGCGTATGTCCTGAGCTAATTTCAAGATCAGATTGAATGTTGCTATATTGAAATTGTAAACAGAAAGAAGGTTATATGAATCTGTTGCTTCACGCTCTGTGCTTCACGCCCCCTTTATGAATATATGTATGTCCTGTTGCTACTCTTGTGGCTTGTTTCACTATCTAGTTCATGTTTTTTTTGTGATCTTGATTTATCTGTTGGTGGATGAGTATTTGTGATGTACAAAAATTATCAGGAGCATGATAATTAATAGCACCATGCGTTTGGTTACAACATGGGTCCATAGGCTTGTTTGAGTTTGTGCTTGTGTTTGGATTTTAGCATGGCTGGCACATGAATAAAGAAGATTATTTAATGTCTTTTGATGTGTATATATATATATGAGAATAATATATAGCTAATGTCTTTGTGGTTGTGTTTGGATTTTAGCATGGCTGGCACAATTATTGTTCTGCAATCTGCATTATTTGCTTTTGGTTTTGCTTCTACTTGTTTTGTGTGACTTTTCTCATAAGAATTTCTTCCAATGAATCAATGCATTCTGTGGTTTGTAACATTTTAAGCTTCTCTTATGGCCATTAGAACCCTTGTAGATGCTAGTTTTTTATTCATATGAATGAGGGCTGAGCCCACGTAATTTTGCAGTTTCTAATGAAGTTTTAATAAGAATGGGAGTGTTCCAAATGTGATGATGATGTGTTTTGCCCATACAAGCCTTTGGATTTTTCTAGTTTCGGATTCAAGGCGCATAAAATGATAAATACACTCTTATCTTTTTCATTCTTTTGCATATGAATCTGAAAACAAATATTACAACTGAAAAGGTTGAAAAGTTGGGATGTATTGCTTTTGGAAAATTTGCTAATTATTTGTCTTCCCTTCTCCTTTCTGTAGCTAACAGCTTAAGTTACCTGTATCTTTGCCTTTGTAGAAAACAATGTGTACAGACTTTTAATGTCTTCGATTTTCTGAAAGAGATTGTCAGCAACGTTCCTGATTTAGGTCTGCAAGAGAAGGTTTGTGGTTTTTCTTTTTATTGGGTAGAAGATTCTTTTTACTGGAACTACCTTTTCTGTATGCTGAATTTGGGAAACTATTTTCTCAGGAAAGTGGACGATGAAGCAAATTGCAGTGACGATGATGAAAAATGAAATAAGATGGTAACATATCAATTTTTCTCAGTTTGTTTTGATCAAGAAGGCAATTTCTCTCTCCAAATTTTACGATCAAACTCTCGTCAACTCTGTATGGAATGTCTGATTTTGTGATTGAGTGAATAGTGCAAATCACTATGCTGGTATCTTTATGCTGAATGGTATTTAGTGATGAAGTTAAGCAAATCTCGTGTGGCTTGTCTATCTTTTGTTTCACAAGTTGGTCAATTTAGGATTTGGGTGCACTTGGAATTAGCTAAAGCATCTGCCCTCAGTTTTTTGGTCCCCTTTTAGTATCCTAGATGGGTTAGGACACATTCTTTTTTTTGGCCTGTTTTTGGCCTGTTTGTGTTGGCCTGTTTAGGATGTCGGCCTGTTTGGCCTGTTGGCCTGTTTGGGATCTTTTACAAATCCAGGCCTCCTTAACAGGCCACAGGCCAGGCCAGGCTTGTATACAGGCCAGGCTTAGGCCTAATAAAAAGCCTGTAACAGGCCACAGGCCAGGCTCAGGCCGTCTTGTGCCTTAACAGGCCTGGCCTGTTAAGGCACAAGCCTGGCCTGGCCTGGCCTGTTTCCACCCCTAATTACAACCACTACAAATCACGTGGCTATATAATCGCTGCCACCCCTCATTTTGCCACTTTTGGCAAAATCGTTCTCCAAGCACGCTCTTAAAAGTTTTTATTATATCTGAGGTTCTGTTTGAAGTTTTAAGGAGTTAGGTAACCGAGATAGTAAAGTTACTTATTTCATTTCATTTTTGAGTTGAGTAGATTTGCTTTTAGTAATTTGGGTTAAAGGGTAAAAATGTCCCAAGAATTTTCACTCATAGGTATTGGGCATCAGGAAGCTTTTGATAGGGCATTTTGCCCAGAAGTGTTAAAAAAGAAAGGGGCGACTTTGACCAGCATGGACAGAAGCTTAACTGTCAATAGTTAAGTGACAAAAGGTCACTCCAAAATGCAATGTGGCAAGTATTTGGGTGAGAAATGTCCAATTGGCAAGTACACGTGAAACAAGAAATGGAAAAAACACTTGTTCAATAAAACACTTCTTCAATCGACTTTTGCCAAAAACCTCCGTCCGTCTGTCATCTTCTTCTCCTCCGGTGAGCACCCGCTCCACCGTCTACCACAACGGCCAAACCAGGTCTGAAATTAACTAGAAGTTGCTAAAACCCCCCCCACGACTTTGCTTCCAATTTTTGCACCCACCATTGTTAGAAACTTCATTAAAATCAACCAAAGCATCAACAAAGATTCTAAAATCCGAATTCAAAACCAAATAGCAAATGTGAAGCTTAAGTGGAAATCCAAACACAAAATGTAAAATCAACCAAAGCATCAACAAATATTTCCCCTTTGACAAATCCGTAGCTCTCGCCTTTTCTTTGTTCTAACCCATAATTTGTAGGCAAGGAATCAAATGTTTCTTGGAACAAGAAGAAATAGGGTGAAGTTGAAGTTGAAATGGGAAAGGGTGAAGCTCCGCTCCTCCGATTCCACCTGGCCCTGGCCAGCGTCAACCTTTGTTCCTTTGACATCGCCTTGCCTTGGGAAAACCGTCCGCGAAGCCGCCTATAGATCTAAAACCTAAACGTTGAGCAAACTACAGAAAACGATTCAGTGACGCGGAGCTTCCTCAATTCGTCAACCCAGGGGACATGATCGACGTCGTCACCGGCGGCGATGGTGTCGGGTATGGCCTTGTTGAGGTGGGTAGTGAACAATCGGCATCTGATTCTTGACTTTCCAGTCAATTTGATTCTTTGACCTCCACATAGACCTTACCCCTGCCACATCACTTGCCAACTATACATTCTTCAATCATAATTTTTCATTTAATAGTCAATGTTAGCCTGACTAACGGCCATATCCATATTGCCCTGTTTTTGAATTTGAAACTCCTGACGAAAAATTGTTCCATCGAAAATTTTAGGGAGAATTACATTGAAGTCCTAAGGAAGAGGAGAAATGAAGAAATGGTCCCTATAGATTGCAAAATGAAAAAATGGTCCCATGGAGTTGTCAATACAGGCTCCTGGAGTTGTTAACATGGGACCTAAGTGTAATTCTCCCAAAATTTTTTGGTGTCCAATGTCTATGGTTGAAAAGTTGAGATATTTTTGCTCCTTCACCTTATTAATTTTATTGTTATTTAAATATATTTTTGTAATATTTATGAGTTTCTAAGCTTATTTTGCCATGTGTAATCTCTCCCAAGATTATAAATGTTGGTTAGGTGTGACTGTCATTTATTTTTAATATCGACATTTTGTACATTTTTAATTGGTTAAGTAAGAGATTATAATCAATTGTATTTGTATTAATTTTCTTATTAAAAAATTGTATTAATTTCGAAAGTGAATAATTGTAGTTATAATGTTTTTTGGTAGAGATAGCGGGAAAGGGAAGGCGGTAGATGAGCGTTCCCCCAAACGACCTCTTAAGTAGGGGAACAGTAGTCATGCCAGAGAGCACCCCATAGGGAGACAAGACCTTGCGCCCCTACAACAGGTGACCCCCCCAAGGTGTCTATTCCATCAATGACACATGATATTAGTGTGAGCAACTACGAGGAGAGGGGGATTTTGATATCAATTTTCCCTTAAGCGAGGTGGAGCGGTACCTTGATTCCAAGGAGGCTAGGGACCATAATCACCCACCATGGCCATATTCGCGATCGACTGGATTTGATGTGTAGGTTCAAGGTAAGTAATTGTTTTAATTAGTTAATATTTTAATTAAAGCGGTTTAAATGTGAAATTATATTTAATTAAACTTTGCGATCAATTGTGTAGATGAGTAGGGGAACATCACTAACAAGAGGCTGGACGTGGCTGGTTTATATCAGCTCAGCCGGGGTCTACGTGTAGTAGTTCCTTTGAATGAGGTCACGGGCTAGCCGATTGAAAGTGGTGGTCATCTATTCATCCGCTATCTAAATGAGCTGGATGGGAATTGGGTCCGCTCCTAATCTACTTTCAAGACTGGAAGAAGATGCCCAAGAAGCTGAAGGAGGACGTGTGAGACGAGGTTGTGAAGGTAACTAATTTAATATATTGAATCAAACATAGATAATTATAATTTATCTCATTTTTATTTAATTAATCAAATGTATTTAAGTATAATTTATTTAATTATTATTGATTTATTTAATTTTGTGATGCAAGATAAGTTTGTCGTGTTCGACAGCAGGAGGCGGTACAACTTGTTAAAGATGGGGGATGGGTGGAAGAACAGGAGAAATCGTCTCTACCACTCTATAGATAAGGATAAGACAATGCCTCGCCATAGTTGATGGAGACCATACTTGATGGCGTCCCACCTAATGACTGGGTACTATTTGTCCAATACAGGAGGAGCCAAGCAGGACAGGTAATTTTTTTAATAATTATTATTTAGAAGGAAATATTATAACAAAATGAAATATTATTTTTTTTTGTTTTCGTAAGCTCTTCATGAGAGAAACACTAGGAACCAAAGGCACTAGAAGATTCATCACATGGCATGTTCGAAGATATTTGTTGTCACCTACAATGAATTGGTATTTTTTATAATTAAATCAATTTTGGTTTAATATGATAAAATATATGGTGGCTCATAATAATTCATTTTTTTAAATTTTTTAGGAAAAGAAGGCGGAGCAAGAGAACCGTTGGATGGAGTAGGGGGAGTTATTCACTTACACAGACATCAGGACAATACTCCAACCTCTCAGCAGGCAGAGGAAGCCATTGTAAGAGATAAACATTGTTTAAATATGTTTTATTTATTTTGTCAGATCCCATATGTTTTGATGATAACAAAGATTGGAATGATCTTACAAAAGGTTTTGATAATAGACCAAAGAGTTTTGAACAAAGTAATCAAATATTTGGTGGCAGGGAAAGCCATTACTCGAGTAGGCACTTGAGTGATGAAGAAAGTTATGAAGTCAAGGAACAGGTGAAAGAGCTACTGCTAGATTTCAGAAGTGATCAATTGAGTGATCACTCGAGTAATGTGTGTCAAATAGTCCGGAAGCTCTCTGCCAAGATTTGCATGGTGTCACTCTAGGAATCACTCGAATAATGACCAAGGATCACTCGAGTGACCACTTGAGTGATCAGGTAAGAAATAAAGCAGTGAAGTCTCTGCCATTATTTGCAAGGGAATACTCGAGTGACGTCCTTGAATCACTCAAGGGACCCTTCAGTGATGCAGTTGGAAATGTTGACCTTACCCTGCAATGTTTTGGAAGGATTACTCGAGTGACCACTCGAGTGATGAAGTCCAAAAAGCATGATTTTAATTTGTTGTTTATTGATTTGTTATCTATATGATTAATATTTCATTGTGTTAGTATTTTGAGTATATATGCAAAGAAACAATGAAGAGATCATGTATTGAGAGAAAAATCAAACGAAATGTCCGAACGTTCACCTACCACAAGGATAGTTTTTTAAACTCGAAGAATGATCAAACGAAGCTGTGCGACTCTAACAAGCATGTTGAAATGGTTCCAACGGCTGTTATAAATTCAACTATAAATATAGGAACATCCAACGAAGAACGACGACAACTGAGAACACACAAACATACATCGATCAACATATTCTTAGTGCTCTGTTTCTTAAATTCATTCATGTGCTTCAGTGATTATATATTTGCTCTGTGAGAGAGATTTTCATTACAAACTCAATATTTGTTATTAAGGCAACTTAAGGTTGTGGAACCTTGAGTTGGGGATTTGATTACAACGTGTAAGGGGGAGCGAGTGTCCAGTTAAGGAACTTGCTGTGTACTGAGGTGCTAAGAACCCATTGAATCTTGGAAGTTAAAGTGAAACTCTCAGAGAAGCTCTGAGGACTGGATGTAGGTCAATGTGGTTGTGGCCGAACCAGTATAACTCTCGGTGTACACTTCGGTGATATTTCTTCT
The DNA here is from genome assembly GCA_963210345.1 of Inga oerstediana. Lineage (NCBI taxonomy): Eukaryota > Viridiplantae > Streptophyta > Magnoliopsida > Fabales > Fabaceae > Inga > Inga oerstediana. The sequence goes on from OY723408.1 coordinate 31,224,499, forward strand.
AGCTCTTAACTGCTTTAAATTTCCAGTCAATTTTTATATATGAAATGAATTTTCTATGATCACCCAATTATCCCCCTGTCTTAGGTGAAACACTTACACTAACACTTGGTATCAGAGCATATGTCTTCTTGTTCAGATATAACAACCTAAGAAGGATCCAATGGTAAGTATGGGCGAAGGAACACTTTCTGATAAAGCCTCTATCACTAGACCACTGGGTTTCTGTAACCCCCTCCGTATTTATGATCCAAAATACATGATTACAATGAAATAGAAACCAATAATAATCAAAACTTATTTACATTTCCATCCATAAGATAGGGTTTTCACAAATTTCTTTCACAAACACTTTAACTTGGTCTCACATTCATATTTCGAATACTATTACCTCGTGGAGATAAACCACATTCATATAAATATCAGAGTGCACAACAATATTCCCGGCAATCCCAGGTTCATACCTTCACTAAAGTTTCATAGGGCACATACGCCCTTTACAATTTCTCAAATGTGGATTACACAATACTCATTCCAAATACACATCCAACCTATCATCTGAACATATACATCTAAACATATACAGTTATCCCAACATATGACGATAACCAACTATCAAATCCAAATGCCCATAAAGAATTCTCGCCGCCCCTAGCCGCTTGCTCCTTCCTCGAGCCACCTGTCCTATCTAAAATGTTGGTAGGAGAGGGTGAGATTCGAGAGAATCCCAGCAGGAAACAATACCAATATGCATGCAAGATAAGTGTTTAATGCATGACATGCTTGCACTATATTAACTCATGATCACACAATGACATATCTGCGTGCTCAATGTTTCAACAACATACTCATGGCCATAATATAAATAGAAACATAGCTTCAATCATTCATATATGTTTTACATTATCAAGCAAAGTAATAACATACATCAATACACAAACACAAATATCAATATATGCAGGAGAGGTAAGTTTCCTACACTTATTCTTTCCACGTATGCTCCAGTATCAGCTTACTCACGATCAGATGAACATCGAACCATAACCAGGGCGAATATCGAACCCTATAAACCAAAACAAGGACATAGGGTTATTCGCTTTTCCAAATTCTCACTTTCATATCACTTATAGTTGGTTACCATTCATGACCTTTAGGTGGCTAATCAAAGCCTAAACACATGCCTAAAGGCTTGGGAAAACACTTGACCAAAGACCATCTTCGGAAGTCCAAAATGTCATTTTTGGGGGTTGGCCGCAGCCTAAGAATCCGCTGGCCGTGGCCAAAAACAGGTCCGAAACATTTGGGCCGCAGCACAGAGTCCTTCTGGCCGCAGCCAAGAAAATCCTGTTTCTTGGCTGAACTTTCAAAAATCATAATTAATTCTAGAAAAATTGAAATGAGGTGATTCCAAAGCCAAATGAAAGCTATTTAAGTCCTCTTTATAGAAAAAATATGGACCATTACTAGAATCACCACAAAATTCCAGAATTATCCAAAACTCAACACTGCCCTAAAACGAAGTCCCGTTTCCATCCCAAACTTTGGACAATCATATCTCCCAGCACACAAAACGAAATAACACAAATTATATATCCATTTTGAATCTTGGGATGTGAACTTTAAGACTGGAAAGTTTCATAATTTTTAGATATCATTTGGTCATTCAAAACTTTTGTACAAACTAACTGCCCAGAACAGAGTTCACACAAGACAGATTTCCAATTTTCTACCAAAGTGTCCAATGACTCCAAAATCAATAACCAAAATTATTCCCATACAATTTTTCCACAAGGAGCACAATGGAAACCTCAAAATGACCAAAATCACAACCTATCAACATGCCCTATTTTGACCAATATACAAAACCAACACAAAGGTACCAACTTTACATTTAAGCTTCAATTAATTCAAAACACTAAACAAAGCACCATTTCCATGACAATAACATACCATACTCCCCCATGACCCTAAATCACGAAAATTAGGGTAAAATTTTCAGAAATTCAAGGCCCAACCAATGGCTACAAAACTTATATGAAAATGAAGCTTTCACTCACCTCAACAACTTTCTCAAAGGGATTTCTTGGTTCTCCAAACTCCAAAATTTCTTGAGAGCTCAAACACCACTAAATGGACAAACTAAAACCATGAAATTGAAGCTCTCAACACAAGGAACAACTTTATAAAAGAGTATTTTTCCATTAGAAGCCATTTTGAGGGTCAAAAGCTTACTTTTCTCATGAACTTCTTCCTCCTTTGGCCAATAATGGAGGACGCATGAGAAAGGAAGAGGAGAGATGAAGTGTGAAATGATGAAGATGGAGGATGAAGTCTCATTTTCCCCCTTTTTCCCATGCCTAAACGCACAAAGAGAGAGGGAAAGAGAGTGAAATGAATATAAAATGTTTTCTTGACTTTTCTACGCTCTCTTGCTTCATCCCAACTTGACACTTGCCATATTTTCATTGGTTCTCATAAAGTAAGTAACCACTTGGTTACTCTACTCATTCCATTAGTCATTTAGTTACATATCTCATTTCTCCTTAGTTAGTAATTAATCTCTCCATTAATCACTAACTTATGGCCGTTCTTTCCATTTTTCCACTGATTATGGCATATTAACTTAAATTGCCACATAATACATAATTAATTTCTTTTCCTCTTCAATGCACCATTTATCCTTATTTTAGTCCAATAATTATTTCATCACATAATTATGCTAAAATACAGGATGTTGGGCATTTCCAATAATAATTCGGATCTCAAATCCACATTAATTCACATAATTATCCACAATAATTGTCACTAGCTCTTAATTGAAATTTAGGGCATTACAGTTTCAGCAGCAAACACTTCTCTTTCTGGAAAGCGAAGTTCAGAGTATTCGTAATGGCTACAGAATATGGATTGTAGGAGGTGATTGAGAATGGAAGCTATGAACTTGTAAAGATTGTAGATTCACAGAAAGTTCTAAAGACACCAGGTGAGTACGATGAGAATGACAAGAAACTCATCACTCTCAATAGCAAGGAAATTATTTTGATTCAGAGTGCTTTGAGTCAAAATGAGTACTTTAGGATTTGCACACTTCCAATGGCTAAGGAAATCTAGCAAGCCTTGGAAATAGCTCATAAAGGAACTTCGGGAATAAAGAAAAACTAGATCAATACTCTGGTTACTGAATTTGATTTAATTTGAATGAAATTAGGTGAGTCAATTGCAGCGCTTGGAAAAGTCTATGATCAGCATCCCAAGTAAGAAAGATTATGAACATACTCTCTAAAGAGTGGGAGGCCAAAGTCATTATGATTGAGGAAGCAAAAGGCAAATCAATGCGATCGGTTGCTTCTTTATTTGGAAGCTCTCTGAATATGAAAGTAAACTGAAATTCAAATGAGAACTAGAAGATATTAGTGACAAGAAAAAGAAAGGCCTTGCACTAAAAGCAAAAGAGGAAACCCAAGAAGATGATGAAGATTTCGACAATGATGAAATGGGCCTGATAATAAAATGATTCAGGAAATTTTACAAGAAAGGCCAGGGAATAAAAAATTTTTAAAAAGGAGGAACAAGCAGTAAAGAACACATAATCTGCTATGAATGTAGAAAGCCATGACATATCAAGTCAGAATGTTTGGAACTGATTCAGAAGAGCAAAGAAAAGAGAAAATGGAAGTTCTTCAATAAGAAGAAAGCTTTTGTATAATCTATATGGGGAGATAGTTCCTCTGACGAAGATAGCGATGAAGAAGTAGTAGTTAATATCTGTCTAGTCACTCAAGAAGAAACAGAAGAAGAGGTAACTGATTCTGATCCTACCTATGATGAATTACTTTCATAATATAATACTTTACATTCTGAATTCATCAAAGTAGTTAAAGAACTAGTGGTTTTCAAAAGAACAAATAAAGTTCTTGAAGAAGAGCTAAAGAAAGTTCAGAGAAAGTTTATGAAAATTGCTATTATTTGAAAAAGAAAAATATCGATCTCACCAAGACTCTTGAAAAATTTACTAAAGGAAGTGAAATGTTAAATGTTATTTTAAAAGCTCAACGATTTGTAAATGATCGATCTAGTATTGGATATGATCCAAAAACATACAGAAAGAAAGGAAGAAAGAGAACAGGAGGTAAGATGTATTTGATTCATTTTCAACATTCTGCATATACGTCAAATCCTTTTGCATATTGCAATTACTATAATAGAAAGGGTCATTATACTTCAACATGCATACATAAAAAGAAAGGAAAGATAGGAATATATAAATGGGTGCCCAAAGGTTCATATGTTCAAAAAATAATTTGTACTAACCCAAAAGGATCCAAAAAGATGTGGGTGCCTCAAATGTAATTGTATTTGAATGCAGATATGTCTCAAAGTATCCACAGGTAAGAAATGGTATATAGATAGTGGATGCTCCAAACATATGACCGGTGATTTTGAAAGTTTTACCATGTTGTAATCTAAGGAAGGTCAAAAGGTAAAATTTGGTGGAAATCAATCAAGAAAGATAGCAGGAATTGGTGAAATAAAAAATGACAAAGGTATACAAGTCAAAGACGTATATGACGTTGAAGGCTTGTGTCACAACTTGTGAGCGTAAGTCAAAGTTCAGATAAAGATAACTGCATAATATTTGACTTAGAGGAATGTCTAATTATAAAAAAGAAAGACTTACAATTAGATAAGAATAATCTCAAAGCAAAGTTCAAAGCAAAAAGGAAAGGTAACTGTTATACTCTTGATATCAGTAGAAATGCTTCTGATAACTGTTGTCTAAGTAATGCCGATAAAAGTTGGTTATGGCATAAGAGACTATAACTCATGTCAATATGCACCAACTAGGCAAGTTACTCAAAAAGGATTTAGTACTTGGTTTACCCAAAGTAAATTTCAAAAATGATTTGATTTGTGACGCATGTCAGAAGGATAAACAAACTAAATCATCTTTCAAATAAAAAAATGAGATAACATCTAACAGACCACTTCAATTGCTGTATATGGATTTAATTGGTCCAGCAAAGTCTTGGTGACAATTTATATTCATTGGTCATTGTTGATGCTTTTTCTAGATTTACATGGACTATTTTCTTATCATTTAAGGATGAAAACTCTAGTGAATTTATTGTTTTTGCTAAGAAAGTGCAAAATGGGAAAGGTATGTCCATTACAGGTATCAAGACAGATCAAGGTGGAGAATTTAAAAATCAAGCCTTTGGAGACTACTGTTACACTAATGGTATTGATCACAACTTCTTTTCTCCAAGGACACCTCAAGAAAATGAAATCATGGAACAGAAGAACAGAGTACTCACTAAAATGGCTAGAGCAATGCTGAATGAAAAGAACGTGTCTCAAGTTTTTTGGGCCGATGCAATGAGCATGGTATGCTACATTTCAAATAAAGCCTATATCAGAACAAAACTTGGAAAGAACCATATGAAACTATATAAAGGAAGGAAGCCTAACCTCGTTCATCTGCACATCTTCGGTTGTAAGTATTTTATTGATAATAATGGTAAATATAACCTAGGAAAGTTTGATTCTAAATCTGATGAAGGAATATTCCTAGGCTATTCTAACCGAAGTAAAGCATACAAAGTTTTCAATAAATGAACATGTGTTGTTGAAGAATCAATTCATGTTGTATTCGATGAATTTGAATACTCTAACAAGATTATTGACGATGAGCAGGAAATAGTATTAAATCAAGATAATGAACAACCTAAGTCTAAACCATACAATCCTGAAAATGACCAAACCAAGGAAGAAGAACAATCACTAGGACAACCTAGAACCTAGAAATATAACAAGATTCATCCCTTTGAACTAGTCATAGGAGATATCAATAAAGGAGTCAAAACTAGAAACAAAATTTTTAATGAAGTTAGTTTTTCTGCATTCATTTATGAGATAGAACCTTCTAACATCGACGAAGCCCTATCAGACAATGATTGGGTTATAATATTGCAAGAAGAACTCAATCAGTTTAAAAGAAATCAAGTTTGGGATTTGGTACCCTGACCTAAGGATTATCTGATCATTGGCACAAAATGGGTACTCAAGAACAAACTTGATGAATCTGTAATCGTTGTCAAAAACAAGGCAAGATAGGTGACCAAAGGCTATGATCAGGAAGAAGGTATTGATTATGAGAAAACATATGTTCCAGTGGCTAGATTGGAAGCTATACGAGTACTCTTAGCCTTTGCATGCATCAAGGGATTCAAATTCTATCAAATGGATGTAAAAAGTGCATTTTTCAAGGGATATATCATGGAAGAGGTATATGTAGACCAACCTCTAGGTTTTAAAGATGTGACTAAGCCTGACCATGTTTTTAAACTAAGAAAAGCTTTATACAGTTTAAAACAAGCCTCGAGAGCATGGTATGAAAGACTTAGTAAATTTTTCATTGATCAAGGTTTTGTACAAGGAAAAGTCAATACAAAACTTTTTACAAAATGAAAACGAAATGATATTTTAATAGTACAAATATATGTTGATGATATAGTTTTTGGTGCTACTTACGAAAGGTTGTGCAATGAATTTTCTGAGATAATGCAGGGGGAATTTGAGATGTCAATGATGGGAGGATTGAATTACTTTCTAGTTTTACAAATTAAATAAAGAAATAATGAAATTTTCATATCTCAAATAAAGTATTTGAAAGAGCTATTGAAGAAATACGGAATGGATAAAGCAAACGGAATGGACACGCCTATGAGTTCAACTAAGTTGCTTGATGCTGATGTCAAGGGAAAAGATTATAGCATCACATAATATAGAGGAATGATTGGATCATTACTCTATCTTACTGCAAGTAGACTTGACATCCAATTTAGTGTTGGTATGTGTGCAAGATATCAATCAGCACCAAAGGAATCACATGCTGAAACTGTCAAAAGAATCTTTAGATATCTCGCCGACACAGCAGAATTAGGTCTCTAATATCCTAAAGGAAGAAATGAATATCTAGTTGCATACTCAAATTCTGATCATGGAGCTATAAGACAGACAGAAAGAGTACCAGTAGGCAATGCCAGTTTCTTGGATGTTCACTTGTGTTATGGTTTAGCAAGAAACAAAACACAATGTCTCTTTCCTCAATGGAAGCCGAGTATGTAGTAGTATCTAGTTGTTGTGAACAAGGTTATGGCTGAAACAACCTTGGTATATACTTAAAAGATATATCTATCTACTGCAACAACACTAGCACGATAAACTTGGTAAAGAATCCAGTTCAACACTCTAGAACCAAGCATATTGATGTTAGACATTACTTCATCAGGGATCATGTTCAGAAAAAGGATGTCAAAGTAATATTCATTCCAACTCATCTTCAACTAGCTAATATATTTACAAAACCTCTTGTAAAAGAATAATTGTTGTACGTAAGAAGAGAATTGGGAATGGTAAATCTCAATGAATTGTAAGTTATTTAGTGTTTACAAAATGTTAGATGATGTTATTTGGTGATATTTTGATGATTACTAACTTAAGCATCAGAGTATCTAGCAATTTATTTTGTAGGACCTTAATACTCTGTTTTGGGGTATGAAAAGCAGAGGTTAACAGAGTACAACATCACTCAAGGGGAAACTTCAAGTAATCTCCAGATTACTCAAGTGATAACTGGAAGTAATGGACAACATTACTCGAGTGATGCCTTAAAATTCAAGGCAGTGAGTATTCAAGTCAAATACATTCAAAAGAAATGGCATAACAGTAGAATCTGAACAGCCAGAAGATGAAAGGATTGATTACTCGAGTGATCACTCTAGTGATGTTTTAGAATCACTCTAGTAAACCCTTGAGTGATCATCAATGTGGATCTCAAATGAACCAAGTTTCAACACAAATATGCCTTGAAGTGCCATCAAATCACAAAGGAAATATACATGAGTAATTACAATATTACTCATGCCAGGTACACACTTAAAATACATTATTTTTAAATTTGTCATGATCACTTGAGTGACCACTCAAGCTCACTCAAGTGGTGTCGGGCCCAGGGGTTTTATTAGTCAGCACTCTGTCATTTTCCACAAAATCTTTTCCAGTGATTCTCCTAGTGCTCTCAAAAAATCATCTCATAAATACTTACCCATCAATTTTTGACCAAAACCCACCGATTTTTACTGTGAAAAACTTCCTAAAATCTCTCAAATTCTCAACCTTAGTTTCTCGTCGTTGTAGCCCTAATCTCTGAAAAACGCCTATTCTCTCAATCTACTATGGTAAGGGCTAAAACCACTCTTCCTAATACTCCTTCTAGGTCTTCTAAGCCTCAGCAACCCTCTGATTCTCCTCAATCTCCTCTAACCAAGAAACAGAGAACTACTTTAAAGCTAAAACCTAAACAGAAGGTACAAGCAAAATTTAAAGTCAAAGGGGCTGTAATCAAGGAGCCTATGGTCACAAGGGCTCAAATAAAGACGGTCACACCTCTAGGTAGAGGCAAGGGTACCAAAGTATCAACCCCATCTATATCAGATTCATCTGACACACCTTCCTGGACTGAGAAAAGTTTAAAAGGGTCCAAATATGATGCAAAACTTGCTAAAGCCATGGCAAGTATGTTAGAAGAGGCCCTTCAACCTAAAGAAGGAAAGGAGGGATAATCCTTAAAGGATTTGGAAGAAGAAAGAGAAGAAGACATTATCTTTCCACCAAAGGGCTTCAATGTGAAGAAAATTGAGGAGTCTTAGAAGTTCAAGGAACACTTTTCAAGGAGAAAAGTATGCAAAATGCACTACATTGACCTCAAACTTCTTTAAGAGGTATTGAAATTTGACCTAAGCCCTTACCTTGAGTCTTACATGCCCTGGTTATCTATTAGACTTCCTTTTTACACAAAAATAGTTAGACACTTTTATTGCAATTTGGAGCCAGTAAATGATGCCCTTAGACTCTCAGTAGAAGAGGAAATGGTATCTAAAGTCAATGGAAAAGAAATCTTAAAATCACCTTCTAAAATAAACACTTGGCTAGATATTGAGGATCCCCCGGATGATGTAAACCCAACCTTAGACTTAAACTAGTTGTTCACTATTCTAAGGCCTAGTAAGAGAGTAAAACCACTGTCATTTACCGCTAGTGATATGTGTGACTTGCATAGGGTTTTTTGGTATATCTATTATCGAGACTTAGTGAACAAATCAAATAATTTCACTTATTTTATTGGGAGGGATTATAGGAGAATGTCACTATTATTCGTAAGGAGCATAGGGATTTGGGTGATCTTATCTTTTCTGAGATAAAGAAATATAAGTTTTTTGGAACCCAGACCATACCAATGCCATTCCCTTAGCTTATTTCCTTGTTCTTAAAGAAAAATAAGATTTGGCATCTGGAGGCAAATGAGCCTGTTGAGAGACTACAGCTAATTGGGAGAAACCAGATTGGGAAACTGGGGATTGAAATTCCTCTGAAGAAGCCACTTGAGTCTAGCCTAAAGAAGAAGAAGAAGACCAAGGCTGGGTCGAGTAGGTTAGATAATACTCAGTCTTCTACCCCTGCTTCTACATCTACTCCATCTTTCTTTAGTTCCACAATTCAGACATATGTGAAGAATGTTATTGAGAATTTTCATGTGGACATCGCCAACACAAATGCAGAACTCATAACCCATATGAACACCAAGATGGGAGAGTTAGTAGAAAGTGTAACCAAGCACAATGAGGCGATGTTGGCAAAGCAACGAGCCCAAAGTAGTGCCATACAGGAGCTTGGGAGCCTCCTAAGATCCTTACATGCCAAGATTGATACTATGGCACCTGGCTCATCCACCTCTGGTCCATCCATACCTACTACTGCACCTGAGTCAGTACCAGCTTCTAATCATGGGCCTATCCCTCATCCTATCATACCTATCACCATCCCCGCCAGCCTTCTTTTCACCATGCCAGATCTATCCATTTCTTATCTGATTGACATTACCATCGATAATAAGCCTGTCCAGCCCCAGCCAGTGCCAACACTTGTTGCTTCACCTGTAGGTACTGAGCCACTTTCCTTACATGACTCCTATAGTAATATCACCTACTAGTACAGAGGAGGTGGAAATTACTTCTTAGAACCCAAAACCTTAGAATCCTTCTACTTTTATCCCATCTCCAGATGATCCACTTTAGATACCTCCTGTGAATCTCCCTGAGCCTGAGCCATCATCTCCCTAATTCTCTGATTAGGGTGACTCATATGATTTTGGAGCTATAACTCTCAACTTCACACTAATCTCTACTGCTAAACCATCCAGCTCCAGTTCTTCTCTCAGTTGATTCCCACTTTTCTGATGATGTCCAAAAGGGGGAGAAGATCTGGATGTGATTTTGTGAATATCTGACAGAAGTTGTACAGTATGGGATTTATAAGTGTATTGGGATTTAGGGAGCTTTTGATCTTTCTTAACTTATTTGCTATGTAATGAATTTTATGGATTGACTTTATGAATTCTGAAGTTTGAAGCTATTATGCAGTTTTAATTTGTTATTGTGAACTAATGAATTTTTAATTGTGTATGCAAGATAATCATAGGATTTGATTCAAACTAAGACATTAGTTTAAATGATTTCAAATAATAAAAGTTTCACAATCATTGGATTTGGATTCAAAGGAGTTCAAATGTTAAAAGTGACAACGTTATTAGTTTTTCAAAGACATTGATTTGAACTTAAATGTTTTCCAAAGACATTGACTTTTAAGTTCAAAATAGTTTCAAAGAAGTTTGAAAACCAAAAAGTTTTATATATGGACTAATACTATTTTAAACTCTATATGGAAAGATATCAAGTATTTTAGAAGCATATAATCTTAATTGAAACTACAAATTTCAAAATGCCTTCCAATACCTTGCTAAAAAATCACCAAGTTTTATCATCATATAAAAGGGGGAGAAGGTTAGATCCTATATGTTTTGATGATAACAAAGATTGGAATTATCTTACAAAAGGTTTTGATAATAGACAAAAAAGTTTTAAACAAAGTAACTAAGTATTTGGTGGCAGGGAAAGCTATCACTCGAGTAGGTACTTGAGTGATAAAGAAAGTTATGAAGTCAAGGAACAATAGAAAGAGCTACTACCAGATTTCAGAAGAGATCACTCGAGTGATGATCATCTATTACTCGAGTAATATGTGTCAAATAGTCCCAGAAGCTCTCTGCCAAGATTTGCATGGTGTCACTCGAGAGATCACTTGAATAATGACCAAGGTCACTCGAGTGGCTACTCGAGTGATCAGGTAAGAAATGAGGCAGTGAAGTTTCTGCCATTATTTGTAAGGGATTACTCGAGTGATGTCCTTGAATCACTCAAGGGACCCCTTAAGTGATGCAGTCGAAAATGTTGACCTTACTCTCTACTATGTTTTGGAAGGGATTACTAGAGTGATGGCCCTGGATCACTCGAGTGATCACTTGAGTGATGAAGTCCAGAAAGCATGATTTTAATATGTTGTTTATTGATTTGTTATCTATATGATTAATCTTTCATTATGTTAGTATTCTGAGTACATTTACAGAAAAACAATGAAAAGATCATATGTTGAGAGAAAAGTCAAATGAAACATCCGAATGTTTACCTACTGCAAAGGATGGTTTTTAAATTCAAAGAATGGTCAAACGAAGCTGAGTGACTCTAACAGACATGTTGAAATGGTTCCAACGGCTATTCAAATTCAACTATAAATATGGGAACATTCAACGAAGAATGACGACAACTGAGAACACATGAACATACATTGATTAACATATTCTTAGTGCTCTGTTTCTTAAATTCATTCCTGTGCTTCAGTGATTATATATTTTCTTTGTGAGAAATATTTTCATTATAAACTCTGTATTTGTTATTAAGACAACTTAAGGTTGTGGAACCTTGAGTTGGGGATTTGATTACTATATGTAAGGGGAAGCGAGTGTCGAGTGAAGGAACTTGCTGTGTATTGAGGTGTCAAGAACCCACTGAATCTTGAAAGTTATAGTGAAACTCTCAGAGAAGCTCTGAGGATTAGACGAGGTCAAGGTGTTGTGGCCGAACCAATATAACTCTCGGTCTATACTTTGGTGATATTTCTTCTAGCTCTTAATTACTTTAAATTTTCAGTCAATTTTTATATACGAGACGAATTTTCTGTGATTACTCAATTCACCCCCTCTTGGGTGAAACACTTGTACTAACATATTTTAATTATATAAATTGCTTAATAATTGTTTAATTATATAAATTGCTGAATAATTGTCTAATAAAATGTGTCTAGCAGGAGCGGATTGAGTAGGTACAAGCTAAACTGAGAGAGTCCCAGGGGCCAGCTATGAATCCCACTATGCCTTTGAAAGCTGCTGTGGGCCAAGTTGAGCACCCTAGACACTGTAAGGGTCATGGGATAAGTACCAGGCCTAACAAGGTATATGGCAGGTGTGATGTACTGATACTAGGACCTCTTAAGTAGGGACCACTGACGTCAGGAGGCCAAGCGGGACATCTATTGAGGAGCTTCATACGGTGGTTGCCAGGGCAGAGGCCACGATGAGTGAGAGGATATAGGTCCAAGCTAATTTCTTTTATCAGCAGTAGGCCAAGTGGCAGGAAATCATGAACCCGCTAATGTCCAAGTTCTGGAAAAGGATGTTACCTGTGTTAGAACTGGCTGACACCCAAGAGGGGGTGAATTGGGTGTAAGATAAATCTTAAGAACTTTGAAAATCTTTTCACATATTAGTGAAATAAGTAAGTATCAAAGTAATGAATCATAAATCAACAGTTAGATATTTAAATAATATATGCTGGAAATATAAGAGCTTAAGGAAGAGAATATACAAATTGTGATTTATCCTTATTTGGTCCAATCTATGATGACCTACTTCCAGTCCCCAAGCTCCTCTTGAGATTTTCAATCCACTATCTTATTGTTTAATCTGGGCATAAGAGAAGCCTCTACAATCCCATAGTTTAATTGGGCACTTGTGAAGTCTTTTACAAATCTCTCACTGAGTTACTCTCCCTTACACACCGTAAGGATACAACCTTGATGATGAAGGATTGCAATCAATCTTCTCTCTCAGAAGTGAATAAGATGAACACTAAAGTACAATATAAATAATCTCTCTTTCTAAGGTAAATGATATCTAAGCTAGATAAACATAGAGTATTTGGGTTGGAGTGAATGATTCATGATCTTAGCATTTTTGGCATTGTTGCTCTCTTTTCTTGTGCTTTGAATGCTCTTATATGTATAGTTGATAAAGATCGATAACTATTATAAGCATTCGTTTGTTAGAGTCTCAATGCTTCTTTTGACCACTCTTCATATTTGAAAAGCTAGTCGTTACGTTTTGTGAATGCTCTGCTGCCGTAAAGTAGCTTTTCTTCTCTTCGCATGATCTTCTCATTGTTTTCTCAGAGAAATACTTTAAACACTAATACAATGAATTGTTAGAGTAATTAGAAGCAAGAAGAATGAGTTACTCAATCATTCCTATGATTTTTAGAAGTTACGAAACATTGTCTGACATATCACTCGAGTGATCCAGGGCCATCACTTGAGCAATCCTTTCTAAAGTTCAGTAGAGAGCAACACTCGAGTAGTCACAAGACAGTGACTATATTCCAATGAAGAAAATTGAAGATAGAGTTATTAAAAAGAGCCCAGAGGAGTTTGACAAAGATGACAAGAGGTTAGTAATGTTAAATAGTAAAGCTATTTTAATGATACAGAGTGCCCTTAGTCAAAAGGAATATTTCTGAATCTGCACTCTACCAACAACCAAAGATATGTGGGATGCTCTTGAAATCGCTCACGAAGGCACATCCAAAATCAAAGAAAATAAAGTCAATACTCTAATTACAGAGTATGATATATTTTGTATGAAACTTGGAGAAAGAATCTCAGAATTTGAACTTAGATATACTCACCTTGTTAATCAACTATCTGCACTTGGGAAATCATTTGACTAAAATGCTCAGGTAAGAAAGATTCTTAATATCCTTATGAAAGAATGGGAAGCAAAGGTAACAGCTATCGAAGAAGCTAAAGGAGAGTCAGTGAGATCTGTAGCGGCCCTCTTTGGTAGCCTTTCTGAGTATGAAGGGAAATTGAGATTCAAGAAGGAACTAGAAGAGTTTGATGATAAAAAGAAAAGAGGAGTTGCATTTAAAGCTATCAAGGAAGAAGAGTCTTCCAAAAATGAAGATATTCCTGATGATGATGACATGTGAATGATCGTGAGAAAATTCAAGAAGTTCTATAGAAGAGGCCAAAAGAACTTCAAAAATTATCAAGGTAGACCAAGCAAGAAAGAAAACAAGGAACAACAGATAGTATGCTATGAATGTGGGAAGCCTGGACACATCAAATATGAATGCTTCAGAAACAAAGACAAGAAAACGCAGAAGAAGAAAGCATACATATCATCTATATAGGGTGATAACTTGTCGGATGAAGAAAGTGACAATGATGAAGTTGTAAATCTATGCTTGGTAGCCAAAGAAGAAGAATCAGATTCTGGGGTAAGTGACTATGAACCTACTTATGATGAGTTATTATCTGAATATAATGCATTGCATACTGAATTCATCAAGGTAGCTAAAGAAATGGTTAGTTATAAGAAGAAAGTAAAAGAATTAGAAAATACTGTCATATCATTATGTGCATTATGTGAAGAAAAAGATAAGAAAATAAGTGATTTAACAAAAACTATGGAAAGATTTACTAAAGGAAGTGAAACCCTTAAAGTTATTTTAAAATCTCAAAGAGTTTCCTTTGATAAATCTGGAATTAGATATAAATCTGATCAGGATAAAAATTGAGGAAATAAGAAAAATGGCAGTAGAACTATCTTAAATATTTTAAGAATTATGTGCATACATCAAATCCATTTGCATCATGTAGTTATTGTAATAGGAAAGGACATTATACTTTATCATGTCATTTTAGAAAAGGACAAGTCATTGGCACGTTCAAATGGGTTCCAAAAGGGACACATGTACCAAAAGTGATGTATACTAACCACAAAGGACCCAAGAAAGTGTGGGTACCTAAAACTTGATCACCTTACTCTAGGTATGTCTTAAAGCATCACGAGCAAACAAGTGGTACATTAATAGTGGATGCTTGAGACACATGACTGGTGACAAAAATAAGTTCACCATACTAGAAATCAGAGAAGGAGGAAAGGTAACTTTTGGAGGTAACCAATCTGGACGTATTGGTGGAATTGGTGAAGTGGGAAAATCTAATGGTGTTCAAATCAATGATGTATATTATGTTGAAGGATTATGCCACAACCTCTTGAGTGTGAGTCAAAGCACTGACAGAGATAACTGGGTGATCTTTGATTCAGAAGAATGCTTGATAGTAAACAAGAAGGATTTACCGCTTAACAAAGAATCCATCAAGGCAAAGATCCGAGCTCAAAGGGACGGTAACTGTTATACTGTTGATTTAAATTCAAATTCTTTTGAAGATTGTTTTCTTAGCAAATCAAAGGAGAGTTGGTTATGGCATAAGCATCTGGTTCATGTTAATATGAATCAACTCGACAAACTGATTATAAAAGATTTAGTTATTGGCCTTCCTAAACTTAAATTTAAAGATAACATGATTTGTGATGCATGTAAAAAAGGCAAACAAACTAAATCTTCATTCAAAACAAAGTATGAGATTTCTACTTCAAAGCCTTACAATTACTTCAGATGGATTTGGTAGGTCCAGCAAGAGTAAAGAGTTTTGGAGGAAATCTATATACTTTAATAATTGTCGATGATTTTATAAGATTTACATGGACTATATTTATTGCTTCAAAAGATGAAACATTTGTCAAATTTATTATGATTGCTAAGAAGGTCCAAAATAAGAAAGGTATTTCTATTGTTTCTATCAGGACAGACTATGAAGGAGAATTTAATAATCAACTCTTTGAAGACTTCTGCAACAACGAGGGAATAGATCATAACTTCTCTACACCTATAACACCCCAGCAAGATGGAGTAGTAGAAAGGAAGAACAAAGTCTTCACAGAAATGGCAAGAGCAATACTTAATGAAAAAGAAATATCACAAGTGTTTTGGGCGGATGCAATAAGTACCGCATGCTATATTTCAAATCGAGCATATATTTGAAAGTCACTTGGAAAGGCACTATATGAACTCTACAAAGGGAGAAAGCCAAATCTTGCTCATCTACACATCTTCAGATGCATGTGCTTCATTCACAACAACGGTAAAGAAAATTTGGGTAAATTTGATTCAAAGTCTGATGATGGTTTATTTCTAGGATATTCTAATAGAAGTAAAGCATATAGAGTTTTTAATAAAAGAACATGTACTGTTGAAGAATCCATTCACGTTGTGTTTGATGAACTTGATTCTCAGACAAAGCATTTTGATGAAGAAGAAGAAATGGATTTGATAAAGAAAAAAAACTGTTTCAAAACAAAATGATCATGAAACAAATGATTTTCAAAATATATAAGATGTCGATGATCATGCTCAACCAAAAGCATGGAGACATATTAAAGATCATCCAATTGATCAAGTAATTGGAGAAATTCACGAAGGTGTCAAAACCAGAAATAGAATTCTCAATGAGGTAACTTTTTCTGCTTTTATTTCTGAGATTAAACCTTCTAATATGGAAGAAGCTTTATCTGACAATGATTGAGTGATTGCTATGCAAGAAGAATTAAATCAATTTTGAAGAAATCAAGTTTGGGATTTGGTTCCTCGACCTAAAGATCACTCGGTTATAGGAACCAAATGGGTTTTCAAAAACAAACTTGATGAATCAGCAATCATTGTGAGAAACAAAGCAAGATTGGTAGCCAAAGGCTATAATCAAGAAGAAGGCATTAATTATGAGGAAACATATGCTCCAGTGGCAAGATTAGAAGCAATACAAGTACTCTTAGCCTTTGCTTGCATTAAAGGTTTTAAACTTTATCAAATGGATGTAAAAAGTGCTTTTCTAAATGCTTATATTATTGAGGAAGTATATGTTGAACAACCTCCTAGTTTTGAAGATGAAACAAAGCCTAATCATGTTTACAAACTTAAGAAAGCTTTATATGGGTTGAAACAAGCTCATAGAGCTTGGTATGAAAGACTAAGCAAATTTCTTCTTGATCAAAACTTTGTTAGAGGAAAAATGAATATAACTCTTTTCATCAAACATGACAAAAATGATATTCTAATTGTTCAAATTTATGTTGATGATATTATTTTCGATCCTACTAATGAATCTCTTTGTCAAGAATTTTCCAAGATTATGTAGGGAGAGTTTGAGATGTCCATGATGGGAGAATTAAACTTCTTTCTTGGATTTCAAATCAAGCAAAGGTAGAATGGGATATTTGTATCTCAAACAAAATATTTGAAAGAGTTGTTGAAGTATGGATTGGACAATGCTAATGGAGCTAATACTCCAATGAGCTCTACAACATTATTGGATGCTGACGTAAAAGGCCCTAATTATAACATCACTAAATATAGAGGAATGATTGGTTCATTACTCTATCTAACAGCAAGCAGGCCTGATATACAGTTCAGTGTTGGAATGTGCGCAAGGTATCAATCTGCTCCTAAGGTATCACATGCAGAGACTGTGAAAAGAATCTTCAAATATCTAGGAGACACTGCAGAACTTGGCCTATGGTATCCAAAAAGAGGAAACGAATATTTGATGGCCTATTCAGATTCAGATCATGGAGGATATAAAACTGACAGAAAAAGTATCAGTGGTCAATGTTAGTTCCTTGGAGGCTCTCTGGTATCATGGTTTAGCAAGAAACAGAACACAGTGTCATTATCTTCTACTGAAGCTGAATATATAGTTGCAGCAAGTTGTTTTTCTCAAATACTGTGGTTGAAGCAACAACTTCAGGATTTGGGGATATACTTAAAGGAGATACCAATTTATTGTGACAACACTAGCACCATTAACTTGGCCAAGAATCGTGTGCAACATTCAAGGACCAAGCACATAGATATTCGACATCATTTCATTTGAGATCACGTGCAAAAGAAAGATGTCAAAGTAGAATTCATACCGACACATCCTCAACTCGCTGACATATTCATAAAGCCAATAGCTAAAGATCAATTCTTATATATTCAAAGAGAATTGGGAATGGTTAATCCCAATGAGTTATAAGTTTTTTTTTCTTGTTAATTACTATGTTTAATATGAGTTTTGATGATAATCATACTGACTTAGGCATCAGAGTATGTAGAAATTGTTTTTACAGGTCTGTCACTCGAGCACTGGATGTGTCACTCGAGTACCAAGTACATTCTTACTCGAGTCAGACAACAATGCTCGAGTACAGAACTATAGCATATATTCTGCTTCAGGCTATGTAAAACAGGGATTAACAAAGTATGTAAGAACTCTTAAAACTCACTCAAGCATACCAACGGTGTCAGGTCTCACTCGAGTGAGGGAAGAACTTCACTCAAGTAGAGTATGAATCCACCTGAAGTGAAGCAAGAGAACTCAAGCAGAAGAGAAAGATTTATACAAATACTTATTCAAAGCATGGTTACTCAAATGATCTTGGAGGATTTGAGTACAAAGATAAAAAATATAACAAGATACATTTAAATCAGGTACGCTTTTACATGCTTTATCATATTTGTTTAAGTATCACTCAAGCACAAAATTGTCTCACTCGAGCACTATATGAACAACACTCGAGTACTAGGGTTGTCACTCGAGTGTTGGCACTTATATCAGTTACGCGAAAGCTCAGACCGTCACACTTCCTCTTCTCACTCAAAACGTCGCATCACTAGAAGGGCGTATCTCTTCACCTCTGACCGTTACCCATTGATTAAACTACTCAAATTGCTTTAAATTTCTGTTACAACTCTTCAATCATCTTCATAAGGTCAGATTTATCATTTTAGCTTCTCATTTCGTGCCCTAACTAAAGAGATTTTCTGAAAATCTTTCTTCAAGTCCTTATCAAATCTATGATTCCCATTTCATTTTTAAATGGCTAGAACTAAGATTCCTATTGTTTTTCAAAGATCCCATTCACCTTTACCCACTCATTCTGTCACTAGTGCTTCAGAGACTCCTGTGGCAACTGTAATATCCCAAAAAGTGATTAAGGGCTAATGACTTCAAAAGTGAATGTAATTATTGTTGAATAAACACTTTTGGAGAATGGGTGATGGGAATTTGGATGTTTTAATGATTCCAATGGCTTCCTTGTGGAAATTCGTGTGGGGAGATTGTTTATTGTGAAATTGGAACCATTGGGAACAATTGTGCAAAAGTTGGAAACTTTGTCCATTGAAACTTTGTACAGGGAAGTCAATTTGTATTGACGTTTTAAATAGGCAAATGGTGTCTACAAATTCTGAAATTTTCTAGTCTTAAATTTCACATGCCAAGCTTCAAAATGGATATATAATTTGTGTCATTTCAATTTGTGAGCTAAGAGTTATGATTTTCCAAAGTTTGGGATGGAAACTGGAATCTGTTTTGGAGCAGTATGGACTTTTGTGAAATTCTGTATTTTTGAAGTTATTAAATGCAGTGATACATATTTTTCCATTAAATAGGACTTAAATATCTTTCCATTGGCTTTGGGATCACCCCATTTTGATTTTTTTAGAATTAGTTATAATTTTTCAAAGTTTGGGCAGAAATCTGCCAGAATTTTGTAAAAATCCGAAATTGATGGAAATTTAGTAAATAATTAGAAAATAATATTATATCATATTAAATCATCATCCACCTCCTCCATCAGCCCAAAACCGTGACATTTAGCTGCAACAAGAGAGAGAAGTTGTGAGAAATTCTAGAGAGAGAAGGAGAAGAGAACTTGTACGGTAAGTCGATTTCTTCGGTAAATCCTTACCTAACGCGTATAACTCCTCTCCTAAGCTATTCTTCTATGTTGTTCAAGGTTTGTGGAGCACAAATTTGGGTGTTCTAAGGCTAGGGTTTTCAGCCACCTTGAGGAAAAGCTAGTAGGAGCTTGAGGTAACTTCCAAACTTTCGTATATTGCTTGTTCTGGCTGCTGTGGGCAATTTAATCGGTGAAATTTTGCCGGATTGCCATTGGTTTTAAATTTTGGAAATGATATGGCCTAGGGGTTATGATGCCCAAATTGGGTCTTAATGTTAGTTGTAACCTAATGTAATGATTAATAAAGTAGTTAGGAGTAGAAAGGAACACGTTTACAGAGCCGAAACCGAAAAACACCGATTCTTTCCAAAGTATACCAAGATTTCAGCCAGGGCTAGATCTGAGGGTTAGATTTGGATTTTCAATGATTTGATAGTTTCATTGAGTTCAGGAGTGAAAATTAGGTGGGGTTACAGTTGGTCACTTTTTCGGAAAAGGCCGAAAAAGCATAATTATGAAAACGCCCCTAAAACCCTTAAAGTGGGGCTGCCAAGGGTAATGTTGTAATTTGACATTGAATTTGATAATTTTGAGTTCGGAAATAGATTCCTTGGGCGAAAATATGCCAGAATAGCTCATGTCAAAATTTCAAGAAAAGTATAGCCGGACTGGGTACAGCCGGGCCGGGTCCCCGGGGGCATTTTTGTAAATTTTCATAACAGGCTCATATAACCTGCAAAAACACTATAGACTGTCTAAATTGTATTTTGGAATTGTAGGACCAAGTTGTGAGCCCAGTGGTTAGCACGTTTTACAATGCACACTAAAAGGTGGTCTTTGAGATAGTACTCCCCAATCCTTTAGGCATGTGTCTAGGCTTCTAGTAGCCACCTAAAGAGTCCAAGTGATAACCAACTTTAAGTGTTTTGAAGGTGAGAATTTAGAATAGAGAATAACCTGTCGTCCTTGACTTTGGTTTATAGGGTTTGACATTTGTCCTAATCGCAAGCAACCTGTGCTGGCGCACGTCAAGAAAGAACAAGGCAGTGACTCTTTTCCCTTATACTATATGTGATACATGGTATGTTTGTTTGATCATTGTTTGTGAGTCTATCACCTGCGGCCTATCGGTGTTGACGGTGGGAGGATCGTACCTTCGGGGTAGTGGAATCCGGGGGATAAGACTATGTGAAAGCCGAAAGGCTATTTGTGAAACCTTCACCCGCGGCCCATCAATGTTGACGGTGGGAGGACCGTGCCTTTGGGGTGGTGGAATACGGGGGATGAGATTATGTGATTATGTTTATATGTGGCAGCTGGCGTGCTGTGATGCTGCTTGATAATTTTCTTGCATGCTTTGTGATTACATATGGTATGAGTGATTTGTTACTACTGGGATTCTTTTGAATCTCATTCTTTCCATTGACAAACCTTCAAACAGGGCAAGTGGCTCTAAGGGAAAGGAGACGACCAAGGGCGGATAAGGCTCCTTAGGGAGATTTATATTTTGGTGTTGGTTATCATGTTTTGTTGGGAGATCACTGTATATCTTATAAATGTTGTTTTGGAGACAGTGGTGTAATCCCCTAATGGGAATTTATAAACCTTTAGTTTATGTATGAAACCCAGGGGATTGCCGAGATTTTGTTGTATACTCTGATATATAAATGTGATGTAACTGCACAGGGTAATTATATTCGAGTTGTGGAATTTGAGACCAGGGTAAGGCAGAAATTTTGAAAATATTTGTGAAAAACCTTCCGTAAGGAAGGGATTGTAAATGAGTTTGATTATTATTGGTCTTTATTTCATTTTACAATACGTATTTCAAATCATAATTACGAAGGGGCTTAAGCAACACCTTCATCTCCTACACCTTCTATGTCTTCTACTCCAACACCTCCTCCTAAACCCAAAACCAAAGAGAGAACTCCAATCAAGAAACCTCACCCTAAGCCTCAAATGGCTAAGAAGGATCAACCTCTACAAAAGAAACCAAAGGGAGTGGTTTTTAAAGAACCGATTGTCACTTGGTCTCAATCCAAAGAAGTCAAAGGAAGAGGAAAGAAGAA
Organism: Inga oerstediana; assembly: GCA_963210345.1. NCBI lineage: Eukaryota > Viridiplantae > Streptophyta > Magnoliopsida > Fabales > Fabaceae > Inga > Inga oerstediana. The sequence continues at coordinate 31,246,423 of OY723408.1, forward strand.
GGACATAGAGAAACCACAACAATCTTCTTCCTCCTATGACTCTTTCAATATGCAACTTCGGGAAGCAATGGAGAAGTCAAAGTTTGACGCATTAGTTGCCAAAATTGATTCACAAGCCGGTGCCTCAAGTTCACATCATGTTGGCCAATCCAGTGCAGTTGCTTCAGGGGTTCCTTCTACTTCATAGGTTCTAGAGGAAGAACAAGTCACAAATCCACCTGAAGACTTCAATGTTAAGGAATTGAAGGCACTGAAACAGAAGGTATATGATTCTGAGTTTGCATATAGACATTTATGTCCCATAGTTTATATGGATTTAGATTATCTGATGAAAATTTGTGGTTTGGATTTTCATCCTTTTTTTGGATTTTATGATCCCTGGCTGAGTGTTTATATCCGTTATTCACCCTCTGTTGTGAGAACCTTTTACTGTAATATGAAAATCCATAACATACACTCTAGGGCCGGAGAGTTGATAGAGGAAACAGTATCTACCACTCTTAGAGATCAATTTATTATGATATATACTACTATCATTAATGAAATTCTTGGCTATGTTGCACCACCTTTTGATCCACCCACACTTTCAGCCAATGAAGCCTTTCGGCATTTAAGACCAAATGACCCAATAGGCCCTCTTAACTTTAAGCCTATTGACATGCCTGATCCTATTCGTGCCCTTCACTACATATACTCCCATAGCATTGTTAACAAATCCAAGAATTATACCCATTTTTCTCAGAGAGATTACTATTTGCTGGCCTCTTTCCTAGCCGGTTAACAAAGAAATGTGGGGGAACTTATTTTTAGTGAGATAAGAAGATTTTGATTTTCTTCATCAAGATCCACCATAATACCATATCCTTAACTTGTGTCTCTCATTCTCAAGAAAAACAAAGTGTGGTATTTCGAGGGAACTGAGAGGGTAACCATTCTGAGGTTTGGCAAGAATCAATTGACACATATGAGTATCAATCTTTCAATGAGTCAAACCAGGGCTACATCTTAGAGAGAAGCCACTCCATCGAGAAGAGATGAGGCTCAATCTTCTGCTCAAGGTCCAATTCCACCTCCATCTTTCCTGAATGCATCACTATCAACCCATCTGGCCGAAGTGATCAATCAAGCTGTGACTGGTTTGAAAAAGGAATTGATGAGTGAGTATGAGAAATTGGTGAACAGGATGGAGTTACAAGTCTCAAAGTTGGTAAACAAGGCAAATACCAACTTTGACTTGATGTTCAAGACTTAAGAAGATATGTCGAGAAGAATTACTGATATCAAAATCTTCTTGCGCACTCATTTTCTGACTACTTCTCCTGGGTGCCACCTGAGTCTACTCCTACCACAGCCTCACCTTCTCAAACTCAGACTCATGTTCTCTTCAAATACCTGGATTCCAATGTTGAGGTCACTTATGATCGGTCGCCTTTACCACCACTTGCAGCCTTTGTTCCTCAACCATCATCTCCACTTTTTGAGCCTGAGCCAATTGATCCTTCCATTGTCATGGTGCTCTTTACCCCACCATCTGATCTCACTTTTCCTCAACCCCCTTTTGATGCTGACAAAATGGGGGAGAAGGATCTGTGATGGTTTCTGATCTGTTATGGTCTGATATAGGGAGTTGGAGTTTAGTTTTGGGTAGCTTTTCTGTATTGGGGTAGGACTATTGTTATTTAAGCTTTTCTGGTTTATTTTTGCTGACATGGTTGTATATTGGGCCTCATGGGTATATGCTGATTCAAACTTGACATTTGTACTTTACAAGTTCATTAATGGTTATTTTCAAGTTTGTTAAGTTTTCTGTTCAGATTTAATGGTTTTCGTGATACTATGCCTTATCTTGGTCTTTAAGTGTCCATTGGAAGTATTGCAGGAAACATATGAGGTTAAGTGCAAAAATCTGAAAATGAGTATAAACTTTGGTGAAATATGCATTTGGAAATGTTGATAATGTTTTTCAAAATTTTCACTCCAATCAAGATTTTTTGTTTAAAACTCATCACAAAGGTTTTGTCATCATCAAAAAGGGGGAGAATGTTAAATTCCAAGTTTTGATGATAACAAAAGGTTATTGTGTGCAAATTATGTTTTTACAAGTCTAGACAATAGTTACAAAGTTACCAAATACATATGACAAAGTTCAGAGGTTATTGCTGATATTTTAACTGATGCACTCGAGTGATAGAGCCAGCACTCGAGCATTAAGCTATTTTTCTCTCGAGCATAAGAGAGTGTTGCATAGAAAGTGTTTGACAGAGAGCAAAGTCAGAGATAGGATATCATCACTTCACTCGAGCACAGACTCCGTACTCGAGTGATAGCCTCAAGTGCACCCGAGTCCTTGCAAGTGTGGCACAAGAAGTGCTTACCCGAGAGCAAGATAACTAGAGAATGTAATTTTCACTTGAGTCCAAGCGAGTGAGGAACAACAAGTGTTTTCCCGAGAGTCACCAAGTGCATGAAGGAGAAAGTATGCTCGAGTGGAGGAATCTGCACCCGAGTGATACCTCAGCACCTGTGAGTGTGAAATCCAACTCTCTCCGTTCTGATACAAGTGTTGAAGCAAAAGAGTATCTTTTACAAGAATATGTTGTTCACTTGAGTGAGAGTAAGTCTGCTCGAGTGAGGACCCACATCACCTACTAGTGCAAAATCACACTCTTGATAAAGTGTGATGCGAGTGTTGTCCAGAGACGTGGGTCATAGTGTAAAATAAAGGTGCACTCGAGTGAGGAGATTTGTACTTGAGTGAGGTTCCAATCACTCACAAGTATGAAAATGCACTCTCTCAAAATCACATGGAAGTGCAAGTATAAAACTAAAGCAAAAAGAGAAAATATGATATTGCACTCGAGGAAGCCCTCTTAGCACTTGAGTGATGCTCGGCCAGAAGGTAAAACGCACCAGGCTTACAACGATAAATCCAAATATGGTTTAATATTATTTAATCATCCTATTTCCACTTGTTATTATTATTTAACATCATTTAACATATATTACAAGTGTGATACAGGTGGTTGATCGTTTGAATTAGAAAAGCACAGAGGAAGTCAAACAACGGCAGACATAATTATTACTACCAACCAAACATGTACTTACCACGTTCAAAGATTTCAAACGTACGCATGTTGTTCCACAATAAAATGCTCCGCTCCACAATGATTATTATTCAATGGGCAAAATCAACTGACTATAAATACATAGCTTCAAAGACCATCGATAATAACCAAGAACAAGAATTCACACAAACAAATTCACAAGTTTCTGTTATTCATATTTTCTCTGTATTCATATCATTCTTCAGTGTTTATCATATTTTCTCTATAAGAGAGTCTGTATACACTTCATATTCTATTTTCTATTTGATCTCAAGGTACTGGGAGCTTGAGAGGGTAGATTTCCTTACGAGAGAAGCAGTTGAAAGAATTCCTAGTAGGACTTTCTACTCATAAGACTTCTAAGGTACAAGCAATAGAGAACATTGCTTCTCGTAAGACTTACAGTGGTATAAACAGGAGAGAACATTGCTGCTAATAAGAATTGTATATGTAAGCAAGAGAGAAAGGTCATAGGTTTGTTTTTTTGCACGTAAGACTTATCGTAAGGGGAAGAGAAATTTCTAGTGTTAGAATATTTCTGCTCGTAGTCCATACAAGGACGATTATTGTTTTGCGGTGTTCCGAGAGCCCACTGAATCTTGGAAGAATAGTGAAAATCTCAGTAGGTCTTGATCTCTAAGGACTGGAAATAGACCTGGGTTTTGGGCTGAAGCAGTATAACTCTCTGTGTACTTATCCTCTCAACTCTACTCTATCCACAGCTACTGCTATATCACCGCATCAACTGAAAAATTTATCACATCACCCAATTCACCCCCTCTTGGGTGAAGCTTGCCTCTTTCATAACAGGCATGGACGCACAGTCCATGAAGGTAAATAACCCATCTAGCACAGCTAGAAGCCATAAAGAACTGGCGTGAGTGACACTCACGAAAATCCTCCCTTTGTACCACGTGTGGTGGCTATCACATGGGGTTAGTACCTCTTAATCTCCCTGATAGCTGGGTGTATCATGGCGCGCCATCGAAACTGTCGTTAGCAACCAATGTTCTGCTTCTAGTCCCTTGCAAACATTTTTCCCGCATACATGGAAGTAAACTGTCTTGTTATTTAAATCACTTCAGTACAGTGTAAACAAGTTTTTCCTTTAAGAAAATTTACCCATTCCATATATGTATACTAAGTTAAACTTTGGAAAAATCAAATAAAAACATATTCTAATTTCTTTTAAAAAGTACTCAAGTAAAGCATTCAAAAGAAAATAAAATAGATAAAAAATGTTTGATGTAAAATTTGATTAAAAATACTATCTATATCTAAGTAGAATGTTATTTACTCACCTGATAATCCCAATAACTATAGCTTATCCTATTGGAGCCTTCAAATATGATTTAACCTTAATCCCCTTTCATGAAAATAATGTCATTGTTACTTCAATAGTAATTTTATAAAACTCTATAATAGCTTTATTTAAAAAAAAAAAATCCCTCCATTTCCTACATCTGACTCACTTCATATCTCTTTTCTCTCTTTTTTTATTTAACCGAAATCAATCAATACATATGCCGCATAAGAAGCATCTAAAATTCTTGAGATTACCTTTCCAAAAATGCCTATAAATCAATGTAAGGACATATAGCTGGACCAAAAAAATGCTAGAATATTGAAAAATAGCTGGCAAGCCAATAGTGAAACCTAATAAATAAGACTCCACAATAACTAAGCCTGACATAACACAAAATTCCTCAAGACAGCTAAGGACATACTTAGTCTTCATCCTGCTAACACATATCTCAAGTTTTAACATAATTAAATAGCTTCTAATCACCCAATATCATCTTCCATGAACTCATATCACTATTCAAACAACTTCTTTTTACTCAGGCATTTCTTCAAACATCTAGTGTGCACCCCCAACCACATAAATAAGAAAAATTTCTTTAAATTTCCTCTCATCTATAATAACCTTCAAGGCTATCTAACCTTCTCAACCAAATTTAAATCAGAATAAAAGGAAATTGAAAACTAATTCCTTCTTCCTCTTACAAAAGCAAGAAATTTTAAAGTAGAAATACCTATTTAAAGTAAGCTCTTTAGCTTCTAGATTCCATTAGATTTTACTCAAATCCCCCTTTTCCTTACATACACCTTAGCTACAAAACAAGAAGGGAGTAAAGCTTAGCCACCATTTTGTAATACCCAATGCAAAAATTAAAAGGGAGGATGTTGAAGTTTGAAAACATTGGTATAAGAATAGCAAAAAAAAATGGAAACCCAAACCTCACACTCACAGCTCATGACTATTCGAATAGAAGAGGAAGGAGAAGTAGAGCAAGGACCACAACTAGCGAACAAGAAGAGAGGAAAACAAAACTCTCACTCCAACGACACCCACAGTTGTAGGAAAGACAAAGAACTAGAGAAGCATATTGTGTTGGGGTTGCAAATTTCATAAGTTCTTGAAGGTTCTCTTGACAAGCATAAGGAGGTGAAATAATCTAAGGAGATATCTCCTCCTTTTCTTTTATTTAATTTTTTAATTAATTTTTATTATATAACCATTATTATTATTTTCAATAGCTCAGTCACATATGGGCTCTTATGACTTGGGTGCTTACACTTTCCTTTGAAGTGGTGGTTGCAAAGATTATTTATGTCATCTAAAATAGTTTAGTTCAAGAGGTGGCATGAAGTTGACAAGAATCAAGATGATAAGTTATGTAACCCCCTCAGTAATTATATCCGAAATACGTGATTAAAATAAAATAGAGACAAATAATAATCAAATAACATTTACTAACCCATCACATGATGGGGTTTTCAAAAATATCTTTCGAAATCATTTATAAACTTGGTCTCATATTCACATTTCGAATACAATTACTACACGAAGATAAATCACATTCATATAAATATCAGAGTGCACAACATAATCATCCCGGCAATCCCGGGTACATACCTTCGCTAAAGATACACATGGCACAATTGCCCATTACAATTCTTCAAATGGGGATTACATATTCGCATCTCGAAGGAGTCCTAGCCGCTCCCTCCACGAGCCACTTGCCCTGTCTAAATTATTGGTAGGGGAGGGTGAGATTCGAGAGAATCTCAGTAGGAAAATGATACCATAATACATGTATGATAGATGCTATGTGTATGACATGTTAGCTTTATCTAGATGCATGCCCCATAATGACATTTCTGTATGCTCAATGTTTCATGTAACAAAACTATGGCCACAGCAAAACAGAAACAGAGCTTCATTTATTCAAATATGCTCTACACAATCAAGTAAAGCAATCACATACATCACTACACAAGCAAAGATATCAAATACATGCAAGTAAGGTAAGTCCCTTACCTCCAGTCTTTTCTCCTCGATTTGTGTGCCAGCAACTCGGGGCTTCACATTCAATCCTACAATGTCAAATGTACTATTTAGACACTTCCATAGTGTTTCTGGGGGTTATATGAGGCTATATTGAAAATTTACTAAAATACCCCCGGGGACCCGGCCCGGCCCCGCGGTACCCGGTCCGACTGTACTTTTCTTGAAATTTTAACATGGGCTATTCTGACATATTTTCACCCAAGGAATCCATTTCCGGACTCGGAATTATCAAATTCAATTTCAATATACAAATTTACCCTTGGCAGCCCCACTTTAAGGGTTTCAAGGGCGTTTTCGTAATTATGCTTTTTCGGCCTTTTCCGAAAAAGTGACCAACTGTAACCCCACCTAATTTTTGCTCCTGAACTCAATGGAATCATCAAATCATTTAAAATCCAACTCTAATACCCATTTATAGCCTTGGCCGAAATATACATGTACTCCGGGAAAAATTGGGGTTTTTCGGTTTCGGCTCCGTAAACACGTTCCTTTCTACTCCTAACCACTTTATTGACTATTCCATTAGGTTACAACTACCATTTAGTACCAATTTGGGCAGCATAACAGCCCCACACACCCATTTTCCATTTTTGAAACCAATGACAATCCGGCGAAATTTCACCGATTAAATTGTCCACAACAGCCAGAATAGTCAATACACAAGAGTTTGGAAGTTACCTCAAGCTCCCACTAGCTTTTCCTTGTCTTGGCTGAAACCCTAGCTGTTTTAACACCAAAGGAAGAGCTTCCAAACCTTAAAGAACATAAAGGAGTAGCTTAGGATTGGAGTTATACGCGTTAGGAGCTAGATCATCGGAGAAATCGGCTTACCTTGCGAGTTCTCTTCCTCTTCTCTCTCTAAAACTCCCTCTCTCTCTTTCTCCATGGTGCTGCACGGTTTTTGGCTGATGGAGGAAGATGATGATGACTTTATAACATTTAGCTTATGTCATCTTTAATTATGATGATGTCATAATTCCCAAAATTGGCATTTTCGGATTTTCTGGCAGATTTTCTGCCCAATTTTTGAAAAATCATAACTAATTCTAGAAAAATCAAAATGAGGTGATCCTAAAGCAAAATGAAAGGTATTTAAGTCCTATTAATTGGAAAAATATGATCCATTACTAGAAATCACCACAAAATTCCAGAATTACACAAATTGCATCACTGCCCCAAAACAGAGTCCATTTTCGACCTCAAACTTTGGACAGTCATATCTCCCAGTTCCCACAACTAAATGGCACAAATTATATGTCCATTTTGAAGCTTGGGATGTGAAATTTATAACTGGAAAGTTTCATAATTTTCTGACATCATTTGCCTATTAAAAACGTCTACACGAGAAGACTTCCCAGACAGAATTCACACTGGATAGCATTTCCAGTTTTGCAACCAATGTGTTCAATCCAATTTAAATCAATTCCAATGATTAAATACCACAACATGACACCATTTCCATCACAATACCCCATTCAATTCTTCCCTCTATTCTAAGTCAATTTGGATGTTAATCCACAATTGAACTCAAATATAGGGTTTTGGCGTTGCTCATAACACAAGCGACTACAATCCACTTTATATTATCTAAAATGGTTCATTAATCACTAACCACGTCCACTTTTGTAGTCATTAACCCCTAATCACAATTTGGGATCTTGCTAAACCGGGGCTTAGCAATCCACTAATCTCAGGCTTATTCTCTAAGCTCAAGTCTCAAAATTTGGGTTATTACAAGTTAAGACATCCACGAGATGCAGAAGCTTGGAAAGTATTCGAGTCAAACTTTCTAGCTTTTGAGACTAACCCTAGAAATGTTTGGGTTGCTTTTGTGACCGATAGTTTTAATCCATTTAGGAATCTTGGCACGAGTTACAGTATTTAGCCAGTAGTCTTAATTCCATACAACTTGCTCCCTTATATGTGTATGGAACAAAGCTCCTTTATTTTGTCTATGATCATTCCAGAGAAAAAGGCACCAGGTGTTGATATAGATGTGTTCCTCCAACTACTTTTTCAAAAATTGCTGAACTTGTGGAATGTTGGCACCGAGACATATATTGTATACGAGAAGACACTATTCAACTTGCATGAAGCCTTGATATGGATGATAAGTGAATTTCCTAGGCTGGGAACATTATCCAGGTGGAAAGTGCATACTGGGAAGGCATGTCCAACTTGCAATTTTGACTTTGACTCAGTATGCCTTCCCCATAGTTGAAAGTGGTGCTTCATGGGTCATCAGAGGTTTCTTGATAGGAAGCATATGTTTAGATTGCAAAGGAATCATTTCAAAGGAAAAAAAAAAGAGAACCTCCTCAAACTTTTTCTTGTGCAGATATCTTATAGCAGCTTCAAGATGTTGAATTCAAGTTTTGAAAAAATGAAGATGCAACACAAGCAGGGAGAAAGACTAAAACAAATTTTGCTTCTGAGCCTCAGCAATGGCAGAAGATAAGCATCTTCTTCACTCTTTCATACTGAAAATTTAATTTGCTACACCATAGTCTTGATGTCATACACATTGAAAAGAATGTGTGTAATAATGTGCTATATACTATGCTAAATGAACCCAGCAAGTCAAAAGATCATCTTCAAGCGAGGAAAGATTTCTGGACCATGGGAGTTCATGAAGATATATGGCCAAATAAGCATGACAAATTTCAACCGGCAAAATTCACTCTAAAAAAACAAAACAAGGAAATCTTCCTTACAACTTTAAAGAAAATCAAAAGTTTCTGATAGGTATTCAAGCAACATTTCATGATGTATTGACATGCAGGCTCAAAAGGTTGCTGGGCTGAAGAGTCAGGACTCACATGTTCTTATGCAACAATTACTTTCGTTGGCAATAAAAAATACACTACCTCTTGATGTATCCATCGTTTTGGTAGAGTTGTGTTCTTTCTTTCAGAAATTATGTTCCAAGGTTTTGATTGTTGAGGAACTCGATCAACTGCAACACAAAATCATTCTTACGCTTTATCATTTGAAGATGATATTTTCTCCATCCTTTTTAACTATGATAGTTCGCCTGACAATCCACCTTATTCATGAAGCAAAGCTAGCTAGCCCAGTTCAATATCAATGGATGTATTCTATAGAAAGGTACTTACTTTACATATGTCTATCAGCATTAAATTCTAAATTGTTAGCCACACATTCCAGCATTAATTAACATTTTTTGTTATTAGATTTATAGTTTTCTTGAGAAATTGAAATCTTACGTAAGGAATAAGGCGTGGCAAGAAGGTTCTATAGCTGAAGGTTATATAGGGGATGAGATTCTGTATTTCTGTTCAAGGTACTTTGATGACATTGAGACATCTTTCAACCAACTTCCTCGTATAGATTATTGTCCTGAACCTGAGCCATCATCAAGAGAGTTCTTAATAACTTAATAAATCAATTGGAGGAAGTAAGAACTTCAAACTAACTGCAACTGAGAAGTTCTAAGCACATATACATGTCTTGATTAATTGCAGTCAAGTTGATCTCTTCCTTCAGTAAGAATTATACACTAATGTGTTATTCTATACATTTCCTTACATTTTTGCTTACATCTAATGATCTCCATTGTTTTCATCATTACTTGTAGGGAATTTAGAAGTAATGTAATGTATCAACTCAAGATCGTACACAAACATCATCCAAAATTGATAAGAAGGTCCATAGAGAATTCCCAAGTTGGTTTGCATGCCAAATACTAAATTACCATAACCCACACTCACCATATTTCAAAACTCTCACAATCGACTCACTTGACCATGCAAGGAGGTTTACTACATATAATATCAATGGTTTTAAGTTTTGCACGGTTTCACAAGATCAAGGATTGTTAACCCAAAATTCGAGTGTTTATGGCACTTTTGAGACAAGGAGTTATGTGAGCAACAATGATGACAACATGCAGTTTGTAGGTGTCCCTTATTATGAAAAGCTTGTTGATGTCATTGATCTAAATTACCAAGGCCGTTTCATTGTGACACTCTTCAAGTGTGTGTTTGTGGGCAAATATGCAACTTCACGGGGAATTCACACTAGGCAATCTGAAGATGATAAGCCATATATTCTTACTTCAGAGGCACACCAGGTTTATTATGTCGAGGACGAGAGGCACAGAGATTGGAATATGGTAATTCACTTAAAGCCTCGAGACCTTTATGATATGGGTGATGGTGATAACATCGCCTACAAGAGTGAGCCATTCCAACCTGCCAATTTTGACAACTTCTTCCTCAAAGGCGATGGCAATTTACATATAGTTAGGTGCACTTTTATAAGTTATACTTTATTATCACTTAATTTAAATATATTTTTCATACAAAATCGTACACTCAACACTCACATTTTCTCCACAAATTTTTTCTTCAGGGACGGCGACAAAGAATGATTACAAACTCATCACTTTTGTTCTTGTAAAGCAATCAATTTATTTTTCTTAAAAAAAATTCCAATTAATATTTGTAGCTATTTTTAACTGCTACAAACTACAACATAACCACTACAAACACTATCACCTTAATTGCTACAAAATGTCTTGTTAGATCCCTATAAATACTCCCACCACACCTCATTTCTTATCTTTTCCATTTTTTTCCCCAAATCTTGATTTCATTTCATTTTACTTTTCTTCTTCATATAATTCTTATACTAATTTTTTTCCTTCTACAGATATTCAAGGATGCTTCCTTCCTCCACATTTTCAACACTCCATCTATAAATATATCTCTTCATCTTTAACTTCAATTTCATAAAGTGAAGAACCTAAATGATTAATACCTACCCATAATGTTTCTCAATCTTAAACAAAATATTCATATTTATCTAACTTAATTTAATAATTCTCTCAAATAATAATTATTATCATTTGAATTGTTATTTATTATACAATTAATTCAAAATAATATTGGAAAAATAAATTGAAAAAAGTATTCACGCAATTGTTTTAATTTATGTAATATTTAGTAGCAATTAGCCAACCGCTACAAAGTCAAACTCATATTCAAATTTAAATTTTTGGCAAAACAATATGAATTTCATCAAACATTAGTAGCAGTTAGGCAACCGCTGCAAATGTTTGGTGCCATATTTTCATATTTCTAAAATTAATTAGTAGTGGTTGGCCAACCGCAACAAAAGTCAGCACCAAATTTTCAAATTTCATTTTCCGCCGCACCCATATTTTAACAAAAAAATTCGGTGCCACATTTGTTGTGGTTACTAACCTGTCGCAAAAAGAATTTTTTTAAAAAAATTTAATTCCCCATATTAAAATGACAATGTTAGCAGTAAAAAAATTTAATTCCCCATATTAAAATGACAATGTTAGCAGTTCATTAACCGCTACAAGATGCTCCTAGAATATCTAATCTACATACACATTAAAACTGCTACAAACATAATAACAATTTTGTTGATATACGTACCGTTACAAAATCATTTGCAAAAGTGTACTTTGTAGTTGCTTGCTTAATCGCTACTACTGACATAGGCAATTTTTATTAGTGTATTTTTTATACAGGGTTTGAAGTTTGAACTCACATCCTCACTGCTAAAATAGTCTTAAAGGAGATGCATGTTGCAGTAGAGTTATAAGGCCTACATATTTTTTGGTTTTGGCCAACAAGGCCTCCACTATTGGTTAGCTAAGTTGCTCGTTGATTTTTGTTTTTATGATTTTTTTTTTTCAAAAATATTGTATAGACTGATTTGAAAATTTTAATTTCGATTTTGTAAATATCAAATATAATTATATATATATATACACACACACATAACATTTTTATGGGCCATTTATCCCCACTTTTTTTTGGTACGATCTTCTTCACCGTTTTATTTCAGAAAAAGTGAAAAAAAAATAAATAAACGTTATTGGGTTAGCTTGGTGGTAAATCAAATCTAGTGAGTAGTGAGACTGGGCTAGGCTTGGTACCGCGGAAGAATTATTAGGTTATATGAGAAGGTGAATATTGATCAAGCAAATGATATATATATATATATATATATATATATATGGGCCCCGATATCATGTCACATAGCAAATGGCAAATGGAGAACAACCAAATCATAGAGCTTGAGCCCAAGGATAATATGGAAAAGTATGTTCTAATGTTTCTTCTAAGTTTTGACATAATTTTGTACCAAAAAAAAAAGAGTTTTGACGCAATGCACATTCATCCATCACTTTTATGTGATGTTCTAAAATAGAGATTATCTTGTGTTTACAATAATAATAAGTTTTATCCTACTATGTGGGGTCAGTTGTATAAATTGCACATTGTTATTATATTTTATCAACAATAAAATATTTGAATAAATTTTTGACCAAAAAATCTAGTTCAATAATTTCATTGAACATTTTCCCGATCAATACGAACAATTTCTTTAGTAAAAGATAAAAAAGTAACTTTCTTTTGGAAGAGACATTCCAAGTTTCTCTTCAATTCAAGGTACTGAAAACCGAATAGGACACGGAACCGGTTGAAACTTTGAATTTAGAGTCAATAGTTCAAACAAGGGTTAACACGGGGCTCAAATCGAGGTCAATTAAAAAAGTATATATGTAACTTAAATATTCATGCATACCATTTAAAAAACTACATAAGAGTTTTTTTCTAACCAATAGTCTAATATAACCTCCTGAACCTAATACTCACAAAAATATCATTAAGTACATAAAAAAATTTCTCCAATTAATGTAAAAAATATTCTACAATCCTTTTAAGGCTCCATTTCAGGAAAATAATTTTTTTTTAAAAAAAGAAGCAAAAACAATGTCATTTAGAGTATAAAAAGTTCAAAAAAAAAAAAAAAAGGGCAATCTGGGTCACCCCAGGTTACCCTGGTTCATCCTTGTTGAACAGGGTCAACCAGTTCAGTCCACCTCGGTTTTCTGCCCTCAACTGAATTGGATTAGCGACCAGTTCATCAGTTTCCGGCCTGAACCGGCCAGTCCAATCCGGTTTTCAATACCATGCTTCTATTTCCATTTTGTATTATAAAGAACTTTGCTTTCACTTTTCAAATGAAATCACCAATGAGAAATGGAAAAAAAAAGGATTTTATTAAATTTGTTTCCATCCTTTAAATAGAAAATTCCATAAAGGATTTGCACATCTTATTAGCTTTCTATAACCATCAATTACTCTATCTGTCTCTGTATCATTTTGTACCATACTAACTTTCATTTCAATCTTCAAATGAAGTTACCAACTAGAAAATGGAAAATGATTTGCTCAAATTTGTTTTCCTTCTTTAAATTGAATATTCAATAAAGGATCGACATTTATTTATTTTCTAATAACCATCAGTTCCTACGTATGATGGTGACATTGCATATATAAGGACAAACGTATAAGGTCATGTGTAAGGTATTTTTCCCGAGAGCAACGGTTAATGGGAAATAGACCATTGTCTTATCTCTCAATCTCTGGTCTCGTTATTTCTTCTCTGCCGTTATCATTTTCTATTATTTTCGTAACAACATTAGAATTATTTTTTAGTTTATAAAAAACTATTTTTTTGGAAAAAACATAAATATTAAAATAATCTTTATATTAAATAGGGGTATTTTGTTTAAAACAAAAGTTTAAGAGTCAAATTGAGGTTTAGTTAACGTGGATGGAAATGACATCTCAAGTATATAATGTTTGTGCTACATGCCTTTTTTTTTTTTTTTTGATACATTGTAACATGCATATTTAAATTATCATAGAGAGGTTTATAAAAGGTTTAAAATAGAAAGGAACTTTCTGTAGTTTAGGAAAAATAAATATATCTTTTAAAATTCATATTATCTTGTATCATGACAAAAAATTAAAATCTGATCCAGAAAAGGAGAATATCAGTACCGTCATGTTCGCGCAAGATCCCATCTCTAAATAGGACTGTAGAAAGGAATCAACACCAATGAATGCCATCACTGTTTGAGTGAGTGAAGATTAATACCGACGGATCTAGAAATGACAATTTAGGGACTTACACGTGTGGAGGTGTGTTAAGAGATCACAATGATAAGTTTTTGATGGGGTTTATGTACTAGATTAGGCAAGGAACGATAGTAACTGCGGAAGCTTGGGATGTTTTGTGGGGACTTAAATTTGTATGGGATAGAGGATACAAACAAATCATGATTGAGTCTGATTGTAGTGAAGTAATGGATCTAGTTCAGGGTAAGGTATCTCGAAAACACCCTGATTTTCAGTTTATTGTGGAGATTCACACACTGCTGGATAGAGATTGGGAAGTGGAATTTTCACATTGCACTCGGGATGTTAACACAGTTGCAGATGCTATGGCAAAAGAGGCATGGAAGATGGCGATTGATCTTCATATCACAAAATCGCCCCTGATGCTATTACCAACTTTTTATTAAATGATGTAAACAGATTGAGATTACATGTTGACTCAGGAGGATAGTTTCTGAGGTGTTTGTAGAATATCATTTTCTATAAAAAAAAAAAAAAAGGTTCTCCACTACCATTACCATACAAAGTGTCAAGACGGAGATATCGCATTCGCCAGCAAATGAGGTTCCACAGAGAGATTCTAATCCATTCATTGCCTTCTATTTTATGCGAGAGATTGGTAAAGCAAGAAAAAATCATTACGATTGTAAAAATTGCACCTAAGAATTATAGATTAAGGATTAAGGATATTGCTATTGAAACTTTCTATATGTTAAAATTACGTAAACCATTTATGATAAAAATTCATATTGCATAAAAAATTAGAATTTAGAGGTTGACCACCTTACGAAAAGAGCTATTTGCCATTCCTGATTAGTTTCTCTGTTTTTTTTCTTTTGTTGCCTTTTGTTTTTCTCTTTTATAAAAAATAGAATTTTTAATTTTAAATTAATAAGGGTAGGTTTCATAGAGGAAGTTCAAGCAATAAGCATATCAGAACTTCTTATATTTTTAGAAAATTTAAATTATTAAAATTTTAATATATTTAACTGAATTATTTCCCTTAAAAGTAAAGGCTAGTAAGTAGGAATAGGATAAAATTAAGGGAAAATTGTTAAAAACAAAAAGAAGCCGTCATAGCAAAATTTATTTTCAAAGGTGCCTGATGCTTTTGACAACATAAGAAATAAAATTTAGGTATATTTAGGTAATAAATTTTAAGAATAATTAATTTGCAGGTCTTTATAATTTTAACCAATTTTTAATTAGGCCCCTATTTTTTTCCTTTTATTAGATTCTTATATTTTCACTTGATTTTATCAAATCCTTGCAGCTTTCATCCCTTTTTGTAAGGTCTTTATCAACATTTTCAAACCCGAACCGGCCGAAGTACCAGGTTAAGGGTCAGATCAAAGTTAAATAAGGGCTAATCAGGGGCTAGATCGGTGAGGAAGTGAAGATTTCAGAGTTATTTATATGAAACTGTAAATAAAATATTTAAAAAACCACAAAAACCGTTCAAACTGCGCTTGAACCGGTCAAACTAGATTTAGCTACCGGACCAGACTAATCGGACCACCGGGTGGCCGTTTTCCAGCCCAAACCAACCAATCTTGTCCGGTTTTCAAAACATGGGTCTTTATAGTTTCATATGATTTTTAATTACGTCCCTGTACTTTTTTATCATTTATTCAATAAATTCTAATAATATTATTCTTTTATAAATATAAAATATAATATTACTAAATATTATTCTGTAAATATTAATATTGTATAAATAATAAATTATCATGATATTTTCATTTTAACATTCTTTTTTATGATTTTTTTATATTCTTCATAATTTTAAACTAAACATTTATTTATATTATTTATTTATTAATTGTAATTTTTATTTATTTATATAAATATACAATTTGAATTATATATAAAAAATTTTTAAAAAATAAAATAAAAATATAATTATTTCATTAATAATTACTAATTAATTATTTTTAAAATTATATAATTATTCATTTAAATTTATTATCAGTAAATTATATTTTAATATTAGTCATTTATTTAAATTTCAATTAAATTAATAAATTAAAATCTGAAAAAACCTGCAAGGATTTGATTAAAAATTCAATAAAACAAAAGGACCTGATAAAAAGAAAAAGAAATCTATAAGGATCTAATTAAAAACAGGTGAAAGTATAAGGACATAATAAAAAAGAAAAAAAGGCATATAGGGATCAAATTAAAAATTGGTTGAAACTACAAAGACTTGCAGATTAATTATATATCCCAAAATTTTATAATAAGAGGTTTTTCAATAAATTTTCCTGAAATTAATGCTTTGTTTTTCTATATTGAAATTAATGCTTTTGATAACATAGGAAATAATTTCAAGCTAAATATATCGCAAATTTCAAATACGATGTTTATTCTTTTTAATTAAAATTTGTGGTTCAGTTAGGAGATAGATGATAGAGAAAAGATAGGTTAAAAAATAATTAAAAACACACACACACACACGTGTGTGTATATTTCTTGTAATATTCTAAATTTAGAAGAAAATGTTCAAAATATCTGTTTATCCCAGAAGATCTTTTTCCCTAATTCTGATTTTTGTTGACCGATCATTCCCAATTCTAATTTGACTCCAACGAATGATACAGAATTTTTTAACAAACGAATTGACCCGAATAATTTTGATTACTGAATCTAAGTTGATCATAAATCACTACCACATTTTCGCTTTTCTCTCTTAATTTTATTTAATTTAATAAAAACATTTCCATGTAATAAAATTAGTTTATCTTTAATAATTACATTTGGGTTAAACTATATATCTTTTTTCCTTTAAATATGTATCATATAACACCCCAAATTTTATTCACCAAAACTTATATTGTAATTACTTGAATAATTCAATAAAATGGTGAATATTCATGGATTTGGATCTTGTGAATTGTGAAATATTCATATTCATAAGGAAATTGGAAAATTAATTCAAAAATTGAATTAAATTACAAAGGGGATAGAAAAATCATAATTTTGCCAATTTAGCCCAAGATGAATTATTTTCCAATTAATTGGAGTTAATCTCAATTAATCAAGTAAAATACAAGAAAATGCATAAATGGGATTATTCTTGGTAGAATAAATCAAGAATTTGGGGAATTAGGGAGAATTATACATTGTTCAATTATATGAATTATGGAATATATGAAAAACATTTTTTTCTCCTCTACCTTCCCTAAAATTCGTCCAATACATAGAAAAAATAAGGGAAAAAGTTAGTCACACCCAATTGGACCTAAATGATGATAAGGGAAGTATGGCAAGGTTGAGTGCACACAAAAAAGGGAAGTATGGCAAGGTTGAGTGCACACAAAAGGGAAGTATGGTGAATGCATGAAGAGAAGCTTGAGTGAAGGAGTGGAATACTTGAGTGATTGGAAGAGGACACACTTGATTACATATAAGAAGCTAGCTTGTCTTGTAAGAGAGGATGAGAGGGACGGATTTTTAGGAGGAAGCAAAGGAAGCAATTGATTTAAATTAATGGCAAGACAATGGAGTAATTGTGAGGGAGAGAGAATGGTGACAAGTGTCACAACATGGGCCCTTGATTGGATCAATGGTTAGGAAGGAAGAAGACTAAAATACTAAAACACATTTTCTCCCTCCCCTTATGCATATTTCATCCAAGCCATAGAGAAAAGGAAGAGAGAGTGAGGTTGGGAGTTTTGAAGACTAAGAGAGCAAGAGGAAGCAAGACATAAGGTAAGAGTTGTCTCCAAGTGATTTAAGCTTCCTATCTTGTGTAAGTTCATTCTCTAATCCCTTATTCTTCATGTTAATCATGGCTTAGCAAGCTAATCTTCAAGGTTGAGGAGAGAGATAGGACGTCCTAGAGAGAGAAACACCAAGGATCAAGAGGTAATCTCCAAAATCTCAACTTCTTAGTGTATTGAAGTTGTTGTTGGTGATTGTTGTTTGGTTTTATGACTTTTTGGGTTGAGTTGTAAAATTAGAAAAGCCATTACGCTAAGGGGTTATGCTGCCCAAAATCCTTTAAATCATGTTTAAGAAGTGTTTAAATAAGTTAATCAAGGATTAGAAGTGAAAAAGTACAACTTTTTGGAGCTAAAACACAAAACCTCATTTTTTTCCATTTTTCCCTAATATTTTGGCCAGGACCAGAACTGGTAGTAGGAGTTAGATTTTCATGAAATAAATGGTTCCATTGGACTCAGTGGGAAAAAATAGGTGGGGTTATAGTTGGACACTTTTTCGGTAGAGGCTGAAAAAGCATAATTACGAAAACGCCACTAAAATCACTAAATAGGGGTTGTCAAGGGTATTTTCGTAATTTGATAGTGAATTTGGTAATTTCGAGCCCTGAAATGGATTCCTTGGGTGAAAATAAGTTAGAATAGCCTTAGTCAAAATTTTGGGAAAACGTGCCATCGGGCCGGGTACGGTAGGGCCGGGCCGGGTTCCCGAGGGCATTTTTGTAAATTTTCACCATAGACTAATATAACCACAATAAATACTATGGAAGAGTCTAAAATGATACTTGGATAGGTTATGACTTATTTCTGATACATTTAATATTTTAGGACTGATTTGGAGGCCGGATACGACAAGTTTTTCGAGACACATTTAAAAGGGGATATTAAAGATTTGAGGTAGGGACATTATCCTTCATACATTATGCCATAAGTTATGTGATTGTGTGGATGCCAATGTTTGTAAATGCGCTTTATTAATTAACACGATTTGCCTAGAGAGGGGCCAGAAGTGTCAGAGGCACTTACACTAAAGTTGGTGAAAACCCAATCGGTACAGAATAGTGGGGCTGGGCCCTACTCATGTATACATGTAGATGATATGTTTATAATGTTCATTAATTGGTGCATATATGGCATATATCATATTTACTTTTCGCATTTTCTATGAACGATAGCATGTTTCTACTGGGGTTCTTCAGAATCTCACCCTATTTTTAAATAAGCACCTCAGCGGGCACCAGTGGGGCAAAGGGAAAAGACATAGACGCCAGAAAGTGAAAAGCACGTGTTTCGAGGCAAGGACAAGAACGTGGTCATAATTAGTCTATTTTGTGATATTTTGGTAAAAAATAGTAAATATTAAAACTTCCGCTGTATTTTTTGTTTTCATCGATGAACGATATCAGAATTATAAATGAATATTATTATCAGTATAATTGTACTTTTCTGTATGCCCATTGAATTCCGTCTTTATTACTCTTCGATTATCTAAATGGAAACGGGGGTTGACATTTTTGGTATCAGAGATAATAAGCAGTTCTGGCATTATCAGAAATGTATACTGATAAGATTTTGTTTACATGTCGACAGGATATCATAGACGGACCGAGAGGACCGATGATAGACTATTTCGGTACTGGCGGTACGAAGCTAAGATATACGGCACGGAAGAGCTTGCCAATGCTACCTGTCCACATACCACAGCCGAGGCCGGAGACTCCACCTAGATCAGAGGTAGGGGAGTCAGGGCATCCGTTAGGATATGACCCAGAGGAGGATCCCGTCGAGTTGGATCCGAGTGAGGGCTTCTCGAGGATAGATATAGTTCATGTCCCGTACAACATGTAGCCAAACGAGGAGCTAACTGATTTCTTGTAGGTCAAGCTAAGGCGGTCGAGACGAGTGTGGCCTGACCCGGAGGATTACTACTTGCATTATTTGGGTTCTGTTGAGATGCTGTACAACCAACAACGTCTGCTGGGTCTCAACTTACCGGACTCGACCTGGATTCGCACCACTATGAGCTTCTTTCCAGATACCACTTTTTGGAACCGGAAGAAGATCAACATCATTGAGAAGGGACCCAACAGCAACTTTCCTGCATTTCTGGATCACATCGACACGTACACCAGGGAGTTCCTGGACTAGGAGTAGTGATGTGGGACCGACCCATATGTTGTGTGACCGGGAGGTACCGGCACGTATTTTGAGGCTAGGGCAGTCATAGGGTACTAGCAGACAGAAGAAATTTTAGCCGGAAGATGTATTTTGGAAAGGGTACAGAGGAAGCTATAAATTAATATTTTGGTTATGTATCAAACAATATGTCATGTACAGTAGTGTTTAAGACATGTGATATTTCCATTTCTCTGTACTACTGTGAATAGTTATGTATGCTGTATGACATATCTGTACCCTGATATTTTTGTGAAATGACAACAATGCCCTTGCTTGTGTATCACAATTTACTCTTCTTTAAATTTTATGTAGAGTGAATTATGGAAATGATACAACCCGAGGAAGGTGGTAGGGGTTGCGGTAGAAGCTGAGGTAGGGGTCGAGGCCGAGGGCGCGGTAGACAGGGTGACAACGAGGGTGAGCCGAGGCCTGACCCTATCCAACAGTGAATACTGGAGATACTAGAGCAACAACGACAAACCATGAACGAAATAAGAACTGATATTCGAGGAGTACAGCAGAGACAAGACCACATGGAGAACCGCATGGATGAGTTTATGTGGGGGAATTACGAAGAGATACATGAGGAACCTCCACTAGCAAATTTACCACCGGAGCCTGAGGTGAATATTCAAACATGGCTTAGCAGATTCAGTAAACAGCAACTGCCGATGTTTAAGAGGAAGTTTGATCCTCAACAAGCTGAAGACTGGCTGGATCATCTGGACAAAATCTTTGATATGCTACAATGTCCAGATGACGTGAAGGCACGACTTGCCATATACAAGCTGGAAGGGGATGCCGATGCTAGTGGAAAGGCATGGATCTTATCTTGAAGGGGAAGAATGTTCCGATCACATGGGAACTATTCCAAGAATAATTCAACAAGAAGTAGTTTCCTTTGACTGTCAAGAGAGAGAAAGAAAAAAAGTTCCTTAGCATCAAGCAGTACGACTGGGAGAGTTTTGATGACTATATATTAAATGGTTAACTTTAATCATTTTTGTCTTCATTGAAATTTGTTATATCAGCGCCTTTTTACCAGAGAGAAGATTAACAGTATTAAGATTATAAGACTGAAAATACACTCTTTAAAGTTAAAGGATCAAATTAAAATTTGACGTAAACTTAGAGTACTAAGCATGTAATTTAGCCAAATATAAAGTGAAGAAGTAAATATTGTATTCAATTGAAATCACTTACCATATCAAACCAACCAAGTGTTGGTTGATAATAAGGCTTTAAGACTAATCAAATGCCCTTAATGTCATGTTACTGGTAGAGATTTGGACTTGGTGAATTGGCTGTTTACAAAGTATGAATTAAAAATTTATAGACACTCATTGTAATACTCCAAAATAATAAATTTAGAGTTAATTAACGAGGCTTTAAGACTGATCAAATGCCCTTAATGTCATGATACTGGTAGAGATTGGACTTGGTGAATTGGGTGATCACAAAGTTTTTGAATCTTTAAAAAACTTTACCATAAGATAGAGCAAAATAAGATAGAGTAGAAGTTAGATCGTGTGATGTGATTTATATTTAATTTTTTTTTGAAAAAAGTGATTAGTTTGACAAACTATAATTTGTTTGCATGATTAATGGAAAATCAATTTTATATGTAAAATGATTGAAAATTACATAAATTTTATTCAATAATATATATTTATATTATATGTATATAAATTAGAAAATTCAGAGTATTGATACTCCTTGTATACAAAATTTGTATATTATTTAATTCCCCCCTTTTAGATGTTTTTATATTAAAAACATAGAATTATTGGGTCTTTAGAAGTAATTTTATTTTTTCATTAATTATTAATTTGTTTACTCAATATTAAATAATTTAATATTATCCATATTGATTTGTTTTAATTTTTTATTCATTTATTTTTTCATGTATAAAATTTTGCAAGAAAGAAAGAAAGGGAAAAATTACAAGGAGGGGGTGTTCACGGTTTTTAACCGTTACTGCAAGCATGGATCACAAGTAGTATCTTAGAATATCGTTCTTACACAGACCTATAGCAAAAGCGAGATCATTTGAAATGGTTGAATTAAATATAACAAATTGGATTAAACAAACTAAGTCGAATTAATTAAAATCCAAGTTGTTTCTTAACTTCAAGAGAATATGGAACTAGGATTTACTTATCCCCATTATGCTTTATGAAACTAAACATTTCCCTATCAATTAGCTTTATAATGAAATCAAGTGTTTGTCTAAGATTTCATAATCAATCAGTTAAGCTTTCTCAAAGTCAAAACCAACTTTTATTTTGAAAAAACTTTCTCAATCTCTTGTAGCAAGTTAATGAAAATAGCATTAAAAACATAATCTTAATCTAACAATGGTAGGTTAATAGATAAATCTCTTTTTCATTAAAAAACTATCCATCCAATAAATGAACTTCAAGTCTAATATGGTTTTATCTAAGTTCTTCAACAAAATAATCTTTGTAAAGCATCATGTCATAGAACAAATAAGCCAAGTGGTCCAAAAACACTTAGAAGCTTAACGAGCAAGATAAAACACTAAAACTTTATTAAACACTAAATAAGAAGAATAACATAGTCTCAATCCATATAAAGGTTCAAAATAACCTTAAAAATGAATGTTTGGCTACCCATAGTTAGCACAAACCAACAACTATACACAACAAATTGGTTCATTATAACACTACTAGAAAAAATGTATTTAAGACTGCCACATCTAGACCTCTTAGAGGCAGAGACAATTTAAAAATTATAATCGATGATATTTTTGTAAATATATGTAAAACTTTAGACCGGTTCCGCATACAATAAGTCCAAAATATATTGTTTAAACCAGTTGCTTTTACAATCGGTCTAAAAGGCATTAAAATATTTTTTTATAAAAATAATATTTATAGGCTTTTAGACCGATTTTGTATACAACCGGTCTAAAATGCACTTTTTAAACCTAGTATCTGTACAACCTATCTAAAAAAATATAAAAGATATTTTTAAAAAAAAATAATATTTACAAGCTCTTATACTAGGTTTTGTTAAATCCAGTCTGTAAAGTGATCTAAATTCTAAAAAAAATATATAGACTCTCACTCAGCCACCCCTTTGAACCTAGATTTCATGATTTTTGCATCTTTTCATCTTTGTTCAACATTTTTCTGAAGCTTTGCCCTTCCTCATCTCTCACAAAACCACATTCATGATCTTCTCCCCAACTACTTCAAGAGCAACATCTAGACCTCTTATAAGCATAGACAATTTAAAAATTATATCCGATGGTATTTTTGTAAATATATGTAAAATTTTAGACCGGTTCCACATAAAATAGGTCTAAAATATACTTTTTAAACCAATTGCTTTTACAATCAGTCTAAAAGGCATTGAAATATTTTTTTTTTATAAAAATAATATTTTTAGGCTTTTAGATCTATTCTACGTACAACTGGCCTAAAATGTACTTTTTAAACCTGGTATTTGTACAACTGGTCTAAAAAATATAAAAAATATTTTTTTAAAAAAATAATATTTACAAGCTCTTATACTGGGTTTTGTTAAATCAAGTCTATAAAGTGATCTAAACCCTAAAAAAATTATATAGACTTCACTTGGCCACCCCTTTGAACTTCAATTTCATGATCTTTGTATTTTTTCATCTTCATTCACCATTTTTCTGAAGCTTTGCCCTTCCTCATCTCTGACAAAACCACATTCATAATCTCCTCCCCAACTACTTTGAGAGCAACAACTTCTCTAACTTCATTTGACAGCTTCCTCGACACTAGTTTTTTTTTGTCCTTGTCTTTTTCTTCGTGCTCGTTGGCTTTCATATCTATGCTCATTGTAACATCCCAATTTTATTCACCAATATTTCTTGTATATATTGAGACATTTAATGGAATAAAATGGTGAATTATGTTGCACATAAAATGACAAAAAACATTGCAAATAGTGGTCGTACACAACATGACTAAGTTTGGAGCACAAATTGTAAAAATTGGGATTTGCTGCCAGTGTGTTTTCCTGCATGGCAGGGCGATTGTCATGTGTTTTTGGATAATCAAATGATGTCCAATGAATGTGAAATTTTCTAGAATAAAAGTAGACATATTAAGCTTTAATTTGATAGGTCATATAAGTCATTTGAACTTGTACATTGAGAGTTATGTATTTTTCAAGTTAGTCAAGTAAAACTGGCAAGTTTATGTGGTAGTGTCCAATAAATGATAATTCTGGAATGCTGTGTGTTCAGTTGGCTAAAGGTAATATTTTTTTCTTCAAACTAGACTTAATAAGGGTTACATAGCCTTTAGAACCACTGCGATTCGACATCTATAAATAAAAATATGAATTCTCAAAGTTTAATGAAATTCTGTCAGCTTTTAGGCAAGATGCGAAATTAACAAGGCAATGGCAAAAAAGTATGGGCAAAATAGTCATTTGGCTAAATTAAATCCACAACCCGTATTTTTCCCATTTTCAAGAGGTGGGGCATCCGAATAGAGGTGCAAGAAGAGAATTTAAATACTTGGTGCATATTAAGTTTAAAATATGGAGGAATTGTAGCCAAGTAAAAAAAAATTGAGTTGAAAAGTTAACAATTGTAGGCAAATTAAAGTAATATTGAGGAGGTAAATTATGATATTTCAAGAGCTCATTATCCTCTTTCAATATGCCTTCATTTCGTCATTCTTGGGCAAGGAACAAAAAGAATAAGTGGTTAAATTTCAATTGTTAAGTTGAAGTAAGTAAATCAAGCAAAAAGCTAAAGTTTTAAAAGTAAAAAATTATAGGTAAAATATAATATTTGAGGAGGTAAACTTATGATAAATCAAGAAGCATTTTAACTCCTCCAATGGGCCAATATTTTGGTTAAGAAAATGGAGGAAGAGGAAAGAATATTTATGGCCCAAAAACAAAAAGATGAAGGTAAGGAAAAGTCAACAAATAACATGTGGTAAATTATAATAAAATAATAACTAAATGAGGTGAATTGAGATATTTCCAAAAGGATAATTATCCTCTTCAAGTTTCAGTTGGCATTAGAAAATAGAGAGAGGGGGGGTTGGACGTAGGAGGCAAGAACAAGAAAGAACAAGTGAAAGCTCAAGTGATTCAAGCAAAGACAAGGTGAGTTGATGATTATTTTTACTTGTTTAAGCTATCTAACTCATAGGGAACCTCTTCTAAGCTCTTTTCCTTCATGAATAATGTAACCCCCTTCACATCTTAAGGCCAAGATTTAGTTCATAAACACGTAATTAATGTAGAATTAGAGACCATGGATGATTTGAGACTTAAACAACATAAAATTTCCCAAATCAGGGTTTACAAAAACCTTTCAAAAATCTGTTCACAAGGTCTCACATTCACATTACAATTACAATATGGCCTGTACAGGTTGATTTCATTCACAAATATCAGAGTGCAAAGTAAATTCCTGACTCACTCGGGTTCCATTCATTAAATAAGGGTTTATACAAAGGCACAAAGCCCACATACTTTTCCCTTATCTTAGGGATTACACAAAACTATATAATCTATCCCAATACATATACAATTGATCCAAAAATATCCAAATGATTTACATGATAACCAATAACAAAAAAGGAACTCCTAAACCAGAGCTCTAACTACTCTTCGTCACCCACTTTCCCTTCAATCCTTCTGCCATGTCTAAAACATGGTTTTTGGGAGAGTGAGATTCTAAAGAATCCCCGTAGTGTCAAATCAATCATAGTATGTACAACAATAGGGCATTAAATCAAATCATTATCCACACAAAGCAACTACAACGGCAATGGTTAGTATGACACATGTCATCCCTTACGATTGCTCACGCTGCATTGCATCACAACAATCCACACAAAATATATTTCAGCACAGTTGGGATTCATATAAAGCATTTCATATCGCATGCCACACTGGCAAGATACACACAGCCCACGACTGGATTCACAAACGCCGCCCCACGGGTCGGATTCACACAGATCCATGTCAATTATGATGGCAGTTCAAAGGCCAACCTAGAGATGACCAGCGTCAATCCCTACACGGCTCACGCTAAAGTGCTCACGCCGTAATGGACCATGGCACACAGTTCAATGATAAGTTATGCATACCAAAATATCATACACAATATGAGAGAAGAGTCACTACCTAAGTCCTTCCGGGCATTCCTTGGCACCGGTCTTTCCCGCGTCGGGACAATATCGTATCCTAGAATCATAATTAGGGACGAAGAGTTATTTCTCTATTCTAATTCTCAATATCTTCATAACACTTAATTGGTTATCATAATTGCTCTTTTAGTACTCAAGAATACCTCTAACAATAGCCTTAAGGGGTTAGAAGACTATCCCTAAAGATCCCATTTTTGGAAACACAAACTGACATTTTCTACAGAGGCACTCTAGTGAAGATGGCCTCACTCGAGTGAGATTGTACGGATACTTGAGTGAAGGAGACCTCACTCGAGTGATGGTACGGTTTGCACTCGGATACTAGAGAGTGAAGGATAGCGAGTGAACACCTAAGAGCACAAGGACTTTTTAGAGACTACAACACTCGAGCACAACACAGCTCACTTGAGTGAATACCTTATACCCGCGAGTGAGAAGGCACACTCTTGCACCATAACCCTTTAGTGACAACCTGAGAGGCAAGTCCTTGGTGTCAAATACACCAGTCACTTGAGCACGAGGAGTCTCACTCAAGTGATGTCCATCCCTCACTCGCAAGTGAGACTATAGACTCTTGAATTTCCAGAAAGCACAATAGAAAAACTGAAGAGAAAACAGAATATAACCACAACACTCAAGTGATAGTCAACCTCACCCGAGTGATCTTCGTCCCTCACCCGAGTGAATCCCAAATCACTCGAGTGATTCTATCAGAACTAGAAAAAGCAAAAAATAGAGGCATTTTCCCAACACTTGCCCAATTGATCCTAATAGACACAAAACTTTACCCAAAGCCACTCCCATAGAAAAACACCCAATAAACTCAATGGGATCATCAGAATCATCAAAATTCTACTCCATTATCATGCTTTAGGTTTTGGGTAACTAAATCAACAAAAAACCAATCTCATCCAAACATCACATTTCAATCACCAATCAATCTATCTATCCTAAACTCATTCTCAAATACCATTCTCATGCCAAAAACATACCAAATGAACAGTGGCACTCATTTTCGGATTCAAGCCAAAATTTCCAGAAATTATAGACTGGTTCAAATGGCATGAAACTTAGATAGATAGATTGGTTTCACATACCTCTTCAACTTCTCCAAAAACACTCTTTGATTCTCCAAGAACCAGATTTTCGTGTGGCACAAAACAACACCAAATGGCCAAACTAAAAACACCAAAATAAAGCTCTCATTCCAAGGAACAACATTAATGAAGTGAGTTTAAGAAATAGAGGCCATTTGCTTACCTTAATCACAAGCTCTTCTTCCTCCTTCTTGAGCAATAATGGCTGAGCCAAGAGAGAGAAAATGAGAGAGAAAGATGGAGAGGTGGAGTGTGAGAGATGAATGAAATGATGATGGTGATACTCCCTCCATACCTCTTTAATGAAAACCAAGGGTAGGAGAGAGAAAAATATATTTCTTTATTCCCCTTTGACTTTTCTCCCTTCACACACATACAAAATCTTGCCACATGTCTTACTCCCATTGGCTCTCATACAAAAAGCACCCAATTAGCTACTTTAATCCCTCCATTCGCCATTTAATTACACATCTCATTTTCCTCTTAATTAGTAATTAATTTCTCCCTTAATTACCAACTTATGGCCAATAATTCCATTCCTCCAATTTTTTTTTACCAATTATGACATATTAATTAGAAATGCCATGAAGTACATAATAATTCCAATTAAATTCATAATTATCCACAATAATCATGATTATCCCATAATAAAAAATTGGGATATTACAAATAACACTTGTAGAAAACAAAATCAAGAAGTGAGAGTGATATCAGCCACGGTTTAGAGAGAGAAAGTCAAGGAAATCAGGGTGAGCTTGGATACTTGTTATCTCTTGATGATTATTGCTTGTTGTGGTTGTTTAGTTGGATTTATGGCTTGATTTTCATGGCTTTGTGATTTTGGGGATGCCAAACTCATGGGTTATGTTGCCCAAATTTCCACTAATTATGATTAAAGAGTGTTTAAGAGGTTAGTTATGTGATTACAAGTGGAAAGGAAGAGCTAAATCAAGTTGAATCATGAAAAACCAATTTTTCCCTTTTTCTTAAAAGTTTAGGCCATCACATAACCGGGTCTTGGGGCTGAAATTTGATTAATTTGACCCTTCCATTGTGTTTAGAATGGAAAATTGTGTAGGGTATGTATTAAGTATGAAGTGTGAAAAGCATTAGAATGTGAAATGACAAAATAAGTCATAAAACCCTAAGTTAGGGGGCTGTCAAGGGCAAATCTGTCTTTTGGTAGTGAATTTGACAATTCTGAAGTCAAAAATAGATTCTACATGCAAAATTATCTAGGACTAGTGTAATGCCCCAATTTTTGATTAAGGGCTAATCATGATTATTGTGGATAATTATGAATTTAATTTGAATTATTATGTGTTTTATGGCAATATTAATTAATATGTCATAATTAGTGAAAAATTGAAAGAATGGCCATAAGTTAGTGATTAATAGAGAAATTGATTACTAACTAGGAGAGAAATGAGATGTGTAATTAGAATGGCTAATGGAGGGATTAAAGTGATTAATTGGGTGATTACTTTATGAGAACAAACCAAATTATGACATGTGTCAAGTGGTGATGAGGAGAGAGGTAATGGGAAGTCAATTAACCATAAAATATTCAGTTTCTCTCTCTCTTTCTTCCCTCTATTTTGCTGACAAAAGAGTATAGGAGTGTGTGTGCCATCATCATTTTATCTTCAACCTCCTTCTCTCTCTCATTTTCTCTCTCAAATTTGTCCTCCATTTCTGCAGAAAAAGGAAGAAGAAGCTTGGTGAAATAGGTAAGCTTTTGACCCTCTAAATGACCTCTAATGGAAAAATGCTCTTCTATAAAGTTGTTCCTTGTGTTGAGAACTTCATTTTCATGGTTTTAGTTTGTCCATTTGGTGTTGTTTGAGCTCTCACGAAATTTTGGACTTGGGTGAATCAAGGAACTCCTTTGGGGAAAGTTATAGAAGTGAGTAAGACAAACCTTTCTATATAGGTTTTGTGGCCATCGGTTGAGTTTGGATTTTCTGGAAATTTTGCTTTGAATTTTGAAAATGAGGGTCATTGTGTTGTTGGCATGGAATTAGTGCCTTGTTTAGTGTTTTGAATGAATTGAATTGAATTGAAGCTTAAAGGTGAAGTTTGGGAACTTTGTGTTTGGTTTTGTGCATTGGGCAAAAATAGGGCATGTAATTGGGTTGTGATTTTGGTCATTTTGAGGTTACCATTGTGTTCCTTGTGAAAATTTATGTGGGAATAGGCTTGATTATTAATTTTGGAACCATTGGACACTTTGGTAGAAAATTGGAAAATCTGTCTTGTGTGAACTCTGTCTGGGCAATCAGTTTGCATGAGTTTTTTGAATGACCAAATGGTGTTGGAAAATTCTGAAACTTTAGTCTTAAAGTTCACATCCCAAGCTTCAAAATGGACATATATTTTGTGTCACTTCGTTTAGTATTCTGGCAGGTATGATTGTCCAAAGTTTGGGATGGAAACAGAACTTTGTTTTGGAGTAGTGTTGAGTTTTGGGTAATTTTGTATTTGTGTGATGATTTGAAGTAATGAGCCATATTTTTCCTATAAAGAGAACTTAAATACCTTTCATTTGGCTTTGGAATCACCCCGTTTCAATTTTTCTAGAATTAGTTATGAATTTTGGAAGTTCAGCCAAGAATCAGGGAATTTCTTGGCCGCGGCCCAAGGCGGCTGGCCGCGGCCCAAACCTTGCTGACCTGATTCTGGTCGCAGCCCATGGGTGGCTGGCTGCGGCCAGTGACCTTCTGACTATATTTTGGCCGCGGCCTAAGGAAGGGCTGGTCGTGGCCAACCCCTGTGTTCCAGCACTTTGAGTTTTCAAAAGGAGATCTCTAATATTTTGTTTCCCAACCTTTTAGGGCTTTTATTAGAGACATTTGTGGACTCTTAAAGGTCAATTATGATAACCAAATTTAAGTGTTATGAAGTAAATTAAGTCTTGGAATAGAGTATAATTCTTCATCCTTAATTATGGTTCTAAGATTTGACATTTGCTCTACTCGGGAGAGACCGGCGCTAGGACACGCCCTGAACGACCAAGGTAGTGACTCTTCTCTCATATTGTGTATGATGTTTTGGTATGAATAACTTATCATTGAACTTTGTGAACTGTGTGCCATGGTCCATTACGGCGTGAGCACTTCAGCGTGAGCCATATAGGGATTGACGCTGGTCATCTCTAGGTCGGCCATTGAACTACCATCGTAATCGACATGGATTTTTGTGTATCTGACCAGTGGGACGGCGTTTGTGAATCCAGCCGTGGGCTGTGTGTTGATCTTACTTGTATGGCTTGTGTTATGAAATCCTTTATATGAATTCCATCTATGGTGAAATATATTGTGTGGATTGTTGTGATGTAATGCAGCGTGAGCAATCGTAAAGGATGACATGTGTCATACTAACCATTGCGGTTGTAACTGCCGTAGTAGTTGCTTTATGTGAATAATGATTTGATTTCATACCTTATTGTTGTACATACTATGATTGATTTGACACTACGGGGATTCCTTAGAATCTCACTCTCCTAAAAACCATGTTTTAGACAGTGGAGAAGGATCAAAGGGAAAGCAGGCGACGAAGAGCGAATAGAGCTCTGGTTTAGAAGTATATTTGGGTTATTGGTTATCATGTATATCATTTGAACGTTTTTGGGAAACAATTGTATATATTGGGATTGGTCGTATAGTTTTGTGTAATCCCCAAGTTAAGGGTAATGAATTGGGGGCTTTGTGCCTTTGTAAAACCCTTATTAATGAATGGAACCCGAGTGTGTCAGGAATTTGCATTATACTCTGATATTTGTGAATGAAATCAACCTGTACAGGCCATTTAGCATTGAAATGTGAAAATGAGACCGTCATGAACGGGTTTTGTAAAAGTTTTTGTAAGCCATGATTTTGGGAAGTTTGATTTTGTTTAAGTCCCAAAATCATCTAAGGTCTCTAATTCTACATCAATCACGTGTTTATGAACTAAATCTCGGCCTATGGTGGACGGGGGGTTACAATTAGGCCGGGTCATAATTTTTGAAAAAGTACAGTTGGACTGGGTACAAAGGGACTTGGACTGCATCCCTAGGGGCATTTTGGTCATTTTGCAGTTTTAAACTAAGATAACCAACAAAATGAGTTTAAAAGAGTGTAGAAGAGTACATGAATGAGTATTAACTCAATTATTGTAAAACTTAGAATTTTAGGACTGGATAGTTAGCTCGAGCCGGAACAGAATTCAGGAATAGTTTGTGAGCTGGAAAAGGGGTTGAAGCTAGCAAATCTATCTTTCATACTTTATATGAGTGTTTATATGCTCTGTGTATGCCATCTTCTATGATATAGATAATGCATTCTCTAACTAGGACGGGAAAAACACAAGTACCATTCGGAGGGAAAAGCACAAGTATCCCAACGGCCCTAACGGGGGATCCAGTTATGAGATTTAGTATCAAGAGGCTACATTGCCCAATCTGTGGTCGTGAGCCTAGCTGAGGTACGGACTAGTCAGGGTTCTAATAGTTATTGGCCTTGAATATGCGCACATTCCGATGATTGAGATTATAGTGTTATTATTCTGTTGCATTATATGGTACTTGACATATTTATTTATTGTATTTTATATGCTCGATTGTATGTTACTACTGAGATTCATTTGAGTCTTACCCTTTTTCAAATGTAATAATATTCCAGCAGAAGCTAGTGACTCTACGGGTAAGACGGTAAATACCGACAATTGAGGTTTCTGGATCAAGAAGGCATAGCTTTTGGTTATCGTAGTTTATTTTGATAGTTTTAAGGCAATTTGTATATATTTCTCAAACCCTATGAGGAATTCCTATATTATAAACAAGTACTTCTTATCAGTATATTTGTGTTATTTTTATATGCCAGTGGAACTATGCCTTTATTACTCTGATAAATATCAAAATGTCAAGAGATTTGACATTCGTTGAGTCCAAATATATGGTTTTCATATCCATATCATGCTATATCAAGTTCTCATCGAGTTATCACCTAGGCCTAGGCTAGTCTACGCCACTGCCGGATTTATCCTAAAATGATGCATCAAATTCCGTTTTCTCTTTGTTTTAATTTTATCAAATATATTATTGTTATATAAAGCTGACAAACTTGAATGTAATTTTGATATAATGTTTTCTACTCCTCTACGATTTTTATTGTTGGATGTTTTGTCATGATTTTATTAAATATGCTTTTTTTCCTTATTTTTTTTTCAAATTTATCTTTTCTATTTTGTTGATATATGGATTTTATTATGACATCTTATAAAATTGTAGTTTCTCTTTAGTGTTTGTTTGATATCTAGATCTCAAAATCTTCACAGAAGAAGTTGTTCCAAAAAATAAAATTAAAAAAAAATAAAAAAATCTAAATCTCAAAATTGCTTCTTCACCGCGATTTTGAAATCTGGATTTTTTTTATTTTTCAATTTTTAAGTTTTTTTAAACTGGTTGTCTATTATTTAGTCTAGAAAGTGCTAGAATTCTTAAACCGATAGATGTAAGACCTAACATAAAACCGGTCTAAATTGCCATTTTTAATTGGTCTTTAAAGTCTTTTTTCTAGTCGTGCAAAATCAAATAAAGAGAACAAAGAAAGGCTGAAAAACAAAAAATTAAGATTCAAAATCTCTTCAAGACCACCACCACTCCCAATGCCTTCAAGTTTCCACTTCAAGCTCTCACCTTGCAGCCTAGACTTTCTAGAAATGCAGAATGAGTGAATTTCGGTGCATCCCATCATTAAAACCCTTAATTTTGCATAATAGCAAGTGAAACATGCATATATACTCTTTCTTCGTTTGCCTTGCTTTGGCAAGGGTGTCACTCGCCTCTTCTTCTTTAGCATGCTAGCTGGTTGCAGTGAATGATAGAGAGATATTCTTCTACTTTTGGACTTTTACGCTTTGGCTAGTGTGTTGCTCGTTGAGGCGAATAACATTATGGCTCTCTTCACACTTCAACTACTTCCTTTGCTTGTTTCTGCTCCAAGCTTTGTTCCTAGTTCCACTAGTTCTTTTAAAGATTCAATGACTTGTCTCCATCCCTCCATGTCAAGCAAAAAACTTATAAGTTTCACAATTACTTTGAATAAGGCACAAAATTCATATATTGAACAAGAACTTCTATGAGTTTGCTTTACAAGTGTCTATGCACATTTTCTCGTGTAAGTCTTTAATATGCACAATTTGAGTTCAAAAATAGGTAACAAGCATAAAAAAATGTGTTAAAATATTATCAATTTCTATAAGTTATGGGGGGGATGTTGCACTGTGACCTATGCTTTCTTTCAACTTGACACACCTAAAAGCAATAAAAAGTAGCTTTTAATTCCTCTATTGTGGCTCTTGATGATTTTTTGGGTAGAAGTACTTAATCTTAAAGGCTATCCCAACTATGAGTAAATAACTCAAACTAGCTTTTGAAGCCAAAAAGCCACTTTTAAGTAAACCCACCGCGATTTCAAACATACCATAAAGAGATTAAGAATAGAAAAAATATACAAATAATGGTTTATCTCAGTTGGCTCTATCCACTTGAGCCTGTGTATAATCCTCAACCTAACCACTTGATGAGATTTCTTCTTTATAGCCATAAGTTTAATCCTGACATTTGTGAGACACTACATTCCTTCACAAAGATCCTCAAGAGATATACATCACTCTTGATTATCATACCAAGGGAAACTAACTCTCTTTAGCTAAAACCAAATCCCACATTTTTTTTATATTAACTTATTAGTAGTTGTCCTAGTTGATTTATGATCTAGTTAGTTAGTTTGAACTCCAATAGGTGGATACAACCTAGGTTAGCCCCTATACTAGACAGTTAATTAACTTAGTTTAAGTTGGTGCACTACGACAATATATTTCAAATTTGATGTCAATGCTCGATTTGGAATGGTCGCTTGAGTCATTCAAATCGAAGGTCAACAACTCAAGATATGGCTCCTAAAGTTAGTCATTTTTATAGCAAAAATCCAATGTTGTAGCATATGCAATGCAACGCAACGCAACAAGCCACAACATAAGGTACAGTTTACAATCTACATCACCCTTCCTTCCTCCGTGTCTTTAATTGTTGTGGAAGTATACTACAAAGTGGGGGATGGTCCCAATAGTTTGGGTTCTAATAACACCTCTTGATCTTATTTGTTTTGGGTATTAATTCATCTTTTAGATTGCGGGAAATTTATTTTGTGAACCCGGAGTCTTAATCATGAGTTAATTTAGTTAATTTCATGTTGTTGTCGGAAAACAACTTTACATGTACCTATACTTTTCTTTAATTTTTGATTTGGTACCTAAGTATTTTTTTCCTAAGTATATCCTTTAATATTGTTTTGTTAGCCATTAGAATGGTTAACCTCTGTAACTTTTCTACTTTAGCAATGTTAACCCAAGGGCTAATTGTGCTAAGAGAATAAAATCAAGCATTTAATTAATAGGAAAAAAACCAAAGGGAACCAATGGTTTCTATGTTTTTGTCATAGATCCTTGAAATTTGTTTGAGAGAATTATATATAGGTCCCAAATAAAAAATATTTAATTACCCACAAATTCTAGTAACTTATTAAATAAAAAATGTTAATGCATAAATATTAAAGTTTAATATGTAAATGCAACTAATAAGATTAAGGGAAACTCACGTCAAGTTCTGGTCAGGAAAAATAATATCTAAAAAGTCTTATAACTTGTAAAGGACAAGTAAAATGTGTTATTGACAAGTGAAAGTGACAGCATTGATAAATTTATGATTTTTAATTTTTATATTTTGAATTTACCTGTAATTCTCTTGAAAGCTTTTTCATTGACAAAAGAAGAAACTCGGACGAATTATATTATTCCACGCAATCCCATAGCCCTTAAAATCCAAAGGGCATTGAGCATATTCTAGTTCAAGCCAGCATATGAAAGAATCAGAACAGCCCCACAGAATCTTATTCCATTTAAAAAAGAAAAAAGCCTCACGTCTCTTCCATTTTTTATTTGGTTTTTCCTATTGGCCAAAACGAGCCATTTTCCTAAGTTGTAATTTTATAGTTACAGTTAAATTGCTATTGTCATTTATGTATCCAACTACTTTTCATGATAAATTACAATTAGGTATCCTACAACTTTTCATGATAAATGTACTTTTCATGATAAAATATATAACAACAAATAAAGGTTGCAAATTTTAAATTCTATAAATTTTTTAATGACATACTGTACTTTATAGAAAATATAATAATCAATAAATCACAGGCACTTACATCTTTAGGAAAATTGTTCAAAAATACCTCATTGGAAACTTATATGTCAAATGGGATCTTTGGATGCAAATAGTCTTCCTCGTGAGCAAAAGATTTTCCCTTGTGTTTAAACAATCTTTCCCAGTGTGCAATATATATTCCCTATGTGACCTACCCATATATTTGAACAATCTTCCCTTATATACAAAATATCTTCCCTCAAGTTCCATTTAGCAAATAAGTTTTCAATGAGGTCTTCATGAGCAATCCCTCCTACATCTTTTTTATTTGTTAAAAGGTATTTCCTCCATTCTTTAATATACAACGTACATGTGAAGTTAATTTTCATCCTAAATATAATATATATTTTTCATATTTATCAATATTTTCTAATTTACATATATTGATACTCCTTCATCAATAATAAAGAAGGAGAGGGAAGAAGGAAATTAACTCAATTAAAAAAAATTACTGTGATGTTTTAGAAAATACAAATTATCATTCCATATTTTAATTATAGGACAATATTTGGGAGTTGATCATGCTTCTAAATATAGGATATCATTTACATATTTGTCAATCTTTTTTAAATTTACCCCTATTGACGTTTCTTTAATAATAATTAAGGAGGAGAGAGATGAGGGAATTAAAGAAGATGCTTAGGATATTTTAAAAAATACATGGCATATTAACTAACTTAACTAACTTTCTTAATCTTATCAAATTCGATAAATATGTTTTATGTTAAGGACCAGAGAAGTTTATCATTTAACTTAACTAATTTTTTAATATAATTAAATTAGATAAATATGTTTTATATAAATACAACTGAGTAATTAGATAAAAATTTATTTTCAAATTATAAATATAAAAAAAATTATTTGATTCGGTATACAAAACATCAAGGGAAAATTGCTAGTAAATACCAAATAAGCCAATTAATTGCTCTTTGCCACCAACACACATGGGATACCTAACTGTCATTAAAATTGAACTTAAAAAGACAAAAAAGCCCTTAGTTTAGTTTGGAAAGATGACACGAGGCAGAAGCAAACGATTAAAGTTTATGACAGTGGCTTGTTCAGTTATCGTGTTTAGTAGAGTGCGGTGATGTGAGTCTTCTGTTGTTGCCGTCGATCACTGTGGAGTCCGCCGGAGGTCTATCACTGTGGAGTCAATAGATCACTTTGAAGCCCTTCTTCATATTTCAGTTTTTTATGGAGGTGATGATTTGTATATTGCTAGTGAAACTTAGTATTGTGCATTGCTGTGTGTGTGAGTAAGGAAATAGTAAATATAATTGGGAGTTCCTTAGATATTATAAGTTTGGCCATTATTGTGAAGTTTTTTATATTAGTTTATGGGAGTTTGTATATTGTGTATTGTGTATCGTGTATTGCGTGTAATCAGTATTGTTACCTGAATGTTATAATGATTCTGCAATGGAGATTCACATGTGATAGCCATTATGTGCAACTGATCTCCCGTTTTGTGTAATGGATCTTTTCCATACGTGTCCAATGGTCATCCACGATATGTGCAAAGGATGATCCGCTATATGCCAATGATCTTCTATTATGTGCAATTATCTTTCGTATTGGGTATTGTTGCCTGATTGTTGCTGGAAGTAATCATTCTTTTCTTTGTTGGGAGAATTGCCCAAAAATACCTTTGAGGCAAATTAATTGTTGATTGCTACCAAGCGTGCAAGTGATCTTCCGTGTGTGCAAGTGATCTTCCGTTTTGTGTAAACCATCTTCCGTGTGTGCAAAAATCTTCTATATAAATGTGCAAACAATCTTCCGTTGTGTGCAAAATATCTTCCGTTATATGCAATAGATCTTCCATGGTAGCATTCAGCAATTAATTTGTCAAAAAGGTATTTATCAGTTTGGGTCATATTGCTTGCTAGTTTTGATGAAATTGAGTTCAAAGGCAACGTGCAGTGTTGTCTTTGCAATGTTGAATGTTTTGGTAAAAAATCTTCATTGAAGCAGTTTGACTGTGCATGTTTTAGTGCATATTAGTTTATTATAGGTGAAAGTATAATTACAGATTGACTAGTTTATTATAGGTCAAACATATTGTAAAATTCAGATTAGTTGACATTAAAGCCATATTGTTGCAGGTCTAGAGTTAATGTGATGAATAGAGTGCAAAAGGAAATTTATTGCTTCTTCCACATAGGTGGGAAGATTGTCATTAATCAAAGGAGGACTCAATATGTGAGTGGGAGAGCAAATGGAAGAATGGTAAGAAAAGGAATGTTGCTCAATAAGATTAGAAGAACAATATGTTCATGTCTAGGTATTAAAGGTAAAACATTATAGTTAAGGGGTACACTGTCAACATTAGATGAAAACACTATTGTAGACATTGAGGATGATGGAGTGGAACAAATAGTAAAATTTAATGACAAATGTGCACATTTGTATATAGTTGAAGACGTTAGTGAGTTGATTAATGATGAACAACCAATGATAATTTCAGAAAGGTAAGTTACATGAATATTTACTAGTGTTTTGAAGTGGTAGGGAAGAATGAGTTATTAACTGACAATAAATTTTGATGTAGGTTAGAGACCATGGAAGGATCAGATGGGTTATGTATTGTTAGATCGTCATCAAGTAGGATATCAAAAGATCTTCCATACGTAATTCAAAGTGCACCTACACCTATCCCTGATCATGGTGCTAAGAAGTGGAAGGAATTGCTTTCATGTCCTCCCAAGAGGCTTACAAATGTTGTTGAGTTCAAAGAGGCACTGTACAAGTATAGTTTGGCACACAAATTTGCATACAAATATGTGAGTAATTGTGCAAGTAAGATGATTGTGAGATGTAAAGTGGAGGGGTGTCCATGGAAAATTACTGCATATCAAGTGGGGGAGGGAGAGTATAGCTTCTTACGTGTGGTAACGTTTGTGGAAAAGCATAATCACTCAGCACAGGATAATTTGATCATACATCACAAATCAACTGCCACCTTGACTGCTTCCATAATCAAAGATGGATTGAGGGGTTGTTTAGAGAAACCACCTCACGAGATAAGGCGTGAGGTTTATAGGGAATATGGTTTATCAATGTCTTATGATCAAGCATAGAAAGGTAAAGAGAAAGCATTGGTAGAGATACAGGGAGAGCCAGACCAATCATACATGTTGATTCCTTGGTATTGCAGAAGACTAATGGAAGTTGACCCAAGGACAGTGGTAAAATGGGAAGCATTTGCTGACCATACATTTATCAGGTTATTTATCGCATATGGATGTTGTGTGGAAGGCTTCTTGGGAGGATGCAGGCCAATTCTATATGTTGATGGAACTCACCTCAGTGGGCCGTACCGTAGGACCATGTTATCTGCTTCAACACTTGATGCTGATAATCAGCTATACCCTGTTGCTTATACCATTGTGGGTGGAGAGACTAATGATGATTGGACATGGTTTATGCAAAATGTGAAAAGTATTTTAAACTCTATTGAAGTGGTGATTGTATCAGATAGACATAATGCAATAATACATGCTGTCCGATATGTGTTCGAGAGTGAGAGGCATGCCTATTGCTATAGGCATGTAAAGGAGAACTTCAGCTCAGAGTATTCAAAAGTTCATAGAGGCCCGAGAAGAAATACACCAATCAAGAAGGAGGATGCTTTGAAGATGTTGGATGGGATTGCATATGTTAGAGTTCCTTGTGACTTTGAAAGAGCTTTAGGCAATATGGGATGTTTTAATTGTGAATTGTTAAAATGTCTACAAGAGAATGGTGATATTGAGCTTTGGGCATTGTCACAATTCCCATTCAGAAGGTGGGAGAATACAACCACTAATTTGCCCTAATCCTATAATGCATGGCTTGTGAAAAAGAGGAAACACCAAGTGTTGACATTGATAAATGAGCATAGACAGAAGCTAGCAAAGAAACTATTTGCTTCCAAGAATGCAATTTCAAACTAGAAAAATGGAGTCAGACCTAACATAGAAGCAAAGTTGAAGCATAATGTGTTGTGTGCAGTAAGGATGGAGGTATTACAACATTCTTCACACATATTTGAAGTGAAGGTAGGAGAAGTTGTTGTTAGTGTAAATCTTACAGTGAGAGAATGTAGTTGCAAGGCTTGGGAAATGTCTGGTATACCATGCTCACATGCTTGTGCATGCATCAAAGTAGTAAATGGGAGTGTTTACCGATATGTGGAAGCATGCTACTTAAGTACAACACAAGAGAAGATATATAATACAATAATGACTCCAATTAATACACATGACATTCCAAAGTTAAATGAGTTGCGATTCAGTGATTATGAGAATGAGATATTCTTGTGGCCCCCAACGACAAGCCGTCGGCCCGGGAGACCACGAACAAGTAGAAGGGAGTCTTAATTCCAGGACAGGAAAGTGTATACATGTTCTAGGTACGGGCAGGAAGGGCATACTCGAAGAAGGTGCAGGAACCCGAATCCATATTGACCTCGCGTTCTTCAAGTATACCAATGACTTTGCATCAGTAATGAGTTAATTAGATTTTAAATGACTAAATATTCATAGCGTTATATGGCCCCTCAAGTATTTTTGTGTTGTAATTGTAAATATTAATCTTATATATATAGTAGCACCATAGCTTGTGCTCACTTTTTGTATGACATAATATGAATATCTTTATATTTCAACCATACGTTGTAAACATCAGTTGCATTACTATGCTAACTTGCATTAGATGATCATTTGGCACGTATGGTAAAAATCCATTCCATAAAATAGGAGATGAATTGCACATTATGGAAGAGTAATTGCATATAATGGAATATCATTGGCACAATGGATCATCCTTTACACATGAATCAAAAGATCCATTGCACAAAACGGAAGATCAATTGCACTTTATGGAATATCAATTGCACAAAATGGAAGATCAATTGCATAAAACGGAAGATCATTGGCACATCATGGAAGAGTATATGACAATGCAAGATCATTCGCACAATGGATCATCCTTTGCACATCATGGGAGAGTAATTGCACAAAACAGAAGCTCAATTGCACATCATGGATGATCAATTGCACAAAATGGAAGATCAACTATACAATATGGAAGATCAATTGCACATCATGGAAGAGTAATTACACAAAATGGAAGATCAATTGCACAAAATAGAAGATTATTGGCACAATGGATCATCCTTTGCACATCATGGTAGAGTAATTGCACAAAATGGAAGATCAATTGCACATCATGGAAGATCAGTTGTGTAAGAGGCAAGTTTCACACAAGAGGGGGTGAATTGGGTGATGTTATAAATTTTTCGCTTGAAGTGGTGATATGTAAATATAGTAGATAGAGTAGAGTAGAGAAGATTTGAACACAGAGAGTTATACTGGTTCGGCCTAACAACAATGCCTACGTCCAGTCCTCAGAGATCAAGACCTACTGAGCTTTTCACTATATCTCCAAGATTCAATGGGCTCTCAGAACGCCACAAAACAACAATTGTCCTTAAATGGACTACGAGCAGAAATATTCTCTCAACAAGAAATTTCTCTCCCCCTTACGACAAGTCTTACGTGCAGAAAAATAACCTATGACTCTTCTCACTTGCTTATGTATACAAGACTTATGAGCAGCAACGTTCTCTCCTGCTTACACCACTGTAAGTCTTATGAGCAGCAACGTTCTCTTCTGCTTGTATCTTATAAGGCTTAAGAGTGGAAGACACAACAAGGAATTCTCTCAACAGCTTCTCTCGTAAGGAAAAACAACCCTCTCAAGGTCCCAATACCTTGAGATCAAATACACATAGAATTTTGAATTATATGAGGACTCTCTTACAGAGCAAATGAATGAACACTGAAGATCAATGTGTATACAGAGAAAAATGATGAATAGCAGAAACTTGGTATGAGCTTATGAATGCATGTGCTACGTTGTTCTAGTTTCTCCTTGATTCTCTGTATATATATAGTTGCTCCAATTTTTGCCCGTTTGGAAATTCTTCATTTGTGGAGCGGGACATTTGAAAGTATTGGCAGACACGTGCATGTTTGAATAATCTGAGTGCGGTAGGTGCCAGCGTGTTTATAATCATCTTGTCTGCCGTTGTATTACTTTCCTCATGTGGTTCAATTCAAACGTTCATATTCATGTATCATACTTTTAAAATAATCAAAACAATGTTAAACAATGATAAAAAGTAATGACGATATGAATTAATAACAATAAACCATATTCGTAATGAACGTTGTGATCGGTGGTCAAACAGGGCATCACTCGAGCATGAAAGGCTCACTTCGAGTGATCTCCTATTTTCTTTCATTTGCCTCTGTTATCGGGTTGTGCTTGCATAAATTTCAGAGAGACAAAATCTTCACTCGCGGGTGAAGAGGGGTCTCACTCGAGCACAAAACCTCTGCTCGAGTGATCTTTGCAATTTACATAGGGAATGTCTTCTCGGGTCATCACTCGCATACCATTTTGATACGGGTGAAAATTTGTACTCGCGAGTGATATGGACCCTCACTCGAGCACACTTACCTCTGCTCGAGTGAGACGCATATTCTCAAGGAATATGCTCTCAAAACCATCACTCGCATCAGGATTTCAGAGGGATAGAATTTTCACTCGCAAGCATTGATGTGTCACTCGAGCATAGATGGGTGTGCTCGAGCACGCTTGCACTTCTCTGAACTTCATGACTCTCGGCCAAGTACTCGCAGTACCTTGCTCGAGCACAGAATGCTCATGCTCGAGCATTGATGTCTCTGCTCGAGTGAATAAAGGAAGCATGCCATTACTTGCTCTCGGCCAAACACTCGCATGCCCTCACTCGCATGTGTGCTCGAGTGAGAATAACTTCTCTGCTCGAGTGCATACCTTCTGCTCGAGTGATCAAGTGAATACAAAGGGAGAATGCCTCTCGGGTACATACTTTCTGGCATTCTCTCGCACATGCTCGAGCACAGAGGTGATCTATGCTCGAGTGCAAACTTCATGCTCGAGCACTCAAGTGCAATTTCACAGCAGATATCAGTAACACATCAAGTATGCATTTGGTAACTTTGTAAACTCTTCTTAATCTTCTAAAAACATGTTTTGCCCACAATTGACTTTTTGTTATCATCAAAACTTGGGATCTAACAAGTTGCACATCATGGAAGAGTAATTGCACAAAACGGAAGATCAACTACACAATATGGAAGATCAATTGCACATCATGGAAGGTCAATTGCACATCATGGAAGAGTAATTGCACAAAATGGAAGATCAATTACACAAAATGGGAGATCATTGGCACAATAGATCATCCTTTGCACATCATGGGAGAATAATTGCACAAAATGGAAGCTCAATTGCACATCATGGAAGAGTAATTACACAAAACAGAAGATCAATTACACAATATGGAAGATCAACTACACATCATAGAAGATCAATTGCACATC
Source organism: Inga oerstediana (assembly GCA_963210345.1). Classification (NCBI taxonomy): domain Eukaryota; kingdom Viridiplantae; phylum Streptophyta; class Magnoliopsida; order Fabales; family Fabaceae; genus Inga; species Inga oerstediana. Next base: position 31,289,688 of record OY723408.1, read on the forward strand.
ATAGAAGAGTAATTGCATAAAATGGAAGATCAATTGCACAAAATGGAAGATCATTAGCATAATGGATCATCCTTTGCACATCATGAGAGAGTAATTGCACAAAACGGAAGCTCAATTGCACATCATGGAAGATCAATTGCACATCATGGAAGAGTAATTGCACAAAATAGAAGATCAACTACACAATATGGAAGCTCAATTGCAGATCATGGAAGATCAATTGCACATCATGGAAGAGTAATTGCACAAAATGGAATATCAACTACACAATATGGAAGATCAACTGCACATCATAGAAGATCAATTGCACAGAATGGAATATCAATTACACAAAACGGAAGATCGTGTTTTGCACGTATATCAATTGCACATCATGGAAGAGTAATTGCACAAAATGGAATATCAACTACACAATATGGAAGATCAACTGCACATCATGGAAGAACAACTGCACATAATGGAATATCAATTACACAAAACGGAAGATCATGTTTTGCACACAATAAACATGTTTTGCACGTATGTCAAACTTTATCGACATTTGGATTATCTAATGTTTAACAAAGTCCTATATATACAGACAGTTTAGTTTATTGCAAAACAAAATACAGACATCCCTACTTAAAGTACTTAAAGCATTCATGAAAATAACTACTTTGTCTTCTTATATCTCCAAAATGCTACGCATTATCCATTCCCGATGTTTGTTCTTCGCATGGGTAACTAGCCACCACACCACATCCAACCTCTTTTGATCCATGTCTTCCTGAACATAAAAGTTTTAAGTTAGATCCAATCATATTGTAACATGTAAAGTAAAAATTTACTCACATCAGGCATTGTGAAATTGTTCCACTCAGGCCTTCTAATATTTTCCCACATTTGTAGCCATGATATCACATACATGCCATAGTCCCATCTAAACAGAAATAAAATAGCAAAACATTAACATACAATGGATACATCTATACATACAAGAGTGTCCAACAATTTCACTAACTCACACATTGCTCTGCTGTTGAACAACACCAAATCTAAAATCAAATACAGGCTTGTGTCCATAGAGATCATGATTCTGGTGTGAGTAAATCACAAAAATGTTTGCTCTGATAAATTGCAAAGTTGAGAGCTAGTAAGTTTGTGCATGATAATAAAACAATTGGACACTTTGATTAGATGCAAGTTTCAATACCACTTTGTGTTTTTTATCCTGCAGCTCATGCAGAGCATATGCGCCACCTAGAGAATTATAGTTGGGCAGCAATGAATCAAGTAAATATGCCGTTAATTCTTTCTTCACAAACACATAACAAAACAAATGATTATCCCACACCACAGGTGCAAACACATAATCACAATCTGAGATATTATATCCCATTTTGTCAGAGTCATTGAATTTTGCATTATTGTCGATCTTCCAACTTTCAAGATTTGCCAACATGAGATCCTATGGAAAAAAACCACAACCAATTTCAGTTACTTACATTGTCACATGTTACCCATCCACCAAATAATATAGGAAATGAAAAAATAATACATTCTCACCATGAAAATCGGCTGGAATATATGACGTCTAACACATCCCCCATCACTATCTTTCTAATCTTCGACCAAAACATTCGCAATGAGTGTTACTACCTGCAATGGCATTTAGTTACAGGTTGCTTGTAGGGTTAATGCTGGTTTGAATTAAATACGAATACTATAATTACATGAAAAAGGCTCAGAACTTACACATTCGCTTATCCATCCCCGACGATTAAGGCATAACAATTCAGTTTTTCGTAGAAAGAAGTCTTTAATTTCTACATAGATTTCTTGACCAACCACGGGGTTTGTCCTACGAGTGTAGTAGCCATACGATCACTCTTTTTCATTAGGCCTTCCTGCCTTCACTATTTCTGACAAGAATGGTGAATGTATTGCAGGTTTGATTATTCTTTGAGACCTTCTCAGAGGCACCCTATCATCGAAGCCTACATCGGGAACTTCATGACCAACAACTTCAACTTGGACATGGCTGCAACTTGCATTGTCTTTTGTCCCTTGACTTTTATCCTCACTGTCCCTTCTTTGCACATCAACATCTTCAACTTCCACATGGTTGTCACTTTCTTTGTCATCCCCAACAATGTTCACCTCTTCGTCGGTATCCCTTTTAATATGTTGCTTAAATTGTTTTTCCATATGTAACAACTCAGATGCAACAGTTTGAGCCACCTTTCCCATAATTCTACAATACATTTGCCTTGTTATATGCAACAACAACACATATAAGCAAGTATAATATAAAACTGCCAAATATGCTACTAGAATAACAAATTATTAGCTCACCGATTCTTTAAATATTGTCACTTCTGGAAGGTGGAGTGTGTAGTCAGTGTCATGTTTTGGTGCGTCGCCCTCATGATTTGAGTTGGATCCTATGTCATACGGGACTGGTGGCACACATTTGAATAGAATCCCTTGCTCACTCTCATACTCCCGTTTCACAACTTCCTTGATTTTTGCATCAGTCCAAAACTAAATGGCACAGTTAGGCAATGGCGCATCTTCGGCTAGCAACGGAAACACTTGGAAAAACATTATCTACAGCAACATAAGTCATTTTACAACCACATAATAAACATTCAATTTTAAACAATGTCAAAACATTGTAATACCTACCATAACAAAATAAATGCAACCTCCAATATATTTGCTTCTCACCCCTTCTTTTAACGCATTCTTGTACTCTTTGACCTCATTCATCAAGTCTATGAGAACAAACTTACACCAATTATAACCACCCAAACTTGTCATATTAGTAGAAATAATTTTCAACAATTGGTTGGTAATACCTCCATTTTTAGGAGGAGATATTAACGTCCCTAACGTGTACAAAACCAACAATGGCTCAAACATTTCTTCTTCTTCCCTTGAAGTTATCAATTCCTTTATGTCTGACAACCTTTTTCTTGCAAATTTTTCCTTCAACTTGACAAATTGCTCACTTGTTGTATCAGCTACCTCTACGATCTCACTCTCTTCATTAGGCAAGCCAAGTAAATCTTGTATATCCTTTACAACTATTTGCCTCCTACGGTTTCTAATACATATTGAACAGGTTGTGGGGTCAATTGCTCTAACCAATTGACTGCACAGTGCATGAGGAATTTGTGTACATGTGACTTGTAATAATTTATCAAAACCAATTTTTTTAGCCTTGGCCCTCAACCTTGCATCACTTCTCACAAACTTTGCAAATTGCACAAATTGTTTTAGTAACGCTCGTGTTCGCACCTCCCCTTCTTTGATTGTAAGAGCACATCCTATACGATCTCTATCCTCCTTTGCCTTTTAGGCATACTTACTCTTTTCCTCTGTTGACAATTTTTTCCAGGCCTCCCTTACTTCTTTATCTGCGTCTTGCATTATCTTGTGTTTTTCTTTCCTCGTTTTATCATACCAATACTCTCGCTTAAACACTTGTGCTCCATTCAACCTTGGCTTCACTTCTTTCCCTGCCTTCCTTCCTTTCCCCACTATTCTTTTCACCATGCTTGTGTACAGATTTTTAAACTGATAGGGGTAACTCAAAACACATGAACTTGAAAATGCACTCAACAACTGCCTACACCAAAAACTCTGCTTATCAATCTATTTCAATGTGCAATATGCAGTAATTCCCAAACAGCAGAATTTCCTAAAAAATATATGTTGTACATAGTTAGCAACTAATTGATAAGTTGAAAATAAATGTTCTACACAGTTAGAAACAAATTAAAAAATAATAATGTGTTAGTGTCTGAATACAAATCAATCATGAATACAAATCAATTAAAATAATAATGTGTTAGTGTCTGAATACAAATCAATCATGAATACAAATCAATAAATGTCCTACACACTTGCCTGGAGACGTTAGGAGCAAAACCACCATCTTCTCCAACATTACAACCAAGCTTGAAAAAAAGACGTACTAGTTCTAATTATTTTCTGCAAGTAACAATATAAGACAGTTGAAGTGTTAGGATTGAGATATGGTTAATAAAAGACGTACCAGTCCTAATTATCAATTCAAGTAACAAAACCAAACAGGTCTCACTATAGCATTATGCTATTATCTTTAAAATGTTCATTCCAGGTGACTAAAACCTTGTAAATCACATCAAATATATAAAGGAAAATTCTTCCACTAAACCATATTAAATTCAAAAGCCCCATCCTGTTGATTTATTTTAGAAAGCACCATATAAGCATGAACATTGCTAGTAAGTAAGGCATTCTAAATTATCTCACCGGATTTTGGGAGTAGAAAAATCCCTAGGATTCCGACCTTCTTCACCACAGACGGCAGACAATGGTGGACGGCGTCCGAGGAGTGTGGAATACAAGAATAACCTGATGACGCGGGGAACAAATTAAAATCTAGATGCAAACCCAGACTGAGCAAATCATTCTCATCGGATTTTGGGAGTAGAAAAATCCCTAGGATTCCGACCTTCTTCACCACAGACGGCAAACAATGGTGGACGGCGTCCGAAGGAGTGTGGAATGCAAGAACAACCTGATGACGCGGGGAACAAATTAAAATCTAGATGCAAACCTAGATTGAGCAAATCATTCTCACCTGATTTTAGGAGTAGAAAAATCCCTAGGATTTCGACCTTCTTCACCACAGACTGCAGACAATGGTAGACGGCGTCCGAAGGAGTGTGGAATGCTTGTTTGATGAAGATTGGATCTGCTACTCACTGTACTCACACACCGAGTTGCTCTGCCTTTTCTCCTTCCTCCCTCCCGCCTAAAATGGTCTTGTCAAATTAAGGGCATTTTTATCTTTTTAAGTTCAATTTTAATGACAGTTAGGTATCCCATGTGTGTTGGTGGCAAAGAGCAATTAATTTGTTTATTTGGTATTTACCAGTGATTTTCCCAAACATCAATAGGCTATAGTAAATGGTTGATTCTGAAGTCGTCATCACCTCTCTAAGCTCTTCGGCCTTCGCCTCGAAACTTCATTGCTGCTGGTGACCTCGTCTCCTCGCTTCTCAGCTTGTCACCGTCATTCTCCTCGTTCGGCCTTTTCAGTTTGTCACCATTATTCTCTTCGGCCTTCGGTTTTGTATTCTAGATTTCTAGCTTACTTGGGGTAATTGATTGATTGATGTTTTCAGATTTTGGTGTTAATTCCTTTCTTAGAAATCTACTTGTTTAATCTCTGAAAATATGACCTTATCATCCTATGAAATTTGTGGGCTGTGGTGGAATGTAAAGTTTTGTAATTTGTTGGTGGTCTGTAACTCTCTTGATTTTATTGGCTATGAAGTTTTATATTTGTTGGTTGTGTTTTATTGATTTCATGCCATGGAGTCCCAGGGAAGGGATTGTTGTTCTCTAATTTCATGGTAGGGGTGGAAATAGGTTAGGTGGTCTGTTAGCGGCATGCGACTTGACTTGTTTCTGGGCTGACCAGGTTGATAGAATAAAAGATCAGACGTAGGTCTATTTTAAAGTTTGTTTTATTAAACAGGTTAGGTTTAGGTCTATTGATAAACCTTTTAAGTCTACCAGACCGGCCAGTTAATATAAGAAAAAAAAATTGGGCCATTCTCAACACCCACTCTCAGATTCATCCCAAACCCAATACCAATTCAATATCTCCTTAGGTTTTTATATTTTTATATCATGCAACCCCCTCACTCGAACCGAATCCACATTCCATGCTCATCCCAAAGATGAGCATGTAATGCTCATCCCCCAATTTTAGGGTTTTTTTTTTTATTTTTTGAAAAAATACTCCATGTACAAAAAGTTAATTAGCTTAAAATACCAGGTGTCAAAAAAATATTTCAAATATTGGGTGTTATTAAAAAAAATATTTCAGGTTACTGGTGTTACATGAAACATATTTTTAAATGCAGAATTAGAAATTAATTAATTTAAAATACCGAATGATAAAAATATTTTAGAATACAGTATACAATTTAATCCAAATAAATAAGAATACATAAAAAAAAAAAATGGCACTCACCTCAAAATTGAAGGATGAGCATGTTGTGCTCATCTTTTGGATGAGCATAGTATGAGAACCCCGCTCGAACCCTCGCTCTCGCCTCGCTCCACCCCGCCCCTTCCGCTTATCACCGGTCTTCCGCACTGCTCTGCCGTCTCTGTCTTGATTCTTGAAGCTTGCCGACACCGTTACAGTTCTCTTCATTCTCCATTCTAGTAAGTTCCTCTCACTCTCTTCCTCTTCTCCCTCGCTATTTCCTCTTTTTCGAAGAAAAGAAACTGATTTGGGGATTAGGGTTTTGTTTGAGCTTGGAGATGGAAAATAAATGGCTTGTATTATTTGAAGTCTAAAAATGATGAGTTTCAGGATTTCTTTGGGCCTGTGGTTAAATGATGGATGCTAAAATGTACATTGACATATATTTCCTTGTTTTTGTGGCTTCTTGAAAATTGATTTTGTCAAAATTCGATACCTCTCGATATGCATTTGAACGAAGCCTACCAAAATCCTTCCTTTCCATCCATTTGCTTTCAGCTTCCTCAGAGGGAGTTTGAAATCTAAAATCCTTGTATAAAATCCTTGTCACTTTGAGGTTTGTCGCTTTTGAATTTTACATGAGTTAGGACTTGGTCCTTAGATGCTTAAGTTAGCTATGCAAGGCTACATATTTTTCGAAAAGATTCTAGCTTTTTATTCTGTTGATCACGAGTGGCCCCTTAGATGCTTGAGTTTGCTGTGTAAGGTTGCTGACTTTGATGAGTCGCATGAAAGTTTGGATCTTGTTTTGCTATGTAAGCTTGAAAAGATGAGGTTTAATTGCAATGAATATAATTATCAACATATTATGCTTTCATGCACTGAGGATGTTGAAGGGACACTGTGAGAGCTGTACATTATACACTAACATGGTGGGCATATAATATTGGTGGACTCCCCATTTGTTAGTTGTAAATGTTGTTTTATATGGATGGTGAGTGTTTACTGTCATGACTTCCTTAATTTTAGGTATTCAAATGTCATTGGACTAAATACAGAAACTTGTCCTGCCTGTCGTGGCACATGTAAATCTGTAATTGCAAAATTTGCTTACGTAGTGATAATTCAATCCCGGTATTTTTAACTGCTCTATTATACCATCCAGTGAAGTATGCCTCTGAAATTCATTGAAGATTTGATGCAAAATAATATCAATTCCTATAATTATTACTTGTTTAATTGTGTTATGATCTAATAATATGTGTTTGATTTCTTCTTTTCCAGGTCTTTGAACTAGAAGAAGAAATTACATTGAAGATTTGATGCGTTGTGTTTGGTGGCTATACTGATTTGGTTTAAATTGTAATTGTAATCAAAATTCTTTTGTTTTATTTGGTGTTATCTTGTTGATTGATTAGATTATATGTATTTTGGATAATTTGTATCAAGTTATTGTAATTTTAGTTTATGTAATTATGGCCTGTTTTCGGCCTGTTTAAATGTGGCCTCTTTTGGCCTATTAGCCTGTTTAGAGTTTTTAGAAATACAGGCTTTTTAAACAGGCTTCAGGCCAGGCCAAACTTTTGTACAGGTCAAGCTTAGGCTAAAAAAAAGGCTTGTGACCAAGCTCAGGCCTACTTATTGTAATACAGCCCTGGCTTGTTAAGGGCAAAATCTGGCTTGGCCTGTTTCCACCCCTACTCGTGTATAATGATTTATTCATTTACTTGCATCACCGGCCTGACCCAAGTTAACCCGGTCTACCATCCACTGACCTCGACCGGGTTCAGTGACAAAACCTTTTTTCTTAATTATAGGTTATAACTATATGCCTATGACTAAACCCCATGACGTTTTGTTCTCTGAAGGTAAAAAAATGACCTTTCGTTCTCATTAGCAGGTCGAAGTCCCCAACCACCACCACCGATCCGGTGATGCCTGTCTTTTCTGATACTTGTCAGCGCTGAGCCTATTATTGGAGGAGAATGAGCCATTGCATATAGAGAGAAGTGGATTTTCTGAAGAAATGGCTGGTAATTCTACAAACTACACTTATTTCTTCGGTTTGATGATAGAGTTCGCTATTGTCAATATCTGTATGTGTGTATGCATCTGGATACAGTGATAAAATCTTGCAGAGAGGCAAGTCTTTTACTGGGATTTTCGGACAGGATTAATTTAGCAAGAGATAGAAAAAGTTGCAGTGCAAAATATGATAGTTAGTGTGGTGCTGAACTATTTTTCACATCTAATTTGTTGTTTGTATTTGATTTCTTTTCCTTTTTTTTTTGAGTTTGTGCATTCAATATCTATTTTTGCTGTTTGCTTATACTTGTTATTGAACTTAAATGCTTTCTGTGCTCTGTTCTTCATTTTCTGGTTTCAATTTTGCCTTGATTTCTTTGTTTCTTGGATGAAACTCAAATTAATTGTTATCCCCAATTGCAGATAATGAAGAACCAGTGATTATAGCAAATACACTCGATCAATTATCAATCAATAAGTACAAGCGCTGGCAATGGTGGTCTTTGGTGGCAGTTAACATCACTTTTCTCATAGTGGGGCAATCTGTTGCTGTTCTTCTTGGAAGATTTTATTATGATCAAGGTGGAAATAGCAAATGGATGGCTACTTTGGTCCAAACTGCCGCTTTCCCATTTCTGTATATTCCATTGTTTTTAATTCCTTCTCCTCAGGAGGCCTCTACCTCTTTCCGATCTTCTATAAAAATTCTCGCCTTGATCTACATTATTCTTGGAGTCTTACTAGCTGCTGACAATATGTTATATTCTACCGGACTCCTTTACCTCGCTGCTTCAACACATTCACTGATTTGTGCATCCCAGTTGGCTTTTAATGCTGTTTTCTCTTATTTTATCAATAATCAGAAATTCACTGCTTTGATCATCAACTCTACAGTGGTCCTCTCTTTATCTGCCGCACTTATTGCTATTAATGATGATGAAGCAGAAGGACCAGCTGGTATTTCCCATGGAAAATACATTCTTGGTTTCCTTTGTACCCTTGGAGCCTCAGCATTGTACTCATTGTTGCTTTCCCTCATGCAACTCTCTTTTCAGAAGGTTCTGAAAAAGGAAACATTCTCTGTTGTTTTGGACATGCAAATCTATACTTCGCTTGTTGCCACTTGTGCTTCTGTTGTAGGTCTATTTGCAAGTGGGGAGTGGAGAACGTTGCATGATGAAATGGAGGGGTTTGGCAAGGGAAGAGTGGCTTATGTGATGACTTTGGTTTGGACGGCTGTAGCTTGGCAGGTTTGTTCTGTTGGAGTTGTTGGCCTGATTTTCATGGTGTCTTCTCTGTTCTCCAATGTTATCAGTACTCTCTCTTTGGCTGTAACTCCTATTGCATCTTTGATAGTATTTCATGACAAGATGAATGGTGTGAAGATAATTGCTATGCTTATGGCTCTCTGGGGTTTTACTACTTATATCTATCAGAATTATCTTGATGATTCTAGGCATAGAAGAAGACAAGCTGCTATTGATAAATCACGCAGTGATACTTCATGCTGAGAACACTGTTACTTTGCTTGGGAACTAAGACACCTTTTGCCTATTCCCCGTTTTGTATTTGTATTTATGTAGAGCAACAAATGATTTTTCTTTTTGTTTTTCATCTGTCCTTTAGTTTTGGTAGAACTTGTGAGAGCTAGTATGGTTATGTACTTATGTCCACATTGTGGCTACCATTTTTTGCTGATAAAAGTACTAATAAAACAAGGGAATTGTTAGGTTTTTTATTCGGGCACAATATTATTCCTCATCTGATCTTCACATATGGGTAGCACTATATTCTTTACAAGTTTTGGTAATCATTGGAAGTTTCTGGATTTGAGCAACCCTTCTGTTAGTTTTAAGACTTTTGTGGAAAGATGTAATTTCACCTTTTTCAATATATATATATATATATATATATATATGTATTTGTAAAATTAATGTTTTGGTCTTGATGAAGTATTTGTAACTAGGAGAAACAGTGTGCTTTTTTAACAACAGATAGGCTTACAACAACCCTTATTGGCTGTTGAATAAATATAATATATATATATATATATAAAAATCCTAAAGGAAGCTAAAATATGCACAAACCATGAACAGATGGTTTCCTCCCATGCCTCATGTTGCTCCCGGATTTCTTTATTTATTTTACCTCGTTCTTATTATTCCAATTCTTTTCTTTTCTGTTTGTTCAAAATTCAAATTCAAACACCAACCATATGTATCCAGCCAGCAACTCTTTTGAAAGTTTTTCTCTCAACTTTGCCTCCCCGTTTTTCTTTATGATCAGAGAATAGCGTCTCTGTATAAGCTCCACCACTGCATGAACTTCCTCCACAGCCTCCAATTTCTTAAAACCTTTTCTGTATGTTGCTGTTATTGAGATCCGAGGAGATTTGAGCTCATTAGATATCTGGTCATGGTAGCAAGGAGTTCAATGCAATTGTCATAGGGTACGAGATCGGATGATTAGTTTCAGTGATCCAGGCAGCAGAAAAGATGGAGGAAGCTCAGGTTTTAACTTGAGAAGGATTTTTATGCTCTTAATGTTCACTCCTCTTGCATGTAGGGTTTTGGTGTTAAATCTTCAAATCATGAAGGACCTTTGAAACTGGTTGTATCTTTTCTAGCTTTTCTGTAATACTAGAATGCAATATCATTCTTGGTACTTGCATATGTAAACTTTTCATGGACGGTTCTCAATTGCAGCCATTTTCTTTTTTTGTTTTGGCAGGATTTGAAAGAAGAAATGGGAAGTTCTGATTCCTGAATGTAAGTTAGAACATTTGATTTGAAAGCTGTTATTCGTATTACAACTTGAAGCCATTTGCTTTTAAGAAACCAATCTTTTGCATCGTTTTCCAATTGTCTCATACAAGAAACATTACATGGTAATTATCCAGATGGATAAGAATTAGTTACTTCTTAAGGATAGGAGATACTTGAGGATTCAAAAGGAACAGAGTAGTTTTTATCATTTGTATTTTTGCAAACAGTGCATTTTCAAATATGTGAAATGTTGTGATACATTTTGCAGCTATTTCATAATTGATCAGAGAAATGATATATTGCTAATGAGTGGGGGAAAAGAAAAAGAATCTACAGTTACTGGACCTTAATTCAACCTTTGATGACATTGGATGAAGAATTATGAATTTTGATGCTCTAGCATTCCTAAGAAACATGTTCTTTCGCCGCTATCAAGCAAGAGGAGAATCAAAAGATACTCCACCTTACAGGGCCAAACACGCTCCATAGGTGTTGGTGATTCTATAGCACGGTGGCGGCTGGAGAGACTCGATAAACAACGGCAACATGCTATGGTGCATTGCCATAAGGCAGGCCACATGAGCAGGGTGTGTTGGAAGCTTCATGGTAAACCAATCAAAGTGAAGATGAGAAATAAGCATGAGGGCGGTGGGTACATGGACAGACTGAAAAGAAAGGTCAAACATTTTCTCCATAGATTTGGCCTCATTTGGTTTGCGTAATGGAATGGAAAAAAAATGTGATTTCTTAATTTTGAAATGTCAGATGCCTGGTATAAAAATTAATGATAAAAAGAAATAATTTCTGTGATATAGTAGATATTTCATATCTTTATTGTGTACAATGAAAAAAGAATTCTTTTCTTTGTGCTAAACCAAACCGGGACCGGGCCTCTCCACTTTGCCTCCACTTAGGCAAAGTGATGCTGTTTTGTATACAATCTTAGTCATTCATTTTAATTTCTAATCTCAGCCGTTGGTGTTTTAAAAATACCAAATCTTTCATACTCTCATGTGCTATAGCGCTTTCATCCTTTTGGCGTACAAAAAAAGGTGATCAGCTGTGCGAGTAAGAAACCATCAAAGAAGGAGGGAAACAACGATTATAATATTTCTGAAGATTCAGACCATAACGTCTTTTATTTGGCTAGCACACATTGAAAGAGATAAATTATTAATTATGAATTTGATTGTTGAGTATGATCAAGGTTCTGAAACCTGGATTGACCACTGAACCGATCGGAGTACTAAGTTAAGGGTTAGTGGGTCAGATCGGAGTCAAACCGAAATTAACCCGGGACTACTAAACTGGTGAGAAATTGAAGATTTTAGGCTTATTGATATGAAATTCTAAAGAAAAATTTAAAAAAAAAATCGAATTTTAATAAAAAAATAAAAAATTGATGAATCAGACCGGTTTCCTAGCCGGTTCGCCAGTTCCTAAGCCGGCCGGTCCAAAACACTGAGTAAGATCCTCTATTGTCATCTTAATTTATGGTATCACCACTAATTTACAGTCATATAAGTGAAGATAAATTATCTGGTTGATTATTTAAAAAGGTTACATTCGTTAATCTAACAGATGGAAGTAAGCAATCTACAGACATGGTTGTGGTGGGTATTGGAATATGCCCAAATATTGTGCAATTAAGAAAGGAGACCCACGTTTTAAAGAACCTGCCAGTGATGGTGGAAGACAGCAGAGGAACAGAGGTGGCGACAATGAAGTAATGGCACTCTCCATTTATATTAAACGGCACCGTTTTTTGTCACTTAGCCATCCATCTCTTGTTTCCCCTAGATTGATGCCGTTTTGCTCACAGGGATGATGTCTTTTTTTTTTTTTAAAAAAAGAAACCTCAGCCAAATTCTTCTCAGCATTCACCACGGCCCATCTGATCGTTTAAGGCTTCTTGGCCGTTGGCTCTTATAAGACCTTTATCTTTTTTTCATATTTTTCAGAGTGTTTACGTGCAGTTCGGTGAACACACAAAAATAGCATAAAAATATTGATAAAAATGACATAATTATATTACAGGAATTCCCACAGGGACTTGTACATAATATTTACAGACCTTAAAATAATAGAAAGCCTGCAGATAACCAACGTTAGCACTTAAACTTGACCGGAACCTTCAGTTGCCGGTAATTACAACTCTACCCTTCAAGCCGATTGCTTCTGCTGGAATGTTTTTAAATATTGGAAAGGGTGAGATTCGAATGAATCTCAGTAGTAATATGCAATCTGTCATATAAAATGCGACAGATAATATGCTATACACCATGTAATACAACATAATAATAATACAAACAATAGGGCATGTGCATATGAGTCAGGGTTACTTCCCTACTATCTGTAAACCTCTATAAATGTGCCTACTTGCACAATACCCTACTCGGCAATATAGTATTCATATTACAGAAGATGACATACACAAAGCATATAATAATCACATAGTATATGAAAGAAAGAGTTACTACCTGAAATAACCCTTTTCTGTCTAACCATCTAACTGTCTTGATTTGGCTCGAGCTATTGATATGTCTTAAAATTCCAAGTTTTACAAGAATTGAGTTAATACACATTCATGTACTACTCTAAACTCTTTTAAATTCATTTTGTTGGTTATCTTATCTTTAAAATACAAAATTACCAAAATGCCCCTAGGGAGCCGGTCCAAGTCCCTTTGTACCCAGTCTAACTGTACTTTTCCAAAAATTATGACCCAAGCTAATCCTACACAATTTCCCGTGTAGAATCCATTTTTGACCTCGAATTAGTCAAATTCATGCTCAAATTACAAATTTACCCTTGGTAGCCACTATGTTAGGGTTTTAGGGGTAAAATTGTCATTTCACACCCTAAAGCCTTCACACTTCATATTATACATGATCCCTATACAATTTTCCATTCTAAACCCAATGGAATAATCAAAAACACCAAAATCCAGTCCAAACACAGCTCAAAACAGGTCCAGACGAAATTCCATAAAAATTAGGAAAAATAGAATTTCTTAATTTCATTCAACCGAACATCTTCTTTTCATTCCTATTCACTTGTTTAACCACTTAAACACCTCTTGAACATGATTAATCAAAATTTGGGCAACATCTCCCCTTAAGGTTTGGCATCCCCAAATCACAAAACAATCCAAAACAAAGCCACAAATCAACCAAAATAACAACAACAACCTTGAATTTAATAAGATAACAAGGTTTTATGGCTTTATATTTGATTTTCTTCTTTGTCTCTCTAACACATCATCTCTCTCTCTCCTTCTTTCCTCTTGACTTGTCTTGCTACAAGTGTATTTCAAGATGGCATAGAGATTAGAAGGTGTTTCTATGAATTAGAAGGCAAGAACAAGTGCAAATTACTTGCAACTTCCCTTGATTTTGCCTCTTGAATTCTTGTGCTTCTCTCTTGTTATATATGTTCTTGAAGCGCTCTCTCTCTCTCTCTCTCTCTCTCTCTCTCTCTCTCTCTCTCTCTCTCTCTCTCTCTCTCTCTCTCTCTCTCTATTTCCTTTTTGCTGGCTGAAAATGTCAAGAGGCAAAGGATAGATATGCTTTTAAATATCTCAACTCCACCTCCTTAAAATAATATATTTTATTACAATTAACACATGCCATTTTAATTGATATCATCATCTTTTTCTTTCCTTTCCTCTCTCCTTATTGATGTATAAGGGGCCTTTGAAGGAGTCAAATGAGCTTCTATATTATCACCATCCATCTCTTTGAAATTAACATGTAATGGCCATTTAACACTTGCCTTACTTTATTGACTTTTCAATACACACTTTTTGCTTGGCATAAATGCTTCTACATAGCATGATTTATGCCCAACTATTCATTTCCTCTTACCTCTCTCCTTTTTCAACCATACTTTGCTTGGTCACAATTGCTCCCTCTTAATTAAATTGGAGCCAAGCATTAATTTTCCCTTGCTTTTATTCATGTTGGACGTCCCACGCACAAGAAAAGGGAAAAATATAGGCTTTGAATTAAATCTAGCCAAATGACTATCTTGCCCATATATTTTTATCATTACCTTTTTAATTTCGCACATAGACTAAAAGCTGAGAGAATTTTCATCAAACTTTGAAAATTCATATCTTTATTAATAGATATCCAATTGTAGTGGTCCCAAAGGCTATGTAATCCTTATTAAGTCTATTTTTAAGAAAAAATATTTTCTTTAGCCAACTGGATGCACAACATTCCAGAATTATCGTTTATTGGACATTGTCACTGAAACTTGCTAGTTTCACTTAGCTAATTTAAAAAATACATAACTCTTTGTGTACAATTCCAAATGACTTATATGACCTATCAAATTAAAGCTTGATAAGTCTATTTTTATTATGAAAAATTTCATACTTATTAGACATCATTGGATTGTCCAAAACCATCACACAACCAGACTGCCATGTAGGAAAACACGTTGGCAACAAATTGTAACTTTGTGAGTTGTTCCAATGACCTAGAATTTATAACCAGGGGCTAACAGTCCACCTGATTCAAGCTTATTCTCAAGCCTCTACATCACAAAATTCAAGATATTACAGTCCTCATGGTCATTTTCGCCGTCACCAATTTGCATAATCAACTGGAGAATAGAGTTGAAGTTGGATTCTTCCATACCCACTGACTTCTTATTCCTTAAAATGGTTTAATTGTATCCCTTTACTTCACAAATTAAGTTTACCCTCTCCTGGTTCAAAGGATTTGTGTTTTCAGTCTCATTCTCTAAAAAGAAATTTGATGCAACGTCAGTACCTGTTGTTGTGCTTCTTTCATGACCATTCAAAAGAAGCATCTTTCCCTCAAGGTGCATTCGCATTATATGCTTAATTTTGTAGAGTTCAAATGAAAATGTCCTTCTTAGTTCTTAGCTATTAGAGTGAGGTCTTGATGGCTTATCTCTAAACTTAAACTCTCACAATGGGCAATGATGAATGCTGAGGAAAATTTGTTTGAGCCTTTTTTTAATATATAAAACCCTCCCTCTACTCTGTAGCAAAACATCATAACTCCAAGGGAAAACAAGAGGTGGATGGCTCAAAGACAACAAACGGTGCTGTTTAATATAAATGGAGAGAAATGGAAAGTGTGCTTCAATGGAGACATCCCTTGCCAAATTTTCCATTGGTTGATTTAATTTGGTTCAATTTTTCTTCTTAGTAATAAATTCCATGCATTAAATGGTCATCAATGGGTGTTTAGTTTATTATTTGAAATTTAAAATATTTCAAATTCAAATTCAGATTTATATTTCAATTTCAAATTTCAATCTGAATTTTTAAACTTATTATTTATGGTAATAGTTGGCGGTTGGTCCATCTGTCAATTGTTCTATCCCCATTTTGATTCAGAAAAAAAAAACATTTCAGAATTTTTTTTATTCCATTTAAATGAATTCAAATTTATTTAGGCACAAGAGCTTTTCTGGATACAACATTTTGTCCGCTTTAAAATTTAAATATGAACGTTAGGCATCTCATTGTGTTTGCTTTAAACATAAAAAGCGGGTTCATTATTTCTCAGTAATTCCAACCTCCATTTCCCCATTAAATCCAACATTCATGTGTCCATTGAACACAAAAAATGGACTCATTATTTTCCATGAATTTCAACGTTAAAATTGATGAGGAAATTATTTTTAATCGACTTTATGGCTGATTGAATTAGTCTTTAACCTTGTCAAAGCTATGCCAACGTCTTTGATCATGTGGCCTATTTAAGGCATTGTCTACATAAGGCTCGTAGATTGCACTCGAGCTTTTGAGCTCTTCTTTCCCCTGCATGTGTTTTGTCTTACTGAGTTCTATTATCTTCCGTAGTTATACTCACCCTGTTACACAGGAAAGGTTTGCTTAATCCTGGGGAGCGTCACTTCTTATCTGCCAGTAGTTGCAAAATAGCTCTTAAGGACAGTGTCTTTAGGCAAGACTCAAATCAACTCTCTTATTTGCAGGTAATGCCGTTGACAGGGGATCTGCATGTCACTATAGAGGACTTGAAAGATCCACTAAATTGTATGATAATTTTGGAGTACCGCCAACAATCTTAAGAGCTATACCTTTATAGATGGTTTTGAACTCGTCTGTGGTGGAGTTATTGAATAAGAAGACCCCAAAACTTTGTTCTAAGTCTGTAGTTTTATTTTAGTTTTCCTCTTGTGTAGGAATATTGTTTTGGTCTCACTGTTTATTTGTGCCTCATTATAGGATATATTTGGAGTCCTCATTACGAAGAAGCTAGCGGGTCTAAATAGGCTGCTCCTCGTCTTCATGGGGGTATTGAGACGTTAAAAATTTAATTTTGTGGAGCTAATCTTAGATTGGCACGAACCCTCTAGTCATTATAAAGGCTAGAGATGACTTGAACATTGTGTTTTGACTCACATATCAGGGCACAGCTACTTGGTATGGAGATCCAAGCTGGTGATAGACGTGAACTCGATGAAAACGTGTCTTGAGACAGTGGGTTCGATAATGTCTTTGAATGATACTAGGTTATGTGTCTCAGGAGGCCATTTGTGATTTTAGAAGCCAAATGTCACAAGTTGTTGTGATATAAAAATATTTGGAGTGTGGTTTGCAAAAGCAGTTGTGTTGTGTTTCTGGAAAAGTGTTCTAGAGGAGTTTCCGAAATCATGGTGGATTTATGGGAGGTTTTATTGTTTTAGTTATTGAACAATGAACATAATCGGTTTTAACAATTTGTAACTTCCTAATACTTCCTCAAAGTTCTCTTCAAGATATCAAATATGGTTTTTACAAAGGGGGAAAATGGCTTTAAACGTTTCAGTGGTAAACATATTATTTTAATCTGTTGCCTTTACTCATTGGTAATTTAAGTGATATCTATTTTGATTAGATTAAAAGTGGGGTAATATGTGTGCAGCTTCATAAATATAACTATATGGTGGTTTTAATCTAAATTTTAGTGTAGAAATTAGATATATTCATGAGCTTAAGTGATGAGCTTTATTAAAGGTTATCATGTAAAACACTAATTGAGATTAGTATAACAACACTTGAGAAGTTCTAATTAGAATGGAAGGGGATTACATAGTGAGATACTGATTTAATTAGAATTATTACTGGTAAAATCTGAAAATATTTTTGGGTTATTTGAAAGTGTTGGGGCGTATAATACATGGGGGCACCTTATAAATTTTAAAGTTGCAAATTTTTTCTAGCCTCATTTGATAAAGTCAAATTGTGATTTAAAATTAATTAAGTGGATGCTTTGTTATTTGCTACCGAGAGCAAATTTTATGAATTATCAAAATTTCTATGTTGATTGAAACAAGTTTTATGTAATATGGAAATTTAATCATTTATCCATAGTAGATAAATGTGATTTTCATAAATTGAGACTATATAATTATCTTGGTGTAAGAATATACATGTGAATATTCTTTATGATGCTAACATTGTTTGAAGTGGTTTTGTAACTCGATCTGGGTATGCACAGATTTTTGAGAATTTGCTGCCTTAATGAATTTCAATCCTTGTGATGCCCTATTGTATTGAGATACACAAATGTTAACTGTTTTTCAGTTTTTATGTGAGTAAAACTACTAGTAGCCAAAACAAAATATTATGTAAGTCAGAGTTTATTACTGTGGAATTGGCTAAAATTGAAGGCTAAGTTGTTAAAAACTTCTTGTGGAGGAAAACCGACACTTAGTGTCGATTAGTTGTGACTGCCAAATGGCATCCATTGTTAAGAGAACAATGGTGCAAGTGAACATTATTTGAGATATTTTGTGAATAAGCGCTTAAAACTATGGAGTTATCTCAATCGATTTTGTGAAGTTAAAAGTGGGCCTATCAAATCTAATAACAAAACCCCTGAGAAAGAAAATAACTATTGAAACACAGAGGAGATGTGACTGAAGCCAATTCGAAATTAACAACAATGGTCAACCCAACCTTTATGACAGATGATCCCATGAAGAAGGGTTATATAGGTAAAAACAAGTCATTCGTTAGTTTTGCTATAACTAAATAAATTGAAAGTCCCTTCCTATGATACGAGAAAGTGCTAGAATGCATTTTGACAAGGCTGAGTGAAAGCTTTTAATGATTTCATAATCCTACAGGATGATATACTCATTATAGGTGCATTCATGAAATCACCTCTATGAATGTAGAGTGAAGCCGTTCTTATAAGATTATGGTAAAATCTCTAGAGCATTCGTTATGCACCAGGCACGCGCATGGCCATTTTAATGTGCAAAACTGACGTTAACATAGGAAATGTAGGGGCATAATATGATTCTTAATGCCTCTAGCACGCACCCAAGAGTTGTTGGTTCATAGAAGCATGCTTTACTAACAACTCTGTGTACTAAGTGTTATTGGTCTAGGTCTAGTTCATAGTCCATAGGACCACCAGATACAATGATTAGGCATCCATGACAATGAGCTACCGAAAGAAATCTGACAATATCTCCCCACCCATTATGAGCGAGTTAAACATGGAGTGGGTGCTTTTATTAGAGATTTCTTAGAAAAATTCAAATTTATTTAGGCACAAGAGCTTTTCTGGATACACCAATTTGTCCACTTTAGAATTTAAATATGAACGTTGGGCATCTCATTATGTTTGCTTTAAACATAAAAAACGGGTTCATTATTTCTTTTTAATTCCAACGTTCATTTCCCCATTAAATCCAACATTCATGTTTACTAAAAATGGATACATTATTTTCCATACATTTCAATGTTAAAACTGATGGGGAAATTGATTTTAATTGACTTTATGGCTGACTGAATTAGTTTTTAACCGTGTCAAAGTTGTGCCAACATCTCTGATCATGTGGCCTATTTAGGGCATTGTCTACAGAAGGCTCGTAAATTGCACTCGTGCTTTTGAGCTCCTCTTTCCTCCTCTTGTGTTTTGTCCTGCCGCTACTACAAACAGTGGTTTTAACATCCCTATTTTACACTTTTAACGTCCAAAAACTGGGAGACATCTACTTGGGGGCGTAGTATGTTTTAAGAAAAGACATCCTCAAAAAATGGGACGTCTAAAGTCCCCACGTGGTGGGACTTTAGACGTCCCTTTTCCAAATTTGGGACGTTAAAAAGTTTGATTTTTTTTCTAAAAATGATTATTCATATTCTGCATTACCCAGCAAATTCAAACTGCAGAAACAAAATAGAAGATGGATTCATAAACCACAATGTTCGTTACAAAATGGTAAGGACATCCAACACTACTACTATATATACATACAAGAACAACTCATACAACCTACTACTATATATGTACAATAACAACCAGAAAGTGTCAAAACGCTGTCATCGCACAACTACTAACTAATATAAATAAAAAGTTTTCAGATCTATATGTTGAAGAAGATGTTCAACAAAAAGGTCTAGATCAAATTAATGTCTTCATGTAGATAGGCATCTTCATTATCATAGATATGAAAATTAGAAAATAAGCTTTGATGAAATGAATCAAGCAAATGAATTAATTAACATTTCAATTACAACACCAAAAATATTATCATTTGAGAATGAAGAAGCGATTACTTTTTCAAAATCACTAATAATTCCACTTTGAGTGATGTTATACATATAAAGTATAACATAATATCCGCATTTAATGTTGCTAGGTTGTCAAGGGCACTTTAAATCAAAGCCAATTGGTTGTTAAAATCAATAAAGATTTATCTAAAACGACCGTCAATGAAAGGATTAGAATCGAAACTACTTACTTGCGGATAAAACTACTTTGGGTATCTAACAACTTTACCCTTGCATGACCTGCCTAGGACTCTATATGTTTGAGTCGCACTATCATGAAAATCAAAATCAACAGAAATTAGAACTATTCATTTTTTTAAGAGTCAATAAAATACAAACAAAATAACTTACGTGTCGAAGACGGATTTTGTATCTTTGTCCGGCCTTTTACGCAAGGGATCAAACCAATAGACTACGTTGCGGTGAGGACATATAACACACAAACTCCAGTGGTAACTATAAAACATGTACAAATTAAAATGAAGTTAGATGACAAGGCAATTATTTATTAAACATCTTAAATAGACAAAATTAAAATATGAATCATTGAACAATGGGTGCTAAATAACAACAAAGTTTGGTCTCTCCCATTGCGTAGCCCACATAGTGAGTCCTTGCCGCCATAGTATTGGTATCCCCTATTGTGTTTGCAGGACATAAGAATCCATACAAATCAGGTCTTTCCATATCTGTGCAGAGGAGGCGGTGGAAGATGCTATAATAGAATTAAAATAAGGAATGCATTATTGAATGTATGAAATCAAAAAACCACTACATGAATTGTACGGGAAAATTGAAAAAAAAAATTACCAGATTGCAAATTTCCCCCATTCTACATCTATCTCTTCCAACCTGATAAACTGCTTGAGATCTGTATTGTCAATCGTGTAGGGATACTCTAATGTAAGGCCCACAATCCCTTGAGGTATCTTCAAGTCAACCTGTTTAATGCTTTTGTAGATCTATTACAGCTGTACTAAGTAGGGCCATTTCCTCGCATCTTCGTCATCCTTTTAAAACATCAAAAAACAAATTGTTATTAGGATGCCAACAGATTTTCAGTAATAGTAAGGTAATGCCTACCATTGGAGGTGTTACCCCTGAACCAATAAGATTGTGAGGCCAAAGGATGAAAGATCCTATCGCCTGATTTAACTGTTAAGATCGGTAGGCACAGCGGAAGAATTTTAAAAATTTTACCGATCCTAATCGAGGATCTATCTAGAGCCGGGAATACGAGCCGGCCCTTCACGGGCTTGGGCCTAAACGGGCCGGCCCGTTTAGGCCCATTTGCTAAAAAATACAATATTTTTAGGCCCTCGGCCCTACAGGGCTGGCCCTTCACGGACTCGGGCCTAAACGAGCTTAAACTCATTTTAATTCAAAAAAAATTATTTTTTAAGTTTTACAATTTATTTATTATTTTGCTTTAAATTGAGATACATTATTTTTAAAACCCATAAATTTTTAGTTAAAATAATCATCTAATGTCCAAATTAGCCTATTTTTTAAAGTTTAAATTAATAAATCATTGTAGAAAATAAAATAAATCAAACAAATTAATAAGTGTTTGCCTGTTATTAATACTCTATTACGTATTTAGGTGTCTCTCATATTGATAATTTGATATAATGATATTATATTTATTAATTTATTTTAAAAAAAATATTAAACGGGCCTAAAAGGGCTGGCCTTCAGGGCTGCAGGGCCGGCCCTTTTAGGCCCGCTTCTCTTTTTAGCCTCTAAATCATAAGCCCAGTCTTTGTAGGGCTCGGGCCTAAACGGGCCGGCCCGACGGGTTCAGCCCGAATTCCCGGCTCTAGATCTATCAACGGCGTTTAAACCAAGTTGAAATGATTCATACCTTTTATGATTCAGGGTTTTCACGATCTCTAGGAGCTAACACGTTAGGTCCGCTCCCTCTACCGGTATCCACACGAATGTTCTCCAACCGAGACTGCGTGCTAGCGCCTCTAATATCTCCTAGGGTTTCCCTTGCGGCTCTCAATTCTCATGTGTATCTCAGTATATCTGCTCTATCAAGTTTATAACTTATGAGTGCTATTTTTCAAATTTCAAAATTAATCATTATTAATTTTGAAATTAATTAACTATTAATTATCTTGATGAGCTAATTAAATAAATTCAGTTTAAATTAAAATTGTCCAACAGTTTTAATTTAACCTATTTATTTAACCCAAATAAAGAGCCATTAGATTTAAGTTATCTTCATAAATTAAATCTGAGATACCATATCTCTATCATGTTAGTTATTAGATTTAATTTATCTTAATAAATTAAATTTAAACCTAACACAATATAATAATATCATATAATATATATATATATATATATGTGTGTGTGTGTGTGTGTACACACACACACACACATATATATATATATGTGTGTATATATAATATGTATTTCAAAAATACATATCTATATAATATTATTAACGAATTTTTTATATTACATATATACATATATATATAAATATAAAATTTGTCCACCCTAATTAAACATTATCTCGTATTGGGCCATTCTTGTGTGCGACCCTGTAGGCCCATATGAAGTTGGCAATGGGCCAATAACTGTACTAACCCACAAGTCACAAGCGGCCTCTAGCAAGACATCACGACTACCCAATTCATATGAGGATCATTAACACGATGCAACCTGTCATACAACCATGTCACATCCCTTTTGTCACATGATATATCGGTCAAGGATGAGGCATGGATAATGTCATCCTCTTATTCCTGACTATTACTTTCTCAATTCCTGAGTAGTCTGACAATAGAAATGGAAACTCCTTTCCATTGTAGTATGGCCATACATTTCTCCGACTTACTCATCGAGGGGCCCAGTAGGGGCCCAGTAATATCTCTCTACTAATGTGAGGGACAAATTCCATCTTGATCATTCATATTCCTTTGCATGAAAAACCACCAAGCCCGATTATAGCCTTTATCATCACCCAGT
This sequence comes from Inga oerstediana, assembly GCA_963210345.1. NCBI lineage: Eukaryota > Viridiplantae > Streptophyta > Magnoliopsida > Fabales > Fabaceae > Inga > Inga oerstediana. The sequence continues at coordinate 31,312,987 of OY723408.1, forward strand.
CAAAGGTGACTTTTGACTAGTTCAAAGCTTAGCAACTCTCATGTAGGAATCCATGATGACCTCAGGTCAAAGGGCATTGTGACATGGTTATACATGAGAAAAGCTTATGACTTGATCCATGTAGCTTTCTCATAGTGGGTCGGTCCAGCACCTTGTACTCTTACAAGTGCCTAATACTTTGAATCGTATCTCCATATCTTATCAAAGTCATATTGATCTTGTTTCATCTCTGCTCCCGCATAGATGACTGACTAGGGACATTTTAGGACAATCTTTATGAATTATCCAAGGATACAATTATCACAGTGAACATACAAATAATATGATAACAGAATGGAGAAATTTTATTAAATTAATAATGTTCAAAGTACAATGATTGGCCCTTTGGGCACAATTTCCAACACTAACGTGCGAACCTCTAGATCAGGAATAAGGATGGTTGTATCTTCTTCCCCCTCTCTAACACTTGTCACATTCAGCCTACGAAAATCATACGGAATTTGGTGATGATGGTGGGTGGTAGCACGTGTGAGAATGAGAGTATAGGCAACAACACGCAACAATGGATCATCTAAATAGAGGGTGGAAGGGTCTCCCGACGCTGGAGTGGGAGAAGGGTTGTTAGATATGATTAGTTTTGATGATGTCAAATATAGATATGACATGATAAGAGCAAAAAGTTTAAATAATGTATTTCTTTGACTAACTACTATATTTAATGTTACATATTTTGTAGATTAGTTAAGCAAAGAATGAAGAAGATTGAATTAATGAAAATGAACAAGAGGAAGAAGAAGAAAGAAATTGAAGATAATTAAGGAGATGCTTACTTTGGTTATGAAGAATGATTATCAAGAGGAAAACTAGGAAGAAAGATATTAAAGAATGAAGAACTTGGAAGATCTATCATGAATATCAAGATTCAAGTTGTTAGATGTGATATTGGAGGTTTCTATAATGATACCGGAGGTTTCTATGATCAAATGATGGTTGGAATAGGTTAATACGAAGCTAAGATGACTTATATATGAGTTTTGGCACTTCTAGAGGTGTTATGCTCGAGCACAAGGTGTTATGCTCGAGCACAGGAAGAACACACTCGAGCACAGATGGATTCACTCGAGCACGGGGTGTATACTCTGTTCTACTCTGTTTTACATTCAGCCTGAGCGAGGTCTGGTATTTTGATCATATCTCTCAAACCACATGTCGGATTGACCCGAAACCGGTGGAATATTAAAGAGGACTCACAACACGTAAATTTGGCACCAGGATCACATTGAAAGAAGATCAAATGGTGGAGATATGATCTGTGGAAGAAGACAGTGAAATCACCGTTACTTTTTGACACAGGTTCGGCATTTTGCACGTAACTTACAAAATACACATCGGATTGAGACGAGACCAGTGCCAAATGAAAGTAGACTCAAAGAGCTTTTCATGGATAGGTAATTTGCCTAATTTGAACGTATATTCTAGGAGGTATGCCTTCTGGAAGTTGATGCTTGTGCAGACTAGCGAAATATACACTCTTTCGATCATAACTTGCAGAATACAAGGAGTTTGGAGCTGATTCTTGTTGCATTGGAATGAATTTGGCAAGACCTTTCTTATGATACATCATTTGAATCAAATAAACAAAATTTTTCTAAAGTGGCCCCACATCACCCGCGAGTGTAAAAACTGACTCTCTGAAAAAGTTGTGCGAGTGATGTCCAGAAGCAGCTGAAACGTGAAGGAAATTTCATCACTCGAGCACTAGGATCCATGCTCGAGCATTGGATGATTTCTCACTCGAGCACATGGAAGTTTTGACGTGGAAGTGATAACCCGAGAAGAAGTTTGTACGTGGAAGCATGAAACTCACTCGAGCATGACTGGTTGTGCTCGAGTGATTCGAAAATTCACTCGAGTAGATGCGAGTGAAGTGCAGCGAGTGCTTGCCCGAGAGGAAGTCAGAATGCGGAAATATGAACTGCACTCGAGTGAGGCATATTGCACTCGAAGTGAGGACCCGACAGAACGTGGTAGAATGCACAAACAAAACAGAGCCTCACAACCATCAATCCAAACATGGTTAAACGTTATACAATCATTATGTTTTCACTTGTTATTGTTTCTAAACATTATCTAACATATATTTCAAGTGTAAAACAGGAGATTAAATATTTGGGTTGTATCTTCAAGAACGGAGGTCACAGCGAATATCTTCACTCAACGTGATGAGTCACAGAAGCCAGAAAATCATCTTTTGACCAATGATCCAACATACCCATGACTAATACTTCATCATATTAGTAATTAAGTATTTTACAGTGTGAAACAGGAAATTTAACGGTGAGCTTACAGATTCAAATGAAAGAGTCAAGAATGGCGGGCGATATCATTACACACCGAGCATTAGCTACCTACCACGACAAGTAACTGACCCACCATGAGAGAATGTTTGGAAACTCAAACGAATTCATCCCGCTCCACAATGTGATGTACAACTCAAAATGAGACATGCGGCTCCTCAACGTGACGCTCTGCTTTGCAACGGAAATCTCATGGTAGCTTGTTTTTCAAATATGCTCAACGGACAAAATGACTCCAACGGATGAATGCTCACAACGGTCATCATCTTCATCAACTATAAATAAGAGAGCACTCAAAGTTGATAGAAGACAGAGAAAACAGTGCAACGACACCAACATGCGAATAACATGAATCCTCTGCTTCTACCTAAACTCTCTCTGTTTTCCAGTTTCAGTATTACTTATCATTGAGAGAGTGATTATTTGTATTGTACTTCAGTGAGCATTATATCCACTCTGTGAGAGAGTCTGTAAACACTTTCAACTATATTTCTGAGTTGATCTCAAGGTAGAGGGACCTTAAGAGGGTTGATTTTCTTACGGGGAAGCAGTAGAGAGAATTGCCGTAAGACATTCTGCTCGTAAGACTTACAAGGTGCAAGCAGTAGAGAACGTTGCTGCTTATAAGACTTACAGGGGTGTAAGCAGGAGAGAACGTTGCTGCTCGTAAGACTTGCATGAGTAAGCAGGAGAGGAAGATCTTTGGGATTGCTCTGCTCGTAAGACTTGTCGTAAGGGGGAGTATCTTGGTGAGAAATTTGTAAAAGGTTTCACAAGTACCCGGCTAAACTTGTGAGATTGTAAAGGCTTTTCTTGTGCCTGGATTAAACGAGAAGATAGTGGATTTGAAAATCTCAGGAGGAGCCTGGGTACTGGACGTAGGCCATCACAGATTGGACCGAACCAGGATAAATCACAGTTTGCATATTCTCTTCCCTAAACTCTTATATTTCCAGCATATATTATTTAATCTAACTATTGATTTATAAACCTTCATACTTACTGCTTTCATTAAGATACGAAAAGATTTCTAAAGTTCTTAAGTTTTTATTATACACCCAATTCACCCCCCTCTTGGGTGATAGCCGGTTCTAACAAGGGTCACCAAGTGGTTCCTCCAGAGGGTTGTAACTTCCTTTGGTGCTAAGAAAGGCTGGGGATTCCTGAGTTCTACGCTCGTCACTTGCCTTATGCGATTCGAACATCTTTAGCATTTCAAGTTGAAGCTCTGGCAATAGCTCTTGTCGGAGCTTGTCACAAAGTTTGGCCTCGAGCTCTTGCTTGACTTCCTCTCGAAGCTTGGCCACAAGGTCCATACTAGGTCCAGCTTGTGACGAATAACGTGAGTCTTATCCAAAATACCTCGCGGCACTAACTCGCCGTGTCTCTCCTCGAACACGACCAGGGTCATATGCCTTCCCAATAGCTGTTGACAAGATGTCCATCCATCTACCTGAATTGAACGAACCTTGGCTACTATGATCTTCTAGTTTATCCTGTAGCATACAATTTATCATAAATGTATCGAAACCACTCTTGATATGAAAAAAATTAGGTACTTATGGTATAACTACTTACAATCCTCGCAGTAACATCAACAACTATCGGATTTATGTACTTCCCACCCTTAATCCTCCCTGCTTTCCATTTTTTGTGATGTGGAGGAGATGCCGGGGCCTGGATAACAATGCTAGGATCTGATTCCGCTGCTTCCTTCATTTTCTCTGACTCTTCTTGCATTATTTGCCGCTCAAGCTTCCGATAACCACTACGAGACATGTAATGATGATATTTATTTTCTTCTTGTCTTTGTGCATTTGCTGCACTTAATTCCTATAAATGAAAAAAAACCAATCATATCAAGTATATCAAAATCAAAAGCTCTATATCATTATGACAGAAATCTTACCAAAAATTGAGGATCTTCCCGTGATGCCACAAACAACCTCCAGTCCTCTGGAGACAAATACGAATAGTACTGACATGGATCCTGACCCCTAAGTTTGCCTCGAATATACCATGCTGTTAGCTTGTTCTTGAAACCTTTCCAGCGTAGGCGAACCTCCCCTATCCAGTGCTTGTACATCTCCTCAGTGTCTGGGACATCGTATGTTTGCTGCAAGGTAAAACATAAGATAATTACATTTGAAGCAATAAGAATAAAGCTACAATTATAATAGATGTATCAAAACTTATATACTAGAAGTGTTTGCCAAATCATGTCTTTCGTTTTTCGGGGAACCAATCTCCAATTATCGTAGGTAATGCGCACTTTGCTTTGACTCAAATACCCTAAGTAGCTAATGAAATGGTCATTCTCAGGACCAACTGGATTCATATTGGCATTGAAGTCTATATGCAGCCTCTCTTGTTGATGTTTATGATGTACAACCAATGCTCCTATCTTTGTACAACCTCTAACCCTTCTTGCAATGGGTTCATCTCTAGGCCTTTTGTCATCCCCAACACTTTGTGATGAGTCACTAGAGTTGTCTATATTCCGGTTAACACAAAAAGTATCATCAGATAAGTAAATAAATTGCAATAAAAATAAAATAAATTAAGCAGGAGTAAAACAAAAAAACCACACAGTTTTCTTTTATAAGTTAAGGTCTTACTCTATATTGTTTCCCATATTCCTTCACCATGGTCATTTCTTACAACATATTCTTCATCATCTACCAATTCTACTTCATTTGTTCTAGGTGAAGTTGTTGTGAAAGGTGGTGTGTCGTCAAGGTTAAAGGTCGGATCACCATACTTCTGTTTTTTACTTTTAAGCACAATGGACATTTTCTTGCTCGCAGGATTTGTGATATAAAATACTTGTTTCGCCTAGCTTGTTAAAATGAAGGCCTAATCTCTATTGCCAATGTAATATCCCAAATTGTAATTAAGGGCTAATAACTTCAAAGTGATGTAATTAATGCTAACTAAACACTCTTGAAGTAAATAATGTGAATTATGATGCAAATGTGTTTGATGATGGTTTATTAAGCATTGTGACAATCAGGGGCAAAACGGTAAATTTACCGACCGATTGGACAGTTACCGAAGAGGAAACTCATTGGTAATTGATATCAATGGCTAAGATTGAATAAGCAAAGGAGTGGGATTGTGTGTGCATGTGATCATGTGAGGGTTTAGAAGGGGGCACAAGATGTTGACACATGTCAACACAAGAACCATGGATTGAGGTCAAAGAGTCAACAATTGCAACTCCTTTCCCTCCTCCATTTTAAGTCGGCCAAGGGCCTAAGTGCACCACAAAATTATGATTCCATCATCATCTTCTCACCTCTCACCTCTCCTCCATTTTCGCCAAGAACAAGCAAGAAAGGGAAAGAAGGAGCTTGAGTTTTAGGTAAGGTCTTGTCCCTAAATGCTCCACTCACCTTTATTAATATTGTTCAAGGGGTTGAGAACTTTATTCCTATGGTTTCATATTTTTGATTAGTGGAGTTTGAGAACTTGTGGGGATTTGAAAGTTAGTGAATCAAAGAAATAGCTTTGGAAAGAAGTTGTAATGAGTATGTGATACCTTTTGGTATAATTGTTGTGGTCATTGGTTTGGTTTTGGGAATTTTGAATTTTTGCCCTGATTTTTGGTCTAATTTGAATGCTTGAATTGGTTAGTGTGTGGTAGAGAATGTGGTGTTAAATTGTGTCTTTGAGCCATGGGAGTTGATTTGGAATTTTGGGATGGAATGGATTGCAATGTGTGTGTTGATTGGAGATGTTAAGGTGATGTGTGGTGATAGTGGTAGAACTTGCCCATGGATAATGAATTTGGTCATTTTGATGGCTCCAATGTGTTCCTTGAGCCAAATTGTGTAAAAATGGTATGTGATTTGAAATTAGGGACCATTGGAAGCCAATTGGCAAAATCTGGAAAAATCTGGTCAATGTAAGTCTGTTCTGGACAGTCAGATGGTGTGGACGTTTTTACTGGGCAAATGATGTTGAAAAATTATGAAACTTTCCAGTCTTAAAGTTCACATCTCAAGCTTCACAATGGACATAAACTTTGTGTCATTTCGCTTTTTGAGCTGGGAGTTTGAACTGTCCAAAGTTTGGCATCAAAACTGGACCCAGTTTTGGCACAACGTTAGGTTTTTGGTAAATCTGGATTTTTGTGGTGATTTCCAGTAATGGCCAATATTTTTCCTTGAAAGAGGACTTAAATAGCTTTCATTTGGCTTTGGAATCATCTTATTTCGATTTTTCTTGAATTAGTTATGAGTTTTGGAAGTTCAGCCAGAAACTGGATTTTCTTGGGCCGCGGCCCGTGGATTCTGGGCCGCAGCCCAAATGTTTCTGAGCATGTCTGGACAGTTTTGGGCCGCAGCCCATGGATTTTGGGCCGCGGCCCACCCCCAAAAATATGTGTTTTGCACTTTTGAAAGGTGGTTTTGGGTATAGTCTTTCCCAACCCTTTAGGCATATGTTTAGGCCTAAAATAGCCACCTAAAGAGTCTAAATGAGAACCAACATAAAGTATTATGAAATTAGGAAACTTGGAAAAGAGATTGATTTATTGTCCCTACTTTGGTTTATAGGATTCGACATTTGCCGTCCTCGTGAGCCCACTGAGCCTGCAAACGTCAGGAATGAATGAGGTAGTGACTTTTCTTTTGTACCATATATGATGCATTGTATGTGTGTTATATCGTTGATTTGTAATGAATTCGTATGCTGCGACATCTGTGGATTTGTGTTAGCACTGTCATTCCAATAGTCCTTGAGTAGCTAACAACGGTTCGGGTTAGGACGATGTGCCTTCCCGGCGGAGAAAGGGGATGAGGATGAGGTGTGATATATGTGATTATGTGAGCCGAAAGGCTATTTGTGGAGGCCGACGGGCCATTTGTGAAAGCCGAATAGCTGTATGGGCTATAAGGCTATATGTATGCACTGCCACGCCAATAGTCCCTGAGTAGCTAACAACGGTTCGGGTTAGGCGGTGTTCCTTCCCGGCGGAGAAAGGGGATGAGGGTGGAGTGTGATTTGTGGTGCTGCTGCTGTATGATGATTTGCTTACATGCTGTGTGCTTATGTGTGGTATAAATGTTTTGTTACTACTGGGATTCTCTTGAATCTCATTCTTTCCTTTAACTAACCTTTCAGACAGGGCGAGTGGCTCTAAGGAGAAGCGTACGACCCGGAGCGGTTAGAATCCTGTAGGGACATTTATTTTGGTTATGTTGGTTAAACCTGTTGGACAGGGTGTCTGTATATTATGTTGGTTGCAAAGAATAGTTGAACGTAGTTGTGTAGTCCCCTATATGGAGGTTGTAAACCCTTTTTGTGTATGAATGGAACCCGGGGGTTGCCGGGATTGCTATTAGATATTCTGATATGAATGAATGTGAATTAACTGCACAGGTGATTATATTCGATAATTGAACTTGAGATCGGAATAGGAAAGAAGTTTTGAAAATTTTATAAAGTCCCTACTTCACAGGGAGTTCTAAATGAGTTTTGAACTATTCGACGGTCTCTAAACCAACTTAATTACGTAATATCGAATTATAATTACGCTATTTAAGGCAGGGGGTTACAGCCAACTCTTCGAAGATCGACAGAGACAAATCCAAATTGTTTATCTATTATTATAGCATTATTGCTAACCCACTTACATTTGAATAAAAGCAACTTTGAACTTGTTGTATGTAATCTCCCATATTTCTTCTATAACTCCATAATAGGCCATAGACGCTAATATGGGGTTTTATCTCTCGAACTGGTGCATGGCTTCAGCTTCTACCATCACCCTACTATTTTGCATGGTACTTCTGTCATCTTGCTCTTTTGTATAGAAAGAATAGCCGTTTATATCATAACTGGTCTAAGAAATGACCTGAAATGAAGGCCCCCAAGCTAGCCACTCGATTGTCTTAGACACACCTGTCTCGTGCGAAACCTTTTCCTCGAACCACTCTAGGAATGTCTTGTTTTTCTTAATAGCAATCTGCATGTCATTCTTCCTTGGATTCTTGTTCTTCAAAGTCTCTCTGTGTTCATCTATGTAAGGTTGAACTTCTTCCATATTATTCAGGATATACAAGTGTGCTTGTAACACCTCTTCACGAAGAACATTCTTTACTTTCAGTCCCCGTGTTCCCTTGCTTCTCCCCTCTTCATGCCGAAATTGTTCCTTCTTCCTTGACATATAATCTTTGCAAAAATTCATAGCCTCCTCAACTACATATCTTTATACTATTGAGGCTTCTGGTTGATAAGGATTTTTAGAATACCCTTTTAAGATCTTCATGTATCGCTCGAAAGGGTACATCTACCTCAGGTAAATTGGACCGCAGATCCTTACCTCCTTTACCAAATGAACTATCAAATGCACCATTATATCAAAAAATGAAGGAGGAAAATGCTTCTCTAGTTGTGACAAAATAATGTAACCCTCATTTTCTAGTTCATCCAAATTTTCAGTGTCAATGACATTATTACTTATAGCATTGAAGAAAACGCATAATCTTGTTACAGTGGTTCGTACTTCATCTTTCATTATGCCTCTAATAGCTACCGGTAATAGTTATTGCATCAACACATGATAATCATGGGACTTCATTCCCACTAACTTCAAATCGTCCATTAAGACACATCTTCTCACATTCGAGGAATACCCTTATGGCACCTTAATTTCATGCAAACACCCACACAAACTTCTTTTCTCTGCTTTTGATAGTGTATGAGCTGCTGGCTCCATTTATGCCCTCCTACCATCATCTCTTAGTTGTGGATGTAACCGTTCTCTTATTCCCATATCAACAAGGTCTAATCTCGCACTAATTCCATCTTTAGTCTTCCCTGGTATGTGCAAAATCATACTGACAAGGATCGCAAACATTCTTCTCCACATGCATCACATCAATACTGTGTCTCACGTCAAGCCAATGCCAATATGGAAGATCAAAGAAAATGGATCTCTTCTTCCATATGTTCTTATCACCCGCAGTCCTCTGATTCTTACCAAAAGTGACATTGATACGTTCCACTCGACTGTAAACTTCCTGTAACCCCCTCAGTAATTATATCCGAAATACGCGATTAAAATGAAATAGAGACCAATAATAATCAAATAACATTTACTAACCCATCACATGATGGGGTTTTCAAAAATACCTTTCGAAATCATTTATAAACTTGGTCTCATGTTCCCATTTCGAATACAATTACTACGTGAAGATAAATCACATTCATATAAATATCAGAGTGCACAACATAATCATCCCGGCAATCTCGGGTACATACCTTTGCTAAAGATATACAGGACACAATTGCCCATTACAATTCTTCAAATGGGAATTACACAATCTCATCTCGAATGAGTCCTGCCGCTCCCTCCACGAGCCACTTGCCCTGTCTAAATTGTTGGTAAGGGAGGGTGAGATTCGAGAGAATCTCAGTAGGGAAACATTATCAATATGCAGGCAAGATAAGTGTTTAATGCATGACATGCTTGCATCACATAACTCATGCACACATACAATGACAAATCTATAAGCTCAATGCTTCGAACGATACACATATGGCCATAGCATATATTGAAACATAGCTTCAAATCATTCATACATGTTCCACATAATCAAGCAAAGCAATAACATGCATCAACACATTAATACAGTTATCAGAGCATGCAGGAGAGATAAGTTCCCTACCTCCAGTCTTTTCTCCTCGATTTGCGTGCCAGCAACTCGGGGCTTCACATTCGATCCTACAATGTCAAATGTACTATTTAGACACTTCCATAGTGTTTCTGGGGGTTATATGAGGCTATATTGAAAATTTACTAAAATACCCCCGGGGACCCGGCCCGGCCCGGCCCCGCCGTACCCGGTTTGGCTGTACTTTTCTTAAAATTTTGACATGGGCTATTCTGACATATTTTCGCCCAAGGAATCCATTTCCGGACTCGGAATTACAAAATTCATTGCCAAAAGACGAAATTGCCCTTGGCAGCCCTTATTTCAGTGTTTTAGAGGCATTTTCATAATTATGCTTTCTCGGCCTTTTCTGAAAAAGTGCCCAACTGTAACCCCACCTAATTTTCCCTCCTGAACTCAATGGAAGCATCAAATCATTGAAAATCCAACTCTAACATACACAAAACAGTACTGGCTGAAACAGGGTTTTATGGAAAAACAAAGTGATTTCCAAACTTCCAACCTTCCAAACACCTCCAATACACCTCTAATCACTTGTTTAACTATGTAATCACATCTTGACATGATTAATGGAAAGTTAGGCAGCATAACCCCTAGGGTTTGCATTATCCCAAATTTACAAAATTCATGGAATCAAAGCCAAACAACCAAATAACAACAAATACCACCAAGAACAATCAAGAAACATCAAGATTCAATAGAGTTCTTGGATTTACCTTAGCTTTCTCCACTCTATCTCACATGGCCGTCCTTCACCTCCTCCTTTTCTCTTAATTGAGTTGACTAAACATGGTTTAAGAGAGGGTTTGAGGTTTAGGAAGGGAATTCATGAGATTTGCAAGCACAACCACAAGGATTTTCATGGGATACTCACCTTGGATGACCATGAAGCTTGACCTTCTTGCTCCTTGGCTTCTCTTCTTGCGTCTCTCTCTCTCTCTCAATTTCACTCCGCTGATACGAAAATGAAGAGGGAAAGAAAGAACATTGGCTTTATCCTATTATCTCACTTCTTACCTTTGGAATATTTTATTGCAAGTTTTTAAACACATGCATAATTAAATTAATCCTCATCTTTTCTTGGGCCCTTTTACTTGGCCGAAAGTGTATGTGGGGAGGGAGTAATATCATGTTTTAATCCAGCAATTTATCCTCCACCACAAACATTTACATGAGTTGCAATTGTTGACTTTTGTTGTGTTTGAATTTATCTATATCAAAACTAACGTCATAAGCTTTATTAGAGCCAACTATTCTTCCCTCTTTAGTCAGCCCATAACCACGTGCCATGAGTCCAAATTAGTGCCAAAATAGGCTGATCACCATTTATCTCATAATTACAAAGTTGCCATCACATTATTTCTTTATTTTCGGATTTATCAGAAAATATGGCAGATTTTCTGCCCTAACTTTGAAAAATCATAACTAATGCTAGAAACATCAAATTAGAGTGATTCCAAAGCCTATAGAACCCTTATTGAGTCTAGTTTCAAGGAAAAATATAGACTTTTGCTTTATAGAATCACAAAATTCCCAGAATTTCAATCTTTGCATATTGTTCCAGAAATTTCACAGTTTTTATGTGCTGACTTCAAAAATTCATATCTTTTTGTGTATAGCTCTAATTGAGTCATATGACATATCAAATTAAAGCTTAGGACGTCTACTTTCATCTTGTAAAATTTCATAATTTTTTCTTATCATTTGTTAATTCAAAATCATATGACAAGCTCACTACCTTATAGGCGATTTCACCGAAAGCGTAATTATATTATCCAAAATTCACCATTTTACTTTCTTAATACCCCAAAGATATTAGAAACATTAGAGAATATATTTGGGACACTTGCTAAACCGGGGCTTAACAGTTTGCTTAATTTAGGCTTATTCTCAAGCCTCCAATCCCAAAATTCGGGGTATTACATTTCTCCCCCCGTTCAATAAATTTCGTCCTCGAAATTTGTCGCACCACATAAACCATAAACTCGGATGCCTCTTCATGACGGCTTTCGTTTCACAAATTAGTCTATCTTGGGAAAGTTTTTGCTAGACCACTCCCACAATTAGTGCATCACAATTCAGATTCTCGGAAGAATCTTACACAATAAATGCAACTCAGTTGCCACAAACTGCAATCGGCCCATTTCACGATTGTTGTACGAACACATTCACCACACATTTTGCCAAACAGATGCAATCGTCTTCACGTACGATTGCCACAACACCATCATCACATAACCACAATCGCTGCAAGCCCCCCAATTCATGAGTGGCTAGTGCATCTCGATATCTGGAGGCTCTAACTTATGAGCCATATCATAAGATCTTGGTAATTGGGCGGCATAGACCACCACTCTGCTTAACTCAAACTAGTTACTCCTTCCGAGAGTAACCCCAAAACACCACAACCTCAATACATCAAACGACAGCCTTAGCTGTATACACAAACATTCAGCTTCTGCTATATCCACTTTCACAGCTTTATCCTTACCCGTACACCCACCAGTAACTCCACTAGTGGTAACCGGGACTTTTGGGAATTCACAACAATATCACATCTGTATCAACTTTCATGGTGTCGCCCTCACCCGTACACCCACCAGTGACTCCGCTAGTGGTAAACGGGACTTTTGGGTATCAACACAATATTACTTCTGTATCAACTTTCATGGTGTCGCCCTCACCCGTACACCCACCAGTGACTCCGCTAGTGGTAACCGGGACTTTTGGGTATCAACACAATATTACTTCTGTATCAACTTTCATGGTGTCGCCCTCACCCGTACACCCACCAGTGACTCCGCTAGTGGTAACCGGGACTTTTGGGTATCAACACAATGTCACATCATCTGGTTACTCCGGAATCTCAATTTCTTCTATCCAAAGTACCCGATCGTAATGGCCCACCTAGAGTCTCAGTCTCTTCTATCCAGGCACCTTTTATTGTCACACCCCCCTTAATGGGTGCCCACGCTTCCGCTGCGTGGTTGGCTCCCACATCACACCTGTCCGATGGATGCCCGTGGGTTACCGGACTCACAATTTTATTGTCACACCCCTTCAGAGTGCCCACCCCCCTGGTCAACTACGTACCAGGGCTACGATGGCTGTCCCCTGACTGGGACTGGCAGGCAGCTGGGTTACTCACCTTTTACCCAGGACTCACAAGAAAATTCACTTCCTTATCAAACGTACATTGCAGACTCTAATTTTACGCACCGCCTTTCGGCCTTGGGTCAACACCGGTGCAACCAACGTGGTGGCTAGCCAGGCTGGCCATGCCGGGGTAATTGCCCTCACAAACAAGAATCCCCGATCATGTAGTCGAATTCGCCATCAGCTAAACTAGCTCTGCTCTGCTACGACATACCTCAATCCCAACTTGTTCATAACTATCACAAATTCACAATCACACTCCACCCTTATCCCCTTTTACCACCGGGAAGACACACAGTCTTTACCCGAACCGTTGCTAGCGACTCAGGGACTATTGGCGTGGCAGTGCACATACATAGCCTCGCGGCTCACAAATAGTCAATCCCCCGTAACTACCGCCCCACCGGAACGGTCCTCCGCCATAGGAATCACCCCATACGGCCGCAGGTGAGAAACTCACAATACACAATTGCAACAAGCTGGAACCAGGCATTTTAATAATTCCACCCATCACAAATTCTTTTCACCAAACTAGGATCCTTCAAGACCCCTTTTTCACAAAATAATCCGGACTTCGAAGTTTTACCTCCCGAAGCCATGATTAACACATCATTCTCACAGTAACCTCGAGCTTCTGCTCAACGCAATTCTCAAACATATCTCATTCTCACGCTTCCGCTGTACACTCTGAGGTCAATCTCCTCATCTGTGCTTTAACAATGTCAAGTTGATTTAACAGGAGTCCCATAGAAATCTCCTACTACAACTGACAACATTCACAATTTATTCCAGATCTTGGCCCCATTCAACTCAAATCAATTAGAGCCATAACCAGCACTTCGTTGAGATCCCATACTCCCAACATTCCTAGAGCTCTATTCTACGATTCAACGTCATGGAGAGTGCACACTAAGGTTTGTCATCACGGCAGCTGCACACTAGGGTTTGTCGTCACGGCGGCTGTCACAAATTTTTTTTTTATAAATATTGTCACACCCCTTCAGAGTGCCCACCTCCCTGGTCAACTACGTACCAGGGCTCCGCTGGCCGGCCCTTACACTGAGCCTGGCAGGCAGCTGGGTTACTCATATTTCACCCAGGACTCACATATCCCCCGTATCTCCACCGCCCCGAAGGCACGGTCCTCCCACTGTGTGCCATACACACCCTCAGTGGGCCGCAGGTAATAAACACATAAATAGCCGCTCTGATCAGACGTCGCCGTAGGTAGCCCTCTCCGATCAGAACTCCCCGTAGGTTGCCTTTTCCACTTCGAATCCTCGTAGATAACTTTTTTTTCCTGCGCTAGATTAACAACTAGAACGCTTAGGGTACCTGATACACATTTCAATTTAAGTCTAGTACCATACTCTGGCACCACAGACCATCCAGGTCAAATCCAATTCCTAGGAATCAGCTCAACTATTAAGTCAAATCCTTGGATCAAAACTCAATTCCCAACCTCAGTTGAACCGAAAATCACTTCCCTCATTTTCATGGCGCATCACAACTCCAACACAAATCCAAATATCTTTGCCAGCCTAGGGCACACCAGTCCCCTAGGTCTTAAGGCCTTTACACCCACAAACTCAATATGATATCACTACATGTAACATTATACCACCTAGGGTTTCTCACCAAACGTCTAGGTTGGAGCCATAATCAACCTAGAACCTCAATATCACACATCTAGGAAATCATTTTCCTTAGTTCTCTAATCAAATGATGGGTCTGATTACCTCCACCTCTAGGTCTACACCTCAAATTCTCGGGTGAATCATGCTGACTCACCATATCCACAACACAAATAATGTATACACAATCCCTTAATCTCATATATCCACAAACAACAGGGACCATAATGTGTATACCACAACAAACAAAGCCATTCCCTATGACTTAAGGCAGAAACTACTGCCATTATCCTAGCAAATCCTTTACATGCCAGGAACTGCAGCTCTGATACCAAAATGTAACCCCCTCAGTAATTATATCCGAAATACGCGATTAAAATGAAATAGAGACCAATAATAATCAAATAACATTTACTAACCCATCACATGATGGGGTTTTCAAAAATACCTTTCGAAATCATTTATAAACTTGGTCTCATGTTCCCATTTCGAATACAATTACTACGTGAAGATAAATCACATTCATATAAATATCAGAGTGCACAACATAATCATCCCGGCAATCTCGGGTACATACCTTTGCTAAAGATATACAGGACACAATTGCCCATTACAATTCTTCAAATGGGAATTACACAATCTCATCTCGAATGAGTCCTGCCGCTCCCTCCACGAGCCACTTGCCCTGTCTAAATTGTTGGTAAGGGAGGGTGAGATTCGAGAGAATCTCAGTAGGGAAACATTATCAATATGCAGGCAAGATAAGTGTTTAATGCATGACATGCTTGCATCACATAACTCATGCACACATACAATGACAAATCTATAAGCTCAATGCTTCGAACGATACACATATGGCCATAGCATATATTGAAACATAGCTTCAAATCATTCATACATGTTCCACATAATCAAGCAAAGCAATAACATGCATCAACACATTAATACAGTTATCAGAGCATGCAGGAGAGATAAGTTCCCTACCTCCAGTCTTTTCTCCTCGATTTGCGTGCCAGCAACTCGGGGCTTCACATTCGATCCTACAATGTCAAATGTACTATTTAGACACTTCCATAGTGTTTCTGGGGGTTATATGAGGCTATATTGAAAATTTACTAAAATACCCCCGGGGACCCGGCCCGGCCCGGCCCCGCCGTACCCGGTCTGGCTGTACTTTTCTTAAAATTTTGACATGGGCTATTCTGACATATTT
This sequence comes from Inga oerstediana, assembly GCA_963210345.1. Taxonomy (NCBI): domain Eukaryota; kingdom Viridiplantae; phylum Streptophyta; class Magnoliopsida; order Fabales; family Fabaceae; genus Inga; species Inga oerstediana. The sequence goes on from OY723408.1 coordinate 31,329,029, forward strand.
TCGCCCAAGGAATCCATTTCCGGACTCGGAATTACCAAATTCACTGCCAAAAGATGAAATTGCCCTTGGCAGCCCTTATTTCAGTGTTTTAGAGGCATTTTCATAATTATGCTTTCTCGGCCTTTTCTGAAAAAGTGCCTAACTGTAACCCCACCTAATTTTCCCTCCTGAACTCAATGGAAGCATCAAATCATTGAAAATCCAACTCTAACATACACAAAACAGTACTGGCTGAAACAGGGTTTTATGGAAAAACAAAGTGATTTCCAAACTTCCAACCTTCCAAACACCTCCAATACACCTCTAATCACTTGTTTAACTATGTAATCACATCTTGACATGATTAATGGAAAATTAGGCAGCATAACCCCTAGGGTTTGCATTATCCCAAATTTACAAAATTCATGGAATCAAAGCCAAACAACCAAATAACAACAAATACCACCAAGAACAATCAAGAAACATCAAGATTCAATAGAGTTCTTGGATTTACCTTAGCTTTCTCCACTCTATCTCACATGGCCGTCCTTCACCTCCTCCTTTTCTCTTAATTGAGTTGACTAAACATGGTTTAAGAGAGGGTTTGAGGTTTAGGAAGGGAATTCATGAGATTTGCAAGCACAACCACAAGGATTTTCATGGGATACTCACCTTGGATGACCATGAAGCTTGACCTTCTTGCTCCTTGGCTTCTCTTCTTGCGTCTCTCTCTCTCTCTCAATTTCACTCAGCTGATACGAAAATGAAGAGGGAAAGAAAGAACATTGGCTTTATCCTATTATCTCACTTCATACCTTTAGAATATTTTATTGCAAGTTTTTAAACACATGCATAATTAAATTAATCCTCATCTTTTCTTGGGCCCTTTTACTTGGCCGAAAGTGTATGTGGGGAGGGAGTAATATCATGTTTTAATCCAGCAATTTATCCTCCACCACAAACATTTACATGAGTTGCAATTGTTGACTTTTGTTGTGTTTGAATTTATCTATATCAAAACTAACGTCATAAGCTTTATTAGAGCCAACTATTCTTCCCTCTTTAGTCAGCCCATAACCACGTGCCATGAGTCCAAATTAGTGCCAAAATAGGCTGATCACCATTTATCTCATAATTACAAAGTTGCCATCACATTATTTCTTTATTTTCGGATTTATCAGAAAATATGGCAGATTTTCTGCCCTAACTTTGAAAAATCATAACTAATGCTAGAAACATCAAATTAGAGTGATTCCAAAGCCTATAGAACCCTTATTGAGTCTAGTTTCAAGGAAAAATATAGACTTTTGCTTTATGGAATCACAAAATTCCCAGAATTTCAATCTTTGCATATTGTTCCAGAAATTTGACAGTTTTTCTGTGCTGACTTCAAAAATTCATATCTTTTTGTGTATAGCTCTAATTGAGTTATATGACATATCAAATTAAAGCTTAGGACGTCTACTTTCATCTTGTAAAATTGCATAATTTTTTCTTATCATTTGATAATTCAAAATCATATGACAAGCTCACTACCTTATAGGCGATTTCACCAAAAGCGTAATTATATTATCCAAAATTCACCATTTTACTTTCTTAATACCCCAAAGATATTAGAAACATTAAAGAATATATTTGGGACACTTGCTAAACCGGGGCTTAACAGTTTGCTTAATTTAGGCTTATTCTCAAGCCTCCAATCCCAAAATTCGGGGTATTACACTTCCTCTCCAGTTAATGCCTTAGAGCCATTCCATGCTCCGGTAAGCCGTTTAAACACTTTCTTAGCCTACAATACGGGTGGAACCGATGAAGAAACATCCTGTGGCCAAGGTAGACAGTTTTTCTTCCTTGCTTTAGTTGATGGAAGTGTGTGTCTGCTTCACATATCGGGCATGCTTTATGACCCTTCACGCTATACCCTGATAAGTTTTCGTACCCAGGGAAGTCGTTTATCATTATGAAAATCATTGCACGTAGCTTGAAGGACTCTTTCTTATAAGCATCAAACACATCTACGCCTTCCTCCCACAACTTCTTCAAGTCCTCAATCAAATGTGCCAAGTAGACATCAATATTGTTCCCTAGCTGTTTTGGTCCAGAAATAATCATAGAAAGCATCATATACTTCGTTTCATACATAGCCAGGGAGGCAAGTTATATATTACAAGGAGAACCGGCCACGCACTATATGTGCTAGTAAGAGTTCCATACGGATTGATGCCATCTGTACAAAGCCCAAGCCGAAGGCTTCTCAGCTCGCTACCAAATTGAGGAACATTTCATCTATTTTTTGCCATTATGGAGAGTCAGCTGGGTGCCGAATATATTTCCCATCATATATTCTCTCATCAGAGTGCCATCTCAATTTCTTCGTTTTTGTTGCAGTCGCAAACAAACATTTAAAACGTGGTATTATTGGAAGATGCCATATAACCTTTAAAGGTTGCCTTTTAGTTGTCACATCACCACAACCACCATCTTTTTTCACTTTGTATCGTGCAGTTTTACATTTAGGACACTCACTAAGACCTCTATACTCATTTCTGTACAGTACGCAGTCATTAGGGCAAGCATGTATCTTTTTATACTCCATACCCATCGTAGACAGGATTTTCTTGGCCTCATACATATGATTTGGAAGTACATTATCCTCAGGAAACATATCACACAATAGTTCAAGCAGTAATGTGAAGTACTTTAAGTTAACCAAATGCAATGTTCCTGTCAGCCGCGTGTACTTACTCCAAGGGTACAACATGTTAGATCCCAAGTTTTGATGATAACAATAATTCAATTATGATTAAAACATGTTTTTAGAAGGTTAAGAAAAGATTCCAAGTTAACCAAATGCATATCGGGTGTTTGCTGATATCTGCTGTAAAAATGCACTTGAGTGCTCGAGCATGAAATCTGCACTCGAGCACAAAACACTTCTGTACTCGAGCAGGTGTGAGAGAAAGCCAGGAAGTGAGTACCCGAGTGGCATTCTTCCTTGGTAACCAATGGATCACTCGGAGCACAAAGTATGCACTCGAGCAGAGAAGTCATTCTCACTCGAGCACGTATGCGAGCAGGGCATGCGAGCACTTGGCCGAGAGCAAAGCAATGGTGTGCTTCCTATATTCACTCGAGCAAGGGTATGCGAGTGATTGGCCGAGAGCAAGTTAAGGCATGCTTCCTCATTCACTCGAGAAAGGCACTGCGAGCACTTGGCCGAGAGTCTTGAAACTCAGAAAAATACAAGTGTGCTCGAGCACACCCATCCATGCTTGCGAGTAAGATTTTCATCCCTCTCCAGATCAGTTGCGAGTGCTTGTTCAAGAGAGCATATTCTTTCAGAATATGCTTCTCACTCGAGCAGAGGTAAGTGTGCTCGAGTGAGGGTCAATATCACCCGCGAGTGAAAATTCTATCCCTCTGGAATTATGGTGCGAGTGATGGTTTAGAGAGCATATTCCTTGAGAATATGCTTCTCACTCGAGCAGAGGTAAGTGTGCTCGAGTGAGGGTCCAGATCACTCGCGAGTGCAAATTCTCACTCTTGTCAAAATGGTATGCGAGTGATGACCCGAGAAGGCACTCCCAGGTAAAAGTGCAAGGATCACTCGAGCAGAGATTTTGTGCTCGAGTGAGACCTCTCTTCACCCGCGAGTGAAGATATTTTCTCTCTGATTCTCCATGCGAGCACAACCCGATAACAGAGGTAAATGAAGGAAAATAGGAGATCACTCGAAGTGAGCTTTTCATGCTCGAGTGATGCCCTGTTGACCTCAGAAAATGCTAAGTATCACAACGTTCATTACGAATATAATTTATTGTTATTAATTCATATCATCATTACTCTTTATCTTTGTTTAACATTGTTTTGAATGTTTTAAGAGGATGATACAGGAATATGAACGTTTGAACTGAGTCACATGAGAAAAGTGATACAACGGCAGACAAGATGATTATGAACACGCTGGCACCTACCGCACTCAAACTATTCTAATATGCACGTGTCTGCCAATATTTTCAAATGTCCCGCTCCACAACTGAAGAGAATCCAAACGGGCAAAAGATGGAGCAACTATATATATACAGAGACTCACGGAGAAACAAATAACACAGCACAAGAATTCACAAGCTCATATCAATTCTCTGTTATTCATCTGATTTCTCTGTATACACTTTTGATCTTCAGTGTTTATTCATTTACTCTGTAAGAGAGTCCACATCCAAACTCAAAACTCTATATTTGTGTAATCTCAAGATATTGGGATCTTGAGACGGTAGTTATTCCTTACGAGAGAAGCAGTTGAGAGAATTCCTTGTAGCATCTGTCACTCATAAGCCTTATAAGATACAAGCAGGAGAGAACGTTGTTGTTCATAAGACTTACAGTGGTGTAAGCAGAAGAAAACGTTGCTGCTCATAAGTCTTGTATACATAAGCAAGTGAGAAGAGTCATAGGTTGTTTCTCTGCACATAAGACTTGTCGTAAGGGGGAGAGAAGTTTCTTGTCGAGAGAATATTTCTGCTCGTAGTCCATTCAAGGACGATTGTTGTCTTGTGGCGTTCTGAGAGCCCATTGAATCTTGGAGATAGTGTGAAAAGCTCAGTAGGTCTTGATCTCTGAGGACTGGACGTAGGCATTGTTGTTAGGCCGAACCAGTATAACTCTCTGTGTTCAAATCTTCTCTACTCTACTCTATCCACTATATTTACATATCACCATCTCAAACGAAAAATTTATAACATCACCCAATTCACCCCCCTCTTGGGTGAAGCTTGCCGCTTACATTTGGTATCAGAGCCTCGTCTTCTCCGAAGAGCCTAACAGCTTGAGAAGGATCCTATCAATGGCAACAATGGGTGAAAATATCCTTCCAGACGGTGCTTCAATCACTAGACCTCCTGGTTTTGCTGGAGAACATTTTTCGTTCTGGAAAGCTAAATTCAGAGTGTTCGTGATGGCCAACGAGTATGGATTATGGAATGTTATACAAGATGGTGACTATGTTCCAGTGAAGAAAATCGAAGATAGAGTAGTCAAAAAGACTCCAGATGAGTTTGACGAAAATGACAAGAGGTTAGTAACGTTAAATAGCAAAGCCATTTTAATGATACAGAGTGCTCTTAGTCAAAAAGAATATTTTCGTATATGTACTCTACCTACTGCCAAAGATATGTGGGATGCCCTTGAAATTGCTCACGAAGGTACATCTGGAATCAAAGAAAATAGGATCAATACTTTAATAACAGAGTATGATTTATTTCGTATGAAATCTGGAGAAAGTATATCAGAATTTGAACTAAGGTATACTCATCTTGTTAATCAATTATCTGCTCTTGGAAAGTCGTTTGATCAAAATTCCCAGGTAAGAAAGATTCTTAATATTCTTACAAAAGAATGGGAAGCAAAGGTGACAGCCATCGAAGAAGCCAAAGGAGAGTCAATGAGATCCGTAGCTGCTCTCTTTGGTAGTCTTTCTGAATATGAAGGTAAGTTGAGATTCAAAAAGGAACTTGAAGAAGTTGATGATAGAAAGAAAAGGGGAGTTGCATTTAAAGCTATCAAAGAAGAAGAAGAAACTTCCGAGAATGAAGAAATTCCTAGTGATGATGAAATGGGAATGATCGTGAGAAAGTTCAAGAAATTCTACCGAAGAGGACAAAGGAATTTCAAGAATTATCAAGGAGGACCAAGCAAGAAAGAAAACAAAGAACACCAAATAGTATGCTATGAATGCGGAAAACCAGGACACATCAAATCTGAATGCTTCAGGAACAAAGACAAAAAGAAGCAGAAAAAGAAAGCATATATATCATCTATTTGGGGTGATAGTTCGTCGGACGAAGAAAATGACAACGACGAAGTAGCCAATCTATGCTTGGTAGCTAAGGAAGAAGAATCAGACTCTGAGGTAAGTGACTCTGAACCATCTTATAATGAATTATTATCTGAATATAATGCATTGCATACAGAGTTCATTAAAGTTGCTAAAGAAATGGTTAGTTATAAGAAGAGAGTAAAAGAATTAGAAAATAATGTCATGTCATCACATAAAATGTGTAAAGAGAAAGATAAGAAAATAGAAGACTTAACAAAGATTGTTGAAAAATTTACTAAAGGAAGTGAAACTCTCAAGGTTATCTTAAGTTCTCAGAAAGTTTCTTTTGATAAATCTGGAATTGGATATAACGCTGTGCATGATAAGAATAAAAAGAGTAGTAGAGACTATCTTAAATATTTTAGGAAGTCTGTGCATACATCAAATCCATTTGTGTCATGCAATTTTTGCAATAGGAAAGGACATTATACTTCATCATGTTATTTTAAAAAGGGAAAGGTTGTTGGAACATATAAATGGGTTCCGAAAGGGACACATATTCCAAATACTAACCACAAAGGACCCAAGAAAGTGTGGGTACCTAAAACTTGATCATCATATTCTAGGTATGTCTCAAGGCATCTCGAGCGAACAAATGGTATATCGATAGTGGATGTTCGAGACACATGACTGGTGACAAAAATAAGTTCACCATGTTTGAACCTAGAGAAGGAGGAAAGGTGACTTTTGGAGGTAATCAATCCGGACGTATTGCTGGAATTGGTGAGGTTGGAAGGACAGATGGATTTCAAATCAACGGAGTATATTATGTTGAAGGATTATGTCACAATCTCTTAAGCGTGAGCCAAAGCACTGACAAAGATAACTGGGTGATCTTCGACTCAAAAGAATGCTTGATAGTCAGTAAGAAAGATCTACCTTTAAACAAAGAAACAATCAAGGCAAAAATTCGAGCTCAAAGGGACGGTAACTGTTATACAATTGATTTAAATTCAAGTTCTTCTGAAAATTGTTTTCTGAGTCGATCAGAGGAAAGTTGGTTATGGCATAAGCGTCTGGCTCATGTCAATATGAATCAACTTGACAAATTGATCAGAAAAGATTTAGTTGTTGGCCTTCCCAAGCTAAAATTCAAAGATGACATGATTTGTGAAGCATGTCAAAAAGGCAAACAAACTAAATCTTCTTTTAAAACAAAATATGAAATCTCTACTTCAAAACCTTTACAATTACTTCATATGGATTTAGTAGGACCGGCAAGAGTAAAAAGTTTTGGAGGAAACTTGTATACGTTAGTAATTGTAGATGATTTTACTAGATTTGCTTGGACTATATTCATTGCCTCAAAAGATGAAACTTTTGCTGAATTTATTATGTTTGCCAAAAAGGTTCAAAATGAGAAAGGTGTTTCTATTGTCTCTATTAGAACAGATCATGGAGGAGAATTTGATAATCAATTGTTTGAAGATTACTGCAACAACGAGGGGATAGATCACAACTTCTCAGCTCCAAGAACACCTCAACAAAATGGAGTAGTGGAAAGGAAGAATAGAGTGCTTACAGAAATGGCAAGAGCTTTACTTAATGAAAAAGAAATGTCACAAGTGTTCTGGGCAGATGCAATGAGTACTGCATGCTACATTTCAAACAGAGCATATATTCGCAAATCTCTTGGAAAGACACCATATGAACTCTACAAAGGAAGAAAGCCAAATATTGCTCATCTTCATATCTTCGGGTGTAAGTGTTTCATTCACAACAATGGTAAGGAAAATCTAGGTAAATTTGATTCAAAGTCTGATGAAGGTATTTTTCTAGGATATTCTAATAGAAGTAAAGCTTATAGAGTTTTCAATAAAAGAACATGTACTATTGAAGAATCTATTCATGTTGTGTTTGATGAAATTGAATCTCAGACAAAACTTAATGATGAAGAAGAAATGGATTCAATCAAGAAAAACAAATCTATTTCAAAACAGGATGATTTTGAAACAAATGATTTTCAAAATTTAGAAGATGTTGATGATCATGATCAACCTAAAGCGTGGAGACATATGAAGGATCATCCAATTGATCAAGTTATAGGAGATATTCATGAAGGTGTCAAAACCAGAAATAGAATCCTCAATGAGGTAACATTTTCTGCTTTTATTTCTGAGATTGAACCTTCTAATATAGAAGAAGCTTTATCTGACAATGATTGGGTGATTGCTATGCAAGAAGAACTAAATCAATTTCAAAGAAATCAAGTCTGGGATTTGGTTCCTCGACCTAAAGACCATACGGTTATAGGAACCAAATGGGTGTTCAAAAACAAACTTGATGAATCTGCAATCATTGTGAGAAATAAAGCAAGATTGGTTGCAAAAGGCTATAATCAAGAAGAAGGTATTGATTATGAGGAAACGTATGCTCCAGTGGCAAGATTGGAAGCAATACGAGTACTCTTAGCCTTTGCTTGCATCAAAAATTTTAAACTTTATCAAATGGATGTAAAAAGTGCTTTTCTAAATGGTTATATTATGGAGGAAGTTTATGTCGAACAGCCTCCTGGTTTTGAAGATGAAACAAAACCTGATTATGTCTTCAAACTTAAGAAAGCATTATATGGTTTGAAACAAGCACCCAGGGCTTGGTATGAAAGACTAAGCAAATTTCTTCTTGATCAAGGTTTTGTCAGAGGTAAAGTTGACACTACTTTATTCATCAAACATAACAAAAATGATATTCTAATAGTTCAAATTTATGTTGATGATATTATTTTTGGTGCTACTAACGAATCTATGTGTCAAGATTTCTCTAAGATTATGCAGGGAGAATTTGAGATGTCCATGATGGGAGAATTGAACTTCTTTCTTGGACTTCAGATCAAACAAAAGAAGAATGGCATATTTATATCTCAGACAAAATATTTGAAAGAGTTGCTGAAGAAATATGGGTTAGATAATGCCAATGGAGCTGATACTCCAATGAGTTCTACAACATTGCTGGATGCTGATGTAAAGGGACCTAGCTTCAATATCACAAAGTATAGAGGAATGATTGGTTCATTACTCTATCTTACAGCAAGCAGGCCAGATATTCAGTTCAGTGTAGGAATGTGTGCAAGATATCAATCCAATCCTAAAGTATCTCATGCAGAGACAGTAAAAAGAATCTTCAAATATCTAGGAGATACTTCAGAGCTTGGACTTTGGTATCCAAAGAGAGGGAATGAGTACTTAATGGCATATTCAGATTCAGATCACGGAGGATATAAAACTGACAGAAAGAGTACCAGTGGTCAATGTCAATTTCTCGGTGGTTCTCTAGTGTCATGGTTCAGCAAGAAGCAGAACACAGTTTCATTATCTTCGACTGAAGCTGAATATATAGCTGTAGCAAGTTGCTGTTCACAAGTGCTATGGTTAAAACAACAACTTCAAGATTTGGGAATTTATTTAAAAGAAATTCCAATCTATTGTGATAATACTAGCACAATAAGCTTGGCAAAGAACCCCGTACAACACTCAAGAACCAAGCATATAGACATTCGACATCATTTCATTCGAGATCATGTTCAAAAGAAAGATGTCAAAGTGGAATTCATACCAACTCATCTTCAACTTGCGGATATTTTCACGAAACCAATTGCAAAAGAGCAATTTCTCTATATTCGAAGAGAATTGGGAATGGTTAATCCCAATGAGTTGTAAGTTTTATTGTTAAAATGCCTAATTAAGTATTTGTTTTGATGATAATCATACTAACTTTGGCATCGGAGTGGCCAAAATGTGTTTTTGCAGGATTCTCACTCGAAGCACAGGAGGCACTGCTCGAGTGAGGAGCTGTGTCACTCGAGCACAAGAAGCTCTGCTCGAGCACAGCACTATTCATGAAGCTCTGTTTTCTTATAGTTAGAACAGAGGTTAACAGAGGGGTCAAGAACACAAAAGGAATATAACATAAACTACAGTGAGAATTGAGCTCACTCGCGAGTGAGGAATTCTCACTCGAGCATGGTATGAACATGCTTGAGGTGAGAAATGCCTGCTCGAGTGAGGAAGAAGAATCTCTGTGCAAGAGCTATCCAAATCAAGGTTACTCAAATGATCTTGGAGGATTTGAGTACAAAGTTGGAAAATATGTCAGGAAAACAACAATCCAGGTACGTTCTACTTGTTTCTTTATTTTCCAGAACATCACTCGAGCACAGTTAGAACACTCGCGAGCACAGTATGAACATCACTCGAGCACTAGGAATCATGCTCGAGCACTGGCACTTATATCAGTTACTGGGGAGCTCAGAACGTCGCACTTCCTCATCTCACTCGAAGTGCTCTCTCACTCGAAAGTCACAACTCTTCATCTTCAACCGTTCTCTCATCATTTAATCACGTCCTTCTGCTTCAAATCGACGTTACAACCTCTCAATCTTCTATAAGAGGTGATTCTTGTTCTCTGCATTCTTCACTTGTGCCCTAATTTCCGCGTCTATTTTTTTTCTCTTTCTTTCAAAAAAAAAAAAACAAGTTTTTTGTTTCTCTTCCATTTGTCAAATGGCAAGAACAAAGTTACCCTCTATTCCTCAAAAGTCTCATTCTCCTTCATCCACTCACTCTGCTGCAAGTGAGTCTGGAACCCCTGAACCTACTCCTCCATCTCCCAAAAACTCACCCTCACCTTCACCTCCTCCTAAGCACAAAACCAAGAAGAGGACCCTGAAAACACATCCAAAACCTAAAGTTTCCAAGAAAGACCAACCTCCTCAAAAGAAAGCAAAGGGTGTGGTTTTCAAGGAACCCATACTCACCCGGTCCCAATCCAAAGAAGTACAAGGGAAGGGAAAGAAGAAGGATTTAGAGCAACCCCAATCTTCCTCTTCATCTGGGGATACCTTCAGCAAACAACTCAGGGATGCAATAGAAAAATCCAAATTGGACAAGTTAGTTGGGAAGATCACATCTCAGGCAGGTGTCTCAAGTTCACATCAAGTCAAGCACCCAAGTGCATCTGCTTCTGGAGCACCTTCTGCCTCTCAAGCACCAGTGGATGACCAACTTACTAGTCCTCCTGAGGGATTTAATGTGACAGAGCTTAAGGCCTTATCACAGCAGGTATATGATGATGAATTCAAACATAGGCATTTCTGTCCTGTAGTATATGTTGATTTGGATTATCTGAAAAAGAATTGTCATTTGGACTTATACCCTTACCTTCAGTACTATGCTCCCTGGCTAAATATTCATATGCCATATTCCCCCACTGTTGTAAAGACATTTTATTCCAATATGAAAACTCATAATATCATGTCTAGATCCGGTGATTTGATTGAAGAAGCTGTATCCACAACCATTAGAGGGAAATTCATTATGATTTCTGCCAAAATCATTAATGATTTGCTTGGTTATGTAGCACCTCCTACTGATCCACCCTCATTCTCTGCCAATGATACCTTTAACATCTTGAGACCAAAAGACCCAATTGGACCCCTCACTTTCAAGCCTATTGACATGCCTGATAATCACAGAATCCTCCATTACATTTACTCCCGGAGCATAGTCAATAAATCCAGAAATTTTACCCACTTTGCACAAAAAGATTACTATCTTCTGGCTTCATTAGTTGCTGGGCAACAGAGGAATGTAGGGGAGATCATTTTTAGTGAGATGCGAAGGTTTCGATTTTCTTCAACAAGATCCACAACCATACCTTACCCTCAACTTGTTTCTTTCATCTTGATGAAGAACAAAATCTGGTATCTGGAAGGGAAAGAAAGGGTGCTCATCTCAAGGTTTGGAAAGACTCAACTAACACACATGGGTATCAATCTTCCGGTGAGTCGGACCAAAGCCACTTCAAAGAGAGAAGCCACTCCATCTAGAGGAGATGAGGCACAATCATCTGCACAAGGTCCAATTCCTCCTCCTTCATTCCTCAATGCCTCCCTGTCCAATCATTTGACTGAGGTAATTAATCAAGCTGTATCAAGCTTGAAGAAGGAGTTAGTGACTGAGTATGAGAAGCTTGTGGAGAAGATGGAAACACAAGTGGTTAAATTGGTAGATCAGGCCAATCTTAACTTTGAACTGATGTTCAAAACACAAGATGAGATGTCACAGAGGATCAATAATATGGAGACTTTTCTGCATTCTCATTTTCCCTCCTCATCTTCCGGAGTGCCTCCAGAGACCACTCAGACCTCACCCCCTCATCCAGAGACTCATGTACTTTTCACTGATCCTGAGTCTAATGTAGATGTTACTTTTGTCCCTCAACCACCATCTCCTCCTGATCAGCCCATTGACCCTCTCTCTGCCATGATATCTTTTGTTCCACCTCCAGAACTCCCTTCTGATGTTGACAAAACGGGGGAGAAGGATGTGTGATGTTTTCTGAGCTTTCTGTAGGCTGTAGGGTGTATATGGGTGTTTGGGTAGTTTTCTGTATTGGGTAGGATTTGATATGTATGTCATTTTTCTATTTTGAAGTTATCTTGTATTGTTCAAGTTTGGTAAAGTTAATGATATGGTTTAAGTTTTTCATTATCAAAATTTCAATGTTCCAAGTTATTTGTTAAGTTATATACCTCATACTATACTTATCTTGGCTGTTAAGTGTCCAGAGGAAACATTGCAGGAAAATTGGAATTTGGAACTTAAACTTGATATGCATTTTGGAAACTTTAAAGAAATTTCAAAACTTTCCAATTTCATTCATTTTCTTTTAAACCTTCATCACAAAGAGTTTTGTCATCATCAAAAAGGGGGAGAATGTTAGATCCCAAGTTTTGATGATAACAATAATTCAATTATGATTAAAACATGTTTTTAGAAGGTTAAGAAAAGATTCCAAGTTAACCAAATGCATATCGGGTGTTTGCTGATATCTGCTGTAAAAATGCACTTGAGTGCTCGAGCATGAAATCTGCACTCGAGCACAAAACACTTCTGTACTCGAGCAGGTGTGAGAGAAAGCCAGGAAGTGAGTACCCGAGTGGCATTCTTCCTTGGTAACCAATGGATCACTCGGAGCACAAAGTATGCACTCGAGCAGAGAAGTCATTCTCACTCGAGCACGTATGCGAGCAGGGCATGCGAGCACTTGGCCGAGAGCAAAGCAATGGTGTGCTTCCTATATTCACTCGAGCAAGGGTATGCGAGTGATTGGCCGAGAGCAAGTTAAGGCATGCTTCCTCATTCACTCGAGAAAGGCACTGCGAGCACTTGGCCGAGAGTCTTGAAACTCAGAAAAATACAAGTGTGCTCGAGCACACCCATCCATGCTTGCGAGTAAGATTTTCATCCCTCTCCAGATCAGTTGCGAGTGCTTGTTCAAGAGAGCATATTCTTTCAGAATATGCTTCTCACTCGAGCAGAGGTAAGTGTGCTCGAGTGAGGGTCAATATCACCCGCGAGTGAAAATTCTATCCCTCTGGAATTATGGTGCGAGTGATGGTTTAGAGAGCATATTCCTTGAGAATATGCTTCTCACTCGAGCAGAGGTAAGTGTGCTCGAGTGAGGGTCCAGATCACTCGCGAGTGCAAATTCTCACTCTTGTCAAAATGGTATGCGAGTGATGACCCGAGAAGGCACTCCCAGGTAAAAGTGCAAGGATCACTCGAGCAGAGATTTTGTGCTCGAGTGAGACCTCTCTTCACCCGCGAGTGAAGATATTTTCTCTCTGATTCTCCATGCGAGCACAACCCGATAACAGAGGTAAATGAAGGAAAATAGGAGATCACTCGAAGTGAGCTTTTCATGCTCGAGTGATGCCCTGTTGACCTCAGAAAATGCTAAGTATCACAACGTTCATTACGAATATAATTTATTGTTATTAATTCATATCATCATTACTCTTTATCTTTGTTTAACATTGTTTTGAATGTTTTAAGAGGATGATACAGGAATATGAACGTTTGAACTGAGTCACATGAGAAAAGTGATACAACGGCAGACAAGATGATTATGAACACGCTGGCACCTACCGCACTCAAACTATTCTAATATGCACGTGTCTGCCAATATTTTCAAATGTCCCGCTCCACAACTGAAGAGAATCCAAACGGGCAAAAGATGGAGCAACTATATATATACAGAGACTCACGGAGAAACAAATAACACAGCACAAGAATTCACAAGCTCATATCAATTCTCTGTTATTCATCTGATTTCTCTGTATACACTTTTGATCTTCAGTGTTTATTCATTTACTCTGTAAGAGAGTCCACATCCAAACTCAAAACTCTATATTTGTGTAATCTCAAGATATTGGGATCTTGAGACGGTAGTTATTCCTTACGAGAGAAGCAGTTGAGAGAATTCCTTGTAGCATCTGTCACTCATAAGCCTTATAAGATACAAGCAGGAGAGAACGTTGTTGTTCATAAGACTTACAGTGGTGTAAGCAGAAGAAAACGTTGCTGCTCATAAGTCTTGTATACATAAGCAAGTGAGAAGAGTCATAGGTTGTTTCTCTGCACATAAGACTTGTCGTAAGGGGGAGAGAAGTTTCTTGTCGAGAGAATATTTCTGCTCGTAGTCCATTCAAGGACGATTGTTGTCTTGTGGCGTTCTGAGAGCCCATTGAATCTTGGAGATAGTGTGAAAAGCTCAGTAGGTCTTGATCTCTGAGGACTGGACGTAGGCATTGTTGTTAGGCCGAACCAGTATAACTCTCTGTGTTCAAATCTTCTCTACTCTACTCTATCCACTATATTTACATATCACCATCTCAAACGAAAAATTTATAACATCACCCAATTCACCCCCCTCTTGGGTGAAGCTTGCCGCTTACACAACAGTGTCTCTGCATCACTTCGCAAGCTGTCATACTCCTGCGACTGCTCAAAGGATTCTACCTCAACATCGTGAATCATTTTCTCCATTCTATCTTCATCTATGACATCCACATCTTCCTTCTTGTGTGACGGACAATCCGTTACTTCCTCACCATGCCATATCCACCTTGTATATTACAGATTTATTCTATCACAAAGTAGGTGATTCTTTATGACATCAACATCCCTTCGACTCTCATTTAAACAATTCACACAAGGACAAAAATACTTCCTATTTTTTGCTAGAGCATTCTTTCTAGCGAATTCAATAAATTCTTCCACCCCTTTTACATATTCTTCACTAGTTCTTGAAGCATTCATCCAACTGTGATTCATTTTGTTACCATATAAGCCATTCCCAATAACACTCGCACGTTTAGTACAATTGTCAACAATATAGGATGAGATTGCCTTTTTTCACTTTTTCCAACAAAAACTTCGACAGCATTTCCCCTTAAAAGTAAAATATCCCAAAATTTCAAGCAACCATATCTTAGTTATTAACTCTGTATTCTTAGCTATTGATAATATAATTCTCCTATGAATATAGAATTTCAAATAAATATTCAATTTTTTTTCTATTCTAGGACATAAAGAACTTATAACAATTTGAAGAGAATGATTAATAGAATATATTTCAATCTATTTGTTAAGTATATTGTGTTTCTTAATAATCAATTATATGTTAATTAATGATCAATATCTTTATCTTACTAATCTCTTTATCTTAAAATAAGATTTTCTCCACTACACTAATAATAATAATCATACTAATCTAATCTAAAAAAATAAAACTAAAACCATATTAAACAAACAAAAATTACTACGTTTAAAATTGTTGTTCATTTCATCAAAATCAATCAATAGCTCCATTTATTTATAATAATATACATATGTTTCTCCCCCTCAATTTCCAAGCTCCAAACATATAAAAAAAACATTTCCAAGTTCCAAACATATCAAACAATATATTGTTGCATAACTACTAGCTAACAATGATTCTATGGTTCTGGCAAAAAAACACAAAAAAAATCAATCACAAGGTAAAATCACTCCAATAACTAGAATCATATAAAATAATTTCACATTGCAAGTTTAAATTTAATTCTTCAAGTAAATTCATATTTAAAAAAAAAAGCTAACCTGATGAAAGGGGGGAGCCTGCGTGCGTCACAATAGAAGGAAGGAGGTGGAGGAGCCTGCGTCACAATGGTGTGTGCCTTGCTTGAATCTTCTTCTTCTTGTGCAAGTCTCATCGTGATTTCTTCAGAATCCGTAGCAAGAAGAAGGGGGTTGAAGAAGGAAGAGTAAAGTTGAAGAAGACAAAGAAGGGAGGAGGAAGACAAAACTTAGCTAAAGCAGGAGTTGAGCAAGGCACTTACTTAGCTAAAGCAGGAGTTGAGCAACTTAGCTAAAGTAGCATCAACTTCGGGTTACAGATAAGAAGAAGAAGCATTGAGCAGGGAACTTACTTACTTCCTGAGCAAAAGCATTGAGGAACTAATGAACTGGTAAAATCGACCGATGAAGAGTTGAAAAAGACAAGAAGGGAGGAGGAAGACAGAACGCGCGACAGAGGCAAATGAAGAAAGAAGGAGGGAGTTGGTGATGGTCAAAGAGTAAATGAGGGGGGGTGTGAGAGGATGCATGTCACACAAGTGTCTGACATGCGTCCAGGGACGCCTTTAGGTGTCCCAAATGGATTTGGGATGCCTAAACCTGGGACTTTAGGAGTCCTAAATCATTTGGGATGTCTAAACCTAGCTTCTGACACTTAAAAAAATTTGGAAAATTTAGATTGCGTGCCCGGAAGAACTTTAGGCGTGCCCGGAAGAACTTTGGGACATCTAAAGGTTTCCCCTATTTACATATAATTACGAAAATGCCACCACCTTCTTTTTTAACCATCCAATTTTAAAATTGAGACGTCCCTTGGGGTGGTTATATCATAATTCTGTAGTAGTGTGCTAAGTTCTTTTATCTTCTATAGTTCTGCTTACCCTGTTTCGCAAGAAGAGTTTGTTTAATCTTGAGGAGTGCCGCTTCTTATTCGTTGGTAGTTGCGGAGTAGCTCTTAAGGGCAATATCCTCGGACACAATTCGAATCAACTCTCTTATTTGCAGGTGATGCCGCTGGCAGGATCTACATGTCACTACAGAGGACTTAGAAGATCCACTGAATTGTATGATAATTTTGGAGCTGCCGCCAACAATATCCACTTGAGCCATCCGCCCATCTCTTTCAATGCTCTTATCAAATATATTAAATATGAGCTGCTCAAATTTCAATCTAAAGATTGAGATGAGTAATGAGGGAGAAGATGAGTGGAAGAGGATGGTATTATAGGGTCGTTAATATAAGTACCCATTTGACTTTTTTCTAGAGATTAATAAAACTAAATAAATCAATTAATCATACATATGTTATGTATCATTAGATTATATATTAGTTTATAAGTAAACCATATTAGTTTATAAGTAAACCAAATTAGTTTGGAAATACACTATAAATATACATACTTTAAGATAATTTATTTAACTTTTTTAATCTCTCTAAAAAAATCAATTAGGTTTTATATTAATGACTGGAGGAAGTAATAACTTTTTACAGTACTCTCTCTATTCCTTTTGATATGAAACAACCGCCACATATACCACATTTAATTTATAAGAAATATTTAAAGAATGTCTTATTTTTTGTCTATTACTTTCCCATTTTGCCCCTATTTTATTGATCATATTTCTAACACTCCACCACACATTCCCTCTCTTATGCAATCATCTTTATTACTTCTACAATATTAATTTTTTTTATTCTCTATCTTCTACAATGCTCTTTATTATAATAATTTCTTTATTCTCTCTCTTATTCCCTATATATGTCCTCATAAATAAGGGTATTTTTATCAAAAAGATTAGAATTTTTGCATATTTATTGTTCTTAACTACTACTTTAGTTTACGTTATTTGGTTAAGCATTCCTTATAAAAAGGCACGGAGGGAATTAAGAAACAACTACCACACGTATGTCTTCCTCCTATTTACAAGAGACATTTAAAGAATGCCTTAAATTTTTTGGTTAATTTCTCAGTTTACCCTCATTTAATTACTCATATTAATTTGATTGCATTTATTGCATTCACCCAGACTCTCTGCTTAGCACACATTTTCTCCTTTTTATACATCTCTTTTTTCTACTTTTCTTATTTTCTCTCTAATTTATTCCATCTTTCCTTATAAATAAGGTTATATTTGAGAAAAAAGTTACAATTTTTATATATTTGTTGTCTTTGACCAATTTTTGAAATTGCATTATTTGGTCAGGTGTTTCTTAGCAAATACTTCCTTCGTCCCTAAATATAAGTACCCATTTGACTTTTTTTTAGAAATTAATAAAACTAAATAAATCAATTAATCATACATATATTATGTATTATTAGATTATATATCAGTTTATAAGTAAACCAAATTAGTTTAAAATACATTATAAATATAAATACTTTAAAATAATTTATTTAAATTTTTTAATTTCTCTAAAAAAATCAATTGGGCTTTATATTAAGGACCGGAGGAAGTAATAACTTTTTATAATACTCCCTCCGTTCCTTTTGATATGAAACAACTACCACATATACCACATTTAATTTACATGAAATATTTAGAGAATGTCTTATTTTTTGTCTATTATTTTCCCATTTTGCCCCTATTTTATTGATCGTATTTCTAACATTCTCTGCACCACACATTCCCTCTTTTATGAAATCATTTTTATTACTTCTACAATATTAATTTTTTTATTCTCTATCTTCTACAATCCTCTTTATTATAATAATTTATTTATTCTCTCTCTTATTCCCTATATATGTCCTCATAAATAAGGGTATTTTAATAAAAAAGATTACAATTTTTGTATATTTATTGTTCTTTTTTTTTTTATGGTTAAACCATCCGGTATCTGGAGGGTATTCTGGGTTCATTGCCCGCCCCCCAACTAATCCGGACCCAACCGAGGAGCACTTACGCGGGTTGGTTGGTACCGATGGGACAACCTCTTTGAGGCTGCGTTAATTATCGCGTCTGTCACCCCCCAGGATTCGAAACCTCGTCCTGAGGGATGCCGGCCGTAGACCTTTCCATCTCGACCGAGCGCCCATTGGTTATATTTATTGTTCTTAACTGCTGCTTTAGTCTATGTTATTTGGTTAAGTGTTCCTTATAAAAAGGAATAGTGGGAATTAAGAAACAACTACCACGTATGGCTTCCTCCTATTTATAAGAGACATCTAATGAATGTTTTAAATTTTTTTTGTTAATTTCTCATTTTTCCCTCATTTAATTACTCATATTAATTTCATTACATTTACTGCATTCACCCACACTCTCTCCTTAGCACACATTTTCTCTTTTTCACACATATTTTTTCCCCTACTTTTCTTATTTTCTCTCTAATTTATTCCATCTTTCCTTATAAATAAGGGTATATTTGAGAAAAAAGTTACAATTTTTACATATTTGTTATTTTTGACCAATTTTTTAACTTGAATTATTTGGTCAGGTGTTTCTTATAAAATAATTCCTTCGTCCCTAAATATAATCTTCAAATAACCAATTTGAGCTCATCAAGAAAATATTTAAAATTAGTTAAGAGCAATAAATATTTTTTTTTCAACTATACTCTTATTTGTAAAGAGGATAAGTAAAAGAGAGATAATAAATGCAATAAATACAGTTAAGGGGTTAAGTTGAAAAAAACGCAATAAATGTTTTGATAAAACTAAAATGAAACTTACATTTTGGAACAAACTTATTCCCATATTTAAAGCTTATATTTATGGATAAGATGAGTATAAATATAAAAGAGATAAGAGAAAGCATATTATATTGTAAAGTAGTTTAGATCACATATCATACATACTACCTCCCGTATTTAATATAAGAGCCATTGTTTTTTTAAGGGATTAATGAAATTAAATAAGATACATTAAAGTATTTATATTTATCATTTTTTAAAAATTAAGTTGCTTGACTTATAAATTGATATATAATCTAATAATATATCATATATGCTATAATTAAATAATAATTTATACAATTTCTTTAATCTCTTTAAAAAAATCAATTGAATTTTATACTAATTAATGAGTACTTTATTAAAGTTTGGGTTGCAATTAATTAAGATGGAGGAGGATGTGGTGAGCAGTAGTCTTAAACGGCGGCTTCGGGTCGTTGAAATAGACCGTTATGATGACAATGCTTCGCAATTCAACACGTTTTTGTGATTGACTTTTGCCGACCATTAACTGAAATAAATATTGGGTAGACCACCACATCGGACATGTCCCGCCACTTCCAAATTTTCAACCCCTTCAATCCTCATTATTACCCCTTACGGTTTAATTTTTTTTTCTTGTCAACCATTACGGTTTAAGTTTCAATTTTAAGGTTTCTTATCTGATTTTTGTCGATTTTTTTACCTCTACATTTTTTTAATGAATCTTCTCGTAGATTGTTTCATAAAAAGATGACGCAACAATTACTCAATGTTTACATCCTTTTAATGTGGGTAAGAATAAAGTTTTAGGGTTCAGGCTAGTACTCAATGCGTGAAGGGAAAACCAAGGTTCTGAAACCCGGACCGGTCACTGAACCGGTTGGGGTACTGGGTCAAGGGTTAGTGGGTTATATTTGGGTCAAACCGGAGCTAAACCGGGGCTAGACAGGTGAGGAAGGGAAGATTTTAGAATTATTTATATAAAAATTTGAATAAAATATTAAAAAAAATTAAAAAAAACCGGTCGAACCGGGGTCAGTAGGCAAACCGGACCTGTCGGACCACCGGTCCAATGGTTTCGTGGTCGGACTGGCCGGTCTGGTCCGGTCTTGAAAACGCTGGGGAAAACACTTCTTAATCAGTACAAGAATGAATAACACTTATTAGAATGGCTTTAATTTTTGTTTTGTTAATTTAATTAAAGCCAAGCAAAATTCTTTTCCACAGCTCCACAAAAAATAAAGTTGTAAGGATTTTTTGGGGACTTGTTTAGGGAACAAAAGGATGAGCTTGACGCAGTTACAGTTGGGCTTTGAATTGTTTATAAGTCAAATATCATTATTAAAGACTTGTAACCTAGTGGTATGAATATTTCTTTATAAGTAGAAAGTTTTGAGTTCAATTCCAATAATAACTCATGTCATTAGTATCTATCCTTATAACTAATAAAATAGGTAGATATCATTGTCAAAGACTTTTTAGAGCCTGTTTAGGTTCACATTCAGAGGGCAAAAAAGCTCAATGGGGTGAGGAAAAAGCCCAATGGGAGAGAAGAAGCTATTTTGATAGTGTGTGGGTTCACATCTAGTGAACTATGCTTTTTTAAAAAAAAAAGTGGTTTGTGAGGAGAAGTAAAAAAAAACTTGGCTTCTGAAAGTAGCTTCCCGGTGTGTGTTGAGGGGGACCACATTAATGAGATTTTAGATTATGGATTTTGGATTGAGTGCTTTGCATGAGCCAACGTTCTAAAATCTGGACCAGTCACTGGATCGATCGGGGTACTGGGTTAAGGGTCAGTAGGTTAGAACGGAGTTAATCCGAGGCCAAACCGGTGAGAAATTAAATATTTTAGGCTTATTAATATGAAATTCTAAAGAAAAAATTTTAAAAATCAATTTTCTAAAAAAATATTTACTGAACCAGATCAGCTCCTTGGCCAGTTCGCCGATTCCTAGGCCGGTTCGGTCCAGGTTTCAAACCATTGGTATGAACCCAGAAAGAATGATGGTCTTCTCTATATAACTTGTGGGACCCCAGCTTATGTGGCCCCTAAAGTTCTCAACAAGAAAGGCTATAATAGAGCCAAAGCTGATATATGGTCATGTGGGGTTATTCTGTTTGTTCTTCATGCAGGTTTTCTTCCATTTTAGGATAATAATCTGATTGAAATTGTTGAACTCTGGGTCCAAGTCCGCCCTTGATGGGCCGGACTATTTGATTAGGAAATAAGTAGCCTAATCAAATAAGAATAAAATCAGCATAAAATGCAGATTTGGGAATATTTCAGCAATAATTATGGATTTGTTAAAAGAGGAATAAATCACCATAATTAGGGAATTAATTGAGAGACAATGAATTGCTGTCTTGGAGGGCAAGAAGGAATACACACGTTTCCTAATTAGTGGCCTCCACAAATAACTATAAATAGGGTGTGCCTCCTCAATTGCAATTCGCCCCGTCATTGAGTTTTCTGGCAATTCCCTTCTCTCCTACCATCTTTCTGGTTCTAGTGATCTGCTGTGCAAATCACAATTAGGCTCTAGTAGTCTAATAATTGTGTGGGCACAAGTATGGAGTATTGGAGCTTTGACTCGGATCCGAACATGGATTCGTCCAGGTACGCCTAATCTCCTTTTAGTTGATATTTTTTCCTACATTGGCATCAGAGCATGTTGATCCTGTGGCTGTGATTATTCTATGTGAATAATTTTTTGTTTCATCATGCTTTTTTTTTTCCGCTGCGCAAAATCATAATTCTGGGTATGATTTTTCCTTTTATGCCATATGAATATGCAATTTTGTATATGGCTCCAAACATGCTTATTCACGAAAAACAATTTCATATGCGCATGTCTCTGCCTCCATATATATATATATGTGTGGCTGTCTGTACGCTACCGGAAACGTGAAAATATATATATATATTGCTTCTGCATATTTTAAAGCTCCAGACATGATATATATATATATATATATTTGTTGCTGTGAGTTTTTGAATGCGTTCTCTGCTCCTCTGACTATTATATACATAGGCACATGCGTATATATATTTATGGCACAGATTTTCTTCTCCTTCTCCTCATCACTTCTTCAATTTCTTAAAGTTGTGTTTTTGGAACCTATGTGGAACTAAAAACGGAAAAGACTTGACCCCTCAAAGGTTAGAAGAGCCTTTGAAACCCAGAGGACACACATCCACGTCAGTTTACGTCGCGCCGACAACGTTGAGAAAAATTGGGTATTTGAAACTCGGTTTTTTTGCCCAAAGTAAGGACATGGATGTGTAGGTCTCGAAGAGACGATTCCAATTATGCTTAGAACGCGTTAAACGGAGTCCGGATGAGGGAGAAACAAAGGAAAAAAGTTCGCTGGTCGTTAGTCGCCGCCGCAACTTTACTCGTGATTTGATCAATGAAACAGAGGTTTTAAGATCAAATAAATGCCATGGATTTGTAGTTCGCTGAACTACGATTCTAACGACACCAAGAACGCAAAAAAAGGAGCTAAAACGAGGGAAATATGGCCTCCCGAAGTTGGCGGGTCGCGATGACCCGCCGGAGCTCCAACCGGGTCGGGTTGACCAGGCTGGAGGTTGAAGATGATGACGTGGCAATCAACGCCACGTCATCGGTCAGCAATGCCACGGGCGCCAATTAGAGGGCGCCACGTCAGAGCCAAGCGCCACGTCCATGACACGTCATCGATGAAAGGTCCAGGTTGACCAGTCAATGTTGGCTGGTCAACGGTCAACAGTCATTCGTTGACTGTTGACCAAAAAAAAGTGGGGCCTACTAGGGTGTCCGTTTGACAGGTAGCAAGCACTGTCAGAGAGAGGACGACGCATGGAGTCGTTTGTACCAGCGCGTGTTGCCAGCAGGTGGCCGTAAGGCGGCGCGCGTACAGAACGCGCCACCGCCGAGAGTGGCCAACCTGGAATTTTCCAATTTTTCAGGATTTTTTGGATCCAGAGACCTTCTGGGGGCGCATGAGGGGGTGTGGGGCCTCCAATTGAGACGTGGTTGGTTCCTAAAAATCCCTAAATTCGAGAGCTTCAATTTGATATATAATTTGCATATATTTAAAGCACGTTTGGATCTGTTTTGAAACAAAAAGGTGCTTGTATACACCTAGAGATTCCCAAAAATGTTGAAATTGAATCAATGTTGGTTCGATTGTTTTTTGGGATAGGTTGGCTTATTTTTTTAAGAGTTTTTTTAGTTACAACATAAGGTTAAATACTGAAAAATTCTTTAAAAGTAAGGGATTATTCAAATGAGTTTTTGAATATAAAATCCTATCCAACCTTGACTTAAACTTTTAGAGATAAAAACCTGAAAAATTGCAGCAACTTAAAATTATTCAATAATTATTGAATAATAATAAGTCTTCCTATGCTTCTAACCACATTGATCCACTTGGATTGAAGCAATGACTTCTAAAAGTTAACATTTTTATCACATATGTTGTGACAAAGGACAAGACAGATAGAGATGTGAGAATCATCTCATCAAGTGGGAGGTATGCTGCAAATACATCCAAATGAGTGGATGTAGACATGGCAAAGAGGAGCTGGACAATGTAGCTAGACGCTACATAAGTTAATATGGTCAGAAGGGCCTATGAGAAGGAGAACCTAGTTAAGAGACAATGAAATGAGGCTTAAACTTTTGAATGTTCTTGTTTTTCCATTGAATTTAAGATTAAATTCTCTGTTTGTTTTTAGAATTGAATTCAGTATATTCTCTTCTTGTTTTCTTGAACATTTATGCTAGATAGATGATATTGTGTTATTATCTTGTTAATGTAATTGCTCTTTGATTGAGTGGGAGTTTTCTGGAATGCGTCTAAAAATCCAAAGGGGAAAGTGTTCAAATAAAGATTGTGGTTAAAAAGGTGATGAGCTAACTAGTATGATTGGGATGGGAGTCAACATAGTTGTCTCCTGAACATGAAACTAGTGAACTTATTATCTAATTATCCTTTGTCTTATTTGAACAAATAAGATTTGTATACCATAATCGTCTAAGTGACCAATTATGACCAAGTCTATTTGACTGAGCTTATGAAGGCAAGCTCAATAGAGATATATGTGGAGTTAAAAACTCTCAAATCTCTTTCATTCAAGAAGAATGAGATGTCAGGGACATCCTACCAACTAGTCTTCAGCATTTAAAGGCTGAAGCAACTGAAGGATACAAGAGGTTTATGCTATCAAGCATAGAAAGAACAATATTGCTCAAACTTATGATGGTACGAGCAATGTAACCTTATCCAAGCCGTGTGGATAGTGTTGGAAGATAGTGGAATAGGTTATCTTCTTCCAAGTTAAAACTAAGTTAAGTTTTATCACAGTGTGCTAAGTCCTAACATGTTGTTTAGGAAACACTTGAGGCAATTGTCAAACTAAGAAGTTGAGACAAACTAAATGCCAAGTTCTTTCTAACAAACAACAAGTGAATGTTGTGATAAGACGTCTCTCAATAAGTGGGAGTAAGTCACATCTTCCAGTGAGTGGGCGTATACGAAAGTAAAAATTGCCTCTGATATGCACATTGTAACCTTCAGCAATGTGATTCACCACATTGAACTTGAATGTGAAAGACTGAAGGATTCAAGATCCATCAGTCAGACGAACTTAGCTAAAGAGTGGGAGGATTCATCCTCTATGCCTAAGGGCAAGAAACCTATGAGGTAAACTTGATCTAGAAGAGGTCAATGGTTTCAGCAAAGATAAAATGCTACATTGATAAACCTTTAAGGGTTGTAAAAGTAGCAATCCACATGAGTTGTGGATGTTTCACAGAAGCATATGGCTTCATGTCAAATGCAAAGCAATAAAGAGATAGGATCAAGGGATTGGAACTTGCACGTTAACTCTGCACTGATAAACCACCCTGATTCACTCCATGTAATTGCAACTGACAAATCACATCTTTGCTATCTCTTTAGTTAATGATCGATGGGACTATGATTCTCAAATTCTTTGTTGGATTTTGATGTTTCTTTTCTAGGGATAAAAGATTCCATTTCTTGCCACATGTACACCTTGATCAAAGGGAATGATCAAACTAGCAAAAGAGTATTTGCTAAACAATGTGTGCTAAAGGGTTAATACCCTTATGAATAAGTTGAAAACTTATTCTACCTGGCAAGAAAGACAAAGAAACATTTTTTGAGAATATCCACTGCAATTGACAAATTATGGCGTTAGTGAACCAATGAACATGAGGCAAAACACAAACAGCTTGGTGTTTTGTTAACGTTGTAGACGTTTACTCGAAATACAGTAATGTTTACTTGATTATTGGCAAGTGTGAAGCTGTTAGATAATGGCTGAACTAGTCAGAAATCTGAAAGAAACTAAAAGGAAAAGACCTTTTTTTTTAACTAACAAGGGTTAAAGACACCCATATGATTAGTTCAAGCTGCTTTGTGTACAAGAAAGGCATTGTTAGGCAACTATCAATACCTAGAACCCTTCAACATAATAGCGTTGTTGAAATGGAGAGATAGACCTCTCCTTGATTTGGTTATGAATATAATGGCATCAATGAGGCTATCAGCCATATGTTGGTAGGTGGACTCATAGCTATTATATTCACACTTAACCAAATGCCCTCTATGTCAGTCACGACCTTACCCTATGAATCGTGGATGGGCCTTAGACCAGGGCCAAGTTCGTTAAGACCATAAGGGTCATCAACTTTATATTCACACTTCTTCCTATAAGTAAGGAAGATTAGGGCTAAAGTATACAAGGTATCTCTTTAAGAGATGACATGAGAATTTGACATGACACATCTTCATTAGTGAAAATGATGGCGGTTCAGTGACTGAGAGAAAACCGTGGGACACAACGTTCATAAAACCAAGATTTCCTAGCAGGAAATGAGCATTAATCACAATAAATCTCTTTAAGAGGTTCACAAGTGACAAGGAATAACCAAGTGTTCCTAAGTTCACTGATCCGAGTGGGAGGATTGAGACCATTTTCACAATGAAAGAGGTAAGAGGTAAGTTACAAGAGAATTACCTCACTCATACATAGGAAAAGAATCCTATGAAATCTACCTCGGAGCAAATTGTCATCTAGCAAATGACTATAAGGGATAGATTCCCTAATGGATTGAATGCTCTCTTCATCATTTAGAAGGTGATGATAAGTACCTATAAGTGTCTAAAAGACACTAGAAGGACCTGCTAAGACAAATTACAAAGTGTCATGCAGGAGGTTTTGGATTCCTTTTAAGCCAAATACGTGTTTGGGTAATTGTCACCTAGCCAAGAGGTGATTGAGAACAAGTAGTTTCTCAAATCTGTTGGGGGCATGTAGAACCTAAAACACTTAGTGGCTAAGGGGTAATACAATGGAAGGTTGTCCATTGTACGTTTTAACTCTGAACTTTGGCTATGACAACAAGCTTAGTCTTGAAAATTGTATCAAGATGATGTAAAGACCACCTTTCAATTTGGAATTTTGGAAATTGGATGATAAACTCTACATGAAACAGCTTAAGGGCTTCGTAGAAACAATCACCCAAATAGTAGTATATGAGGTTTTTTTTTTCACAAGGTGAAAGCCTCACCAACTTCGAAATAATCGAAGAACACTACATAAGTCCCAAACGGTCTAGTGATGATTCTTTGTGAAGTCATTTTTTGTCAAATGACATATGAAACAAGTGTCAAGGGAGTCAAAGGAATAAAGGATCATAGAATCCTTAAATTATGAGTTGAGAAAGTCATAGGTTGAACAAATATCTTGAATGACAAGATAAACGGAGATTGCACAAGAAAGATACAGTATTTTCCACCTAAGACATGTACAAGTGTAATCCTTAGACATCTTGGGATGTCAAACTACAAACCCATAGACACCCCTGAAGTCAACGGCATAAACCTAAAGAGGATTACATGTCTTATGAGGAATCCAACATAAGAAAGGTGGATAGAGTCCCATGTGAGACTATAGTTGGTAATATGAATGTACACATTGGTGTAAATAAGACCAAATATTTTTGGTCAGACTTGGAAGTTATTTTTGGTCCTGCTGTGAAATAGGTTATGAGAATAACCATGGATTAAGTTGTCAAGACAACAACTTTCCTTTTTGAAAGGATACTCCAATATAAGACCTAGGCAAATGGTGATGGAGTAAGGAAATATACAAAGTATTTTTTCCTGTTATCCATGGAAATAGAACGCAGGGCGTGTTCTGCCATCATTCAAAGTGTCATATAGCTAAAGTAATTCCTATGAGAGATTGGGAATGAATGGTGGATAGAAGAATCCAAACGATAACATCTTATGATGAGGATCCTAAGTATTACAGCAAGGCGAAACATACTTTTTGATATATCTCTATGAGAGATATGCTTTCAAAGAAGGAAAGCGATAGTTCAATGACCTTCTACTGACAGAATGTTGGTAGATCCCCTTATTAAGCCCATAGCTTGATTTTCATTGAGTTAGTGAAAATCTAGGGGCGCAAATAAAATATAAGGTCGTGAACTTCTTTTATATGAAGATAAAAGAAATGGTATGTATGTTATGAGTAAATACATAAAGGTATACAGTTTTGTATGTCGTGTAGGTCAAAAGAGGTTGGTTCACTCACACGAACAACCGTCTTCCCATGTTTTGCGGGGGCATGGGAAGGTAAGACGAGCAAATGATCACCATGAGATGGTTGAGAAGAATCTTTGCGTTTGAGTCGCCTCAGTTAGACTGAGATGAGATCCACATGTGTGCATATACACAGAAAATGGATCGAAGCATGAATATAGACCTGTAGCCAGGCAAAGAACTCTTTTTCACAAACGAGATATTGTGAAAAAGAAAGTTCTGGTTCGAATGTTGAGTACATTTTGGAACTAATGTATGTACGGTGAAAGATAAAGAAATCGACGTACACCTCAAATCATTCACCGTAGCATACAATTCATACTGCATGTGCTTGAGAGTTAAACTGCAACACGACATGTGGGTGAAAGATCCCTAGTTCACCACAGTGTGAGTCCCAGGAAGGAAGAATCCTTCCACGATGCCCTTAAGACTTAGGCGACATCATGAAAGCTTGGCTTGGTGACAACTACTTTAGCTGAAGTTCCATGATCATACTCGATTCGGTCAGATAAGTGAAAACTAGGAAAGCGACCAAGTCAAGATGGACTGATGTTTAGTCAAAAAGGAAGATTTACTCCTAGATACATAAGATGTACTAGTATCTGTGGTCGACCCCTTACTAGCTCTATGTGTAGCTAGTAAGTGCGAATACTATGTGCGTAGAAGGCAATCTAAGTTAATCAACATATTAACTCGAGAGGGATTAGATATGCCATGAGTAATATGTATGGGAGAATCTGGGGCATATGAGGCAATGAATATATGGCTTATGGTTATATATAAAGGGTGTCCTTGGATGCTGATCCGATATAAAGGATTTCTAGTATCACAAGCACCAAATCTTAAAGATGTTTTTGCCCACGTAGTCATGGTAGACGCCAAGTATGAAACAAGAAAGAGTAACGCACGCACGATGGGAGGCCCATCAAGTGCGAGTGGGAGATGTTGGACTTTGGGTCCAAGTCCACCCTTGATAGGCCAGACTATTTGATTAGGAAATAAGTAGCCTAATCAAATAAGAATAAAATCAGCATAAAATGCAGATTTGGGAATATTTCAACAATAATTATGGATTTGTTAAAAGAGGAACAAATCACCATAATTAGGCAATTAATTGAGAGACAATTAATTGCTGTCTTGGAGGACAAGAAAGAGTGCACACGTTTCCTAATTAGTGGCCTCCACAAATCACTATAAATAGGGTGTGCCTCCTCAATTGCAATTCGCCCCGCCATTGAGTTTTCTGGCAATTCCCTTCTCTCCTACCATCTTTCTGGTTCTGTTGATCTACTGTTCAAATCACAATTAGGCTCTAGTAATCTAATAATTGTGTGGGCACAAGTATGGATTATTGGAGCTTTGACCCAGATCCGAACATGGATTCGTCCAGGTACGCCTAATCTCCTTTTAGTTGATATTTTTTCCTACAGAAATGTATAGGAAAATTAGTATTGCAGAATTCAATTGTCCCAGATGGTTCTCACCTCAAACCAGAAAACTAGTCACCAGAATTCTAGATCCAAATCCAAGAACAAGAGTAAGTATATCAAGAACAAGAGTAAGTATTTCTATGATTATGGAAAATTGCCAGTTTAAAATCGGGAATCAGAAGATTGAACCACCCAAATCACAAGTTTACAATCCTACAAGTGATGTTTAGGTTGTTTTTGATTCTTCATCATCAAGTCCAGAAGAAAAAACCAAAGAAACCGCCAATCCAAACTTTTAATTATAATTTTTCACTGTAATTATCAATACAAATAATATATATGTGTGTGTATAGTATTCAATAAGATTCATATTCTTTTTAGTCATTTTTTATTTAAACTAACTTTTCAAATAATAATCTAAACAAGTTTAAGGTTTGAAAAAAGAAACTTCTGCTATCTTTAATTCAAACACAAATCACATTTACAATATGTCTTCTATCCTATCTTAAGTTTGTAAATTTCAGATTAAAAAAAAGTCAATTCTGTCATCGTTAATCCAAACAAACTCTTAATCTAGTGGTATGATTACTTCCTAAAAGTAGAAGGTTTTGAGTTCGATCCCAATGATAACCCAAGCGATTAGGGCATATCCTTGTCACTAATAAAAAGTCAAACAAAACCGCGTCCTTGACATTAATAAAGCAACACCGCATTCTACCTTCTAGAATGAATGCGAAACAGGATGCCCAATTGATTGAAACACAAGTACCACTCAATTCCCATCTAAGTACGGACAAGGTAAATATATCCTATATATACTCCAAGCTAGGATCACCATCACCACATCTCCCACCATACACTCCAAAATGAAAATGGTAAAGCTGACCATTCTATTGGCAGTTGCAAGCATATTAATTGCCTCTCAGTCCCCAACCTCTCAAGCCTCCGTTGCCGATATCGTCACGCCTGAGTTCTTCAATTCTATCATCGATCAGGCCGACACCAACTGTGCCGGCAAGAACTTCTACACCCGAGCTGCCTTCCTAGAAGCTCAAAATTCCTACTCTGAATTCGGCAACCTCACCTCTGCCCACGACTCTAAACGCGAGATCGCTGCAGCTTTTGCCCATTTCACCCACGAAACTGGACGTGAGTTACTTTGTTTGTCATTCACTAATTAATAATGATCATGATTATGAGTTCATTAACATAACATTCATGCTGACACACATATTTTTGCTACATAGAAGAGATCAATGGTGCATCTAAGGATTACTGTGACGAAACTGTCACATAATACCCATGCGCCCCCAACAAAGGATACTTCGGTCGTGGACCCATTCAACTGTCATGGAACTTCAACTATGGACCTGCCGGAGAGAGCATTGGGTTCGATGGGCTGAACGCGCCGGAAACTGTGGCGAATGATGCCGTGGTGTCATTCAAGACGGCTCTCTGGTACTGGATGTAGCATGTGCGTCCTGTCCTTAATCAAGGGTTCGGCATCACCATTAGAGCCATCAATGGCCGCCTGGAATGCGACGGCGCTAACCCCGCCACTGTTTAGGCTCGTGTTAGTTATTACACCCGTTACTGTTCTCAACTGGGCATTGCCTCCTGGTGATAATCTTACTTGCTAGACATATATTATTATCAACACCACCTCCTTCTTCAACCTACATATATATCCACTCATAGGCTGAGAATAAATTAGAGTGGAAGGCACCTGCAGCCTTTAATTCTTTTCCGAATTCACTTTTTACTTTAATGACACCAACGAATTTAATAAATTATGTGGCTGCTTCTACCACTTTTCCTTACATGTGTTAATTGCTACGTACTAGTATTTCGTATGAATTAACAGAGCCATGTGTTACTTCTCTCTCCAACCAATCTAAGTAAATTGTTGATTGGGTTCATGTGATTAAGCTTTTCTGTTTTTGGTAAAAGGACGCATATAAATTTAAAGGTTTCGAATTACTAAAAATAAACAACCACCATAACGCCATCCCTCAAAACACTACCGCATCCTATCAAGCTTTATGGTGTGATCTTCCTATCGTGAGTTATTCAACAAAAATTACTTTATGAATTAAAAAAATAAAAAATTAATTATTTAATCCTTATAATTTTACCGAGTTTATAATTGAGTCCTATAGTTTAATCTATTTATAGTTCAGTCCTTACTGGTTAGTGAGTCAAAGTCCACCATGCACACGTGTCACAAGTTTTGTCAAATGTTGCTGTGTGGCATCCTTATCTGCATCTATGACTAGAGAATATTTTTTTACAAGAAAACGTCTGAATAAAAAAACCAAAAGAAAAGAACTTTCCAGGATCGCTCGCTCACCATCTCCGTTCCGGACTTCACTCGCCGTTCTGGTTGCTTTGAGGTCGAAGAACCAGATATCGAAGAAGGCAAGAATGCGAGAAGGTTGAGATCGGATATGTGGTGGCCAACCAATCTTCTGCCCTATGACCGATCTTTCACTGAAACCTTTCGAGACTTGAAGATTGCATTATAACTTGTACCGTTTCTGCAGATTTTTCCTTCTAGATGAATTCATCAGGCTGCGTTCTTTCTTCCATAATTCCCAACTGATCATTGTGAGATACACAATAAATTAAAGTATTGACTCATATTTAAGAGCTGATACAGGTGCAAAAAAGTAAGCTTTGTGGGTGTCGGAAGAGACAATGAGGTGAGGGATATGGGATGATATGCAGGTGAATTGATGAGTGCGGTGATGGGGGCAAATGATGGACCCGTGGTGGCCACCACACCTCCGATCTGAAAATCCTCTGTTTTTCCCCTTCTCAGTCTTCCTCATTTTTTGTGTGGACACCATCAGAATGCAAAATCCAACATCAATCAAACACAACCTATGCCAATAATTTCGCAATCTCCCAAAGAAGAAGAAGAAGAAATGTCGGCAAACAACAAATTCTTAAAACCCACTTCTTCCTTTCAATACAGCCTCTGCACTACTCTGTTCTTCATTGTTCTGTTCACCATACCTGCCCTGTTCCTCCTCCATAACCCCATCACCACCTCCATATGCACCATCTTTGGCAACCATGTCAAGCCCTGGTCTGGTTATCTTCGCTTAGCTGAGTTCTCATGGAACTGCCTGCAATCTTTCCACCGCACATCCGTTGCCATGAGGGTGAACCCGGAAGGTGGAGATATAATAAAGTTTGGCACCAATTTCAGGAAGAACACAAAAGATTTTTATTATCATTGGCAAATGTTTATATTTATTTTAAATTTCATTTTATTATTTTAGTTTGTGAGGAAATATGTTTGGCTTAATATTTTAATTTTAAAATAAAATATAAAAAATATTTTTATTTTAATTTGGTTTTAATTTTTAATTTAACGACGTTACTTTTTTTATTTGAATTTATTATTTATGGAATTATTTTAAAAAAAAAGAGTTAAGAATTAATTAAGGGCATTATTGTCCTTGTATTTTCATGCATTTAATTCTTATCATGCATTTTCTCTCCTTCTTTTCTCCTCTCTAGTCAGATGATAGGAGGGATGACATTATCTCTTCACTTTTCTCCCCTCTCTATTTTCTTCTTCTCTTAATCTTCTCTCCATTCAAACATAGTGTTAGAGATGAGATAATGGAATGAATTAGTGACGGAATTTTCCATCACAAATTAGCGACGGAAAATTTCTGTTACTAATCCATCACAGTATTAATTTTTTTATACTTTAAAAATGTCAAGTGTCCTCACCAACAGTAGCGAAGTGTCACCCCTATAGGCCGCTACCTTGTTGCTGACCACCGCATGTCCTCCGCTAGTGACCACCCACTACCTGCCCTTGTTGCTGGCTGCCACATATCACTCACTATGACTGCCACGTGTTCTCCTCTAGGGCTTGCCACGTGTCTTCCTCCAGCGGCCGCCATGTGCTCGATCACAAAGAAGAGGGGAGGGGGAGAAAAGAGAGAAAAATTAATTGTAAGGGAATTCTATATTCTAATTCAAATAATTAATGGACCTATATATTAAGAGAACTTTTTTTTTTTTAGAAAACAAAAGTAACCAGCAATATTATAGTATATACCTCCCATTTAGATTTGAACACATGACATGTTGGGGGGACTATCTTCCATGAAACTAACACGACAGTTTAGTATTGACACGCCCACTGTTGTTTTCTTGGTAGGGGTTTAATTTTATTTGTTAGACACAAATATCATTCTATTGGAAGCAATCTTGTAGGAGGCATTGTCAAGTATTAAATGTGGACACCTCTCTTATTGCGGATTTGAATATTGCATATTATGAAGGACTAGCCTTTTCTACTAGACATAACCTTATTAATGGCTTAAATTCCAATGATAATTTAAAAAGTTTGATAAAACTAATAAGAGATTTATGGCAAAAGTATGTTGGAAAGAGTTAACTACTGAGCCAACTGAGCCAAAAAACGATACAAGGAAAAAGGAAACATGGGGAGTTTTATGGCACAGCAAAATAGTTGGAGGGAAATAAATAAATAAATAAATAAAACCAACAATACAACGTCGTATCAAGTTGGAGTCCGTATGAATGTAGAAAACTCTTTGGAAGAGATGTTTCTAATTGAACCCCACAATTCGAATAAGACCCAATCAAATAATCATATAAAAATAAATAAATAAAGCCAAAAATATGCCTTTGGGCCTCTAATTTAATATAAGGTTTCAGTTTGACCCTTAATTTTATAAAATATTTTTTCAATCCTAACATCTTTTGTCTCAAGTGATTATTTTTCTACCAACAAGCTGTTAATTGCGGTGATAAGCAGCCTTGCTCTCGTGAAGAGGAAAGCACAAGTCGAAATCCCAAGATATTTTTCAGGTTGATTTCGTCAAAATTTATTATGATATTATAATAATTAATATAAAAAATTATATAATAAAAATAATTTTATAAAAAAAAATTTCTATAAAATAAAAATTATAATATAAATAGAATAATAAGATAAATATAGAAAAGTTGTTGTTCCCTATTTTTTTATTGTAATTACATTATAAAAATTTACTTTTTCAATAATATATTATATATAAATAAAAATAAAAATATTAAATACAACTAAAATTTAAAATATAAAATATAAATATTATTTTTGAATTTTTTGAACAAATAATATATTAATTAATAATAGATATGTATATGAAATAAGAAATCTAAAAAGAAATATTAAATCATATATTATATAAAAATGATATATATATATATATATATATAATACTTTATATTTTTATATGATTATTATATTTGTTCTTTGAATTGAAATATTATATATATATATATATATATATATATATATTTAATTATGTAAATAAAGATTGCATGTATATAACAGCTCTGGTAAAAGCATTAGCATGCGTGTGAGGTTAATGCTTTAAATCCAATTTGTCACAAAAAGTTAACCACGGTAATTTGTTGTTATTTGTTATTTTTTGTAGTGTATGTATCATTGACCAAATCAAAAAAAAAAAGTGATGATGTTTTGTAACAATTATTTTTATTTTTAAAATAAACTTAATATATGTCAACATTAAAGAATGATTTGTGAATGTTCAACATGTTTTATTGTAAACGACCTTAAGATTAAAGGATGGGCATACAATGTTAAAGGAGTGAAGATGTAATTTGTTAGTGTAAAATAAAGGGCCGCCATGGCAAACAAATGACGCAAAAAATAATATAACAAGCCAAGCTTTTCCATTGTAGCCAAATTATTTTACACAAACAAGATGTCCAAGTAACAAAAGACAAACAAAAGGATACACTGGACCCTGTCAACCAACAAGCCAGACAAAGCCAGAATAAATAAAACAACATGGTTATATATATATAGATATATATATTTATGGTTTTAGTCTAGCCAAAGGGGAAATTAAAACAAAGAACAAGGCAATACTAGCTATAATATAACAAGCCAAGCTTTCAGAGTAGCCTAATTATTCTACGGAATCATGAAGTTGAAGTTACAAGAGACAAATTACAAAAAGATACATTGGACACAGTCAAACCAAACAAGCCATACAAAGCCAAAATAAGTAATACAACAATTAAAACAAAGAACAAGGCAATGCTATATATATATATATATATATATAGATGCTGCCATGAATAATCACAAACAAGACTGCCATTTTACTCATGGAGAGCATAATCCACCTCATCACGTCGATGTCGAAAACACCAATCATAGTTGTAGAGCTTACCTCCAAGAGGACCTCCATCTACTGGAAGTGAGATGGTTTTAATAACTTCATTATTTTCCATGGACACAACCTTGCACACTTGAGAAGTACGACCAATGAGATACACACAATTGCTATCAAATCCCGACTTGCTTGGACTCCTCAGCGAATAACACTTTGAGTTTCCACCCAAAAACAAAGCACGATCTCCCAATGATTTGATCCTAAACCAAGCCATCACCCATAAGTCCACCATGTAAACTAGCAGTTCCGAATTGGGTCTAACATAAACAACAAGAAGATTATTATCATCATCATCACCATCATCAGCGCTAACCAGCTTTAAATTCGAGCCGGAGAAACTCGGCTTGTTCTGCATTTGTAGCAACTTTAGGGTTTGAGTATTCAGATTCACTATTCCTATATCGGCCTTATCAGTGATAGCATAAAGAGTTTTCCGAAAAACTGTAACATCCACGACCTTCCAAGGATTTCCCCACCTCGAATAAATATCCCAGCTCGAATTTCGAGATTGATACACATGCATGTTGGATGACCATGTACATAAGGCCACGAGTATAAACTCTTCTGAGTTTTTCGCAAAAGTTAAGGTTGCTCTATCATATACATCTATAATACAACCTTGATCAGTTGGCCCTGTGATTTCCATTTTCTTTCTGGAAAAAGGGTCTAGAAGCTTAACTGTATTCTCTGAACCTGCCATTACCGTATAACCACTGGAAAATCCAACAAGGGAGAATCCTGAGAAGAAAGGAAGCGTTGTGTTATAGATTCTTTCTTCAGATATGCTATAGAAGGAGCAGGATTTTTTCGCATGTGGTGTCTTTTGAACAATTAATGGCCCATGCGAGGCCATGAAATGGCGCCAAAAGTCGGAATGAAAAAATAGCCTCCAATCCTTGCAAACTTCCCCAAAGTTAAATAGCTCATCAATATCTAATTTCTTGGCAATGATATTGAGCACATCTGAAGGAAGTTGCGATGGGGTCTCATTTTCCCTTTTTATCAATTTCCCTGCTTATCACAAGATCATTAATAATTGGTTATTTGTAACTTCAACACAAGGAAAACAACCCTACTCTTTAGTATTTTCATTTTATCAGAAAAAATAAGAAAATTAAGAAGATAAGTAAGATTCATCTATGTTGTTGTTGTCAAACAGTAGTTGGAATCTTATTTTTGATTGAACCATGTAGATTATGATGCCAAGTGTAGGGGATAATATCAACACACATGGCATTACACTTTGATGACTTATTTATTGAATAGATTGCTGTTGGACTTTTTGGCAAAAAAGTAAAAAAAAAAAAAACGCTATTGCTGTTGGACTTGTGTGACTGTGTATGATTAGGTCGCCCAACACTTGTATGGTGAAACTGGACTGGAACTTTAGACTTTGACTTGTATATTATATTCATATTATCTTACTTGGATTGATTGTTTTATTTGGTTTGTTTTTTATTTTTGGTACAAAAATTTTAAGAAAGGGGTTAAGTTCACCCACGATCTAAGGGCAAGACTCCAAGTTGAGGTGACTCCCCCAACACCTCGACTGGACCACAACTAAGTGGACTTCCTTGGGCTTTATTTGCATTGTTACCAATGCTGATGTTATCTTTATCCTATAATGGATTGTTGAGAATGTAAAATTGGACCTTTGGTTAAAAAATCTTTATATTTGGTCAAGAAACCCAATTCAATAGGTTTTCAGGCGATCTTAATGGTTTTGTTATACCCTGAGTTAAACTACTTGCTTAGAATGTGAGAATTAGAGTGTTACACTGAGCGACCCCTATAGTTTTGCGATTTTCATAATTACTGTGTCTAGAGGAGATAACATGGAACTAGCTCAGGAGTGAGTGTTCAGTTATTCAGTTGAGTTACGTGTTCATTAACCAAAATAACCGAATTAGAACCAAATATTAGCTAGGAGAGAAATATCAGCCTCATCTAAGGGAAGAAGATGATTATGAGTTGCTTATGAGTTTCTTTAAGAACGGCTCAAAGAGAAGAAGAATGTCATTATAAGAAGGTAAAAAGGGCATGTGTTTTGGGGAACCATACATATGCATGAGAAAAAAATGTGTAATAACTTCACTCTTTGGAAGCCTAAACTAGAGTTCACTAAAAACCATAACTACTCGCCAATTCAAATGATTCACTCCTGAAGCTTGATACATCAAACAAACACTTTTTAAATCTTTCCAGAGTTAATTAAGATCATCACAAGGGAAAAAAGAGTGTTGTAGTTGAGTTTCAAAAAGTGATAGAAAAATTTAAGCTCAATTATATTGGTTTTCTATGAGAATTAATGTGAAAAATGAATGGGAAAATGTTGAGTTAGAAATAGAGAAATTAAAGATAATCCTATTGAGGAAGGAAAGGAGAACAAAGATAAAAGTGGACTAGATCGAGGGAGTCCTAGGCAAAAATACAATGAAACTATTAGTGAAAATTAGAAAAGAAAATGAGTTGCTAATGGTGATTCAGACAATTGCAAGTTCATGAGTTTCAATTGCATGTAGACATTGGAGTTTTAAATGTAATAATCCTCAAGTTGCAACTACGATTCCTGTTTTTAACTGTTTGAATCCGATATTTGCAACTCATTTTTCAAAAAATTCTTTCAAGGCATTAAGTTGATCTTTTAGGAGTTAAATTTCATTCCCAATATAGTTTTTGGAACATGGTCAAAAGCATTAGGTTATAAGGTTAGATCGGATTGGAAGAAGTTGAGTGCAAAGTTCTCCTAGTAATCAAATACCGATATATTCTTCTGTTCTATTGGATGAATAGTTATGTACCCTTTGGGATGTATATAATCCTGAATACTAACAATTAGTATTATTCCTGTTAGACTCATTTAAGTTTAATTTGTCGACACCAAAAGTAAGGTTCTGAAACCCGGACCGGTCACTGAACTGATCGGGGTACTGGGTCAAGGGTTAATAGATCAGATCGGGGTCAAACCGGAGCTAAACCGGGGCTAGACCGGAGAGGAAGGGAAGATTTTAGAATTATTTATATGAAAATTTGAATAAAATATTAAAAAAAATTAAAAAAAAAAACCAGTCAAACCGTGAGAAAACTGGTCAAACCACGTGAAACCCGGTCGAATCGGGGTCAATAGCCAAACCGGACCGGTCGGACCATCGGTCCGACGGTTTCATGATTAGACCGGCCGGTCCGGTCCAGTCTTGAAAACACTGACCAAAAGATCTAAAAGCATTTATTTTAAGATTAATTATAAGAATTCTGAAACCAAGATCATAATACCTAGTCTTGTCAAGTTTTATAAATTTTATAATGTTTTTCTTTTGGCTGTTTTAAAACGTCAAAAAGCAATTGATGAACTTTTTATCCATTTTAACAATAGAAATTACCTAGAACATTTGGCAAAAAAAAAAAAACAACAACAAATACATTCGATGGATTTGGCACTTGTATGCAAGACAATGCACTAAATGTATATACGGACTTCGTCCCTATTTATAATATCCTTAGTTTTAATTGACTTCTCTACTTTTATAAGGTCTTATTTGAGTTTGATTGACTAATAAATGTATTTTTACCCATTTTACTCTTAATTAATTTCTTATATTGCATTAATTAAAATGTTGATCCATTTCCTTTATTCTCTCACATAATCTTTCTCAAGGTTGTCAAATAGGTAAATATGTGAGAGGAGTTTTATCTCGACTTACGTAATAAGTGCTTATTGACCTCCAATAAGCAATACCAAACACATATTAAGTAAACTCGTGACAATGACGTAAATTCATTTCGTGAACTTGAATTGTAAACTCGTAAGAGTTTATTTTATCATTAAATAGGTATTTATAATGTATAATTAAATTTAATTAATTAAAATATACAAACTAACAACAAGTTGATTTAAATATATTTTAAATCCAACTAATTGAAAGTAAATACTGAGACATTCATAATTTATTATATGAAATTTATATATAAAGCCATTAAGTATGATAAAATCGAAAAAGTTAATACGAATTTAAGAGTGAATTAATATGGTTTTGTAAGTTAGAAGCGTCACAACGATAAACTCAGTGTGTAAACTTACAAGTTTATCCAAGTTTACAACTAGCACGGCTTTACTAGTGACTCAATACAATTTTTAAGGTAGAAAAATAAAAACAGCAAATTTGGAGAATTAACTTGTAAGTTTGATAACAATGATCTTTCCCTTATATATTCTCTTCCATCATTTTTTTCATTATTCCTCACTCTATTTTACTCATTTGTTAAAAAAGGCATATTTGAAAAAATATATATATTTCCTACATATTTATTATTTTTAATTAATTTTTACTACTTTATTAAACTATACAATTCAATTAAAAGGACCTTATATAGGGATAGAGGGAGTATTGTACTCCTGTGGTCCTAGTTATAAAAAATATTCCCTCTCATAAGATTGACTTTATCTAAAATTTTAATGACTTTTCTATTTTACCCCTCATTAACTACATATCTGTCATATATTTTTCCTACTTATTCTCTCTCATTTTTTATCACACTCATCATCTCCGCAAATTGAACAAAAAAAATTGCATCCCTTATACATTTATTGATTTTAACTAATTTTAACCAATAGTTCATTTTAGTATAAAAAGGATAGGAGGGAATAGTAGAAAATAACTATTATGCTTCTTAGATGCCAATATTATTGTCAAACTCACAAGTTGACTCTCCGAGTTTACCGTTTTTACGTTTCTACATACAAAATTGTGTCGAGCCATTTTTAAACTTGTATCACCTATAATCTCGGTCAAACTCATGAGTTCACAAAATGTGTTTGCTATTTTTACATTTTTAACTTACAAAATCATGTTAACTTGCTTTTAAACTTGTACTAACTTTTTTGATTTAATTATGCTCAGTGGTTTTATATATGATTTTTTTTTAAAAAAAAATTCTTTGTTAGGAATGATAAGTTATTAATGTTGAAGGATTTAATTTTAATTATTTGGATTTAAAATATATTTAAATTAAATTATTGTCATTTTTATATTTTACTTATTTAATTATATACTATTAATACCTATTTATTGATAAAAATAAACTCTTACGAGTTTAAAATTCGAGCATCATCCATTGTCATGAATTTACCTAAACTTGTGAGTTTGACAACGTTAAATGCAATAAGAGTTATATACTTCATTGAAAATATAAAGTTGGAAACATAATAGAGTCGAAGACAACAATGAAAAATAACAATAAAAACAGCTAAAGAAAACCAGAAAAGTTTTTAAAGCCTTACTCGATGATGAGGAACCATTAGAGTTGTTGCCACCATGTTGATCACCTTCAGCGTTCTCCATTTTTTAGTTTCTCTAATTCTCTGTCTCCTCCGGTTAACCATGGGCTCACCAACAGTTTAAATAGGTCACATATAGAAGTGTCATAAATGCAAAAGACACACGCCAAATCTGATTCACACAACTTTTGTAATTATCTGTCCACCTATTTGCAAAATTTAATCTTGCTTAAAAAGGCCATATTATAAGGCCGAAGTAGGTGCATGGAATCTCTCAAGCACAATTAGCCGACTGAAGCCTTAATTTTGCAAGTCTTAAAATTTAGATATTGTCAAACAAAAATCACGTCTCGGTTCATGTCAATAAAAGATATTTAAAATTTATTATCACCTTGAACCCTATTGATAAACGACGCCAACATAAGTTTTTTTTTTTATAACAATTAATTGTTTAACTATTTTACAAGTAAAACTAATCTACGTATAACATACAATTTATAGGATATGGCTTGTTATCTTTAAAATATATAGAAAGCAATTTATAAATAATGAATAGTACAATGCACAAAAAAAAAACAATATATAGGATTACGACATTTATGAAGCATCAATATTTTAACTTGCTTGACGTATTAATGTACGTACTGACATGCATGCATCATGTGGATACTTGTCAGCATTCTCCATTTTTCGTTTCTCTTCAATCACCCAATAAACAATTAATAATTACCATTTTTCATTATTAACTTGGTTTTATAAAAAAATATAATAATAAATTAACTTACAATCGCCGCCTCTGCCTGCTGAGAGGTCGCAGTCCCGTCACGGTGTCTGTGTGTGATGGCGTACAGCTCCGCATAGTCCGTCTGACGGTTCTCCTGCTGTGCTTTCGTCTCCTGAAACAATTACAAAACAATTAGTATTAATTATGAAATTATGAGCTAAAAGTAAGTGAAGCACTTGAAAAGTTACCAGCTCGCTGTAGGTCACAGCAAAGGTCTTCGATCCTGCTGTGTGGTGGATCGTCTGCTGCGCCCGGATCGCGGCGTTCCTCCGAGCAAGCTCCTGGAAAAAAAAATTAAATGTATTATAATTTAAAATTAAATACAAAATAAATTGATATTATAATTTAATA
This sequence comes from Inga oerstediana, assembly GCA_963210345.1. Taxonomy (NCBI): domain Eukaryota; kingdom Viridiplantae; phylum Streptophyta; class Magnoliopsida; order Fabales; family Fabaceae; genus Inga; species Inga oerstediana. The sequence continues at coordinate 31,371,138 of OY723408.1, forward strand.
TTTAACAATTACAAAATTATATATCAAAAATCTAATAAATACATTACCTGTGCCTCAGGGCTCCTCCTGAACTGGACAAAACGCGCCCAGTCGTTCGGCGGCACGCCGTCCGGAACGCTCTCCTGCAGCTGCTCCAGAGGCATCGTCCCGTCCCCATCCACGCTGTGGAAGAGACGGTTCCTCCTGTTCCTCCAGGCGTCGCCCATCTTCACGAGGGCGTACCTCTTCCGGTTGGCCCGGACGGCAAACCGCAGCTGAAAAAAATACATTTAAATATCAATAATTATAAAAACCATAATTTAAAAAAAATAATTAAATAGAATTAATTAAAAAAATATTAATTAAATAGTTTTAATTACCTGAATCGCCTCCTCCCAAGCCTGGTCCTTCGGCCCCTTCGGAATGTGCCTCCACGTCGGGAAGTGAAGGGGGAATCGCATCCAATTCGATCCCAGGTCGCTCAGGAAGCGGTTGAGCAGGTGACCCCCATTGTGGATCGGCTGGTCAGTGCCCTCGTTCCACGGCACTACAACTCGCAAGGACCGGTCCATGCTGTTCAGACCGGTCACATCCAGCCTCCTCGTCGACACGTTCCCCTGCTCATCTGCACAGTTGACCGCACGTTAGATAAATTATAATTCAAAGTTAAAAAATTAAAAAATTAAATAATTTACCTTCGACCTGCACCTCAAACCCAGTGGACCGCGAAGACGACCCTCGTGGGTTGTTCTGCTCCCGAGCCTCTTCCTCATCGAGGAACTGCTCCATCTCCCTGAACCCACTAATCGGGATCTCAAACTCCTCCTCGTTGAGGAAGTCCTCAACGCTAATCTCTGGCACGTCCAACTCAGGCACCTCAGCTGAGGTCGTCGCCTGTGGGATCGTCTGCGGTTCCTGTGGCGGGATGGGCTGAGATGCCTCGGTAGCCCTGCCTGCGCGCTGCCCCCTCCCTCTGCCCGGGGCCCGGCTGCTGCCGCCCCGTAAATTCGGTCTGGGGACCTCAGGGGCCTTCCCCTTCCCCTTATCCTGTCCTGAAGCCATATCAACTGTACAAATTAAAAAAAAAAATTAGTCACATTATTATGCAAAAATATAATAAAAATAAAAATATAAATAAAATACGTGTTATATACGTACCTCAAGTGTAAATACTGCGGAATACTGACTAAAAACTCCTATAGAGACGTCTGAACGCTCAAATCTCGAAGAAATCACTCAGAGAAACCTCAGGAAACAAAATGAGCAAACGGAGAAATGAAGGAGGTGGGGCGTTTAAATAGACCAGTAATTAGTAGCGGTTATTAAAAATAACCGCTACTCTAACCGCTACAAATAATTAAATTTGTAGCGGTTCTACAATAACCGCTACAAATCTTCACAACGTTTGAAATTCTGTAGCGGTTATTGTCCAGAACCGCTACAAATTTGGAGTCTCTTGAAATTCTGTAGCGGTTTTCAGTAAAAACCGCTACAAAATTCTGACCTTTGGTATTTTGTAGCGGTTTATGTGCATTAACCGCTACAAAATAACCGCTACAAGTTTTGGCGGGAATTTCGCGCCAAATTTGTAGCGGTTTTTTGTAGGAAACCGCTACAAATATTCTTGCTGCTACAAATTTGTAGCGGTTTAGGTAAAAACCGCTACAAATACTATAATTTGTAGCGGTTATATTAAACCGCTACAAGTGCACCGCTACGAAATACCTTTTTTTTTGTAGTGAGAAATGACCATCTAATCGTCACCTTCATCATAATCGTTTACTAAAATCTGTAGTAGATGTGAACGGACATTCACAAATATTATGGGGGGAAGTAGAAGATTCCAATGGATGATCTGATAGTACAAAATTAAATTTTGTGTCTCTAGAACCTCCATAAAATATCTTTGGCTCAATTGGACAAGCAATCATCTTCTTAGATCAAAATTGTTCTAGCTGAAAAATCGCAGAAATTATTCTCACAGAGAGCAATCAAAAAACTTCATTTTTTTCCCTCGCACACTCATGCAGTAGTACACACAACCCTTATTAGAGTTCTCTATTTATTTCTTCCTTTTCTTTTTCTTTCCTTTTTTTATTTTATTTTATTTTTTTTTTGTTCCTTCTTTTCACAAAATAGGACACACATAAAATACAAAATAAATAAAATCAAATAATTAAAACATGGGTATCCACGTAGGAGTGATATCCTATGGCCCAACAGCTTGGAGCCTAGGGTAAAGGATATAGGTTTCAAGTTTCAACTCTAGATTTGTAGATAAAAGCATTGGAATTTGGGACTAGACAAAGTTAATTGCGCTTTTTTTCCAAATGGTTGCATTAGTACAAAATCGCACATATATGACGCTTAATAAATAATGGTTATAATGAATAAACGTTATCTAAGTCGAGACGGAGTTCATGTAAGAATATATAATGATAAAACTTAACGGTTAAATATACGGTAATGTATTTAGAGATGTAATTCGTAAAAAAAAAAAAACATAACGGTTGTAACCATTAACCATCATGTGTTTAATGATAAAAATGATAGTTCTTACGAAACAACCATCTTATAAAACTTTCAAATGATTTGTCTTCCAACCTTATATAAGTGAAAAACAAAAACATAATGGTCATAACAATTAACTGTAAAGTAAGAATGAAAAAAATGACATTTCTTAAGAAACGACTATCATATAATACTTTCAAATGATTAGTCTTCCCCAACTTTAAACTACTCTAATTTAAAGTACATTTTCATAAATCTTTATTTAAAATCACATATTCCTTATTATTCTTACTATTTTTATTTATCGACCTCCTCCTTATCTCCTTCATCATGTTAAGACCTCAGGGAGCACCTCCTCCATCTCCTCTACAAGCTCTTCCTCATTCATCATGATATTCTCTCAAGTTGTTGCAGTCAATGTAATTCATGATGACAGGATTTGCAAACTTTTTCATTTGAGAATGATATAATTTCAATGAAATTGTATCATTTTCATAATGACAAGTTTCGCAAATCCAATAATGGCAACTCACTGATCTATCCCAAATTGCATGGCAACTTGTTGTCGAAGGTATTGCTCTATTATATCAAAAACTCCAACATGAAGAGTCCAGCACATCGATACATCACAGTTATTATATAACAGCAATGATGTATTATAAAAGTTCAAAGTTTTTAATTAACAGCCCTTATGTATGTTACTAAACGGATTTTAACTAAATCTTCATGGTTCTTACATAACAACATTTATGTATATTACTGAATATAGAACAGTTGTTTATGTGAGCCTGTTATTTAATTTATTGTTCCAGCATTACCCACATTATGGCCTCACCAAGCCTAAATATATAATGGGTGTTATATTAGAATCATTATAATATATACTGAATACATAATGGTTTGGAATTGTTATATATTTGCACTGAGCATATATAGCGCCTTCATATATGATGGTTTGAAAATATCATGTATGATCGATAATAATAATGATAAATGCCCTTTTCTGTTGTAGTGTTGAAAAAAAAAACATTTTTATTATTCAGCTTTAAAATGTTCCAATTTTCGTTCCCTGAAAGATTTATTTTCTTTATCATATTGTTATAATTTTTTTAAATGTAAAACATTTATTTTTATTTTTTCTGAAATTCTTTTAATTTAAAACATGAGAAAATTAATGATTTGATCCTTATGGTTTCATTGAGTTTGTAACTTGATCCTTAAGCTTTAATTTGTCGTGACTTAGTCCTTAAGCTTTTCTCATTTATCTCCACCCGTTCTTATATTCCAAAAAATACTGGAGTCTCTTAGACCTTATCCTATATGGTGCTGATGGTGATTAATGGTATTAAATATGCTTAGTTTGGCTACCGCATCAATGCCACTTCGCATTAAATAAGATTCACCACAAAAAACAGTCAATTAGTAATGGCAAAATTTTGTCACTAAATTGACTTAGCAGCAAAATTCCATTGGAAGTTCCGTCACTAATCCACAGTTTTTTTTTTTTTTTTTGTGGTGGCAAAACCTCTATTTTTTGAACCCCTCTTTTTTGTTTTCCATAAAATGGAGTGAAATATTGGAGAATAGGTGTGCCCAACTTGGAATATGCAAGATGAGTATTTAATCCCCAAAGCATCAAAGATTTCACTACAAAAAAAAGTAAATTTTCAACGAAATTTTTCATAGATTTGTGAAATTTTTCATAGATTTGTGACGAAAACAGATTTCTGACGGAATAATTCTGTCACAAACGCATCCTCCACCACCTGTTGCCGCTCCATATTTCCTGAAAATGCATCTCTTCTTGGCCCCAAGAGGATTTGAACCCGTGTCCTCGCTTGCATGTGCGTGACGTCTTACCAGTTGCGCTAGAATGCTTTGATGTTATATTATTACGATAGTATATATATAATCTTATTATATATTCTTATAATTTTTATTATAAATTAATTTCAAACCAAAAAAAAATTCACATCTTAAATAAATTTTCATATGACTATATTTTTGTCCAATTTCAGAAATTTTATTTTATTTTTATTAACATTAATTAATTACTAATAATTTATATTTATATATATATATATATATTGAAAAAATATATGTGTGTTATATTATATATTTTTATTTTATTTTATATGTAATATATTATCGAGAAATTACATAGAGTATATCGTAATTTTAACAATAATTATGGGGAAAAAAATAATATTTAGGATTAATATAATCTTTAGTCCCTCAATTTTGCCCTCATTTTGATTTTAGTCCATCAAGTTTCAAACCATAGGGATCAAATATGGAATTAACCCTGATTTTAAATATTGACATGGATAATAATTTTAATTTTTATAAAGATATTTTTATCTGATACCTTGGTATCAGAGCCAGAAGGTGAAGTAGGGATGTAATACTTAAATCTGGATCTATTTTTATGGCATTAAAATTTTTGTTAGCAGATTAGTATGATTTAAAGATCTACACTTGATAGCACTTTGTATATAGTTCTTGTTTATCATACATGAGTCCATCCGTGGGTTGACGTTGCCATAAGCCCCGTGTGTTGAGGCAGGTGTTTGTGCCCTACGTAGTTGTGTATGATAAATAAAGATTTTATATACTACAAGTCAGTCTGGCTAGAGTTAGATATAAGAAATCTTACTAATTTCTTAACAAGACAATTTAATCCATAAAAATTGATACATTTTTAATTATTATACCACTATGAATCCAGAAGGTAATGATACTTAGGCAAGGGAGAATTACAATTATTGTTATCTTTTTTTCTTTAAGCTTTCTTCAGCCTTTATATTCTGCTCTTTATTTCTGTCCTTTACCTCCTGCACTCTTTCCTTTCAGTCTTTTAAATTCTATCAATTTAAATTTTAAAATTTAAATTATGTCTTTTCTTCTCCGTTCCTTTTCTTCCAAATGTGGTAGTAGTAGCTCTTCTTCTACTCTATTAAACAACTCTACGCTAAACGATGAGGAATCAAAGTTTTCAACTTCTAAAAAAATTAAGAAGAAATTTCTTTTGAAAATATAAACCAGAACGTAAACAATTGGGTTTTACCTCCAATTGCTCTAAACACGCTTTATCAAATGCAAACTCAAGATAAGAAGTGGTTCTCTAAATCTGATTACATAATCAGAACAGTTGAAGAATCAATTCCTATCAAACCAGAAAAGGAAGAATTTTACCTTCTTTCTCAAAAATTGATTGATAAACATAAGAAAGATTACAACTTTTTGCACATCGGAAGTGTTCAAGTTTCCATTAAACCATTGGTAAGAAAAGGATTAAACGTGTCAGGACTAGTATGCCTCATGGATACTAGACATTATGAATTTTTGAATTCTTTACTTGCAGCAGCAGAATTTGGGCTTCATAATGGTTCTGTTTACTTTAATTGTTATCCAGATAGGATGACAGATTTAAAGGATGAACATGTTCTTGAAGTCCTTAAACTTAAACTTTAGTTAAACGGTTTAAAAATGAAACCAAGATCTATACATGCTACCCTAACTTATAGGATACAGTATAAGGTCTTAAACTCAACTAATTCCTTAATTCTAATACCTCCTGATAATAGCCAAACAATAGTCTTTTTATTAGATGAACAAAATGCAAACTTGACTGTTCCAAAAACAATTATGTGGGATGATGTTGAATTACCAGATGATTGGACAATGGATAAGGCCACAAAGCCTATTCCTAAACCAATATCTCAGGTAGGGGTGGAAACAGGCCAGGCCAGGCCAGGCTTCACCCTTAACAGGCCAAGCCTGTTTTGCAACTAGAAGGCCTGAGCCTGGCCTGTGGCCTGTTACAGGTGTTTTTTTCGGCCTGAGCCTGGCCTGTATAAAAGCCTGGCCTGGCCTGAGGCCTGTTAAAGAAGCCTGATTATTTAAAGAATTAAATTGTTTTCCTGTATAAACTTCACCGAGCGTTATCCTTCTCATCAGAAAATTTAATTATTAAACAGATTATACCTCACAAAAAGGTTATCATTACCGTAACAAGATCAAGCACTAAACTAATGAAAATATCCAGATCTACGGATGTTCTTTTCAAGCACAGAACAAACCATTGATTCAAGCATAGAATAAAAAAGGTTAACTTTGAACATTTATTCAAGCACAGATAAGGAAATAAAGAAAAAATATATATTGGATTATTGAATATATACAAGAACAAAAAGCTTCAATCTTTAACAATAAAAAGGAAAACGCCACCAATATATCTCCAGATCTTCATATATCTGGACAAAAAGCTGCAAATATCCCAACGACAAAAAGCTTCAAGCTTCATATATCTCTAGCTTTTCATATAACCCAACGAGAAAATGATTCAAGCTTCGTATATCTCCAGATTTTCATCAAGTCGAGTAAAATTGCACACATATCCTCTATGAGAAAGTTTGGGGATTCAGAATCTGGATTGAACAACAGATCGAGCTTTTCCATTGCACAAAGTAGACAGATCTAAAGGGAAGAGAAAGACATACTTGCGTGGCCGATGAGCAAGAGTCCGACTAGTTTACCATGACCCACGGCCACAAGTGACGAGATGCGAGGAGGAGACCGGAGAGGGGGAAACCCATGACCACAGGATGACGATTGACAGTTGAGAGGGAGAGGAGATTGGCCGGCCACTGTTCGGCGAGAGATTCAAGGCGAAGATGAAGAAAGGAAGAGGGCTGAGATCTGAGACTGAGAGTCGAGAGAGACGATGATCGACTGAGTGAGTGAGAGTAGGTGCATGTCGATCGTTCATTGTTGGCTGAGCTGAGAATCAGATCTCAGATCTGAGACGGAGAGAGACGGAGTGAGTGAAAGTGAGAGTGAGAGTGATTGAGAGCTTGAGGTGAGTCCGTGAGACTTGAGAGTTGAGAGTGTGAGAAAATGAGTGGGCGGCCCAATTTTAATTCAACCTGAGAGTGATTGAGAGTAAAGAAATTTGGGACGGCCCAAATTTTTTTTTTTATATAAATAGTACCAGGCTGCCTGATAGGCCTAAAAGGCCTACTAATAGACCTAAGCCTGGCCTGTTTAGAAAAACAGGCCTTCAAATAGGCCTGGGCCTGGCCTTTCTTCCTGACAGGCCAGGCCTGAGCAGGCCGGAAACAGGCCAGGCCGCAGGCCCCTGACAGGCCGCCTGGCCTGTTTCCACCCCTAATCTCAGGTAAGCAAAATCATTCAAACATCAGATGGAACTGTCAAACTATCTTTTGATAGACCAAGAAGATCTTGTAATCAAGCTACCAGAACTGAGCCTTCATTATATGAAGACTGTAGGTCTGTTAGATCTGAATCTTCAAGATATTCTTGTTCTTCTTTACCTAAACCACCATCTATCATCTACATGTCAGCACCCAAAACATCAACTCCCCAACAAACTTCACCAAAGGTACCATCGGTCATATATGCACCACCACCACCTACGGTAATCCCACAAGCAACGAACGTTTCAATTCAAGGAGTTGGCAATTCTTTAAATATTTCACAAACAAGTTATGAAAAGGATGACGACTTGAAATCAATTGAGTCTCCAACCTATTCATCTCTTGGGGAACCAGGGGAACCTTTTATCATAAATGTTTTAGAAAATGTTTTCCAAATTGACAAACAAACTTTGCAAATGGAATTTTACTCTGAGAAATATACCCTTCAGAGAGAATAATTTCTAGAAAAATTCAAAAATCTGCTAAAAAAGAAATTCAAAAAAAAAATTCTACAGATTTCTTGAGAAAATACAAGAAAATATTCCATTCTTTGATTGGTTTAATGCATATGTAGAAGATCAAAACTTGGAATATCCTTTCTTAGAAACCATTAATATGACAAAGAAACAATGGAAGACTCTAAAGGTGAAACTATTTCTTCTGAGTTTCCTCCTCCAAAACCAATACAAATACCACAATTGGCTTATGACAAACGTCAACCAATTATGGCTATACCTTTCAAATTTAAAAATATTGAAAAACCCATTGATTCAAGGGAAATTAAAAACATTGTTGAACAAAACAATTACACAAACCAGTACCTTCAGGTACTAGGTGATTCTTTTGTTCAAGCACCAGTTTCTTCAAGAAAGGTCGAAACTAGAATTGAAACACCACTTTTTAAACCATTTCAAATTAACCCAAAATTTAAGTCAGATTTTCAAAATAAAAGATCTGATTTATTAAGAAAGGTTAATCAACAAATTAGCCAACTTCAAACTACAACTGTCCCAGACACACCCCAAACGTCATCAACCAAATCGAAAGATGTTATGACTTTTGAAAAACATTCCCAAATTGGAGATACAGACTCTAACCATTCAGAGTCACAACTCCAGATCAACCATCAATATTGGAAAAGGCCCTCAAAACTTTATTACCATAGGGTCAGCCCTCCAGACATTTTGGTTGAAGAACAGATAAACCAAAACTTCAAATCTTTTAATACTGACAATACCTATGAATGGAACATAGATGGTCAGAGTGAGTCAAACATCCTCCAAATTCTTCAACAAATGACCATGGTAAGTACAGCCTACCAAACCACAAACGATTTTATAGATGAAATGATCACTAGTCTTTTAGTTTCTGGCTTTACTGGACAACTTAAAGGTTGGAGGGATAATTACCTTTCTTCTGAAGATAAAAATATCATTTTCACATTTGTTAAAGCTAAATTTGATGGAACACCAATTACTAACAATGGCTAACCTATTCCTGATTCTGTAAACACTCTCATCTTTAAAATTATTAAACATTTTGTTGGAGATCCATCTATCTGGAAAGATATATAGATTGGTTGAACTTCTTTCAAATCTTAAATGCAATACCTTGTCTGATTTCAGATGGTATAGAGATACTTTTTTGACTAGAGTACTCACTAGAGATGACGCTCATCAACCATTTTGGAAAGAAAAATTTCTAGCTGGATTACCTAAATCTTTAGGTGATAAAGTTAGAGAAAAATTTAGAAACCAAAATAATGGCAACATCCATTATGAGCACTTGACATATGGTCAATTGATCTCTTATGTCCAAAGAACTGCTCTTAAAATCTGTCAGGATGATAAAATTCAATGACAACTTAAAAAAGAAAAGGAAACAAGTAGGAAAGAATTGAGAACTTTTTGTGAACAATTTGGTTTTCCTCCTTGTAAACAATCTAAACCTCACCGTAAACCATACCACAAAAAGAAAAAAAACATATCTACCAAAAGTATAAACCCAATACACCTCCCCATAGGCTTGAAAAGGAATTTCGCTCCAAACCAAAAGTTGATTTTCCTAAACAAACAAAAGTTACTTGTTTTAAATGTGGTAAACCAGGTCATATTTCAAAATATTGTCATTTGACTCGAAAATTGAAGAAGATTAAGAGTATTGAAGAGCCTCTTCTTGAGCAAATAAACAATATTTTGATTGAAACTTCTGAATCAGAATTTGAAAGCAGTTCTTCTGAGGATCTTAACCAAATTCAAAATGAAGATCTTCCAGAAAAATCTTCTTCAGAAATTAATGTTATCACGAAGGAACAAGATTTACTTCTTGATATCATTAACAAACTTCTAGATTCTGATAAAGGAGAATATTTGTTCAAACTAAGAGAAATTCTAAATCAAACTCCAAATTCTTCAAACTCTAAACCTTTTGTACTTTTCAACAAATATGATCTAACAGATGTTTTAAACAAGTTCAAACATTCTGTTAAACCAACAACCTTCTAAGACCTTTAGTATGAGGTAAATAACCTCAAAACTGAAATTCGTCTTATTAAACTTCAACAAGACACCCATGCAATTGCTATATCCCAAATACAGGATATTCAACTTTCAACTCAAATTGAAGGGCAACTAAAAACACCATCCGATCAAGAAGACAATGATCTTTCTGAACCATTTTTAAACTTGATTTCTAAAATATCTATTCAAAAGTTTTATGTCCATGCCAAAATTATTATTAATGATGATTTTGTCTTGGAACAAACTGTTTTGTTTGACACAGGGGCTGATTCTAATTGTTTTAAAGAAGGGATCATTCCTACAAAATATTTTGAGAAAACGACCAAAAGGTTTAATGACGTCAATGGCTCACACTTAGATGTCAAATACAAAGTTTCAAACGTTGTTGTTGTAAATGAAGGTTTAAAAATTCAAACCCCATTTATATTAGTCAAAGATATGGGAACCCAGATTATTCTTGGGGCGTCATTTGCAAGGCTATTATTTTCATATATGACTAATGAAAATGGAATTTCAAAAGAACATCTGGGTAAAACAATCTTGTTTCCTTTTACTCAAAAACCCAGAGTTAAGGAATTAAATCTTCTTTCTTCAAAACAACAAGAAGTTAAATTTTTGAAGGAAGATATCTCTTGTAAATATATAGAAGCTCAACTATGTCAAGCACAAATGAAACAACAAATTCAAACTTGTCTTGCGAAAATCCGTCAAACAATTTGTTCGGATTTGCCAAACGCGTTTTGGGATTGCAAAAAAACATGTTGTGATTTGCCTTATGAAACTGGTTTTTCTGAAAAACAAATACCAACTAAGGCACGACCAATTCAAATAACTGCAGAACTTCTTGAAACCTATAAAAAGGAAATTCAAGAACTTCTGAACAAAAAAAATGATTCACAAATCTAGAAGCCCTTGGTCTTATGCTGCTCTTTATGTCAATAAAAATGCAGAAATTGAGCATAGAGCTCCTAGACTTGTAATCAATTACAAACCTTTAAACAAAGCATTACAATGGATTAGTTATCCAATTCCAAACAAATATGATCTACTTAAACGTTTGTATTCTGCAAAAAATCTTTTCAAAATTCAACATGAAATCTGGATTTTGGCATATTCAAATTTCTGAAAAAGATAGGTATAAAACTGCTTTTACTGTGCCTTTTGGTCAGTATGAGTGGAATGTTTTGCCTTTTGATTTAAAAAATGCTCCTTCTGAATTCCAGAGAATCATGAACAAAATTTTTAATGATTATAGCCAATTCATCATTGTATACATTGATGATGTTTTGATCTATTCTCATTCCATAGAACAACATTTCAAACATGTTAATCATTTTATTAAAATTGCATAAACAAATGGTTTAGTAGTTTCTAAACCAAAAATTAGTCTTTTTCAAACTAAGGTTAGGTTTCTTGGTCATTGGAATTATCAGGGATCCATAACGCCGATTGAACGTACAATTCGATTTGCAGATAAATTTCCCAATCAAATCATTGATAAAACTAAACTTTAACGATTTTTGGGATGTTTAAACTATGTTGTTGAGTTTATTCCTCATCTTAGCAATTTTATTAAACCACTTCACCAGCGCCTTAAAACAAATCATCCTCCATGGACGGATGTTCATTCCAACGTTGTTAAGCAAATCAAACTCCAGGTTAAGGAACTTCCTTGTCTTAGCCTTTCTGATCCCTCTGCTTATAAAATTGTTGAAATTGATGTCTCTGACATTGGCTATGGTGGCATTCTTAAACAATGTATAGACGACAAAGAAAAAATTGTGTCTTTTATGTCTAAACACTGGAATACTGCACAGCAGAATTATTCCATAATTAAAAAAGAAATTTTGGCAATTATTTTATACATTTTCAAATTTCAATCTGATCTTTTAAACCAAAGGTTTTTAGTTCGCATTGATTATAAATCGGCAAAAGATGTTTTACAAAAGGATGTTAAAAACCTTGCATCTAAATAAATTTTTGCTAGATGGCAAGCGATTTTAAGTGTTTTTTATTTTAACATTGAATTTATCAGAGGCACTTCTGTTAGATATGAATAGTTTTGATGATGTCAAATATAGATGTCAAATATGAGCAAAAAGTTTGTATAATATACTTATCTTCCGCATTGACTAACTACCATATTTAATGTTGTATATCTTGTAGATTAGTCATAGACATCATTGTGGGTTGATGTTATAATGCCTCATATGTGGAGAATGATCTCAAGAAGAAAATCAAGAGACAAGGGATTGAAGAAAGAAGGCATTGCAAGAACTAATAGGAATATCAAGCAAAGATTGAAAAAGATTGAAGATATTCATCAAGAAGATTGAAGTTGGGTTATGAAGAATGATCATCAAGAGGAAAAACAAGAAGAAAGAGATTAAAGAAAGAAGAACTTGCAAGATTACATGAGAATATCAAGATTCAAGCTCCTAGAAGTGATACCGGAGATTTCTATGATCATACAGAAGTTAGAATGGGTCAATACGAAGCTAAAATGATGTATACGGAAGCTATGGTACCTTTGGGGATGATTACCCGAGTAATCACTCGAGTAATATGGCATTGTCTGATTTTGGAGGTGTTTACTCGAGGCCTTACTCGAGTAATCTGCCGGGTTATTTGATGAATCACTCGATGCGGCACTTGAAGTAAATGTCACTCTGTTTTTCGGGTAGCAGAACAGAGGTTCGGTATTTTGATGATATCTCTCCAACCACATGTCGGATCGAACTGAAACCAGTGGCATATGAAACTAGACTTCCAACACGAACTTTTGACACCAAGATCACATTCAAAGGAGTTTAGATTAGGAAGATATGATCTGTTGAAGTTGACTCATGAATCACCGTCATATTCCAGGACAGCTTCAGTATTTTGGACATAACTCTCAAAATACATATCGGATTGAGACAAAACTGGTGCCATATGAAAGAAGACTCAAAAAGCTTTCCATGGATATATAATTTGTCACATTTAAAGCTATATCCTAAGAGCTATGACTTCTGGAAGTTGCTGCTCGTGATTTCAGGATTGTCTAAGAACAGTAGATACTCTTTGGATCATAACTTTCTGTACACAATAAGTTTGGAGTTGATTCTTGTTGCATTGGAATGTAGATAATGAGGGCTTTCCGATGATATATAATTTGCCATGTTTCGAGTCAAAATCAAGAATTTACTTGAAGGCACCACTCGAGTAACTAGTTGATAACAAAAGACTTTACTCGAGTAGGTACTCGAGTAACCATGTAGGTCACTTGCAGTTGCTCTCGGCATTTTGTACCACTGCCAATGTTACTCGAGGAGCTACTCGAGTAACTCACTGTGATAAGCAAAAACCTGAAGTTCATCAAAAGTTTTTTAAAGGATTACTCGAGGTGTTACCCCAATAATCTATGAAGTTGCAAAAGCATTACTGGAGTAGCTACTGGAGTAAATCACTGTTCATGAAGAGTTATTGACGAAAACTTCAAGTCACTACTGGAGTAAATCACTGTTCATGAAGAGTTATTGACGAAAACTTCAAGTCACTACTGGAGTAAATCACTGTACATGAAGAGTTATTGACGAAAACTTCAAGTCACTACTGGAGTAAATCACTGTACATTGACGAAAACTTCAAGTCACTACTGGAGTAAATCACTGTACATTGACGAAAACTTCAAGTCACTACTGGAGTAAAGCATTGTGCATGAAGAGTTATTTAGAAGAGAACTTCAAGTCACTACCCGAGTAAGCTATGCAGAAAATAGAAGGTCACTCGAGTAGTCACTCGAGTAACATGTGAAGAAACTTGATGTTTACTCGAGTAAGCACTCGAGTAATGCTTCCCAGAAAAACAGAACAACGTCCCGAAAATTCTGGAAATCAATGGAATGATCATATAACTCATTATTCTTGCTTCTAATCACTCTAACACTTCATTGTATTAGTATTTAATGTATTTCTCCAGGAATACAATAAAGATATGATGTGGAGAGTCAAAAGGTGAATTTACGGAAGCGGAGCGTCAACGTTCACAACGGCTAGTTTTCAAATTGAAGAAGCCAAACTCCAACGGATATATTGAAATGCTCAAATGGTCATCAACTATAAATAGAAGAGCATTCAGAGTCCAGAAAACCAACGAAAACACTACAACGAGAAACATGCAAAGATCATGAATCATCTACTCCAACCCAACTACTCTCTGTTCTTATCCATTTTCTATATCATGTATATTTGAGAGAGAGACTATTTTCATTATGCTTCAGTATTCATTTATTCACTTCTGAGAGAGAAGATTGATTATAATCTTTCATCATCAAAGTTGTATCCTTACGGTGTGTAAGGGGGAGTAATCTCAGTGCGAGAATTGTAAAGGCTTCACAAGTGCCCAGATCAAACTTGTGAGATTGTAGTGGTTCTCAAGTACCCTGTTAAACTTGAGGAAGATAGTGGATTGAAAATCTCAGGAGGAGCCTGGGGACTGGACGTAGGTCATCGTGGATTGGGCCGAACCAGGATAAATCACAGTTTGCATATTCTCTTCCCTAAGCTCTTATACTTCTAGCATATATCATTTAAATATCTAACTGTGATTTATGATTCATTACTTTCATATTTATTGCTTCCTCTAAGATGAATAAAGATTACAAAAGTTCTTAAGTTTTTATCTTACACCCAATTCACCCCCCCTCTTGGGTGTCAGTCGGTTCTAACAACTTCAAACTCCTTACCAGATTTTCTTACCCGTGAGTTTCTTCAAGGTAGGTAGTGTGTGAGTGAACCAACAAAATGCCCATAAAAAAGAAAGAACCTGACGATAAATAGAAGAGTGATAAACTCCAGAGTGTCATGCAAGATGCCCAAAATCAAACAGTCTTTAGCACAAGTCTAGAGGTGATTATGCAACAACTTCTGCAACAATATGGATCTTAAACACAAGGATCCTAGCAGCAGAAGCAGTCTCAAACAGAAGCAGCCTCTACAAATGAGATTTTAAAATCTTATGAACAGGCATATGCCTAAAAGAAACTTCCAAATCAAACATGGGAACAAGTAGTAAAAAAAGGGAAAAACACAACCCTTGTACCATTTTCCCAAATGACTAAACAAGAGTATGACAAGTTAAACCAAGCCCCCAAAGTCTACAAGTTTGGCCAAGACCTTCTACTCCTCTAACTCCAAAACAACTGACAACTGTAGCTTCTTTATCCAAAGCAATTTTTAGTCAACCCCAAACACAAGCTAGCACACATACGCCTTATTCCCATAAAGAGGCTTATGCAAAACATATTCTACAGGTAGAACAAGAGTTTTTTCACCAAAATCCAAATCAGGTAGCTTTAAATGTCTTTCCTTCGGGATTTCCTTTTGATTTGGCAAAAACCAGAGAATGGTATGAGATAGTACTGGTTCATTCTGGGTCCATTAAAATTGAAAGAAAAATAGACAAAAGAACTGGACCAATGATTACTCATTCTTCTCTCCAAATTTTGAAAGTTCTCACCCCTTCCCAATGGAGACAAGATTTATTTAAACCAAAATTTTGAGAAATTGATTATGAACCCAAAGGATATACTTACTGGGATTATGTTGATGCATGGTCTAATGTCTTTTGGGATCAAAACGAACTTTTTTCACATACTTGTTTATCTACTTCAAAACAAAAACTGAGTATAATTTTCCTCAATGGTTTGTTCATTGGTGGGGATTCTTTGGTCCAGTACTAGAGATATTAGCCCTAAAGGTGGTACAAGCCTTTGAATTATTTAAATAAAAATTCAACATTGGTGAGGATCCTTTTCCAATTGACCTTAATTGTTTTTCGAAATTATTTGTATCTTGGGTTTTTTCCTGGAGTTATAGATTTTCTCAAACAAACCAAGGGTCAACTCTCTTACCAACTCTACAAAGACTTCCTTCGATAAGATGGTGGGCTAAATTTGACATCAGCAGAATTAACAGTAGAGCAGTTGATAAATGGTTCAAGGAAAATCCTCAACATCTTTGCATGACGGAACAAAGTAAATTCCTGAATCAAAAGGCAAGGATTACATCTATCCTAGCAGGAACCACAAATAAGACCAATCTTATCAGTCAACTTAGCTCAATGCTGCAAATCCTACAACAACAAGACCAAACGGCTTCGACCAGTTAACCAGTCTCTTCAGTAGCCTCAGACAATCAAGAGGATGATAAAGAAGAATTTGTTGTAAATTTGGATGAAGATTGAACTCTCGAAGGCTTAGAATTATTTTTAGGTTTTCGATGAAACATACGAAAGCACTGTAGCACTATACACCATAGTATACACAGCAGCTTTCACTGTATAGTACTGTAACATCACATATCACTGAGGTGTCAGTAGTACTGTGCAAATAGTACCCACCAGAACTGTTCAAACAGTAACAAGTTACCGGTCAACTGTTCACTGGAACTGTGCAAATAGTGCAGGTTACTAGTCAGTTACCGGTCACCCTAAACAGTAACCTCGCCTGTCTATTTAAAGCCGATTCAGTCTCATTCTGAGGTAGGTTCGGTTAGGCACTTAGAGAGAGAAACTAGAGTGAGAAGCTTTAAGCTCCGACTAGTCTCCTCCGTCTCCTCTCTCCGGCAAGTTAGCCTTCTTCTTCCTTCTTCCCCCTTCACTTGTAAGTTTTATGTTTTAATAAAATTATTCAGTTTTAATGAGTTAATCACTGGTAGGTTCTACCGTCGTTGATTAATTTCATTCGCAGTCTCAGTGGACATTACAGAGCATCCCCTCTGCATGCATCATTTAAATTTTTAATTATGTTTTTATTTATGCCTTAAGAAGTCCATCTTCTTCCCTTTTCACATGCTCCTACCTTTCTTTAGTTAGATCCACCTTTGGGGTCCCTTCCCCGTCTTGGTATTTAAAAAATAATAACTTTTTAAATTTTCTGATGGAATTTCCCACGGAATTAATATTTCTTTGTAACGAAATTATCAACAGAATTTTCCGCAGGATATTTTTTCATGGCTAATTTGGAAAAAAAATCTGTTGGAAATTCCTTCAGAAACATTTCCGATGGAATTTTCAATGGATTTCTGACATAATTTGCCACGGAAAGAAATTCCATAAAAAATTTAGTATTTTTTGTGTAGTGTTTGTATTCCCACTTAAATTTATTCTTTTTGTTTTTCAACTACATTTTAATAGGAAAGAACAAAATAAGTGACATGGATGAAATGTTAATGGTATCTAATAATGAATGTTGAAAGCCCATTATGGAAGCTGCATATTATTTGAGAAACACAAAGAATCAAAGAGGATGGTGAGGAGAAATGCGGGAAGAATGTAACATCCCAAAATTCATTCACCAAAGATCTAGTGTATATTTATTTCAATAAATAGAATAAATGGTGAATTTTGGTGAATTGGAAAATGCTACCAGTGAAATTTCCTATGAGGCAATGAGATTGTCATGTGGTTTTGAATAGACAAATGATGTCCAATAAATATGAAATTTTTCAAAATGAAAGTAGACATTCCAAGCTTTAATTTGATAGGTCATTGAGTTATTTGGACCTGTACACTAAAAGTTATGTATTTTTGAATTTAGCCAAGTGAAACTGGCAAGTTTCTATGGCAATGTTCAATAAATAGTAACTTTGGAATTTTGTGCTTCTAATTGGCTAAAGAAAATATTTTTCCTTAAAAATAGACTTAATGAGGGACATATATAGCCTTTGGAATCACTGCAATTGGATATCTATAAATAAATATATGAATTTTCAAAATTTGATGAAAATTCTGCCAGCTTGTGCGAAAATCACAAAATGTATGGGTAAAATGGTAATTTGCCAGTGAAATAGGAAGCAAATTATTTTTCTCTTCTCTAGAGCTCCAATTCGTCCAAATAGAGTTAAGAGAAGCGTAAAAATAATTAATTGGCCATTTATAATTATTTGGCACAATTTTTGGTCAAATGGTCAAATTGGAAAAAAAATAATGATAACACTAAGTCGAATTTTTCATGTAAAGTTAAATATGTGAAGGACAAAATTTACGACAATTCAAGAGCATATCTTTGGCTAATTGAAAACTTATTTTCGGCCAAGTATTTGGGAATGGAAAAAGATGATGATTAAATAGAATAAAGCATGTGTTCAATTGTATTAAATTAACATAAAAGAAAAGAGGTTGGAGGATATTCTTTTATAAGGCTTTTTTTGTTTCCCAAGGCTTCAATTTCAATGAAGTTGAACCAGAGAGAGAGAGAGAGAGAGAGAGAGAGAGAGAGAGAGAGAGAGAGAGAGAGCTATTTGAAAGTTGAGAGCTCAAGAACAAGCAAAAAGAGTGAGCTCAATCAAAAAATCCAAGGTAAAAAGTTGTAATCATGGAGTTTATGTTGCAATACCTCCTCTAACCTTCATATCTTCATGAACATGGCTTGAAGCAAGTAAAAGCAAGAGTAGAGAGAGAGAGAGTAAGGTTGCACAGCTAGAGAGAGAAAGTGGAGAAATCATAAGGTAATCGTAAGAACCTTGATTATCTTGTTGATTTTGTTGTTATGGGGGTTGTTTGTTGGTTGATTGGCTTTGTTTTCATGGTTTTTGCAAATTGGAAAGATGAAACCCTAAAGGGTTATGATGCCAACAAGTGTCTGATCAGTTCTTGGCCACAGCCAAAAGGGTCCTGGCTGTGGCCTAAAACTCTCTGACCTATTCTAGGCCATGACCAAAGGATTCTTAGCTACGGCCCAAAAATTTATGACCTTCCCTTGGCCGCAGCTAGAGAGGGTCTTGGCCGTGATCAAACCCTAAAATCCTACACTTTACATTTTCGAAAGGTGGTTTTTAGTCTAGTTCTCTCCAACCCTTTTGCTTTTGTTTGAGCTTCTAGAAGCCACCAAAAGGTCTCAAATGATAGCCAACCCCAAGTGTTTTGGAGTCATTTAAGTATTAGAATAGGGAATAACTCGTCCTTGATCATGATTTATAGGACTTGTCATCCGCCTTGAGCATGAGAAATCGGTGCCCGAGCTCGAACAAAAAGAACAAGGTAGTGACTCTTTCTCTTATATCATATATAATGCTTGTATGTTTATGCTTATCATTGAATTGTGACGAATGAGAGGCTGTCATGAATACAGCGAAAGATGTCGTGATAGTGAATACAACGAAAGCTATCGTATTGTTCATATAGCGAAAAATGTTGTTATTGTGAATATAGTGAAAGTTATCATGAAGTCCACGTGGTGGGATGAATGTGTATACATCTGTGAAAGCTGTCATTATTATGAATACAGCTGTGAGAGTTGTTGTTTATGTGACGAAAGTCATGAATGTGATTGCTGTTGTGTTATTGTTTTGTGATAATTGCTTACATTCTTTGTTTATTATATATCATATGAGTGAAAACGTTACTACTGAGATTCCTATTAATCTCATTCTTTCCAATGACTAACCTACAGTCAGGGTAGATGGAGCAAAGGAGAAGCAGGTGAACAAGGGTGGCTAGTGCTCCCAGCTAGGAGATTAGAGTTTTGTTAGTTGGTTATCATACTTTTGGATAAATGTATATATTGTAGTTATAAATCCTATGTAGTGACGGTGGATGTATTTACCGTAGAATTGAATAATTGTATGTAATCTTCGGTATGGGAAACTGAGAACGAGCGATCATACCCTATACACCCCTATTAGTGAATGAATAAAACCCAGGAATCTACGGGGAAATTTTGGTATGCACTCTGATGTTATGAATGGAACATAACCAATCAGGTCCAATAGATTCAAAAAGTGGAAGTGAGACCGTATTAAATAGATTATGAAAAGTTTTTAAAAAAACCCACTTTAGCACATATTTGAATCCTGTCTTGAAGTTAGGACTTCTAATGAGTTTTAAATTAACCGTTGGTCTCTTGTTTATTTTATGACATGTTTTTGAACCTTATTAATGGCTATCAAGGAAAGCGGTTACAATGTACCCATCATCTCATCCATATCTTCTAATTGACTTCACTATATTAATCTGTTTACCAGATTAAATTACCCACTTCTACTTTATATTCTCTAAAAGTGTCAAATGACACTACTTAATTATAAAGCAAAAGATGTTTAGGTATTTGATGAGTCAACTAAAAGCATGATGAACTATTTCATCTGTTAGAACAAAACGAATGGCAAGTGTACATCCACTACTACCTCCAATCAAGCCACTAATCATAGACAAATTAAACTTTATATGTTATATTACTTTATGGATTTAGGGTTGGTAGCTTGATAGCCCTCATTTAAAATCTCATGCTTTTTCAAAAAAGGAGAAAAAGTTGTATATACACATTTACAATGAATACTTAATATACATACATGTATTCATGAAAAGGAGTAATAATTCATGAGATAATAAACAGAAGATCTGTTCCACCAATTTTAATGGAGACATCTTACCCTATGATGGAGAATCACTTAATAGTAAACAAAACAATGCAATAATATTTATGAGAATTTCTAAATATGTCCCTCAGTCTATCAACAACCATTGACTTTGTTCCATTCTTTATATACTTATAATAACCAGCTTTTAACTAAGATTACTTTATTGAGACAATAATGTTATCTCATTTCCCAGGCTAGTATTATAATACTAGAATTTTTCTTAATGTCAATTTTATCTTAATGGCAGGAGTTCTCCTTATAGGCTTAATTGTCTCTAATTAAATATTTGAACAGATAACAATCATGCTTCAAATTCAAAATTAAAACATGCTTACAAAATGCTATAATAGGCAAGCAACCATCGCATATAGGCGTATGTTTACCAATGTAAATCATACAATTATAAATTTGTATCACTAAAGTCTACTTGTGAGCAGAGACATTAGCATAACATGAATTTATCTCAAATTGGTGAAACTGAAATGCAGTAATATCCTCTAATATCTGTGGGCTACTTAGAAAATATAATGTTGTTTCATTCCACCTTAATTAAAACTATGATTATAATTATCTACCTATGGGCAAAGATTAACTATAACCACACATTTAATAACAATTGATGTCTTTAAATCTTCATGTGATGTATTTTGTTTGTTAGAACAAAATAAAGTGTATGTACCTAGTGAGGATGATGTGGCTACTCCTCGATTTGTGTGATTTTTGAAATGCATGAATTGCCTTGTGTTTGAGTGGCAATTGGTGTCTTGATGTGTTATAGAGCCATTGGAATTGGTTTGAGAATTTGGAATGAAAAGAATGACAATGTGTGATTATGTTGTGGTTTGAATTGTGATTTGTGTGACATGTTGTGGTAACATGTCAATATGATTTGAATTTGGTTGATTTGGTGTTTCCAATGGTTTCCTTGTGCAAATTTGTATGGGAATGGTGTTTGATGAGAAATGGGACCATTGGAAGCCAATTGTGCAAAACTTGAAAAACTGTCAATTGGAAGTTCTGTCTGGGCAGTCTTGTTGTGTGGACTTTTTGACTGGGCAAATGAAGTCAGAAAATTATGAAAATTTCCAGTCTTGAAGTTCACATCTTAAGCTTCAAAATGGACATATAATATGTGCCATTTAGTTTTGGGAACTGGGAGTTATAGCTGTCCAAACTTTGAGGTCGAAAATGGAACCTGTTTTGGGACAGTCCTGAGTTTTGGGGAATTCTGTATTTGTGTGGTGATTTCTAGTAAAGGACAATATTTTTCCTGTGTAGAGGACTTGAATAGCTTTCATTTGGCTTTGGGATCACCTCATTTCGATTTTTGTGGAATTAATTATGATTTTTGGAAGTTCAGCCAAGAAACTGGATTTCTTGGGCCGCGGCCCGTGGATTCTGGGCCGCAGCCCAAATGTTTCTAGGCAGTTTTGGGCCGCAGCCCATGGATTTTGGGCCGCGGCCCACCCCCAAAAATCAGTGTTTTGTATTTTTAAAAGGTGATCTTTGGTCAAGTGTTTCCCAAGCCTTTAGGCATATGTTTAGGCTTTGATTAGCCACCTAAAGGTCATGAATGGTAACCAACTTTAAGTGATATGAAAGTAAGGTTTTGGAATAGAGAATAACCCTATGTCCTTGCTTTGGTTATAGGGTTGATATTCGCTTTGGACGTGGTTTTGTATTCGTTCTGATCGCAAGTAAGCGGAGCTGGAGCATACGTGGAAAGAGTGTAGGGAACTTACCTCCTTGCCTGTATATGATATTGTGTTAATGTGTTGATGCATGTTATTGCTTTGCTTGATTATGTGGAACATATATGATGTTTGAAGCTCTGTTTCTATTTATGCTATGGCCATGAGTGTGTTGTTGAAACATTGAGCATGCAGTTGTGTCATGGTATGGGCATATGATATGTATTGCAAGCATGTCATGCATTATACACTTATCATACATGCATTTTGGTATTTGTTTCCTACTGAGATTCTCTTGAATCTCACTCTCCCCTACCAACAATTTAGACAGGGCAAGTGGCTCGTGGAGGGAGCGGCTAGGACTCTTTCGAGATAAGATTGTGTAATCCCCATTTGAAGAATTGTAATGGGCAATTGGGCCCTATGTATCTTTAGCGAAGGTATGTACCCGGGATTGCCGGGATGATTATGTTGTGCACTCTGATATTTATATGAATGTGATTTATCTTCGCGTAGTAATTGTATTCGAAATATGAATATGAGACCAAGTTTATAAATGATTTCGAAACGTATTTGTGAAAACCCTGTCATGTGATGGGTTAGTAAATGTAGTTTTGTTTCTTATCGGTCTCTATTTCACTTTAATCGCGTATTTCGGATATAATTACGGCAGGGGGTTACAATATATGTATACACAATGTCAATGGAAATCATAATTAATTAATTTAATCAACTTCTAAAGATTGATATTTTAAAATCCATATGTGATTATTTATGCATGTTGTAAGAGGGGCGTTGTAGCTATCACTCTAGTATGCAAGTTAATCATAAATATCAATCATGTCTAAAGTCAACTCAAATTATATCTCACAAAATTTTGAATTGTTAAATAATTGTCTAAAGTCAACTTTCCAAATATTTAGACAATTAAATAACTCATGAAAATAATTTCACAAATTTTCCAGTATGTGAAAATTGCCAAAATTAACACTTTTCATTAATTTAAACAATTTGATGGGATATAACCAAAATGATACATTAAAAAAAGTTAATTTAATTAATAGAGAGCAAAACATTTGTTTAATCCAAAAACCTTTTCTGGAAATTAGATCTTTATAGCCCAGGTAAAAAAAAAGTGGCAGAACCCATATAATATTTTCCAGAAAAGAAATAAGATAATAAAAGGCCCAAAATTGTTCCAAAAAAAAAAGTCCCTGTCTAAAATACGAGCCCAGATCGCAGAATTAGTGTCGACCCAGAGTATTTAGTTAATTAAACTGCAAGAACTTCTCAGCCCAGAAAAATCCGATCTGCAACTCAACAAAATTTAAGAGCAAAATAAAAATAAAATTAAGGCCCGTGTCCTTTATGGCCTAGATGCTTTAGTAAAAGGAAAGCAAGAAAAATAAAATTTCAAAAACCCAAAATGTAGATTAAAATAAAATAATTACAATTGAAAGCCGAATATGATAGGCCCAAATGGTTGAAGCCCAAAAGACGCTACCCAGTGTTCGAACAACCCATTGCGTCTGCTCCTTCTCTGAATAAGTGAAACGCATAGTTTCACTGGTTGGAAAAATGGCATCGTACGCATGCCAGGGGAAGAGACGCTTTCCGGAAGCCAGAAACGATGTCATTCTGCTTCATCTCCTACCTTCAACCGGATCCCTACCTAACCCGACTCCCCTAAGCAACCCGTAAAGCAGACACAAACGGACCCGTCGCTATCTAGAATTTTAGGGCACGTATTCTAGCTATACCAAGCATGATTATTGGAGATCGAGAGTTCCAAATCTAGTGATTTTGATGGCAATATGCACGAAAACAAAACCAAAATGAAACATGGGCAAGTATTAACCAAATAAATATCAAAACCAAATCAAAACAATACTAATTAAACAAAAAATCTCCTGCTATTTTAGGCATGGGCAAGTATTAACTAAATAAATATCAAAACCAAATCAAAACAATACTGATTAAACCGAAAATCTGCTACTATTTTGGGCCCTTTGTTTTCATTATGAAGGCCGTAGCAGCGATGGTCATTTTCTTCACAAACCACTTGAGATTTCTTCATTATAAGCCACAATTTAATCCCGACACTTGTGTGAGTCATTACATTCTCTTTACAAATATCCTCAAGAGATATACATCACTCTTGATTATCACTCCAAGGGAAACTAACCCTCTTTAGCTAAAACCAAATCCCACATTTTTTTATATTAACTTATTAGTTGTTGTCCTAGTTGATTCATGATCTAATTAGTTTGAATTCCAAAAGGTGGATACAACCTAGGTTAGCCCCTATATTAGAGAGTTAATTAACTTACTTTATTTTGGTGCCCTAAGACAATATATTTCAAATTTGACGTCGTTGCTTCGATTTTGAAAGTGCACCTGAGTCACTCAAATCGAAGGTCCACAGCTCAAGATATGGCTCCTAAAGTTTATAGCAAAAATCCAATGTTGCAGCATATGCATGTGCTGCAACGCAAGGCAACAAGCCACAACGTAAGGTCTACAATCTACATCACCCTTCCATCCCCCGTGTCTTTCGCCATTGCAGAAGTATCCTACAAAGTTGGGGATGGTCACAATAGTTTGGGTTCTAATAACACCTCTTTATATTTTTTTGGGTATTAATTCATCTTTTAGATTGCGGGAAATTTATTTTGCGAACCCCGAGTCCTATTCATGAGTTAACTGAGTTAATTTCATGTTTTTGGTCAGGAAAACCACTTTACATGTACGTATACTTTTTTTCAATTTTCGATTTGGTACCTATGTATTTTTTCCCCCTTAAGTATATCCTTTAATATTGTTCTGTTAGCCGTTAGCATGGTTAACCTCTGTAACGTTTTTAGGTTAGCAATGTTAACCCAAGAGCTAATTGTGCTAAGAGAACAAAATTAGGCATTTAATTAATAGGGAAAAAATCCATAGGGACCTAATGATTTTCTATGTTTTTGTCATAAATCCTTGAAATTTATTTTGAGAGAATTATAGGTCCCAAATAAAAAAAGGAAAATTCCAGATAAATACCTTTTGAATTAGCAAAACCCCCAAAAGTCTATTAACATTTTAAAAAGACTTAAAGGTGCCAAGGACCAAATTGGGTTTTTCAAGTTTTGACACATTTACCATTTTACCCCTCAATTTTTTTTTTTTAAATAACAGTGGTGCCCTCGCCGGAGCACCACCGCCGGCCGGCCGGCCGCCTCCCCGGTGGCCGGCCGACCAGGACCCCCGACGGCCGGAGCTCCGGTCGCCGGTGGTAGGAGCTCCGGCCGGTGGAAGGTTTTTTGGTGGGGAGGGGGGGTTTTTTCTTTTGACAAAAAGTTTCATTGAAATGGCAAGGGGTGGGATCGAACCCATCCCACCCCTTTACAAGGCAAGCATGGTGGCCACTAGGCCACCAAAGCTTCTTTACTATATATATGCATTATTAAATATGTATAATATAATTAAACGTGTAGTAGTTTTGACAAAATCAGTAATGGCGTTGACAAATTCAATAATGGAAATAACAAGATTCGTAATGGTATTGACAAAACCGTTTGCTGTTGCATGTTTTCATCAGCATTTTTACACAAAACGTTTTTGTCAAAACCATTACCATTCTTGTCAAAATCATTACTAAACTTGTCAACTTCATTACTAAATTTGTTAAAATCCTTTTATTTATATTTTGAATATTTTCATAATGGAATTGTCAAAACTATTACAATTCTTGTCAATCTCATTACTGAATTTGTTAAAATCCTTTTATTTATATTATGAATATTTTCATAATGGAATTGTCAAAACTATTACAATTCTTGTCAATATCATTACTAAACTTGTCAATCTCATTACTGAATTTGTTAAAATCCTTTTATTTATATTATGAATATTTTCATAATGGAATTGTCAAAACCATTACCATTCTTGTCAAAATCATTACTAAAATTGTCAACTTCATTACTAAATTTGTTAAAATCCTTTTATTTATGTTATGAATATTTTCATAATGGAATTGTCAAGTTTAGTAATGAGATTGACAAGTTTAGTAATGAGATTGACAAGTTCAGTAATGAGATTGACAAGTTTAGTAATGAGATTGACAAGAATTGTAATAGTTTTGACAATTCCATTATGAAAATATTCATAATATAAATAAAAGGATTTTAACAAATTCAGTAATGAGATTGACAAGTTTAGTAATGAGATTGACAAGAATTATAATAGTTTTGACAATTCCATTATGAAAATATTCATAACATAAATAAAAGGATTTTAACAAATTTAGTAATGAAGTTGACAAGTTTAGTAATGATTTTGACAAGAATGGTAATGGTTTTGACAATTCCATTATGAAAATATTCATAATATAAATAAAAGGATTTTAACAAATTCAGTAATGAGATTGACAAGTTTAGTAATGATATTGACAAGAATTGTAATAGTTTTGACAATTCCATTATGAAAATATTCATAATATAAATAAAAGGATTTTAACAAATTCAGTAATGAGATTGACAAGAATTGTAATAGTTTTGACAATTCCATTATGAAAATATTCATAATATAAATAAAAGGATTTTAACAAATTTAGTAATGAAGTTGACAAGTTTAGTAATGATTTTGACAAGAATGGTAATGGTTTTGACAAAAACGTTTTGTGTAAAAATGCTGATGAAAACATGCAACAGCAAACGGTTTTGTCAATACCATTACGAATCTTGTTATTTCCATTATTGAATTTGTCAACGCCATTACTGATTTTGTCAAAGCTACTACACGTTTAATTATATTATACATATTTAATAATGCATATATATAGTAAAGAAGCTTTGGTGGCCTAGTGGCCACCATGCTTGCCTTGTAAAGGGGTGGGATGGGTTCGATCCCACCCCTTGCCATTTCAATGAAACTTTTTGTCAAAAAAAAAACCCCCCCTCCCCACCAAAAAACCTTCCACCGGCCGGAGCTCCTACCACCGGCGACCGGAGCTCCGGCCGTCGGGGGTCCTGGTCGGCCGGCCACCGGGGAGGCGGCCGGCCGGCCGGCGGTGGTGCTCCGGCGAGGGCACCACTGTTATTTAAAAAAAAAAATTGAGGGGTAAAATGGTAAATGTGTCAAAACTTGAAAAACCCAATTTGGTCCTTGGCACCTTTAAGTCTTTTTAAAATGTTAATAGACTTTTGGGGGTTTTGCTAATTCAAAAGGTATTTATCTGGAATTTTCCCAATAAAAAAACATTTAATTACCCGCAGCTTCTAGTCACTTATTAAATAAAAAAAATTTAACGCATAAATATTAAAAAAGTTTATTATGTAAATGAAACTAATAAGATTAAGGGAAAGTCACGCCAAGTCCTGGTCAGAAAAAAAATTTTGAAAAGTCTTATAACTTATAAATGACAAGTAAAAATATTATTGACAAGTGAAAGTGCTATAATTGACAAGTTTTATGGCTTTTAACTTTCTTATGTTGAGGGACCACAACCAAAATCGGGTGAAACTTCATGGACTAAAACCACCGATTTCTAACTATAGGGACCAAAACCAAAATCGGGTGAAACTTCAGGGACCAAAACCACAGATTTCAAACTTAAGGGACCAAAACCAAAATTAGATCAAACTTCAAGGACCAAAAGTTATATTAACCCAAAACTTTTTCATTGACAAAAGAAGAAACTCGGACGAATCATATTATTACACGCAACACATCCCATAGCCCTTAAAATCCAAAGTGCATAGAGCATATTCTAGTTCAAGCCAGCATGTGTGAACGAATCAGAACCGCCCTACAGAATCTTATTCCATTTAGATAATAAAAATGCTTCACGTCTCTTCCATTTTTTATTTGGTTTTCCCCAAAACGAGCGGTTTTCCTAAGTACTTTTCATGATAAATTACATTTAGCGCTCCAACAACTTTTCATGATAAAATATAAGGGAAAATCCAATTTAAATACGACCGAAATGCTAGAATCTGGATTTAGGCCTACACTTTCAACAAATTCTTAATAAGGATGAAAAAATCTTTGAATTTTGTTAATTTACTTCAATACCCCTAAATTTCTACTAGCCACTTTATTTACTGCTTCCTAAATCAACAATCCCTTTTTATCATTATTCACACTCGCTCTCTCTCTCTCTCTCTCTCCATGGAACACCCCCTACCAAGAATATATTTGAAACCTTCAAATGCAGTAATAGTGGCCTTTCCTATATATATAATCAAACACATTTACTAATACAAAAATGTAGGACATAGTATAGAGGGCTTCCTTGAGAATATGTTGAATCCTAATGAACACATAAATTAAAAACAGCGTGGTTCCTAAATTTAATGAAATTTCAAAATCGAAATCATAACTGTACACATGTAATGCCATTTATTATGTTTATGGTTTGGTCTTATGTCTGGGTATATCTTCCATCTCTTCGAGGCAACAGTAGCAGTATATGGGCTTGAACTATTCTATTTTCTGCTTCGTGCATCGGTGATTAGATTATGATGAATAATGGAGTCTACACATTATAAAGAAGCTTTCAAAAATGCATTAAATTTATGACTTTACTAGAATGGCCATTGTTATTTATCGGTAGGTCTCGGATTTTTTTTCCCTTGGGATGGTAGAGGTGTTTCATGATTAGATAAGAGTGTGTGTAAGAGAGGAAGGGGAGGAAAGAGAGATCCCTAATTGTGAGTTAGAGGAAAAGGAAAAGTAAATATTCAGGGATATTGAGGTAAATTTGCAAAATTCAGAAATTCATAATTAGTCCTTTAGGCCTGATTAGGAATTTACTGAAAGTGTAGGCTTGAATCCGGATTCTAGTATTTCAGCTGGATTTAAATGGAATTTTCCCAAAATATAAAGCAATAAATAAAGGTTG
Organism: Inga oerstediana; assembly: GCA_963210345.1. Classification (NCBI taxonomy): domain Eukaryota; kingdom Viridiplantae; phylum Streptophyta; class Magnoliopsida; order Fabales; family Fabaceae; genus Inga; species Inga oerstediana. The sequence goes on from OY723408.1 coordinate 31,400,340, forward strand.
CAAATTTTAACTTCTATAACTTTTTTAATGACATTCTGTACTTCATGTAAAATATAATAATCAATAAATCACAAGCTCTCACATCTTTTTTCCTCTCCTACTTAATATATAATATATTTAGGGAGTTAATTTTCATCCAGAATATAAGATCTATTTTTTATATTTATCAATATTTTCTTAATTTATATATATTGATACTCCCTCATCAATAACAAAGGAGGAGAGGGAAGAAGGAAATTAACTCAATTTAAAGAAATAATTATGATGTTTTAGAAAATACATATTTTCCCTCAAATTCTAATTATAGGATAACATTTGGGAATCGAACATGCTTCTAAATATAGAATATAATTTACATATTTATCAATCTTTTTCAAATTTATTTCCTATTGAAATTTTCTGAATAACAATGAAGGAGGAGAGGTGTAGGTTTTTGGGCGTACCTGAAGCGTTGATTTGTACTTCTAAGGTACCCACACTTTTGGGATCACTTTTGGGACACCGATTATAAAATATAGCAAATTCACCAAGAAGTAGGAAGAGATTTTTATAAAGAGTATTTTCTCTGTGTTGTACGTTATGTGCAGTTCACTGTTTTTTTATTCACACACGTAGTCAGACAACCATTCCCCCCAAAACATACTGGAAACTGTTCCCATCAAGTTTCAATTTTGAACCTTTAGGTAATATTACCAATAAATACCCCACATTCATTTAGGTATTTTATTTTGCCCCCTAAACTTAAATCTTAATGGGTTTGGGTCTAATTCACCATGGGTAGACCAAGCCCAATTCCTAACAAAAGGAAACGAGAGAATTAAAGAAAATGTTTAGGATATTTTAGAAAATATATGTCATATTAACTAACTTTAAGTAATTTTTTTAATCTTATCAAATTAAATGAATATATTTTATATTAAAGATCAAAAGATATATCATTTAACTTAACTAGCTTTCCTAATATAATTAAATTAAATTAATATGTTTTATATAAATAGAACAGGGTAAATTGATTCGAAATACAAAACGTCGATAGGCCATAGCAAATGATTCATTCCGAAGTCGTCGTCGGTCTCTCTGAGCTCATCGGCCTTCGTATCGAAACTTCGCTGCTGCTGGTGACCTCGTCTCCCCGCTCCTCAGTCTGTCACCGTCGTTCTCCTCGTTCGGCTTTTTCAGTTCGTCACCATTCTCTTCGGCCTTCTGGTTTGTATTCTAGATTTCTGGCTTACTTGAAGTAATTGATTGATTGATGTTTTCAGATTCTGGCGTTAATTCCTTTCTTAGAAATCTACATATTTCTTCTCTGAAAATCTGATCCTATCATCCTACGAAATTTGTTGGCCGTGCTGGAATGTAAAGTTTGTAATTTGTTGACGGTCTGTAACTCTCTTGATTTTATTGGCTGTGAAGTTTTTAATTTGTTGGCGGTGTTTTATTGATTTCATGCCCTGGAGTCCCAGGGAAGGGATTGATGTTTTCTGTCTCATGTGTATAATGATTTATTCATTTACTTGCATCACCGGCCTGACCCGAGTTAACCCCGGTCTACCACCAACTGACCTCGACCGGGTTCAATGACAATACATTTTTTCTTTGCTATAACTTATAAGTTATAACTATATGCGTATGACAAAACGTCAAAACCCCATGACCTTTTGTTCTCTGAAGGTGAGAAAAAATGACCTTTCGTTCTCATTCGCTGGTCGAAGTCCCCAACCACCACCACCGATCCGGTGATACCTGTCTTTCCTGATACTTGTCAGCGCTGAGCCTATTATTTGGAGGAGGAGAACGAGCCATTGCACATAGAGAGAAGCGGATTTTCTGAAGAAATGGCAGGTAATTCTACAAACTACACTTATTTCTATGGTTTGATCATAGAGTTCGCTGATTGTCAATATCTGTATGTGTGAATGCATCTGGATACAGTGATAAAATCTTGCAGAGAGGTAAGTCTTTTACTGGGATTTTCGGACAGTATTAATTTAGAAAGAGATAGAAAAAGTTGCAGTGCAAAATATGATAGTTAGTGTGGTGCTGAACTATTTTTCACCTCTAATTTGTTGTTTGTATTTGATTTCTTTTCCTTTTTTTTTTTTTTTTTTTTTTTGAGTTTGTGCATTCAATTTCTATTTTTGCTGTTTGCTTATACTTATTATTGAACTTAAATGCTTTCTGTGTGTAATATCCCAAAAAGTGATTAAGGGCTAATGACTTCAAAAGTGGATGTAATTATTGTTGAATAAACACTTTTAGAGAATGTGTGATGGGAATTTGGTAGTTTTAGTGATTTCAATGGTTTTCTTGTGAAAAATGGTGTGGGAATAGGTTTGATTATTAATTTTGGAGCCATTGGACACATTGGTTGAAAATTTATAAAACTTTTAAGTGTAATTCTGTGCAGGACAGTCGGTTTGTATGGACATTTTGAATGCGTAAATGGTGTCTAAAAATTCTAAAATTTTTCAGTCTTAAAGTTCACATTCCAAGCTTCAAAATGGACATATAATTTGTGCAATTTCATTTTGTGAGCTAGGAGATATGACTGTCCAAAGTTTGGGATGGAAACTGAACTCTGTTTTGGGACAGTGATGAGTTTTATATAATTCTGGAATTTTGTGGTAATTTTGGGTAATGACCGATATTTTTCTTATAAAGAGGACTTAAATATCTTTCATTTGGCTTTGGAATCATCTTATTTCGAATTTTCTAGAATTAGTTATGATTTTTCAAAGTTTGGGCAAAAAATCTACCAAAAAATCCGAAAATGTCAATTTGGGAATTATGACATCATCATAAGGGAATAATGACATAAGCATAATATAACATATCATCTTCTTCCTCCAAGCTTCAAAACCGTCAGTTTATTTAGCTGAACAAGAGAAAAACGTTTGAGATTTCTAGAGAGAGAAAGGAGAAGAGAACTCGCAAGGTAAGCCGATTTCTCTGATGATCTAGAACCTAACGCGTATAACTTCGATCCTAAGCTACCCCTTTATGTTCTTTAAGGTTTGGAAGCTCCTCCTTTGGTGTAAAAACAGCTAGGGTTTCAGCCAAGACATGGAAAAACTAGTGGGGGTTTGAGGTAACTTCCAAACTCTTGTATATTGATTGTTTTGGTTGTTGTGGACAATTTAATTAATGAAATTTCGCCGGATTGTCATTGGTTTCAAAAATGGAAAATGGGTGTGTGGGGTTGTTATGCTGCCCAAATTAGTACTAAATGGTAGTTGTAACCTAATGGAATAGTCAATAAAGTGGTTAGGAGTAGAAATGAATGCATTTACGGAGTCGAAATCGTAAAACCCCGATTTTCTCCGGCGAGCTCATAAATTTCGGGCAGCTCTAGAAATCGATCTTAGAGTTGGATTTTCAATGATTTGATGGTTCCATTGAGTTCAGGAGTGAAAATTAGGTGGGGTTACAGTTGGTCACTTTTTCGGAAAAGGCCGAGAAAGCATAATTACGAAAATGCCCCTAAAATACTGAAATAAGGGCTGCCAAGGGCAATTTCGTCTTTTGGCAGTAAATTTGATAACTTTGAGTCCAGAAATGGATTCCTTGGGTGAAAATATGTAAGAATAGCCCATGTCAAAATTTCAGAAAAGGTACAGCCGGGTCGGGTTCCTGGGGGTATTTTAGTAATTTTTCAAGATAGACTCATATAACCCCTAGAAACACTATGGAAGTGTCTAAATAGTACATTTGACATTGTAGGATCGAATATGGAGCCCCGAGCTGTTGGGGACTTACCTTATTTGCATGTATTTGATATATTTGCTTGTGTAGTGATGTATGTGATTGCTTTACTTGATTGTGTAGAGCATATTTGAATAAATGAAGCTCTGTTTCTGTTTTTGCTGTGGCCATAGTTTTGTTACATGAAACATTGAGCATTCAGAAATATCATTATGGAGCATGCATCTAGATAAAGCTAACATGTCATACACAACATCTATCATGCATGCATTATGGTATCTGTTTCCTACTGAGATTCTGATATACACCGGACAGTAAATTCGAATGGCAGTGAAAGGAACTGTAATATAATAACTCTATAATAGAGGGATAGCAAGTATCTCACTAATCTCTCTAGAATAGCCCAGGAGGATCTCCAAACTTTAGTAACTTTTCTGAAAATATTCGATGCTTTATTGAATCGGCAAAAGCCAAATTTATAGAAGTACAGAGAGATAAAAAATCTAATTCAAAATTCAAACTAGGAAATCCTAATAATATCTAAAATACTAAAATAATATCTAGATTCCTAATTCAAACTAGGAAATCCAAATAATATCTAAAATACTAAAATAATATCTAAATTCCTACTTGCGGATATTCCACTTATTTAAAATAATATTGCTGAAACTGAAAAAATAATAAAAAATAATAAATATTACTAATTAATTCCTAATCAGTCCTGGGACGCTTATTCTTTCTGGAATAAATCAGCCTATATCGATTTGGGTCTCTATCAGATTCTCTCGAATCTCACCCTCCCCTACCAACAATTTAGACAGGAGAAGACAGAAGATATGCTGAAAATAATGCAGAGAGCCATATGAGGGGATTGCAGTGGTGGAACGAAGACGAGAAGATGTCTTCGTTTTATTGGGATGGGTTTAGATACCCTAGTAACCTTGTGCGGCTACATTATTTGAATTTATCAGGTACGAACCCCTCCGGGGAAATTATGTAATTATGTACATATTATCAGTATATTCATGCTAATCCTGTGTTGTCCACCGAACCACATATCGTTTTCCGCAAATACTCTGAAAAAGGTTGAAATTGAGATAAGTGCGTGTCACTGTGCTCTGTTCTTCATTTTCTGGTTTCAATTTTGCCTTGATTTCTTTGTTTCTTGGATGTAACTCAAATTAATTGTTATCCCCAATTGCAGATAATGAAGAACCAATGATTATAGCAAATACGCTCGATCAATCATCAATCAATAAGTACAAGCGCTGGCAATGGTGGTCTTTGGTGGCAGTTAACATCACTTTTCTCATAGTGGGGCAATCTATTGCTGTTCTTCTTGGAAGATTTTATTATGATCAAGGTGGAAATAGCAAATGGATGGCTACTTTGGTCCAAACTGTCGCTTTCCCATTTCTGTATATTCCATTGTTTTTAATTCCTTCTTCTCAGGAGGCCTCTTCCTCTTTCCGATCTTCTATAAAAATTCTCAGCTTGATCTACATTATTCTTGGTGTCTTACTAGCTGCTGACAATATGTTATATTCTACCGGACTCCTTTACCTCGCTGCTTCAACATATTCACTGATTTGTGCATCCCAGTTGGCTTTTAATGCTGTTTTCTCTTATTTTATCAATAGTCAGAAATTCACTGCTTTGATCATCAACTCTACAGTGGTCCTCTCTTTATCTGCCGCACTTCTTTCTATTAATGATGGTGAAGCAGAAGGACCAGCTGGTATTTCCCATGGAAAATACATTCTTGGTTTCCTTTGTACCCTTGGAGCCTCAGCATTGTACTCATTGTTGCTTTCCCTCATGCAACTCTCTTTTCAGAAGGTTCTGAAAAAGGAAACATTCTCTGTTGTTTTGGAGATGCAAATCTATACTTCGCTTGTTGCCACTTGTGCTTCTGTTGTAGGTCTATTTGCAAGTGGGGAGTGGAGAACGTTGCATGATGAAATGGAGGGGTTTGGCAAGGGAAGAGTGGCTTATGTGATGACTTTGGTTTGGACGGCTGTAGCTTGGCAGGTTTGTTCTGTTGGAGTTGTTGGCCTGATTTTCATGGTGTCTTCTCTGTTCTCCAATGTTATCAGTACTCTCTCTTTGGCTGTAACTCCTATTGCATCTTTGATAGTATTTCATGACAAGATGAATGGTGTGAAGATAATTGCTATGCTTATGGCTCTCTGGGGTTTTGCTACTTATATCTATCAGAATTATCTTGATGATTCTAGGCATAGAAGAAGACAAGCTGCTATTGATAAATCACGCAGTGATACTTCATGCTGAGAACACTGTTACTTTGCTTGGGAACTAAGACACCTTTTGCCTATTCCCCGTTTTGTATTTGTATTTATGTAGAGCAACAAATGATTTTTCTTTTTGTTTTTCATCTGTCCTTTAGTTTTGGTAGAACTTGTGAGAGCTAGTATGGTTATGTACTTATGTCCACATTGTGGCTACCATTTTTTGCTGATAAAAGTACTAATAAAACAAGGGAATTGTTAGGTTTTTTATTCGGGCACAATATTATTCCTCATCTGATCTTCACATATCGGTAGCACTATATTCTTTACAAGTTTTGGTAATCATTGGAAGTTTCTGGATTTGAGCAACCCTCCTGTTATTTTTAAGACTTTTGTGGAAAGATGTAATTTCACCTTTTTCAATATATATATATATATATATATATGTATTTGTAAAATTAATGTTTTGGTCTTGATGAAGTATTTGTAACTAGGAGAAACAGTGTGCTTTTTTAACAACAGATAGGCTTACAACAACCCTTATTGGCTGTTGAATAAATATAATATATATATATATATATATATAAATCCTAAAGGAAGCTAAAATATGCACAAACCATGAACAGATGGTTTCCTCCCATGCCTCATGTTGCTCCCGGATTTCTTTATTTATTTTACCTTTTTTTCTTATTATTCCAATTCTTTTCTTTTCTGTTTGTTCAAAATTCAAATTCAAACCCTGACCCTATGTATTCAGCCAGTAACTCTTTTGAAAGTTTTTCTCTCAACTTTGCCTCCCTGTTTTTCTTTATGATCAAAGAATAGCTTCTTTCTGTATAACATGGTTCTTTGCTCCACCACTGCATGAACTTCCTCTACAGCCTCCAATTTCTGAAAACCTTTTCTGTATGTTGCTGTTATTGAGATCCGAAGAGATTTGAGCTCATTAGATATCTAGTCATGGTAGCAAGGAGTTCAATGCAATTGTCATAGGATACGAGATCCGATGATTAGTTTCAGTGATCCAGGCAGCAGAAAAGATGGAGGAAGCTCAGGTTTTAACAAGAAGGATTTTTATGCTCTTAATGTTCACTCCTTTTGCTTGTAGGGTTTTCGTGTTAAATCTTCAAATCGTGAAGGACCTTTGAAACTGGTTGTATCTTTTCTAGCTTTCCTGTAATACTAGAATGCAATATCATTCTTGGTACTTGCATATGTAAACTTTTCATGGACGGTTCTCAATTGCAGCCATTTTCTATTTTTGTTTTGGCAGGGTGTGAAAGAAGAAATGGGAATTTCTTATTCCTGAATGCAAGTTAGAACATTTGATTTGAAAGCTGTTATTCGTATTACAACTTTAGTTTGGAATATGATAAATTACAATTATATCAGTGAAGATAAATTATCCAGTTTGATTTTTTGAAAAGGTTACATTCTTTAATCTAAGAGATGGAGGTAAGCTATCTACAGACATGGTTGTGGTGGGTATTGGAATATGCCCAAATATTGTGCCATCAAGAAAAGAGACCCACGTTTTAAACAACCTGCCAATGATGATGGAAGGCAATAGAGGAACAGAGGCGGCGACGAAGTAATGGCATTCTCTCCATTTCTCTCCATTTATATTAAACGACACCGTTTTTTGTCTCTTAGCCATCCACCTTTTGTTTTCGCCGGAGTGATGCCGTTTTGCTCATAGGAATGATGTTATATATATATATATACATTTTTTTTTTTTCAAAAAAAAAAACAATACCTCAGACAAATTCTTCTCAGCATTCACCACGGCCATCTGAGCGTTTAAGGCTTCTTCGCCATTGGTCCCTGAGGTCATTTTCACCGTCGCCGATTTACATCATCATCTGGAGAATAGAGTTAAAGTTGAATTCTTCCGTACCCACTAATTTCTTATTCTTTAAAATGGTTTAATTGTGCATTTGCATTATATGTTTACTTTTATAGAGTTCAAATAAAAATGTCCTTCTTAGTTTAGCTACCAGAGTGAGGTCTTGATGGCTGATCTCTAAACTTAAACTCTCACAATGGGTGACTGTGAATACTGAGGAAAATTTGTTTAAGTCTTTTTTTTTTAATATATAACACCCTCCCTTTGCTCTATAGCAAAACATCGTAACTCTAGGGGTCTGTTTGGTGTGAGGGATTTAGAGGGGAAGGGAGGGGAGAGAAAATTTTTATGAATTGAATTTTAAAAGATTGAAGAAGTGGGGTAATAAAATTTTGAGAAAGAGAATATATAAGATAAAAGAGTAAGAAAAATTAATTAAAAATTTTTAACCCCACTTCTCTAATTTTTTTAAATTCAACTAAAAAAAATTTTCCCTCCGCCCACTTTCCTTCCCCTCCCCTCATACCAAACAAGCCCTAGAGGAAAACAAGAGGTGGATTGCTAAGAGACAAAACACGGTGCCATTTAATCAGTGTTCTGGAAACCGGGCCGGACCGGCGAACCATTTAAAAAATTTTCAGCCCTAGGGGTCGGTTTCCATTTAAAAAAAAAAAATTTTAATATTTTCTTTAGAATTTCAACCAGTAAGCCTAAAATTTTCAATTTCTCACTGGTTTGGTCCCCATTTAGCTCTGGTTTGTCCCCGATCTGATCCACTGACCTTTAACCCAGTACTCCGACCGGTTCAATACCCAGTCCAGATTTTAATACCTTGCATTTAATATAAATGGAGAGAAATGGAAAGTGCGCTTCAATGGAAACGTCCCTTACCACATTTTCTATCAATTGATTTGGTTCAATTTTTCTTCTTAATAATAAATTCCATCCATTAAATAGTCATCAATGGGTGTTTAGTTTATTCAAATTCAAATTCAAATTTAAATTCAGATTCACATTTCAACTTCAAATTTCAATCTGAATTTTTAAACTCATTATTTATGGTAATAGTTGGCGGTTGGTCCACCTGTCATTTGTTCCATCCCCATTTGGATTTAGAAAAAAAAAAAAAAGCATTTCAGAATATTCAGTTGAGGAAAAAAATATTTTTATTTGAATAATTTCTTTTCCAAATTTGATTTTATTCCATTTAAATGAATTACATAGACTACTTTTGCCGTGACTGTGCCCACTGATTGTGGTATTTATTAATTGCCTTCCAGTTTTTACATATTTGAGAAAAAAGTTATACCATGTTTACATATTTGTTGTCTTAGACCAATTTTTTTAACTTTCATTATTTGGTCAAGTGTTTCTTATAAAATACTTCCTTCATCCCTAAATATAACCTTCAATTAATCAATTTACGTTTATCAAGAAAACAGTTAAAATTAGTTATGAGCAATAAACATATTTTTTTTCAATTGTGCCCTTATTTGTAAAGAGGATAAGTAAGAGAGGCAATAAATACAACTAAGGCCAAAGTTGAAAAAAATGCAATAAATATTTTGATAAAACTAAAATAAAGCTTATATTTTAGAACAACCTATTCCCAAATTTAAAGTTTATATCTATGGACATGGGGAGTATAAAGGACAAAGAAGTTTATAAAAGAGATAAGAGAAAGTATTATTGTAAAGTAGTTTAGATCACATATCATACTCCTACAAAATACTACCTCACGTCCTTAATATAAGAGTCATTGACTTTTTTTTTGAAAGGATTAATGAAGTTAAATAAGTTATATTAAAGTATTTATATTTATCATTTTTTTAAAATTAAATTATCTGACTTATAAACTGATATATAATCTAATAATATATCATATATACTATGATTAAATAATAACTTATATAAATTTTTTAATATCACTAAAAAAAAAGCAACTAAATTTTATATTAATGAAAGGCCTGGGTTGGTTGCAATTAATTAAGATGGGGGAGGATGTGGTGAGCAGGAGTCTTAAAAGGCGGCTTAGCGTCGTTGAAATAGACCATCATGATGATAATACTTCGCAGTTCAACACGTTTTTGTGATTGACTTTTTCTGGCCATAAACAGAAATAAAATATTGGGTTGACCACAATATTGGGTTGACCACAACATCGGGCATGTCCCGCCGCTTCCAAATTTTCAACCCCTTCAATCCTTATCGTTACCCCTTACAGTTTTTTTTTTTTTTTTCCTTGCCAACCATTGCGGTTTAAGTTTCAAACTTTCAATTTTAAGGTTTCTTATATGATTTTTGTTGATATTTTTACCTCCAAAGTTTTTTAATGAATCTTCTCGTAAATTGTTTCATAAAAAGATGACGCAACAATTACTCACTGTTCACATTCTTTTAATGTGGGTAAGAATAGAGTTTTAGGGTTCAGGCTATTACTCAATGCGTGAAGGGAAAACACTTTTTAATCATCACAATAATGAATAACACTTATTAGTATGGCTTCAGTTTTTGTTTTGTAATTTAATTAAAGCCAAGCAAAATTCTTTTCCACTGCGCCACAAAAAATCAAGTTGTACGGATTTTATGGGGACCTGTTTAGGGAGCAAAAGGAGGAGCTTGACGCAGTTATGGTTGGGCTTTTACATGTTTAAAAGTCAAATATCATTATCAAAGACTTTAAACCTAGTGGTGTGATTACTTCCTATATGTAAAAGGTTTTGAGTTCGATCCCAATGATAACCGTTAGGGCATGTCCTTGCAACAAATAAAAAGTCAAACAAAACCGCGTCCTTGAAATTAATAAAGCAACACCGCATTCTACCTTCTAGAATGAATGCGGAATAGGATGCCCAATTGATTGAAACTCAAGTACCAGTCAATTCCCATCAAAGTACGGACAGGGTAAATATATCCTATATATACCCCAAGCTAGGATCACCATCACCACATCTCCCACCATACACTCCAAAATGAAAATGGTGAAGCTGACCATTCTATTGGCAGTTGCTGGCATATTAATTGCCTCTCAGTCCCCAACCTCTCAAGCCACCGTTGCCGATATCGTCACTCCTGAGTTCTTCAATTCTATCATTGATCAGGCCGACGCCAGTTGTGCCGGCAAGAACTTCTACACCCGAGCTGCCTTCCTAGAAGCTCAAAATTCCTACTCTGAATTCGGCAACCTCGCCTCCACCGACGACTCCAAACGCGAGATCGCTGCTGCTTTTGCCCATTTTACCCACGAAACTGGACGTGAGTTACTTTGTTTGTCATTCACTAATTAATAATGATCACGATTATGAGTTCATTAACATAATATTCATGCTCACACGCAGATTTTTGCTACATAGAAGAGATCAATGGTGCATCTAAGGATTACTGTGACGAAACTGTCACACAGTACCCATGCGCCCCCAACAAAGGATACTTTGGTCGTGGACCCATTCAACTGTCATGGAACTTCAACTATGGACCTGCCGGAGAGAGCATTGGGTTCGATGGGCTGAACGCGCCGGAAACTGTGGCGAATGATGCGGTGGTGTCATTCAAGACGGCTCTCTGGTATTGGATGCAGCATGTGCGCCCCGTCCTCAACCAAGGGTTCGGCGCCACCATTAGAGCCATCAATGGCCGCCTGGAATGCGACGGTGCTAACCCCGCCACTGTTCAGGCTCGTGTTAGTTATTACACCCGTTATTGTTCTCAGCTGGGCATTGCTCCGGGTGATAATCTTACTTGCTAGACATATATTTTTATACACACAACCTCCTACTTCGACCTACATATATATCCACTCATAGGCTGAGAATAAATTAGAGTGGAAGGCACCTGCAGCCTTTAATTCTTTTCTGAATTCACTTTTTACTTTGATTACACCAACGAATTTAATAAATTATGTGGCTGCATCTGCCACTTTTCCTTACATGTGTTAATTGCTACGTACTAGTATTTCGTATGAATTAACAGAGCCATGTGTTACTTCTTTCTCCAACCAATCTAAGTAAATTGTTGATTGGGTTCATGTGATTAAGCTTTTCTGTTTTTGGTAAAAGGACGCATATAAATTTAAATGTTTCGAATTGCTAAAAATAAACAACCACCACAACGCCATCCCTCAAAACACTGTCGCATCCTATCAAGCTCTATGGTGTGATCTTCCTATCGTGAGTTATTCAACAAAAATTACTTTATGAATTAAAAAAAATAAGAAATTAATTATTTAATCCTTATAATTTTACCGAATTCATAATTCAGTCCCTATAATTTAATCTATTTATAGTTCTGTCCTTACTGGTTAGTGAGTCAAAGTAAACCATGCGGACGTGTCACAAGTTTTGTCAAATGTTACTGTGTGGCATCCTTATCTGCATTTGTGACTGGAGAATATTTTTTTACAAGAAAACGTCTGAATAAAAAAACCTAAAGAAAAGAACTTTCCAGGATCGCTCGCTCACCATCTCCGTTCCGGACTTCACTCGCCGTTTTGGTTGCTTTGAGGTCGAAGAACCAGATATCGAAGGAGGCAAGAATGCGAGAAGGTTGAGATCGGATATGTGGTGGCCGACCAATCTTCTCCCTTATGACTGATCATTCACTGAAACCTTTCGAGACTTGAAGATTGCATTATAACTTGTACCGTTTCTGCAGATTTTTCCTTCTAGATGAATTCATCAGGCTGCGTTCTTTCTTCCATAATTCCCAACTGATCATTGGGAGTTACACAATAAATTAAAGTATTCACTCATATTTAAGAGTTGATACAGGTGCAAAAAAGTAAGCTTTGTGGGTGTTGGAGGAGACGATGAGGTGAGGGATATGGGATGATATGCAGGTGAAGAGTGGGCAGCCCCTACAAGGATGATTGATGAGTGCGGTGATGGGGGCAAATGATGGACCCGTGGTGGCCACCACACCTCCGATCTCAAAATCCTGTGTTTTTTTCCCTTCTCAGTCTTCCTCATTTTTTTTGTGGACACCATCAGAATGCAAAATCCAACATCAATCAAACACAATCTATGCCAATAATTTAGTAATCTCCCCAAAAAGAAGAAGAAGAAATGTCGGCAAACAACAAATTCTTAAAACCCACTTCTTCCTTTCAATTCAGCCTCTGCACTACTCTGTTCTTCATAGTTCTGTTCACCATACCCGCCCTGTTCCTCCTCCACACCCCCATCACCACCTCCATATGCACCATCTTTGGCAACCATGTCAAGCCCTGGTCTGATTATCTTTGCTTAGCTGAGTTCTCATGGAACCGCCTGCAATTTTTCCACCGCACATCCGTTGCCATGAGGGTGAACCCGGAAGGTGAAGATATAATAAAGCTCGGCACCAATTTCAGGAACAACACAAAAGATTTCTATTATCATTGGCAAATGTTTATTTTTATTTTAAATTTCATTTTATTATTTTAGTTTGTGAGGAAATATGTTTGGCTTAATATTTTAATTTTAAAATAAAATATAAAAAATAATTTTATTTTATTTTTGTTTTAATAATTTGGCCTAATTTTTTTTATTTGAATTTATTTTTTATGGAATTATTTTAAAAAAAAAGAGTTAAGAATTAATTAAGACATTATTGTCCATGTATTTTCATGCATTTTCTCTCCTAATTTTAATAATTTGGCCTAATTTTTTTTATTTGAATTAATTAAGAATTAATTCTTATCATGCATTTTCTCTCCTTCTTGTCTGCTCTTTAGCCGGACAATAGGAGCCAGGGATGTCATTATCTCTTCACTTTTCTACCCTCTCTATTTTCTTCTTCTCTTAATCTTCTCTACTTTCAAACATAGTGTGAGAGATGAGATAATGGAATGAATTAGTGACATAATTTTCTATAACAAATTAGTGATGAAAAATTTCCGTCACTTACCCGTCACCGTATTAATTTTTTTATACTTTAAAAATGTCAAGTGTCCTTGCCACCAGTAGCGAAGTGTCACCCCTATCGGCTGCTACTTCGTCGCCGACCACCACATGTCCCCTGCTAGTGACCACCCACTAGCCGCCCTTGTTGCTGGTTGCCACATATCACTCACTGTGACTGTCATGTGTCCTCCTCCAGTAGCTGCCACGTGTCTCCCTCCAGCGGCACTTGGTCGGTCACAAAGAAGATGGAAGAGGGGAGAAAAGAAAGAAAAATTAATTATAAGGGAATTCTATATTCTAATTCAAATAATTAATGGACCTATATATTAAGAGAACTTTTTTTTTTTCAGAAAACAAAAGTAACCAGCAATATTATAGTATATACCTCCCATTTAGAATTGAACACATCTATGGCATGTTGGGGGGACTATCTTCAAGGTTCATGAACCCGGACCGGGCACTAAACCGGTCGAGGTACCGGGTTAAGGGTCAGTGGGTCAGATCGGGGCAAAACCCGTAAGAAATTGAAGATAAAGCTTATTAATATGAAATTCTAAAGAAAATTTTAATTTTTTTTTTTTAAAATAGTGACCAGGATTGGACTGGTTTACTGGCCGGTTAGCTGGTTTCTGGGCTGGACCGGCCGGTCCTGTCGAGGTTCATGAACATGGACTATCTTCCCTGAAACTAACATGACAGTTTAGTATTGACATGCCCACTATTGTTTTTTTGGTAGGGGCTTAATTTTATTTTGCTAGACACAAGTATCATTCTATTGGAAGTAATCTTGTACGAGGCATTGTCAAGTATTAAATATATGGACATCTCTCTTATTGGGGATTTGAATATTGCATGTTATAAAGGACTAGCCTTTTCTACTAGACATAACTAGGGGTGAGCAAATTAGAACCGAAACCAAAAACTGAACCGAACCGAACTCAATTCGGTTTTTCGGTAAAATTTCAGTTTTTATTACTCTAAAAATTCAGTGTTCAGTTTCGGTTTGAATTTTAGAAAAATATTTCAGTTAAAACAGAAATATGTATAATATATTTATATTTAATATATTTTATTTAATAAATGCATATTTTATAATTAAATATGTGTTAATTTACAATAATATTAGATAAAATCTATTGATATTTTAAATCTAATTAATTTATTTTATATATTTTACCCTTAAATATAATCTTAAGGACAAAAAAATATTTTTTTAAAAATTTAATTATAGATATATATATATATATTTTATTTTGTAGATAATAAATTAAAAAAATTGGTTAATTCGGTTATTAACCGAACCAAAATATTTTGGTTAATTCGGTTCGGTTAATTGGTTTCGGTTCGGTTTTTGAAATTACTCTTGTTCGTTTTTCGGTTATTTCGGTTTTTACCGAAAAACCGATGCTCACTCCTAGACATAACCTTGTTGATGGCTTAAATTCCAATGATAATTTAAAAATTTTGATAAAACTAATATTTATGGCAAAAGTATGCTGGAAAGAGTTAACTCCTAAGCCAACTGAGCCAAAAAGAGATACAAGGAAAAAGGAAACATGGGAAGTTTTATGGCCAAGCAAAATAATTGGAGGAAAATAAATAAATAAATAAAAGGGAAAATCCTATATAAAGATAGTTGAAATATTGAAATCCTAAATCAGGCCTATAAACTTGACAAATATTTAATAAGGACATTGACCCAAAATAGGATTTCAAAATGTTAGTAAAATGTCTTTAATGCCCTCCCTCATCAATCTCACATCTCTCTTCCTCCCTCTATTTCTTCTTGGATGGAAGAAGCATGATTTTCTTGTTCGAGCAATGGTATGTTGGTTGAAAACTGATCTTTGTTAGTCGCCTACTTCTGAACGAGTGTCACCCCAATGGCAGGCCCGTATGTGGGGAGCATTAAATTTAATGTGAATGGTTCTTGTGTTGATGGCGGAGATAGCGGAGGTCAACTGCATTGTGGATTTGTTGAAGGTGGTGTGTTCTTTAGTACTCCGTTTTCTTGACCCTATACTTCGATTTGATCTAGGCGTTTTGATGTTGCAATTTTTTGTTTCTTATTTCCATCGTAAAAAATAAGGATAAAAAACATTACACAGTTTTTTGTTTCTTGCTTCAGTCTACACCCGTATGGTTGGAAGTAATTGTTTGTGCCTTGTTTATAATTGATTTTTTCTTATTTTTGTTTGGTTGAAGAATAAAATATAGTTCCTTTTATATACAGGAGGATGTTTGAATTCTTCTGAAACTTTCACCGAAGCTTTCTTATTCTTTGCTGAATCAATCTTGTTGATAAACATACCCTTAATAAAGAAAGAAGGATGATTATGAAATATAATATTGAAGTTATATTTGGGTTTTGTTGCATAGAAGGATATAATTAATTAGAAGTTTATTGTGTAGCCATTTGAGCCATTAATAACTTTAGGGCATCTAGGTAATTTGACCCAATTTTTAAATCCAAGTTTAGGTCAAATAGCATTATTAATAATTTGTTAAGTTCAGTGACCCAAATTAAAAATTGGGTATTTCAAATGGCTTTTAAAGGGATTCTCCCTAAATAAAACCAACAGTATAACGTCATATTAAGTTGGAGTCCGTGTGACCATAGAAAACTCTTTGGAAGAGATGTTTCTAATTGAACCCCATAATTCGAATAAGATTCAATCAAATAGTCATATAAAAAAATAAATAAATAAAGCCAAAAATATGCCTTTGGGCCTCTAATTTAATATAAGGTTTTAGTTTGACCCTTAATTTTATAAAATATTTTTTTAATCCTCTAATCCTAACATCTTTTCTCAAGTGATTAATTTTTTACCAACAAGTTGTTGATTGTGATGATAAGCATCCTTGCTCTTGTGAAGAGGAAAACACAAGTCGGAATCTCAAGATTGTTTTCCGGTTGATTTCGTCAAAATTTATTATGATATATAATAATTAATATAAAAAATTATATAATAAAAATGATTTTATAAAAAAAAACTATTTCTATAAAATAAAAATTATAATATAAATAGAATAATAAGATAAATATAGAAAAGTTGTTGTTCCCTATTTTTTTATTGTAATTACATTATAAAAATTAAATTTTTCTATAATATATTATATATAAATAAAAATAAAATATTAAATACAACTAAAAATTAAAATATAAAATATAAATATTATTTTTGAATTTTTTGAACAAATAGTATATTAATTAATAATAGATATGTATATGAAATAAGAAAATTAAAAGAAATATTAAATCATATATTATATAAATATATATATATATATATATAATATTTTATATTTTTATATGATTATTATATTTGTTGTTTGAATTGAAATATTATATATATTTAATTATGTAAATAAAGATTGCATGTATATAACAGCTCTGGTAAAAGCATTAGCATGCGTGTGAGGTTAATGATTTAAATCCAATTGGTAGTGTATGTATCATTGACCAAATAAAAAAAAAAGTGATGATGTTTTGTAACAATTATTTTTATTTTTAAAATAAACTTAATATATGTGAACATTAAAGAATGTTTTGTGAATATTCAGCATTTTTTTTTTTTTTTTGTAAACGACCTTAAGATTAAAGGATGGGCATGCAATGTTAAAGGAGTGAAGATGTAATTTGTTAGTATAAAATAAAGTGCCACCATGGCAAACAAATGACGCAAAAAATAATATAACAAGCCAAGCTTTTTCATTGCAGCCAAATTATTTTACGCAAACAAGATATCCAAGTAACAAAAGACAAACAAAACACTACTTCAAAAAGATGATTTAACGATACCAATTAACGACCGTTTTGGAAAAATAGTAGTAGAAAACAACGCGGTGGCACAACTGTAAATATGGCAGTAGGATTCAATGACTGGTTTTGAAAACCAGTCGTTGTAAGTGTGATTCAACGACTGTTTTTCAAAAATAGTTGTTGAATCTTTAAGATTCAATGACTGTTTTTTAAAACCAGTCGTTGAAATTTTGTTATAAAATCCCTAAATCAGACCATTCTCGCCTTTATAAAGCTCACACTGTGTAGCGCCACGCCTGTGAAGAGTTCACATTATGTTATGCCTCCTGGCCGTCCGACCTAGACTTCCCCTCTACCTCTTGCTCACACGTTGCATCATAAAATCAGCGACGACTCTATGGTGGTCGATGTCAATGGCAAACCCACAATAGGCGGCGGCATTCAGGACTTATATGGCAAAGATAGAGCTACAGAGGACTACTTTGTTATGCCGTGGAGTGTCTCTGTTGCTAGGTCTCATATTGATTCATTTTGATAAATTCCTATTATATGACTCCTTTTATATGAATTTAGATATAATCTAGACAAGTGCGTGGTAGCTTCTGGATTCGGGTAATGGGTATTGATTGAAAGGTCTTGATCTGATGAAAAGGGGCAAAAGAAAATTTTTCATTGTTTTGTCCTTCTCAAAAAGTGCCATAATAGAAAAGGTATTCATATAAACACCTGTAGCAATACCACAAATGCTTGGCTAATCTTACAGAAAAGTACTTTTTAATGTCGAATTACTAAGAAAATAATATTTCTAGAAACAGTATAATGTTGCGTGATGTTTTAAAAGTGAGGGTATTTTTGAAGAAAAAGAGATTTTTGCTTTTGATCTTTGCTTCAGAGAAGTTCCCAACTTGCTGCTTCTCTTTCATAGCAGGAAAACATATTCTGCTATCATTTAAAAACTGATTTATGCCTTGACAAAACACAGAGTTTAGTCTTGTCCATATCTATAGGCCAAATTTCATAGATTTTAGTCTGATTTTACTTTTTTAGGTTTTTCTCCGCAAGCAAACATGAACTAGTGGATGCTGCAGTGAGAAACAACTCATTTGATAAGATTGCCATTGTTGCTCTTCCTAGTGGTGTTGGAAGAGCTATTTGAAGCTGCTTGACTTTCTGGACTCGTGTGAGGATTGGGGCACTGTCTACAAAGGAGAGATTGCATCATTGTGGAAGGTTTGTGAAAGCGATTCACAGGCTTTGGCTTAACTTGCTGAGTTCTATAACATCTCTTGCAGTGATTTAAGAAAGAAGGAAACTACATTGGAAAGCATATAGATAGGGAATTCCTTTTCCCTTCTATTTTTAAATTTCAAATAATTCCTTCAATGAAAAAGTTCAGTTGTAGAATGTTTCATAAGCTGTTTGTTTGGTTGGAATTGTAGTCTAAGCTTGAGCTTTTATATTTCTTTTAAGAGCGAAATGATAGGCTGTTTTACAAACTTTTTATTGACCATGTGGAGCTTTTAATTTTTTACATGTTTTACTCTGCTACTAAAGTCAATTTGATTCAAGGGCTGCCCTATTTGTTATAAAACCCTCATGATAGTGCTGTTGTTTTGTGAGGGACATGGTATTTTCATTTGAGTGTTTTCCAAATTCAAAAAAAATATAAATGTCTTCAGATTGATAGTTTTTCAATGTTGAGGGGTAGAAAAGCAAAAAATATTTAAAAAAAAAGGAGTAACAATGACTGTTTTTGAAAAACAGTCGTTGTAAGTCTCTTACTACGACAGTTTTCAAACGGTCGTCTATTTTGAAATTTTCCACGACACTCACATATACGTCCCCTAAAAACGGTCGTTAAAAATCCCTTTTGCAGTAGTGAAAAGGATACACTAGACCCTATCAACCAAACAAGCCAGACAAAGCCAGAATAAATAAAACAACATGGTTATATATATATATATATATATATATATATATATTTATTTATGTTTTTAGTCTAGCCAAAGGGGAAATTAAAACAAAGAACAAGGCAATACTATATATAATATAACAAGCCAACCTTTCAGAGTAGCCTAATTATTCTACGGAATCATGAAGTTGAAGTTACAAGAGACAAATTACAAAAAAATACATTGGACACAGTCAAACCAAACAAGCCATACAAAGCCAAAATAAGTAATACAACAATTAAAACAAAGAACAAGGCAATGCTATATATATATATATATAGATGCTGCCATGAATAATCACAAACAAGACTGCCATTTTACTCATGGAGAGCATAATCCACCTCATCACGTCGATGTCGAAAACACCAATCATAGTTGTAGAGCTTACCTCCAAGAGGACCTCCATCTACTGGAAGTGAGATGGTTTTAATAACTTCATTATTTTCCATGGACACAACCTTGCACACTTGAGAAGTACGACCAATGAGATACACACAATTGCTATCAAATCCCGACTTGCTTGGACTCCTCAGCGAATAACACTTTGAGTTTCCACCCAAAAACAAAGCACGATCTCCCAATGATTTGATCCTAAACCAAGCCATCACCCATAAGTCCACCATGTAAACTAGCAGTTCCGAATTGGGTCTAACATAAACAACAAGAAGATTATTATCATCATCATCACCATCATCAGCGCTAACCAGCTTTAAATTCGAGCCGGAGAAACTCGGCTTGTTCTGCATTTGTAGCAACTTTAGGGTTTGAGTATTCAGATTCACTATTCCTATATCGGCCTTATCAGTGATAGCATAAAGAGTTTTCCGAAAAACTGTAACATCCACGACCTTCCAAGGATTTCCCCACCTCGAATAAATATCCCAGCTCGAATTTCGAGATTGATACACATGCATGTTGGATGACCATGTACATAAGGCCACGAGTATAAACTCTTCTGAGTTTTTCGCAAAAGTTAAGGTTGCTCTATCATATACATCTATAATACAACCTTGATCAGTTGGCCCTGTGATTTCCATTTTCTTTCTGGAAAAAGGGTCTAGAAGCTTAACTGTATTCTCTGAACCTGCCATTACCGTATAACCACTGGAAAATCCAACAAGGGAGAATCCTGAGAAGAAAGGAAGCGTTGTGTTATAGATTCTTTCTTC
This sequence comes from Inga oerstediana, assembly GCA_963210345.1. Taxonomy (NCBI): domain Eukaryota; kingdom Viridiplantae; phylum Streptophyta; class Magnoliopsida; order Fabales; family Fabaceae; genus Inga; species Inga oerstediana. The sequence continues at coordinate 31,420,900 of OY723408.1, forward strand.
AGATATGCTATAGAAGGAGCAGGATTTTTTCGCATGTGGTGTCTTTTGAACAATTAATGGCCCATGCGAGGCCATGAAATGGCGCCAAAAGTCGGAATGAAAAAATAGCCTCCAATCCTTGCAAACTTCCCCAAAGTTAAATAGCTCATCAATATCTAATTTCTTGGCAATGATATTGAGCACATCTGAAGGAAGTTGCGATGGGGTCTCATTTTCCCTTTTTATCAATTTCCCTGCTTATCACAAGATCATTAATAATTGGTTATTTGTAACTTCAACACAAGGAAAACAACCCTACTCTTTAGTATTTTCATTTTATCAGAAAAAATAAGAAAATTAAGAAGATAAGTAAGATTCATCTATGTTGTTGTTGTCAAACAGTAGTTGGAATCTTATTTTTGATTGAACCATGTAGATTATGATGCCAAGTGTAGGGGATAATATCAACACACATTTCATTGCATTTTGATGACTTATTTATTGAATAGATTGCTGTTGGACTTATTGGCAAAAAAGGTAAAAAGAAAAAAAACGCTATTGCTGTTGGACTTGTGTGACTGTGTATGATTAGGTCGCCCAATACTTGTAGGGTGAACTACTGGGCTGGAACTTTAGACTTCGACTTGTATATTATATTCATATTATCTTACTTGGATTGATTACTTTATTTAGTTAGTTTTTTTTATACACTTTATTTGGTCTGTTTTTTTTTTTTTTGTACAAAAATTTTAGGAAAGGGGTTAGGCTCACTTACGATCCAAGGGCAGAGCTCCAAGTTGAGATGCCTCCCCCAACGCCTTGACTGGACCACAACTAAATGGACTTCTCCGGGCTTTATTTGGTTTGTTACCAATGCTGATGTTATGTTTATCCTATAATGGATTGTTGAGATTGTAAAATTGGGCCTTTGGTTAAAAAATCTTTATATTTGGGCAAGAAACCCAATTCAATAGGTTTTCAGGAGATCTTAATTGTTTGGTTATACGCTGAGTTAAATTACTTGCTTAGGATGTGAGAATTAGAGTGTTACACTACGCGACCCCTATAATTTTGCGATTTCCATAATTACCGTGTTTAGAGGAGAAAACATTGAACTAGCTCAAGGGTGAGTGTTCGGTTATTCAGTTGAGTTACGTGTTTATTAACCAAAATAACCGAATTGGAACCAAATATTAGGAGAGAAATATCAGCCTCATCTAAGGGAAGAAGATGATTATGAGTTGCTTATGAGTTTCTTTAAGAACTGCTCAAAGAGAAGAAGAATGTCATTATAAGAAGGTAAAAACGGCATGTGTTTTGGGGAACCACACACATGCATGAGAACAAAATGTGTAATAGCCTCACTCTTTGGAAGCCTAAGCTAGAGTTCACTAAAAACCATAACTACTCGCCAATTCAAATGATTCACCCTTGAAGCTTTATACATCCAACAAACACGTTTGAAATCTTTCCAGAGTTAATTAAGATCACAAGGGAAAAAAGAGTGTTGTAGTTGAGTTTCAAAAAAGTGATAGAAAAATTTATAAGCTCAATTATATTGGTTTTCTATGGGAATTAATGTGAAAAATGAATGGGAAAATGTTGAGTTAGAAATAGAGAAATTAAAGATAATCCTATTGAGGAAGGAAAGGAGACCAAAGATAAAAGTCGACAAGGTCGAGGGAGTCCTAGGCAAAAATACAATGAAACTATTAGTGGAAATTAGAAAAGAAAATGAGTTGCTAATGGTGATTCAGACAATTGCAAGTTCATGAGTTTCAATTGCATGTAGACATTGGAGTTTTAAATGTAGTCCTCAAGTTGCAACTACGATTCCTGTTTTTAACTGTTTGAATCCGATATTTGCAACTTATTTTTCAAAAAATTCTTTCAAGGCATTAAGTTGATCTTTTAGGAGTTAAATGTCATTCCCCATATAGTTTTTGGAACATGGTCAAAAGCATTAGGTTAAGGTTAGATCGGACTGGAAGAAGTTGAGTGCAAAGTTCTCCTAGTAATTAATCTAATACCGATATATTCTTCTGTTCTATTGGATGAATAGTTATGTACCCTTTGGGATGTATATAGTCCTGAATACTAACAATTAGTACTATTCCTATTAGACTCATTTAAGTTTAATTTGTCGATACCAAAAGATCTAAAAGCATTTATTATAAGATTAATTATAAGAATTCTGAAACCAAGATCATAATACCAAGTCTTGCCAAGTTTTATAAATTTTATAATGTTTTTCTTTTGGCTATTTTAAAACGTCAAAAAGCAATTGATGAACTTTTTATCCATTTTAACAATAGAAATTACCTAGAACATTTTGCAACCAAAAAAAAAAAAAAAAACCAACAACAAATACATGCAATTAATGCAATGGATTTGGCACTTGTATGCAAGACAATGCACTAAATGTATATACGGACTTCGTCCCTATTTATAATATCCTATATTTTTTTTTTGCCTGCATAATATCCTATATTTTAATTGACTTCTCTACTTTTATAAGGTCTTATTTGAGTTTGATTGACTAATAAATGTATTTTTATTCATTTTACTCTTAATTAATTTCTTATATTGCAATAATTAAAATGTTGATTCATTTTTTTTATTCTCTCACATAATCTTTCTCAAGGTTGTCAAATCGCGAGTCTAAGTAAACTCATGATAATGATGTAAATTCGTATTGTACTCTTGAATTATAAACTCGTAAGAGTTTATTTTTATCATTAAATAGGTATTTATAATGTATAATTAAATTTAATTAATTAAAATATACAAAATGACAATAAGTTGATTTAAATATATTTTAAATCCAACTAATTGAAAGTAAATACTGAGACATTCATAATTTATTACATTTAGCAAAGAAAGTTATATGAAATTTATATATAAAGCCATTAAGCATGATTAAATCGAAAAAGTTAAAACTTGTTTAAGAGTGAGTTAACATGGTTTTGTAAGTTATAATTGTAAAAACGGTAAACTCAGTGTAAACTTATAAGTTTATTCGAATTTACAACTATCACGATTTTACTAGTGACTCAATACAATTTTTTAAGGTAGAAAAATAAAAACAGTAAATTCGGAGAATCAGCTTGTGAGTTTGATAACAATGATCTTTCCCTTATACATTCTCATTCATCATTTTTTTTTCATTATTCCTCACTCTATTTTACTCATTTGTTAATAAGGGCATATTTGGAATAAAAATATATTTCCTACATATTTATTGTTTTTAATTAATTTTTACTACTTTATTAAACAATACAGTTCAGTTAAAAGGACCTTATATAGGGATAGAGGGAGTATTGTACTCCTCTGGTCCTAGTTATGAATAATATTCTCTATCATAAGATTGACTTTATCTAAAATTTTAATGACTTTTCTATTTTACCCCTCATTAACTACATGTCTCTCTCGTATATTTTTCCTACTTATTCTCTCTCATCTTTTATCACACTTATCATCTCCGCAAATGAAAAAAAAAAATTGCATCCCTTATACATTTATTGATTTTAACTAATTTTAACCAATAGTTTATTTTAGTATAGAAAGGACAGGAGGGAATAGTAGAAAATAACTATTATGCTTCTTAGATGCCAATGTTGTTGTCAAGCTTACGAGTTAACTCTTCGAGTTTACCGTTTTTACATTTTTAAGTATAAAATTGTGTCGAGCCACTTTTAAACTCGTATTACCTATAATCTCAGTCAAACTCATGAGTTCACATCACGTGTTTACTATTTTTACATTTCTAGCTTACAAAATCATGTTAACTTACTTTTAAACTCATACTAACTTTTTCGATTTAATCATGCTCAGTGGCTTTATATATGATTTTTTTTGAAAAAAAAACTTCTTTGTTAGGAATGATAAGTTATGAATGTTGATGGATTTAATTTTAATTATTTGGATTTAAAATATATTTAAATCAAATTATTGTCATTTTTTATATTTTACTTATTTAATTATATACTATTAATACTTATTTATTGATAAAAGTAAACTCTTACAAATTTATAATTCAAGCATCATCGTCATGAATTTGCTTAAATTTGTGAGTTTGACAATGTTAAATGCCAATAAGAGTTATATACTTCATTGAAAATATAAAGTTGGAAACATAATAGAGTCGAAGACAACAATGAAAAATAACAATAAAAACAGCTAAAGAAAACCATAAAAGTTTTTAAAGCCTTACTCGATGATGAGGATCGAAGTCGATATCGAGAACAAATTAGAGTTGTTGCCACCATGTTGATCACCTTCAGCGTTCTCCATATTTTAGTTTCTCTAATTCTCTGTCTCCTCCGGTTAACCATGGGCTCACCAACAGTTTAAATAGGTCACATATAGAAGTGTCATAAATGCAAAAGACACGCCAAATCTGATTCACACTACTTTTGCAATTATCTGTCCACATATTTCAAAATTTAATCTTGCATAAAATGGCAATGTCATTAAGGCCGGAGTAGGTGCATGGAATCTCTCAATCACAATAGCGGACTTATGCCCTAATATTGCAAGTCTTAAAATTTTAGATATTCTCAACAAAAAATCACGTTGCCTCGTTCGTTCATGTGAACAAAAGAAAAATTTAATTATCTCCTTAAATCCTATTGGTAAAAGATGCAAATCTAAGTTTTCTTTAGTAACAATTAATGGTTTCACTATTTTACGCGGAAAACTAATCAATGTATAATAAAAAATTTATAGGATATGGCTTGTTATATTTAAAATATATAGAAAGCAATTTATAAGTCATGAACAGTGCAATGCACCACAAACTCTGTAAATTAACCCTGTACGATGTATAGGACCACACATTTATGAAGCTTTAATATTTTAACTTGCTTGACGAATTAAATGTTCGTACTGACATACATGTATCATGTGGATAATTTTCAGCGTTCTCCATTTTTCGTTTCTTTTCAATCACTCTGTAAACCATGGCCTCATCACACTACCGGAAAAAAAAAAAACATACATTTATTGTAGGGTTAAGGTGCAAAAATAGCAAAGAACTATTTCGCTAAGTGCACTCAGCACAATTAACTATTTTTGGGTGCAAAACTAGACATCAACAATATTTTTGGGTGCAAAAGTAGCAACGCCGTTAACTCAGGATAACTTCCGTTACTTTAATATAATTTTAGAATGGTTAAGGTGCAAATTTAGCAACAAACTATTTTCTTATGAATACCCAACACAATTATTTTTCACACGAGCATTTACAAGATAAATATGGGCATTTACACAGGAGCATTTACATTAATGATCTTACTTTATTTTTTTCACAAGAGCATTTATAAGACAAAAAAGGGATTTAAAAGAATCCGGGGAATTAAAAAATTTTGGTCTTTCATATATTTATCTTGTAAATGCCTATATTTATCTTTCCACTGATAAAACCTAATTTTTACTTGGCCAAATGGGGTGCAGTAAAATTTTATTAACTCACTGCATTCTTTTAAATCTCTTTATTTGTCTTGTAAATTCTCTTATTAGAAAAAAGTAAATGCCCTTATGTAAATGCTCATATTTGTCTTATAAATGCTCTTAAGAAAAACAATTGCGTTAGTGCCCATATGGAAATAATTCATTGCTAAATTTTCAGCTTAACCCTTTTAGAAAATATGGGTGCCACCAATTTTCTAATAAGAGAATTTACAAGACAAATAAAGAGATTTAAAAGAATACAGTGAGTTAACAAAATTTTATTGCACCCCATTCAGTCAAGTAAAAGTTAGGTTTTGTCAGTAAAAAGATAAATATAGGCATTTACAAGATAAACATATGAAAGACCAAAATTTTTTAATTCCCCGGATTCTTTTAAATCCCTTTTTTGTCTTATAAATGCTCTTGTGAAAAAAATAAAGTAAGATCATTAATGTAAATGCTCCTGTGTAAATACCCATATTTGTCTTGTAAATGCTCGTGTGAAAAATAATTGTGTTGGGTGTTCATAAGAAAATATTTTGTTGCTAAATTTGCACCTTAACCATTCTAAAATTATATTAAAGTAACGGAAGTTATCCTGAGTTAACGGCGTTGCTACTTTTGCACCCAAAAATATTGTTGATGTCTAGTTTTACACCCAAAAATAGTTAATTGTGCTGAGTGGACTTAGCGAAATAGTTCTTTGCTATTTTTGCACCTTAACCCTTTATTGTAATAGTTATTTTGGTTACCGCTACCAACAACATTTGTAGTGGTTTTGCTCCCCTTATTGAATCCGTTATACTAGGGGTCAAACTCACTACAACTTTTTGTTAATGGTACAAAGAATATCGCTACAACTCAGGCCAAATTGGTCAAGTTGACTTAAAACTCAGTGAACCATCAATTGGTCAGTACGGCTAAGCCCCCAACACTTTAAATAGTTCACATATGGAAGTGTCATAAATGCAAAAGACACGCCAAATCTGATTCACACAACTTTTGTAATTATCTGTCCACCTATTGCAAAATTTAATCTTGCTTAGAAAGGCCATATCATAATGCTGAAGTAGGTGCATGGAATCTCTCAAGCACAATTAGCCGACTTAAGCCTTAATTTTGCAAGTCTTAAAATTTAGTTATTGTCAAACAAAAATCACGTCTCCTCGTTGTGTTCATGTCAACATTTGTAGTGGTTTTGCCGTGGTCGGCTACCCCAGGGGTCAAACTCGCTACAACTTCTGTAATGGTGAAAAGAAGATCGCTACCAATGTGTGGTACAAGTGTGACTCCCAAGACCCAATTGCAATGGACATATAAAACCAAGGTTATGAAACTTGGATTAGAATGGTTGAGTAGACTCAAAACTCGGTGAACCGGTCAATTGGTCAATTCTGTTGTGACCCCAACTCAGGGGAAAGATGGCCTAGGGTGATTTGGGGTGATTTGGGGTGACTTGGGCCTAACTCAAGAACTCCTGACTGGGGTGAGTTGCCCAAGTTGATTTTTTAAGCTTTGATGGACTAACATAGCTCTGAGAAAGAAGCGAATGTGAGAGAGAGAGATCAGAATAGAGGGAGTAAGCAAGAAAGAAGATAGAAAAGAAAAGAAAAGAAAAGGGAAGAGACAAAAAACAAAAAGAAAACTAAAGAGCTTCTCCACACCTCCGGTAGCTGGGGTAGACTTCTGAGTAGCCCCATTGTTGGGCTTGAACATCTCCACCATATCGAAACTAAAAATTGGAAATCTAGAGATGAAAGATGAAGGATATCAGAGAAACCACCGAATATTTTGAGGGTACAAAAAATGAACAAGGTTTGGCTTTTGGGATAACAAAAGTTGCTTGCGTTGCTTGCATGCTACTAGCTAGTGTTAGTAAGAGTACATTAGATATTAAATCTTTCTAATGAAGAAAATCCTATGGAGTCAATAAAAATAGAAAATAAAACAAACAAAAAATAATAATAAAAGCAGACAAAAAAATGTCATGGGCAAAAATATCCACCTGAATGTGAGTGAGAGCAAACCATCATGGCCCAAAGCAAATAATTCCTCTATCTTCGAAAAGGAAACAATGTTCAATGTTCTAATACAAAGATCAACTATAGGATGACAAAAAGTTCACCTCATCCACAAAAAATCACTCAATGATTATATCGACAAAATGTTAGGGCAAATAGAGCAATAAAATATGTATCTCTTGAGCGAAGATACAACTTACGTGTGTTGGAAATCACCAAATACAAAAGTTAAAGCCACATACTAGATACCAATATTAGTGCCTAATCTGGGGAAGGTAGGAAGCTCCAATCAAGGGTCTCATTGTTTTGATTCAAGATCTATATGTCTAAAAAAACTACACCAAATTTAAAGTCAATTCAACTAGAAATGACCATCTAATCGTCGCCTTCATCATAATCGCTTACTAAAATCTGTAGTAGATGTGAACAGACATTCACAAAAATTATGGGGGGCAGTAGAAGATTCCGATCCAATGGATGATTTGACAGTCCAAAATTAAATTTCGTGTCTCTAGAACCTCCATAAAATATCTTTGGCTCAATTCGACAAGCAATCTGTTGGAGTTTTAAGTCACATGTGGATGTGTCAAATGGAAGAAGTCCCACATTGGTTGGGAAAGAGAGAATGCTAGTGTATATATTACACCTTGTGAAGTTGGGCTAGTAAATGGGCCAAGAGGAAGAGTGGGCTCGCGCGCACAACAAAGGGCCGTAGTGGAAATTCGGCGATTTCCCCTCCTGCGCGTGAATTAAATGTGAACTGGGCACTTTTTATCAAATGTTTTTTTTGGAAAAATCTGCCATTTATTTTTGTGAAAATGGACTACCGAAAAAACCCAGTTTTGAGGCATCTGAATTTTTGAAGCATCAGTATTTACGTTACAACGGTCATGGATCAGATTTCAAGATTGCCAAACGTATATTTTAAATTGCCGAACGTATATATGGTCCTTCAATGTTCAGAAACGGCCTCGTCATGTGGTTTTATTATTGTGTAACCAGCTGTTTAATGGTATTTATGCGGATTAAAATGTTGCCCAACGTTCAGATGCATGGAGGCCTATAAAAGGCGCTGCCTGCAAGAGGTTCAGGCACCCTAGCTCAGACATTCGAGCCCTCTCTTCCTCTTTGACATCCTTCTGCTCTCTCCGCCTTATAGTTGTATTCATTTTGTTGTTCTGTTCGCCCTGTGTCTATAGGAAGGATCCGTTTTATCCTGAGGAGTGCCACTTCCAGTCAGCCGGTGGTTACGGAATAGCTCTTAAGGACAGCGTCCTTAGACGTGACTCAGATTTCGGTGCATTTGTGGGAGTTCACCAACACAATCATCTTCTTAGATCAAAATTGTTCTAGCTGTAAAATTTTAGAAATTATTCTCTCACAAAGAGCAATAAAAAAACTTCATTTTTTCCCTCACACACTCATGCTGTAGTACACACAGCCCTTATTAGAGTTCTCTATTTATTTCTTCCTTTTCTTTTTCTTTCCTTTTTTATTTTATTTTTTTTGTTACTCCTTTTCACAAAATAGGAAACACATAAAATAAAAAATAAATAAAATTAAATAATTAAAACATGGGTATCCACATAGCAGTGATATCCTATGGCCCAACAGCTTGGAGCCTAGGATAAAGGATATGGGTTTCAAGTTTCAACTCTCAGATTTGTAGATAAAAGCATTGGAATTTGGGACTTGACAAAGTTAATTGCGCTTTTTTTTTTTTCGAATTGTTGCATTAGTACAAAATTGCACATAGATGACGCTTAATAAATAATGGTTACAATGAATAAACATTATCTAGGTCGAAACAGAGTTCACGCAAGAATATATAACGATAAAACTTAACAGTTAAATATACCGTCATTTATTTAGAGATGTAATTCGTAAAAAAAACATAACGGTTGTAGTTATTAACCATCATGTATTTAATGATAAAAATGATGGTTCTTATGAAACAACCATCTTGTAAAACTTTTAAATGATTTGTCTTCTAACCTTATATCAATGAAAAACAAAAACATAATGGTCATAACAATTGACTGTAAAGTAAGAATGAGAAAAATGATGTTTTTTAAGAAACGATTATCATATAACACTTTCAAACGATTAGTCTTCCCCAACTTTAAACTACTATAATTTAAAGTACATTTTCATAAATCTTTATTTAAAATCACATATTCTTTTTGATTCTTACTACTTTTATTTATGGACCTCCTCCTTATCTCCTTCATCATGTTAAGACCTCAGGGAGCACCTCCTCTACAAGCTCTTCCTCCTTCATCATGATATTCTCTCAAGTTGTTGTAGTCAATGTAATTCATGATGACTGGATTTGCAAAATTTTGCATTTGAGAATGATATAATTGCAATGAAATTGTATAATTTTAATAATGACAAGTTTCGCAAATCCAATAATGGCAACTCATTGATCCATCCCAAATTGCATGGCAACTTGTTGTGGGAGGTACTGCTCTATTATATACAGTCTAGTCCTGCTAGCTTAGAAACTCTGACATGAAGAGTCTAGCATCGATACATCAGTTATTATATAACAGCAGTGATGTATTATAAAAGTTCAAAGTTTTTAATTAACAACCCTTATGTATGTTACTGAATAAATAACGACTTTTAAGTAAATCTTCACAGTTCTTACATAACAACAATTATGTATGTTATTGAATATATAACAGTTGTTTATGTGAGCCTGTTATTTATTGTTCCAGCATTACGCACATTATGGCCTCACCAAGCCTAAATATATAACGGGTGTTATATTAGAATCGTTATAATAGATGCTGAATACATAATGGTTTGGAATTGTTATGTATTTGCGATGAGCATATATAGCGCTTTCATTTATGATGGTTTGAAAATATCATGTATGGTCGATAATAATAATGATAAATGCCCTTTTCTGTTGTAGTGTTGAAAAACAAACACTTTTATTATTCAGCTTTAAAATGTTCCAATTTTCGTTCCTTGAAAGATTTATTTTCTTGATCATATTGTTATAAGTTTTTTAAATGTAAAACATTTATTTTTATTTTTTCTGAAATTCTTTTAATTTAAAACATGAGAAAATTAATGATTTGATCCTTATAGTTTCATCGAGTTTGTAACTTGATCCTTATGCTTTAATTTGTCGTGACTTAGTCCTTAAGCTTTTCTCAGTTATCTCCACCCGTTCTTATATTCCAAAAAATACTGGAGTCTCTTAGACCGTATCCTATGTGGTGCTAATGGTGATTAATGGTATTAAATATGCTTAGTTTGGCTACCGCTTCAATGCCACATCCGATTAAATAAGATCACCACAAAAAACAGTCAATTAGTAACAGCAAAATTTTGTCACTAAATTGACTTAGCAATAGAATTCCATTGGAAATTCCGTTACTAATGTTAGATTCCAAGTTTTGATGATAACGAAAGATTATTGTGTGTTACGGTAAGAAACTCATGTTTTGCAAGTTTAGACAATGGTTGAAAATATTACTCCCTCTGGTACTAATTATAAGATAAAGTTGACTTTTTTGGAGAAATTAAGGAAGCCAATTAAATTACTTTAGAGTGTTTATATTTTTAGTATCTTTAGATTATATATATTAGTTTATTAGTCAAATTAATTAGTTTGGAGAAAAAAATAAAAATAAAAATACTTTAAAGTAATTTAATTGACTTCCTTAATTTCTCCAAAAAAGTTAACTTTGTCTTATAATTAGGACCGGAGGGAGTATCAAATACATATCACTAAGTTCAGAGGTCATTGATGTGATTTTAACTTATGCACTCGAGTGATAGAGCTAGCACTCGAGAAATAAGCACTTTTGTACTCGAGCACAAGCAAGTGTTGAACTGAAAGTGTTTAACAGAAGTAGACTCTAGCTGAAAATACTAGGAAAACTCAAGTGATGGACAGAGCACTCAAGTGATGATATGATTTGTACTCGAGTATGAAGGCACACTCGTGCAAGTGTTTGACAAAGAGCAATGTTAGGATATAGGATATCACCACTTCACTCGAGCACATACTCACTACTCGAGTGATAGCCTCAAGTTCACCCGAGTCCTACCAAGTGTGGTACAGGAAGTGTTTACCCGATAGCAAGATAAACTCAAAGTAAAAGCTGCACTAGATTCCAAGTGAGTGAGGCATAGAAAGTGTTAGCTCGAGAGTCAGCCAGGGCATGGAAGAACAAGTACACCTGAGTTGAGAGTACTTGCACCTGAGTGATACCTCAGCACCTACGAGTGAGAAATCTAACTCTTCATTCCTGATGCAAGTGTTGAAGCTAAAGAGTATCTTATACAAGAATATACTCTTCACTTGAGTAAGGTAAGTGTACTCGAGTGAGGCCTCACATCACCTGCAAGTGTAAAATCACACTCTTGAAAAAATGGGGTGCAAGTATTATCCAGAGATGTGGGTTCATAGTGCAAAATACAGGTGCACTCGAGTGAGAGGATATATACTCGAGTGAGGACCCACATCACTCGCAAGTGTGAAAATGTACTCTCTCAAAATCACATGGAAGTGCAACATAAAAACAAAAGTAGAAGAGGAAATATGAAGATGCACTCGAGTGAGACCAAAGTGCACTCGAGTGATACTCTGTTAGAAGCCAAAACACAACAGACTTACAGCGATCAATCCGAACATAGTTTAATATTATTTATTCATTCTATTGTCACTTGTTATTATTATTTAACATCATTTAACATATATTACAAGTGTGAAACAGGAGTTTGATAATTTGAATTAGAAAGGCACAGAGGAAGTCAAACAACGACAGACAGAATCATTATGACCAACCAATTACGTACCTACCACGATATCTTGTTCAAAGATTTTAAACGTACGCATGTTGTTCCATAGTAAAATGCTCCACCTATAATGATTATTATTCAATGGGCAAATCAGTTGACTATAAATGCAGAGATTCAGAGACCATCAAAGACAACAACTAAGAACAAGAATTCACACAAGCAAATTCACAAGTCTTTGTTATTCATATTTTCTCTGTATTCATATTGTACTTCAGTGTTTATCATATTTACTCTGAGTGAGAGTCTGTATACACTTCAAATTCTATTTTCATTTGATCTTAAGGTACAAGGACCTTGAGGGGATAGATATCCTTTTGAGAGAAGCAGTTGAGAGAATTCCTAGTAAGACTTTCTGCTCATAAGACTTACAAGGTACAAGTAGTAGAGAATGTTGGTGCTCGTAAGACTTATAGTGGTGTAAGTAGGAGAGAACATTGTTACTCATAAGACTTGTATACGTAAGCAAGAGAGAAAGGTCATAGGTTTGTTTTTCTGTATGTAAGACTTGTCGTAAGAGGGAGAGAAATTTCTAAGTGTTAGAATATTTTTGCTTGTAGTCCATTCAAGGACGATTGTTGTTTTACGACGTTCCAAGAGCACACTGAATCATGAAAGAATAGTGAAAATCTCAGTAGGTCTTGATATCTAAGGATTGGACGTAGGCCTGGGTTTTGGGCCGAACCAGTATACGCTCTATGTGCTAATTTTCTCAACTCTACTCTATCTACAATTATTGTCATATCACTGTATCAACTGAAAAATTTATCACATCACCCAATTTACCCCCTCTTGGGTGAAGCTTGCCTCTTTCATTTGGTATTAGAGCAAGGTCTTCTCTGAAGACCCTAACAGCTTGAGAAGGATCCGATAAATGGCAATAATGGGTGAGAACATCCTTCCAGACGGAGCTTCTATCACTAGACCTCTTGGTTTTTCTAGAAAACATTTTTCATTCTGGAAAGCTAAGTTCAAAGTATTCGTGATGGCTAACGAATACTGTCTATGGAATGTAGTACAAGATGATGACTATGTTCCAATGAAGAAAATCAAAGATATAGTCATCAAAAAGAGCCCAGAGGAGTTTGACAAAGATGACAAGAGGTCAGTAACGTTAAACAGTAAAGCTATTTTAATGATACAGAGTGCCCTTAGTCAAAAGGAATATTTCTGAATTTGCACACTACCAATAGCCAAAGATATGTAGGATGCTCTTGAGAACGCTTTAGAAGGCACATCTGGAATCAAAGAAAATAGAGTCAATACTCTAATTACAGAGTATGATTTATTTCGTATGAAACCTGGAGAAAGAATCTTAGAATTTAAACTCAAATATACTCATCTTGTTAATCAACTATTGACACTTGGGAAATCATTTGACCAAAATTCTTAGGTAAGAAAGATCCTTAACATTCTTACGAAAGAATGGGAAGCAAAGGTAACAGCTATCGAAGAAGCTAAAGGAGAGTCAATAAGATCTATAGCTGCTTTCTTTGATAGCCTTTCTGAGTATGAAGGAAAGTTGAGGTTCAAGAAGGAACTAGAAGAGTTCAATGATAAAAAGAAAAGAGGAGTTGCACTTAAAGCCATCAAGGAAGATGAGTCTTTAGAAAACGAAGATGTCCTTGATGATGATGAAATGAGAATGATCGTGAGGAAATTCAAGAAATTCTATAGAAGAGGCCAAAAGAATTTTAAGAATTATCAAGGTGGACCAAGCAAGAAAGAAAACAAGGAGCAACAGATGGTATACTATAAATGTGGAAAGCCTGGACACATCAAATCCGAATGCTTCAAAAATAAAGACAAAAAGAAGCAGAAGAAGAAAGCATATAATCATCTATATGGGGTGATAGCTCGTTGGATGAAGAAAGCGACAATGACGAAGATGCAAATCTAAGCTTGGTAGCCATATATAGAGTCTTTAATAAAAGAACATGTATTGTTAAAGAATCCATTCATGTTATGTTTGATGAATTTGATTCTCTGATAAGGCATTTTGATGAAGAAGAAATATAATTGATAAAGAAAAATAAAACTATTTTAAATCAGAATGATTTTGAAACTTATGATTTTTAAAATAAAGAAGGTGTCGATGATCATGCTTAACCAAAAGCATGGAGTCATATTAAAGATCATCCAATTGATCAAGTAATTGGAGATATTCACGAAGGTATCAAAACCAAAAATAGAATTCTTAATGAAGTAACCTTTTTTTACTTTTATTTTTGAGATTGAACCTTCTAATAGTGAAGAAGCATTATCTAACAATGATTGGGTGATTGCTATGCAAGAAGAATTAAATCAATTTCAAAGAAATCAAGTTTGGAATTTGGTACCTCGACCTAAAGATCACTCAGTTATAGGAACCAAATGGGTTTTCAAAAACAAACTTGATGAATCAACAATCATTGTGAGAAATAAAGCAAGATTGATTGCCAAAGGCTATAATCAAGAAGAAGGTATTCATTATGAGGGAACATATGCTCCAGTGGCAAGATTGGAAGCAATACGAGTACTCTTAGCCTTTGCTTATATTAAAGGTTTTAAACTTTATCAAATAGATGTAAAAAGTGCTTTTCTAAATGGTTATATTATGGAAGAAGTATATGTAGAACAACCTCCTAGTTTTGAAGATAAAACAAAACCTGATCATGTTTTCAAACTTAAGAAAGCTTTGTATGGTTTAAAATAAGCACCCAGAGCTTGGTATGAAAGACTAAGCAAATTTCTTCTTGATCAAAACTTTGTCAGAGGAAAAGTAGATACAACTATTTTCATCAAACATAACAAAAATGATCTTCTAATTGTTCAAATTATGTTGATGATATTATTTTTGATGCTACTAACGAATCTCTTTGTCAAGAATTTTCCAAGCTTATGCAGGGAGAATTTGAAATGTCCATGATGGGAGAAATAAACTTCTTTCTTGGACTTTAAATCAAGTAAAGAAAGAATGGGATATTTGTATCTCGGTTTACTTCAAGATTCTGGAGGGCTCTGCATGAAGCTCTGGGTATACAGTTGAGGCTTAGTACGACTTACCATCCTCAGACAGACGGACAGTTGGAAAGGATCATACAAACGCTATAAGATATGCTGAGAGTATGTGTCCTAGATTTCCAAGGAAAATGGGACTATTACCTTCCACTAGCTGAGTTTGCTTACAACATTAGTTATCACGCGAGCATTTAGATGGCTCCATATGAGGCATTGTACGGAAGGAAGTGTCATTAACCGTTGTTTTGGACAAAATTGTCTGAGAGGAAGTTGTATGGCCTAGACCTTGTTGATCAGACTTCAAAAATGATCAGAATTATCAGAAAGAGGCTCCTTGCAGCACAGAGTTGACAGAAGAGCTATGCTGATAAAAGGAGAAGGCCTCTAGAGTTTGAAGTAGGGGATCATGTGTTCTTTAGAGTATCTCCGATCACAGGCATCGGGAGAGCAATCAAGCAAAAGAAGCTGAGTCTGAAGTATATTGGTCCATTTAAGATTCTAGCAAGAATCGGGCAGGTGGCATATCGGATAGCACTAGCCCCAAATTTGAGTCGACTTCATGATGTGTTCCATGTCTCGTAGCTTAAGAAGTACCAACCAGACCCTGAGCATATTATTGAGTACAAAGAAGTTGAGTTACAAGATAATTTCACTTATGCGGTAGAGCCAGAGCGTATCATTGATCGTGAAGAGCGGAGGCTCAGACATCGAAGATTACCATTTGTGAAAGTGGTCTGGAAGGGAATGTCTCCAAGAGAAGCAACTTGGGAAGCAGAAGTGGACATGAAGAAGCAATTTCTTGATTTTATGCCCCATGATGTGTAACAATTTCGGGGATGAAATTTATTGAACGGTGGGAGAATTGTAATGCCCCAAATTTTGATTAAGGGTTAATGACAATTATTGAGAATGATTTGGGGATTAAATCCAAATTATTATGTGTTTTGTGGCAATTTCGGTAAATGTGCCAAAATCAGTGGGAAATTGTCGGTTAATTAGTCAGTGGTTAATGAAGAAATTAATTACTAACTAAGAGAAATGAGATGTGTAACCAAATGGCTAATGGAGTGGTTAGAGTAACTAATTAGTTACTTATTTTTTGAGAGCCAATGAAATGTGGACATGTGTCAAGATAAGAGGAAGGGAGAGGGTGAGAAAAGTCAAAACCCCAATTGTTTAATGTTTTCTCTCTCTTCCCTCCTTCTTTTCAGTTAAAGAAGCATGGGAGGGAATATCATCATCATTTTCTCATCTTCCTCCACACTCTTCTCTCTCATTTTCCGTCTCTCATATGTGCAACCATTGTTGGCCAAATAAGGAAGAAGAAAAGCTTGAGAAAGGTAAAAAGAATGACCTCTAACGGAAAAACTCATTTCTTGATGTTGTTCCTTGGATTGAGAGCTTTAATTCTATGGTTATAGATTGTTCATTGGTGTTGATTTGAGCTCTCAAGGAAGTTTAGAGGTTGGAGAATCAAGAAGCTCCTTTGGGAAAGTATTAGAGGTGAGTAAGAGACACCTTTCTATCTAGGTTTTATTCCCATTGAGTTAGCTTTAAATTTCTGGAATTTTTGGCTTTAAATTCAAAAATGAGAGTCATTGGGAGTTTGGTATGTTATGGGCATGGAAATGGTGTTTGGGTATGTGTTTGAATTGATAGGAATGGATTTGGGATTGAAATGTTAAGTTTGAAGATTTTAGGAATTTGGTGTTTAATATTGCCTAAACCAAAGCATGATAATAGAATAGGAATTTGGTGATTTTGATATTTCCATGTGATTCCTTATGCAATTTTCTGTGGGAGTAGCTTTGGTTTGGTATTTGGGATAATTGGAATTACTTGGGCAAAGTTTGGGAAGTTCTGTCATCTTTGCTGCGATCTGGGTTCTGATAAGCATCACTCGAGTGAGGATGGGTCTCACGCGAGTCCGATGGTGCCTTTCTCTTTATGGTCTTCGGTATTCCTGTTGCACTTCCGCGTGAAAGGAAAAAGTGTTGCCTCACTTGCGAGTGTTGTGGGTTCTCACTCGAGTGAGCCTTCTCTTACTCGAGTACAGGTGTATCTGACATCATGAACTCGTGTCTCGGTTGTCACTCACAGGCAATTTCTCAAGAGTGTGTCTTACCACTCGTAGGTGTCAAGCTATTACTCAAGTGCCAACGTTCATGCTAGAGTGAAGTTCCTTTCTGATAGTTGCTTATGCTTTCGGGTGATCACTCATTACACCTCACTTCCTAGGACATGGGTGAGCATTTGGCTATCACTTGAGTATTGATTCCTGGACTAGAGTGCATGTCCAACAATGAAAATTCTGTTCTTGTGCTTCTAAAAGTGGATCTTTGAGATAGTTCTTCCAACCCTTTAGGGCTTTGGTTAGAGGCATTTTAGGCTTCTTAAGGGACATAAATGATAACCAAATTTAAGTGTTGTGAAGTTATTTGAGTATTGGAATAAGTGATAATGTATCGTCTTTAATTATGACTTTAGGATTTGATATTTGCCCGGAGCATAGAAGGCTTGTGCCCGTTCAAGTACGGAAAGACCAAGGTAGTGACACTTTATCCTATATCATGTGTAATGCATTGCTTGTTTGTATTTATCATTGAATGAGTGAGGGGATGTGGCGGTAAGCCCGGCCTTGAATATTGTTGAGGGGACGTGGTGTGAGCCCGGCCTTGAATATTGATATGGTACATTGTGATATATGCTTACTTGCTTTGTTTTAATTATGCATCATATACGTAAACTGTTGCTACTGGGATTCTCTTGAATCTCACTCTTTCCAAATAACATTTTTATACAGGGCAAGTGGATCGAGAGGCAAGCAAGTGAGCAAGGATGATTAGGACTGCCGGTCGTAGTCTTAGCTAGATTCCTTTTTGGTTTTTGGTTATCATTGTGGACAAATGTACATATTGAATTGACCATAGATTTATAGTTATTGAGTAATTCCCGGAATGGGAAACTGAGATAGGCAATGATGCCCTAACTAACTCTTGGATTAATGATATTATCATGGGAGAACGTCGGGAATTTTTTTAATACTCTGATATTGTATATGTGACAAACTGAACAGGCCTATTGTTTTTATAAATGAATGAATGGAGATATACTTTTATGGCTTTTGAAAATTTTTTAATTACTCTTGATATCTTATTCAGTTATAAAACGAATTTAAACACTAATCACGGCCTTGATGACAGCGGGGGTTATAGAATGTGTGCAAGGTATCAATCTGCTCCTAAGGTATCACATGTAGAGGCTGTAAAAAGAATCTTCAAATACCTAGGAGAGACTGCAGAACTTGGCCTATGGTATCAAAAGAGAGGAAACGAATATTTGATAGCCTATTCAGATTCAGATAATGGAGGATATAAAACTAATAGGAAAAGTACCAGTGGACAATGTCAATTCCTTGGAGGCTCTCTGGTATCATGGTTCAGCAAGAAGTAGAACACAGTGTCATTATCTTCTACTGAAGATGAATATATAGCTGTAGCAAGCTATTGCTCTCAAGTATTTTGGTTGAAGCAAACAACTTTAGGATTTGGGGATATACATAAAGGAGATAACAATTTACTGTGACAATGCTAGCACCATTAGTTTGAAAAAGAATTCTGTGCAACATTCAAGAACCAAGCACATAGATATCCGACATCACTTCATTCAAGATCACGTACAAAAGAAGGATGTTAAAGTAGAATTCATACCGACACACCTTCAACTCGCTGACATATTCATAAAGCCGATAGCTAAAGATCAATTCTTATATATATATAAAGAGAATTGGGAATGGTTAATCCCAATGAGTTGTAAGTTTTTCTTGTTAATTACTATGTTTAATGTAAGTTTTGATGATAATCATACTGACTTAGGCATTAGAGTATAGAGAAAATGTTTTTGCAGGTCTGTCACTCGCAAGGCATCTTATTATTAGGATCAGTAGGCACAGCGGAAGAATTTTAAAAATTTTACCGATTCTAATCGAGGATCTATCAACGACGTTTAAATCAGGTTAGAAAGAACTCGTACCTTTTAAAACTTAGGGTTTTCATGATCTCTAGGAGCCAATACGTTAGGTCCGCTCCCTCTACTGGTATCCACACGAATGCTCTCCAACCGAGACTGCGTGCTAGCGCCTCCACTGTCTTTAGGGTTTCCCTTGTGGCTCTGAATTATCATGCGCGTATGAGTATATATGCTCTATCAAGTTTATAATCTATGATGGCTATATTCAAATTTCAAAATTAATCATCATTAATTTCGAAATTAAATATCTTGATGAGCTAATTAAATAAATTCAGTTTAAATTAAATCTGTCCAACAATTTTAATTTAACCTATTTATTTAATCCAAATAAAGAGCCATTAGATTTAATTTATCTTCATAAATTAAATCTGAGATACTATATCTCTATCATGTTAATTATTAAATTTAATATATCTTAATAAATTAAATTTAAAATTAACATAATATAATAATATCATAATATATATATATATATACACATATACATATATATAATATCTAAGATATGTATTTCGAAAATATATATCTATATAATATTATTAACGAATTTTATATTATATATATATATATATAAATTTAAAATTCGTTCACCCTAAATTAAACATTATCTCGTGTTGGGCAATTCTTGTGTGCGACCCTGTAGGCCCATATGAAGTTGGCAGTGGGCCAATAACTATACTAACCCAAAAGTCGCAAGCGACCTCTAGCAAGTCATTACGACTACCCAAATTATATGAGGATCATTATCACGATGCAACCTGTCATACAACCATGCCACGTCCCTTTTGTCACACGATATATCGATGAAGCATAAGGCATGGATAATGTCATCCTCTTGTTCCTGACCATTACTTTTTTGATTCCTGAGTAGCCTGACAATAGAAATAGAAACTCCTTTCCATTCTCGTATGGCTATACATTTCTCATACTCACTCATCGATGGGCCTCGTAATATCTCTCTACTAATGTGAGGGACAAATTCCATCTTGATTAGTCATATTCCTCTGCATGAAAAACCACCAAGCTCGATCATAGCCTTTATCATCACTCGGTCAAAAGTGACTTTTGACTACTTAAAAGCTTAGCAACTCTCATGTAGGAATCCATGATGACCTCAGGTCTAAGGGCATTGTGACGTGGTTATACATGAGAAAAAGTTATGACTTGATCTATGTAGCTTTCTCATAGTGGGTCGGTCCAACACCTTGTTGTTAGATCTCATGTTTTGATGATAATAAAGAATATTATGAAAAAGATTTGATTAATAAATAAGTTTGAACAAAGTAATAATAGGGAAAAGCATCACTTGAAGTAAGCATTGGAGTAATGAAGAAATGCCAAGAGAAAAAGCTAAGAAACTTGATCAGAAGCAAGTTTACTAAGGCATTACTCGAGTATGTACTCGAGTAAAGGAATAAAAACTTGAAGTAATCAGAGACACCTTCGAGTAACCTGCCAACGTTACTCGAGTAAGTACTCGTGTAATAATGTAAATGTTTACAAGTTGCTCTCGGCCTGCCAATGTTACTCGAGTAGCTACTCGAGTAACCAAGTAATTCACTTGGAGTTACTCTCGGCCTGCCAACGTTACTCGAGTAGCTACTCGAGTACCCATGTAAAAGTCTTCCAGTTGCTCTCGGCCTGCCAATGATACTCGAGTATGTACTCGAGTCTCCTGTTTCAAGAAATATGTTGCTCTCGGCATTTTCAACCCTGCCAACGTTACTCGAGGCGCTACTCGAGTAACTCACTGTAGTAAGCAAAAACCTGAAGGTAATACTCGAATAACTTGATCTGGTTTTATCTCATTTCACTCGAGGTATTACTCAAGTATGCAGGTATTCAATGACTCATTTAAAGTGGATTACTCGAGTAAGTACTTGAGTATGCAGAATTATTTTTGAAGAAAAACCTCAAGTCATGACCCGAGTAAGCTATGCACATAAATTGAGTTTACTCGAATATGTACTCGAGTAACAAGGTAATCAAACTTGAAGTGCTCTTGGCCTTGAGATCCTGCCAACATTACTGGAGTAAAGCATCGAGTAACCAAAAGTTTTTTTAAAGGTTTACTCGAGTTGGTACCCGAGTAACCTATAAAGAAAAGAGTGCATTACCCGAGTAGGTACCCGAGTAAACAAGTATTTCCAAAGGTTTGAAATTTTGTTTATCCCATACACTACCCGAGTAATGTTATATTTGGTTGTTGACTTGCAGTTAATCAAAGTTTTCTAGATGATACTCGAGTATGTACTCGAGTAACCTTTAATGAATACTCGAGTAACTACTTGAGTATGTAAACCCAGAAACTTAGAAATCATTCAAACGTTCATTGATTTATTTCCTATATGATTAACCTTTTATTGTATTAGTATTCCTAGCATATTTACAGATAAACAATGAAGAAATCTTATCAAATAAGGAAAGTCAAATGTGAAGTTCAAATGCCACCTACCGCCAACAGATATTTATCAAATACTGGAAAAGTCAACAGTGGCTGCGCACTCTCCAACGACGAGAAGAAAATGTTCCAACGGTCATCACCAACATATCTATATAAATGGGAACATCCAAACAGAGAAACAACAACAAGAACACACACGAACGTATCATCAAGTTCATTACTCTGTTTTACTCATTTTAGTAATTCTGTACTTCAGTGATTCTTATTCACTCTAAGAGAGAGATATTTCATTCAAACTCAATATTTGTTATTGAGATAACTTAAGGTTGTGGAACCTTGAGTTGGGATTGGATTACAACTTGGAAGGGGGAGTGAGTGTCCAGGCGAAGGAACTTGCTTGTACTGAGGTGCCAAGAACCCACTGAATCTTGGAAGTTATAGTGAACCAGTATAACTCCCGGTGTACACTTAGGTGATATTTCTCCTTACTCTTTACTGTTTCAATTTCATCGTCAAGTTTTATATTTGCAACGAAATTTTTAGTATCACCCAATTCACCCCCTCTTGGGTGAAACGCTTGCTCTAACATTTGGTATCAGAGAATAGGTCTTCTTGTTAAGGTATAACAACCTAAGAAGGATCCAATGGCAAGCATGGGTGAAGGAATTCTTCCCGACGGAGCATCCATCACTAGACCTCCCGGTTTCAGTGGAGAACATTTTTCTTTCTAGAAAGCAAAATTCAGAGTGTTCGTGATGGCTACCGAATATGGGCTATGGGATGTGATTGAAAGTGGAAACTATCAACCTACAAAGATTGTAGACTCTCAGAAAATTCGTAAGACGCTAGCGGAATATGATGAGAATGACAAGAAACTTATCACTCTCAACAGCAAAGCAATTCTGATGATTCAAAGTGCTTTGAGTCAAAGTGAATATTTTAGAATTTGCGCACTTCCAACAGCAAAGCAAATGTGGGAAGCTCTGAAAATAGCTCATGAAGGAACTTCGGGAATAAAGGAGAATCGGATCAACACCTTGGTCACTGAATTCGATCTACTTCGGATGAAATCAGGTGAATCAATATCTGAATTCGAACTTAGATATACTCATCTTGTTAATCAACTTGCAGCACTTGGGAAAGTTTATGATCAGCATACCCAAGTACGAAAGATTTTGAATATTCTTTCTAAAGAGTGGGAGGCCAAAGTCACTGCGATAGAAGAAGCAAAAGAAGAATCAATGAGATCAGTTGCTTCTCTATTTGGAAGTCTTTCTGAATATGAAAGCAAACTAAAGTTCAAACGGGAACTAGATGACATTGGTGACAAGAAAAAGAAAGGTCTAGCACTAAAAGCAAAGGAAGAAAATCAAGATGAGGATAAGGAATTCGATGATGATGAAATGGGCTTAATCATAAAACGATTCAGAAAATTTTACAAGAAAGGTCAAGGATTCAAACACTTTCAGAAAGGAGGAACTAGTAGCAAAGATCATATCATATGCTATGAATGTGGAAAACCAGGACATATCAAGTCAGAATGTCCAGAGCTGAACCAAAAGAGCAAAGAAAAGAGAAAAGGCAAATTCTTCAATAAAAAGAAGGCCTTTGTATCTGCTATATGGGGTGATAGTTCCTCTGACGAAGAAAGTGATGAAGAAGAAGTAGCAAATATATGTCTTGTTGGTCAAGAAGAAACAGAAGAAGAGGTAAATGATTCTGAACCTACCTATGATGAATTACTTTCTGAATATAATGCTTTACATTCTGAATTCATCAAAGTAGTTAAAGAATTAGTTGTTTTCAAAAAGAAAAATAAAGCTCTTGAAATTGAACTTAAAGAACGTTCAGAAAAGGATTGTGAAAATTGTTCCTCTTTGAAAAAGAAAAACATTGATCTCATAAAAAATCTTGAAAAATTTACACAAGGAAGTGAGATGCTAAATGTTATTTTAAAAGCTCAACGATTTGTAAATGACCGATCTGGAATTGGATATGATCCAAAATCAGATAGAAGGAAAGGTAGAAAGAAAGAAGGAGGTAAGTCATATTTGAATTATTTCCAACATTCTGTGTATACATCAAATCCTTTTGCATTTTGTAATTACTGTAATAGAAAAGGCCATTATACTTCTTCATGCATTCATAAGAAGAAAGGAACGATAGGAACCTACAAATGGGTACCTAAGGGCTCATATGTTCAGAAAATTATTTGTACTAACCCAAAAGGACCCAAATAGATGTGGGTACCTAAGACTTAGTCATTTGATTGTAGGTATGTCTCAAAGCATTCAAAAATAACAAGTGGTACATAGATAGTGGATGCTCTAGACATATGACCAGAGATTTTGAAAGTTTTACCACATTGCATCCTAAGGAAGGTGGAAAGGTAAAATTTGGAGGAAATCAATTCGGAAGGATAGCAGGAATTGGTGAAATCAAAAATGACAAAGGAATACATGTCAAAGATGTATATTATGTTGAAGGCTTATGTCACAATTTACTGAGCGTAAGTCAAAGTGCAGATAAAGACAACTGGGTAATATTTGACTCAGAAGAATGCTTAATTATCAACAAGAATGACTTACAGCTTAATAAGAAGAATATCAAGGCTAAGCTCAGAGCAAAAAGGGAAGGTAACTGCTATACTCTAGATATTAGTAGAAATGAATCTGAAAACTGTTTTCTGAGTAATGCTGATGAAAGTTGGCTATGGCATAAGAGATTGGCTCATGTCAATATGCATCAATTAGGCAAACTACTCAAAAAGGATTTAGTTATTAGATTACCCAAAGTATCTTTCAAAAATGACTTGATTTGTGACGCATGTCAAAAGGGTAAACAAACTAAATCATCTTTCAAACTGAAAAATGAGATTTCAACAAATAGACCATTACAATTATTGCATATGGATTTAGTTGGCCCAGTAAGAGTAAAAAGTCTTGGTGGAAACTTATATTCATTGGTCATTGTTGATGATTTCTCCAGATTTACATGGGTTATTTTTCTATCATCAAAAGATGAAACCTTTGAAGAATTTATTGTTTTTGCCAAGAAAGTGCAAAATGAGAAAGGTATGTCCATTGCAGGTATTAGGACTGATCATGGTGGAGAATTTGAGAATCAAGCCTTTGAAGAATATTGTGATACTAATGGCATTGTTCACAATTTCTCTGCTCCAAGGACGCTTCAACGAAATGGAGTTGTGGAACGCAAGAATAGAGTACTTACTGAAATAGCTAGAGCAATGTTGAATGAAAAGAACGTGTCTCAAGTTTTCTGGGCTGATGCTATGAGTACAGCATGCTATATCTCAAATAGAGCCTATATCAGAATGAAACTTGGAAAGACCCCATACGAGCTGTACAAAGGAAGAAAGCCAAACATTGCTCATCTACACATCTTCGGTTGTAAGTGTTTCATTCATAATAATGGTAAAGATAAGTTAGGAAAATTTGATTCTAAAACTGATGAAGGAATTTTCCTAGGATATTCTAACCGAAGTAAAGCATATAGAGTTTTCAATAAAAGAACATGTGTTGTTGAAGAATCAATTCATATTGTATTTGATGAATTTGAATCCTCTGACAAAACCATTGATGAAGAACAGGAAGTTGTTTTAAATCAAGAAAATGGTCAATCTATTTCTAAGTCTCTTATTCCAGAAGTTGATGAAACTAAGGAAGAAGAGAAATCACTAGATCAACCTAAAGCCTGGAAATACAATAAAAGTCATCCCTTAGATCAAGTCATAGGAGATGTGAATGAAGGGATCAAAACTAGAAATAGAATTTTGAATGAAGTAAGTTTTTCTGCATTTATTTCTGAGATTGAACCTTCTAACATTGATGAAGCCCTATCAGACAATGATTGGGTTATAGCAATGCAAGAAGAACTAAATCAATTTGAGAAAAATCAAGTTTGGGATTTGGTATCCCGACCCAAGGATCATCCGATCATTGGAACTAAATGGGTATTCAAGAACAAACTCGATGAATCCACAATTATTGTCAGAAATAAGGCAAGGTTGGTGGCCAAAGGCTTTAATCAGGAAGAAGGGATTGATTATGAGGAAACGTATGCTCCAGTGGCTAGATTGGAAGCTATACGCGTACTATTAGCCTTTGCATGCATCAAAGGATTCAAACTCTATCAAATGGATGTAAAGAGTGCGTTTCTAAATGGATACATCATGGAAGAAGTATATGTTGAACAACCTCCAGGTTTTGAGGATGTTACCAAACCTTACCATGTTTTCAAACTCAAAAAGGCTTTATATAGTTTAAAACAAGCTCCTAGAGCATGGTATGAAAGGCTCAGTAAGTTTCTTATTGATCAAGGTTTTGTACGGGGAAAAGTTGATACAACACTTTTTATAAAACTAAAACGTGATGATATTTTAATTGTTCAAATATATGTTGATGATATTGTTTTTGGTGCTAATAATGAATCTCTGTGTAAGGAATTTTCTGAGATAATGCAGGGAGAGTTTGAGATGTCAATGATGGGATAATTGAATTTCTTTCTTGATTTACAAATCAAACAAAGAAAGAATGGAATCTTCATATCTCAAACAAGTACTTGAAAGAGCTATTGAAGAAGTATGGAATGGATGAAGTAAATGGCACAGACACGACTATGAGTTCAACTACGTTGCTTGATGCTGATGTCAAAGGGAAAGACTACAACATCACAAAATATAGAGGAATGATTGGATCATTACTCTATCTCACGGCAAGCATACCAGACATCCAATTTAGTGTTTGTATATGTGCAAGATATCAATCAGCACCAAAGGAATCACATGCTGAAACGGTCAAACGAATTTTTAGATACCTTGCTGACACACCCGAATTGGGTCTGTGGTATCCCAAAGGGAGAAGTGAATATCTTGTTGCATATTCAGATTCAGATCATGGAGGATACAAGACAGACAGAAAGAGCACCAGCGGACAAGGACAATTTCTTGGAGGATCTCTTGTATCATGGTTTAGCAAGAAACAAAATACAGTGTCTCTTTCGTTAACGGAAGCCAAATATGTTGCAGTCTCAAGTTGTTGTGCACAAGTGATATGGTTAAAACAACAACTACAAAATCTTGGTATTTATCTCAAAGAAATACCAATCTATTGTGACAATACCAGTACAATAAGCTTGGTGAAAAATCCAGTTCAATATTCTAGAACCAAACATATCGATGTCAGACATCACTTCATCAGAGATCATGTCTAAAAGAAAGATGTGAAAGTGATATTCATTCCTACTCATCTTCAACTAGCTGATATCTTCACAAAACCCCTTATAAAAGATCAATTTCTATACATTAGAAGAGAATTGGGAATGGTAAATCCCAATGAGTTATAAGTTATTTCAGTTTCTCATAATATTAGATGAAGTCATTCGATAATGTTTTGATGATTACTAACTTAAGCATTGGAGTATATAGAAACTTGTTTTGCAGGAAGATTGAAACTCTTTTTTGAGAAACAAAAATAGAAGTTATCAGAGGACACCTTTACTGGAGTACCAACTTGAAGTAATGGCTGACAGTGAAGCATTACCCGAGGAACAACTTGAAGTAAAGAAGCACTTTGCTTGAGTAACTACTCGAGTAATCGTCTTCCAAAACTGGAAGTAACGAATCAAGTTACATGGAATTTAAATCAAACGGTTCAGTTACTAAGAAATGAACAATCAGAAGTTGAAAAGACAAGTTACTCGAGGCAAGCCTCAAGTAAACTTGAAGCTTACTCGAGTAAGGACTTGAGTAACTGCAAGTCCAGATTATCAAATTGATGAAAAACAACTCAAATCTGCTCCAAATTGGTTATAAATGATCGAGGGAACATACATGGATAATTACAATATTATTCATGCTAGGTACACAATTTAAATGAATTATTTTAGAGATTTTCTGTATGATTACTCGAGTAAGGACTCGAGTAAACATGAAGTTTACTCGAGTACGGCCTCGAGTAATGTCGGGTTTTAGGTCTTTATCTGTCGCAAACTCAGTCATTTCCACAAAATCTCCTTGAGTAAATCACTCTACTCTCTTACAAAAACTTTTCACAATCGATTCCTTGCATCATTTTCGTCAAAACCCAACAAATTTCAACTCCAAAAACCTCCTATTCTGCTCAGATTCAGTCTGCCCTAAACTCACGACTGAGACTCTGTATTTCTGAGTTGTTCAAAATCTGTTAGAACAAGCGTTTCACCCAAGAGGGGGGGGTGAATTGGGTGATACTAAAATTTCGTCGGAATTATAAAACTTTAACAGTGGAATTAAAACAGTAATGAGTAAGGAGAAATATCACCGAAGTGTACACCAGGAGTTATACTAGTTCGGTCACAACCACTTTGACCTACGTCCAGTCCTCAGAGCTTCTATGAGAGTTTCACTATAACTTCCAAGATTCAGTGGGTTCTTGGCACCTCAGTACAAGCAAGTTCCTTCACCTGGACACTCGCTCCCCCTTACAAGTTGTAATCCAATCCCAACTCAAGGTTCCATAACCTTAAGTTATCTCAATAACAAATATTGAATTTGAATGAAATATCTCTCTTACAGAGTGAATAAGAATCACTGAAGCATAGAAATATAATTTCAACGGTAAAACAGAGCAATGAAATTGATAATTCGTTTGTGTATGTTCTTGATGATCTTTCTCTGTTTGGATGTTCCCATATATATAGATATGTTGGTGATGACCGTTGGAACATTTTCTTTCGTCCATTGGAGAGTGTGATAAGTAAAATATTTATATATTTATTTTCCCTTATATGATGATTTTATGGACGATATTTACGTTTAATATAATAAATTTGGGTGTGATTGATAAATAAATATTTTTTTTGGAATAAACAGCATTTACAAAAAATTAATAAAAAAAAACAAAAAAATAAAAGTACTGTAGCAGCCACTGGGCACTGTAGCAAGCCGCCAACACTGTAGCATGTCAACGGCACTGTAGCAGCCGCCAGAGGGGTACTGTAGCAGGTCAACGGCATTGTAGCAACCGCCAGGGGAATAGTAAAAGTACTGTAGCACACGTTTTTCCCCCTATAAATAGAGATCATGGCCAAGCTCAAAGAGGAGGAGAGGAAGAGAAGCAGAGGCCCTTCTCCGACCGGGAGAGGTCCTTCTCTGATCGGGAAAGATCTTTCTCTAACATTTCTGAGTTCTTTGTGTTGCTTTTGAGATTTAATTTCATGTATTGCATGCCTCCATCTTGGAAGGCTTAGGATTGTATTACTTTTTGCATGCCTCCATCTTGGAAGGCTTAGGATTGTATTACTTTTTGCATGCCTCCATCTTGGAAGGCTTAGGATTTTATTACTTTTTGCATACCGCCTACATGGAAGGTTTTACCTCCTAAATGGACGGATAGATTTCTTCATGCCTCTATCTTGGAAGGCTTAGGATTTTATTTTGCATACCGCCTACATGGAAGGTTTTACCTCCTAAATGGACGGCTAGATTTCTTCATTTTTCATTCATCTTTTGGTTGTATATTTATGTTTGAGAATTTAATATTCAAGTTTATGCAGTATTTCTGAGGCTTTCATTCTAGCTTTATATAATGTCAATTTATTTTGGTTTTGTTTTTAATTTCATCATGTGCTAAACTTTCATTTTCCTAGGGAGATGACGTAGCTTACTAATGACGGATTGAATCTTAACTTATTAAATCTAGTTTGAATTTCTCCTTCATGATTGAGTTTTAATTATTATTCTTAATGCTTTTGATTGATTGGCCATCTTTTAAATGATTTCAATATACATGTTGAGACCGGAAGGAGATACATGTGTGTAGACCCTATAATTAAAACCATGATTTGCATATGAAATAGGAATATATTCATATGAGTTGTGTAGTCTTACTGAGTTCCATAAATCTTAATGCATAATTAATTGCTTAAATCCATATAGGAATATATTGGATTAGCAATTGATTATAGAATTGCTTGACCTTGGAAGAGGCTAGTAATTAAATTAGGGAAACTCGACTATTAATCATGTGGAATAAATTGGGCTAGAATAGATAAGTGATTCAATCCGGAAATTGTTAAGTGAAATCTAATCCCTAGGGCTTTTTCTCATATTTGCTTTCATATCATCTGCATTCATATTTAATTGTTTTTGTTTTTGTTTTATTTTGTATTCTCAATCACCAACTAATCGATCGGCTAAATAGAATTAAAATTACCTATTTTGGTACTTAGTGCTCAATCCTCGTGGGAACGATACTCTACTCACTTCTATATTACTTGATTACGACAGTGTACACTTGCACTATTTAATTGATCATCTGAACTCGTATCAAGTTTTTGGCGCCGTTGCCGGGGATTGTTGTCATTAATATCAAGACCAAGTAATTTTAATACTAATTTAGTCTGCATGTAAAATTTGAAAAAAAAATTCAAAAAAATGAATTATTCACAGCATTCATTTGGTGATAACTTGTCATATCTTGGTTCTTTTTCTGGAATGCATGTGAATGGAATGAGACATGAAAATATAAATGCTGGTTGGATTGAAAATTCTTCTCCTTACAATTGTTTTTCTTGTGCTTATTGTGGAGAGTGTCATTCTTATGATCATTGTCCATATAGCAATACCGGTCATTATGTGAGAGATGATTTCAATATGAACCAAACTTGTTTTGATCATTCCTTTTATCCTGGTGGAATTTTGGAGCAACAAGAGTCTTTGGATCCATATGTCAGGTATTCTCCTAATCCTCCTTTTTACTCTTATCCATATATTGAAGAACACACTCTTGAGTATAAGGAAAAATCTGATTTAGAAAGATTAGGTGAGGTGTTTGCGAAATCAACAGAGAGATTTATCAGAGAGCAAAAGAAAATTGTCACTAGTGTTGAGTCAAGTGTCCAAAATATTGGAATATATGCGAGTCAAATTATTGCGTCACTTGAAACTATGAGGCAAGATAGTTCTATGAGCATGATTCCCACTCCTTGTGTTGATGATGATTATTGTGAGGAAATTGAGGATATGGAATTGAATGAAACCTTAACTCTTGTGGCATGGGATAAGGAACTTGAAATCACTTTTGGAGAGAATAATGGATGTCCAATTGAGGTTTCGCCTGTGGAGCCTAATCTTTGTGATTTTGATATTGAAACTAATGTGGATATTCCAAAAGATGTTGTTCATGTCTCTCCTGTTGAAGTATTGACTCTTACTGATGAGAGTCAAGTGGCTTTTATGGGATTTGAAAAATATCCGTTGGCGGTGGTTGGCATTTGAACGTTTGATTTGACTTCCCTTTCTTGACATGATTCCTTCATTGTTTATCTGTAAATATGCTAGAAATACTAATACAATGAAAGATTAATCATATAAGAAACAATTTAATGAACGTTTGAATGATTTCTAAATTTCTGGGTAAGCTTACTCTAGTAACTACTCGAGTATTACTGAAGGTTACTCGAGTACTTACTCGAGTATCATCGGGAAATCTTTGATCAACTGCAAGTCAATGAATAAATACAAGATTACTCGGGTAGTGTATGGAATAACCAATTTTCAAACCTTTGGAAATATCTGTTTACTCGGGTACCTACTCGAGTAATGAACTTATAACTTTATGAGTTACTCGGGTACCAACTCCAGTAAATCTTCAAATATACTTGTGGTTACTCGATGCTCTACTCCAGTAATGTTGGCAGGATTTCAAGGCCGAGAGCACTTACCTCATTACTCAGGTATGGACTCGAGTAATGCACTTATTTTTGCATAGGTTACTCGGGTACCAACTCGAGTAAATGAGATTTTTGTGCATGACTTACCCGGGTAATGACTTGAAGTTTTCCTTGAAAGTATTTCTGCATACTCGGGTACTTACTCGAGGAATCCACTTAAAATAGAACATTAAAAAAACTTGCATACTAGAGTAAGGACTCGAGGAAAATGAGATAAGATTATATCAAGTTAATCGGGTACCACCTTCAAGTTTTAACTTACCTTAGTGCGTTACTCGAGTAGCTCCTCGAGTAACATTGGCAGTAGTACAAAGTGCCGAGAACTCCACATTTTCAGAAACAGAGTTACTCGAGTAGCTTTGGCAACCTGAAAGCAACTGGAAGTTTTTCACATGGTTACTCGAGTAGCGCCTCGAGTAACATTGGCAGGCCGAGAGCAACTCCAAGTTTTTACCTGGTTACTCGAGTAGCTCCTCGAGTAACATTGGCAGGCCGAGAGCACCTTGAAAATACTTACACTATTACTCGAGTACTTACTCGAGTAACGTTGGCAGTTTACTGGAAGTTGTCTCTGGTTACTTCAAGTTTTGTCTCATTACTCAAGTAGCTCCTCGAGTAATGCCTTGAAAACTTGCTTCTGATCAAGTTCCTTAGCATTTTCTCTTGGTCTTTCTTCATTACTCCAATGCTTACTTCAAGTGATGCTTGTTCCTGTCATTACTTTGTTCAAACTTGTTTATTAATCATTTCCTTTTTAAACCATTCTTTTGTTATCATCAAAACATGAGATCTAACATTCTCCCCCTTTTTGATGATGACAAAACTTGGTGATTTTGAACATGGTTTTTCAAATTGGATTCTTAATTAAATATGTCTTATTAAGTTTGAATTCATGGCATACATCTTGCATACACAATAACTTCATTAGTCCAAAAATGTATCATAATTTAAAGCGTAAATGAACTTAAAATGAAATCATAACTTAAACACACTTGCATTAAACTTAAAATTTTCAAATTACAAGATAAAGTTCAAAGAAATTCAAAATGCTCCCGAAAAACCCATGTACAACCAAATACCCCAAAGTAAACTAGGACACATCCCACACATCCACAAAATCACTCTCAAGCTCTTCTCCCCCTTTTTGTCTTCATCAATCAAGTGGAGGGGTAGGAGGCTTGACTATGAAAATGGGTGTCACTGGAAGGACCATAGAATCATCTGACTCCAAAGAATCAAATGAGCTAGAGGGAACTGGGTCAGGCAGATGAACTGGAGGGATATGGATGTCATCGCCGGGAGGAGAAGGTTGGAAGATAACCATAGTAGAGGTTTCTCCTTCTGGAGTGGTCTGAATCTCAGGAGTAGTCTCAACCTCAGGAGTATGATGTTCAGGGGAGGAGGAGGGAGATATTTCCTCTGTTTGGGTAGGAGAGGGAATAGGTTTAGGAGCGGTTTCTGGCTGAGGTTTGGGAGGTGAATCATCAATGATGATATGTGTGGTCTCATGAGTTTCAGGATCGTCCACTGTGAATAGAATATCTTTACCTTGGGGCTTAAGTGGATCAGAGACCGGAGGAATAGATGGTTCAGCCTCAGGAATAGGAGTATAAGTAGGAGGATTCTCTGGTGGAGGTGGTGCAGAAGAGGAGGGACCGGCAGAAGGTCCAGGACCCAAAGAGTCCAGTGTTCCAGAATCAATCTCAGTGTCTCGCCCTGGGCACGTTGGTCTGCTAGCAACTCCTCATGCCTCTTGTCCATTCTGTCAACCAACTCTCCCATCTTGGTATTCATGTGGGTTATTAGTTCGGCATTTGTGTTGGCGATGTCCACATAGAAACCTCTGAGCATGTTCTCCATGAAGTGCTGGAGAGTGGCATTGAGAAAGGATGGCGATAATGTGGTAGCAGCTGGAGCCGATGACTGAGTGTCATCCAACTTGCTGGTCTCTGCCTCAGTGGTCTTCCTCTTCTTCTTAGACCCAGACTCCAAAGGGCCTTTGAGAGGGATGTCAATGTTTAATTTCCCAATCTGGTTTCTCCCCACCGGGGTCATCCTCTCAACTAGCTCCTTGCTATCCAAATACCATATCTTGTTTTCTTTCAAGATCAGTGACACAATCTGAGGATATGGCATTGGTGTTGTGGCCTTCCCATCCACCTTATATCTCTTCATCTCTGAGAAAATATACTCTCCCAAATCTTTCTGCTCCTTCAGGAGAAGTGAAGCAAACCACCTAAAGTCCCTATCGGAGAAGTGAATATAGTTGTTAGCTTTGTTCACTAGGGACCTAGAGTAAATGTACCAAAGGACCCTATGATGATCACACATATCACTGGGCTTGAAATTTAGAGGGCCAACTAGCTCACCGAGTTTAAGGATAGTGAAGATTTGATTTGGCTCAAGTTGGGAATAGATATCATCTGGGGGGTTCTCTATTCCTAACCACAAGTTAATTCTAGATGGTGAAATTAGAATCTTTTGGCCTCTCACAGTTGTGGTCATTTCTTTCTCAACTGAGGTTCGGTTAGGCTCATCTATGATCTCTAAGTTACAATAAAAGTGAGTGATTACCTTTGTGCAAAAAGGAAATCTAATGGATAACCAAGGCATAAAAGGATCTAGATATGGACTAAGGTCGTGCTTCAATACCTCCTGAAGTAGCCTGAGATCCACATAGTGTGTCTTGCACACTTTCCTCCTGGAGAATTGGGATAGATACTTGGGAGACTCCACCAATTTGTTGACGTTGAACCCTTTTGGAGGGTTGGTGATATCTTCTTCCGGCACTTTGGACTTCTTGGAAGATTGTCCTTTCTCCATTTGATCAATGATCCCAGCCATAGCCTTAGCCACATTCCTATCATATTTAGGCTTTTTGGTAGGCTTTGGAGTGAAAGAAGGGGTAGAGCAATCAGAGGGAGGAGGTGAGGGAGATTTGGCACTCTTCCCTCTTCCGGTTGAGGTACTCTTTTTGGATTGAGCCCTTGTAGCAATAGGCTCTTTAATCACCACACCTTTGGGTTTCGGTTGAAGAGGAACTTTAGCTTTTGGTCTTGGGGTGAGTTTTCTTCTCTTCTTGGGAGGAGAAGAAAGAGGATCAGAGTGTTGTTGGGTTTCAGAGGAGTCTATAGGAGTAAGATTTTTAGTTCTCATCTTTCTGAAAGATTGAAAGCTGAAATTTTCTGAAAAACAGAGATATAGACGCGGAATAGGGCATAGAGATTCTGAGAAAAATAGGAGGTTTTTGGAGCTGAAATTTCTTGGGTTTTGACGGAAATGAAGCAAGGAATCACTTGTGAAAAGTTTCTATGAGAGAGAATAGTGATTTACTCGAGGAGATTTTGTGGAAATGACCGAGTTTGCGACAGATAAAGACCTAGAACCTGACTTTACACGAGGCCTTACTCGAGTAAACTTCAAGTTTACTCGAGGCCTTCCTCGAGTGTTCATACAGAAAAATTCTAAAAAAATTCTTTTAAATTTCGTACCTGGTATGAATAATATAGTAATTATCCATGGATGTTCCCTCGATCATTTATAACCCATTTTGATCAGATTTTAGTCATTTTTCATCAATTTGAGAATCTGAACTCCGACATTACTTGAGGCCTTACTCGAGTAAGCTTCAAGTTTACTCGAGGCTCGCCTCAGGTAACCTGCTTTTCAACTTCTGACTCTTCATTTCTTTGAAAACTGAACCGTTATGTTTGAAAATCAAGTAACTTGATCCGTTACTTCCAGTTTTGAAGTCCATTACTCGGTACATACTCGAGTAAAGTGCTTCTTTACTTCAAGTTGTTCCTCGGGTAATGCTTCTCTGTTAGTGATAACTTCAAGTTGGTACTCCAGTAACTATGTCCTCTGATCACCTCTGTTTTTGTTTCTCAAAACAGAGTTTCTTTCTTCTTGCAAAACAAGTTTCTATATACTCCGATGCTTAAGTTAGTGATCATCAAAACATTATCAAGTGACTTCATCTAATATTATGAAATGCTAAAATTACTTATAACTCATTGGGATTTACCATTCCCAATTCTCTCCTAATGTAAAGAAATTGATCTTTTGCAAGGGGTTTTGTAAAGATATCAGCTAATTGAAGATGAGTAGGAATGAATATCACTTTCACATCTTTCTTTTGAACATGATCTCTGATAAAGTGATGTCTGACATCGATATGCTTGGTTCTAGAGTGTTGAACTGGATTCTTTGCCAAGCTTATCGTACTAGTATTG
This sequence comes from Inga oerstediana, assembly GCA_963210345.1. NCBI lineage: Eukaryota > Viridiplantae > Streptophyta > Magnoliopsida > Fabales > Fabaceae > Inga > Inga oerstediana. The sequence goes on from OY723408.1 coordinate 31,456,572, forward strand.
TCACAATAGATTGGTATTTCTTTGAGATAAATACCAAGATCTTGTAGTTGTTGTTTTAACCATATTACTTGTGCACAACAACTTGAGACTGCAACATACTCGGCTTCCGTTGACGAAAGAGACACTGTATTTTGTTTCTTGCTGAACCATGATACAAGAGATCCTCCAAGAAATTGTCCTTGTCCACTGGTGCTCTTTCTGTCTGTTTTGTATCCTCCATGATCTGAATCTGAGTATACATCAAGGCATTCACTTCTTCCTTTCGGATACCACAAACCCAATTCGGGTGTGTCAGCAAGGTATCTAAAGATTCGTTTGACAGTTTCAGCATGTGATTCCTTTGGTGTCGATTGATATCTTGCACATATGCCAACACTAAATTGGATGTCTAGTCTGCTTACCGTGAGATAGAGTAATGATCCAATCATTCCTCTATATTTCGTGATGTTGTAGTCTTTTCCTTTGACATCAGCATCAAGTAACGTAGTTGAGCTCATAGGTGTGTCCGTGCCATTTGCTTCATCCATTCCATACTTCTTCAATAGCTCTTTCAAATACTTTGTTTGAGATATGAAGATTCCATTCTTTCTTTGTTTGATTTGCAAACCAAGAAAGAAATTCAATTCTCCCATCATTGACATCTCAAACTCTCCCTGCATTATCTCAGAAAATTCCTTACACAGAGATTCATTAGTAGCACCGAAAATAATGTCATCAACATATATTTGAACAATTAAAATATCATTGTGTTTTCGTTTTATAAAGAGTGTTGTATCAACTTTTCCCCGTACAAAACCTTGATCAATAAGAAACTTACTGAGCCTTTCATACCAGGCTCTAGGAGCTTGTTTTAAACCATATAAAGCCTTTTTGAGTTTGAAAACATGGTCAGGTTTAGTAACATCCTCAAAACCTGGAGGTTGTTCTACATACACTTCTTCCATGATGTAACCATTTAGAAAAGCACTCTTAACATCCATTTGATAGAGTTTGAATCCTTTGATGCATGCAAAGGCTAAAAGTACACGTATAGCTTCCAATCTAGCCACTGGAGCATACGTTTCCTCATAATCAATCCCTTCTTCCTGATTATAGCCTTTGGCCACCAATCTTACCTTGTTTCTGATAATAATTGCAGATTCATTGAGTTTGTTTTTGAATACCCATTTAGTACCAATGATCGGATGATCCTTGGGTCGGGGTACCAAATCCCAGACTTGATTTCTCTCAAATTGATTTAGTTCTTCTTGCATTGCTATAACCCAATCATTGTCTGATAGGGCTTCATCAATGTTAGAAGGTTTAATCTCAGAAATGAATGCAGAGAAACTTACTTCATTAAAAATTCTATTTCTGGTTTTGATCCCTTCATTCACATCTCCTATAACTTGATCTAAGGGATGACTTCTATTGTATTTCCAAGCTCTAGGTTGACCTAGGGATTGCTCTTCTTCCTTAGTTTCATCAACTTCTGGAATAAGAGACTTAGAAATAGATTGACCATTCTCTTGATTTAAAACAACTTCCTGTTCTTCATCAATGGTTTTGTCAGAGGATTCAAATTCATCAAATATAACATGAATTGATTCTTCAACAACACAAGTTCTTTTATTGAAAATTCTATATGCTTTACTTCGGTTAGAATATCCTAGGAAAATTCCTTCATCAGTTTTAGAATCAAATTTTCCTAAGTTATCTTTACCATTATTATGAATAAAACACTTACAACCAAAGATGTGAAGATGAGCGATGTTTGGCTTTCTTCCTTTGTATAGTTCGTATGGTGTCTTTCTAAGTTTTGTTCTGATATATGCTCTATTTGAAATGTAACATGCTGTACTCATAGCATCAGCCCAGAACACTTGAGACACATTCTTTTCATTCAACATTGCTCTAGCCATTTCAGTGAGCACTCTATTTTTGCATTCCACAACTCCATTTTGTTGAGGTGTCCTTGGAGTAGAGAAATTGTGATCAATGCCATTGGTATCACAATACTCTTCAAAGGCTTGATTTTCAAATTCTCCACCATGATCAGTCCTAATAACTGCAATGGACATACCTTTCTCATTTTGCACTTTCTTGGCAAACACAATAAATTCTTCAAAGGTCTCATCCTTTGATGATAGAAAGATAACCCATGTAAATCTAGAGAAATCATCAACAATGACCAATGAATATAAGTTGCCACCAAGACTTTTTACTCTTGCTGGACCAACCAAATCCATATGTAATAATTGAAGTGGTCTATTTGTTGAAATTTCATTTTTCAATTTGAAAGATGATTTAGTTTGTTTACCCTTTTGACACGCATCACAAATCAAATCATTTTTGAAATTAACTTTGGGTAATCCAAGGACTAGATCCTTTTTGAGTAGTTTGCCTAGTTGATGCATATTGACATGAGCCAATCTCTTATGCCATAGCCAACTTTCATCGGCATTACTCAGAAAACAATTTTTAGATTCATTTCTGCTAATATCTAGAGTGTAACAGTTACCTTCCCTTTTTGCTCTGAGCTTAGCCTTGATATTCTTCTTATCAAGCTGTAAGTCATTCTTGTTCATGATTAAACATTCTTCTGAGTCAAATATTACCTAGTTGTTTTTATCTGCACTTTGACTTACGCTCAGCAAGTTGTGACACAAGCCTTCAACATAATATACATCTTTGACTTGTATTCCTTTGTCATTTTTGATTTCACCAATTCCTGCTATCCTTCCAGATTGATTTCCTCCAAATTTTACCTTTCCACCTTCCTTAGGTTGTAATGTGGTAAAACTTTCGAAATCTCCGGTCATATGTCTAGAGCATCCACTATCTATGTACCACTTGCTATTTTTGGATGCTTTGAGACATACCTGCAATCAAATGACTAAGTCTTAGGTACCCACATCTTTTTGGGTCCTTTTGGGTTAGTACAAATAATTTTCTGAATATGTGAACCTTTAGGTACCCATTTGTAGGTTCCTATTGTTCCTTTCTTCTTATGAATGCATGAAGAGGTATAATGTCCTTTTCTATTACAGTAGTTACAAAATGCAAAAAGATTTGATATATGCACAGAATGTTGGAAATAATTCAAATATGACTTACCTCCTGCTTTCTTTCTTCCTTTTCTTTTATCTGATTTTGGATCATATCCAATTCCAGATCGATCGTTTACAAATCGTTGAGCTTTTAAAATAACATTTAGCATCTCACTTCCTTGTGTAAATTTTCAAGAGTTTTTGTGAGATCAATGTTTTTCTTTTTCAAAGATAAACAATTTTCACAATCCTTTCCCTTAAGTTCAGTTTCAAGAACTTTGTTTTTCTTTTTAACAACAATAAATTCTTTAACTACTTTGATGAATTCAGAATATAAAGCATTATATTCGGAAAGTAATTCATCATAGGTAGGTTCAGAATCATTTACCTCTTCTTCTGTTTCTTCTTGAGCAACAAGACATATATTAGCTACTTCTTCCTCATCACTTTCTTCGTCTGAGGAGTTGTCACCCCATATAGCAGATACGAAAGCCTTCTTTTTGTTAAAGAATTTGCTTTTTCTCTTTTCTTTGCCCTTTTGGTTTAGTTCTGGACATTCTGACTTGATATGTCCTGGTTTCCCACATTCATAGCAAATGATAAGATCTTTGCTACTATTTCCTCCTTTCTGAAAATGTTTGAATCCTTGACCTTTCTTGTAGAATTTTCTGAATCGTTTTATGATTAGACCCATTTCATCATCGTCAAACTCCTCATCCTCATCCTGATTCTCTTCTTTTGCTTTCAGTGGTAGACCTTTCTTTTTCTTGTCACCAATGTCATCTAGTTCTCGTTTGAACTTTAGTTTGCTTTCATATTCAGAAAGACTTCCAAATAGAGAAGCAACTGATTTCATTGATTCTCCTTTTGCTTCTTCTATTGCAGTAACTTTTGCTTCCCATTCTTTAGAAAGAATATTCAAAATCTTTCGTACTTGGGTGTGTTGATCATAGACTTTCCCAAGAGCTGCAAGTTGGTTAACAAGATGAGTATATCTAAGTTCGAATTCAGAAATCAACTCACCTGATTTCATTCGAAGTAAATCGAATTCGGTGACCAAGGTGTTGATTCGATTCTCCTTTATTCCCGAAGTTCCTTCATGAGCTATTTCTAGAGCTTCCCACATTTGTTTCGCTGTTGGAAGTGTGCAAATTCTGAAATATTCACTTTGACTCAAGGCGCTTTGTAACATCAGAATTGCTTTGCTATTGAGAGTGATAAGTTTCTTGTCATTCTCATCATATTCCGCTGGCGTCTTTGGAATTTTCTGAGAATCTACAATCTTTGTAGGTTGATAGTTTCCACTTTCAATTACATCCTATAGCCCATATTCAGTAGCCATCACGAACACTCTGAACTTAACTTTCCAGAAGGAGAAGTGTTCTCCATTGAAACCAGGGGGTCTAGTTATGGATGCTCCGTCGGGAAGAATTCCTTCACCCATGCTTGCCATTGGATCCTTCTTAGGCTGTTAAACCTTAACAAGAAGACCTACGCTCTGATACCAAATGTTAGAACAAGCGTTTCACCCAAGAGGGGGGGGTGAATTGGGTGATACTAAAATTTCATCGGAATTATAAAACTTTAACAGTGGAATTAAAACAGTAATGAGTAAGGAGAAATATCACCGAAGTGTACACCAGGAGTTATACTAGTTCGGTCACAACCACTTTGACCTACGTCCAGTCCTCAGAGCTTCTCTGAGAGTTTCACTATAACTTCCAAGATTCAGTGGGTTCTTGGCACCTCAGTACAAGCAAGTTCCTTCACCTGGACACTCGCTCCCCCTTACAAGTTGTAATCCAATCCCAACTCAAGGTTCCACAACCTTAAGTTATCTCAATAACAAATATTGAATTTGAATGAAATATCTCTCTTACAGAGTGAATAAGAATCACTGAAGCATAGAAATATAATTTCAACGGTAAAACAGAGCAATGAACTTGATAATTCATTTGTGTATGTTCTTGATGATCTTTCTCTGTTTGGATGTTCCCATATATATAGATATGTTGGTGATGACCGTTGGAACATTTTCTTTCGTCCGTTGGAGAGTGTGCAGCCACTATTGACTTTTTAAGTTTTTGAAAAATATCCGTTGGCGGTGGTTGGCATTTGAACGTTTGATTTGACTTCCCTTTCTTGACATGATTCCTTCATTGTTTATCTGTAAATATGCTAGAAATTCTAATACAATGAAAGATTAATCATATAGGAAACAATTTAATGAACGTTTGAATGATTTCTAAATTTCTGGGTAAGCTTACTCGAGTAACTACTCAAGTATTACTTGAAGGTTACTCGAGTACTTACTCGAGTATCATCGGGAAATCTTTGATCAACTGCAAGTCAATAAATAAATACAAGATTACTCGGGTAGTGCATGGAATAACCAATTTTCTAACCTTTGGAAATATCTGTTTACTCGGGTACCTACTCGAGTAATGAACTTATAACTTTATGAGTTACTCGGGTACCAACTCCAGTAAATCTTCAAATATACTTGTGGTTACTCGATGCTCTACTCCAGTAATGTTGGCAGGATTTCAAGGCCGAGAGCACTTACCTCATTACTCGGCTATGGACTCGAGTAATGCACTCATTTTTGCATAGGTTACTTGGGTACCAACTCGAGTAAATGAGATTTTTGTGCATGACTTACCCGGGTAATGACTTGAAGTTTTCCTTGAAAGTATTTCTGCATACTCGGGTACTTACTCGAGGAATCCACTTAAAATAGAACATTAAAAAAACTTGCATACTAGAGTAAGGACTCGAGGAAAATGAGATAAGATTATATCAAGTTAATCGGGTACCACCTTCAAGTTTTAACTTACCTTAGTGCGTTACTCGAGTAGCTCCTCGAGTAACATTGGCAGTAGTACAAAGTGCCGAGAACTCCACATTTTCAGAAACAGAGTTACTCAAGTAGCTTTGGCAACCTGAAAGCAACTGGAAGTTTTTCACATGGTTACTCGAGTAGCGCCTCGAGTAACATTGGCAGGCCGAGAGCAACTCCAAGTTTTTACCTGGTTACTCGAGTAGCTCCTCGAGTAACATTGGCAGGCCGAGAGCACCTTGAAAATACTTACACTATTACTCGAGTACTTACTCAAGTAACGTTGGCAGTTTACTAGAAGTTGTCTCTGGTTACTTCAAGTTTTGTCTCATTACTCGAGTAGCTCCTCGAGTAATGCCTTAGAAAACTTGCTTCTGATCAAGTTCCTCAGCATTTTCTCTTGGTCTTTCTTCATTACTCCAATGCTTACTTCAAGTGATGCTTGTTCCTGTCATTACTTTGTTCAAACTTGTTTATTAATCATTTCCTTTTTAAACCATTCTTTTGTTATCATCAAAACATGAGATCTAACAAAATCTTCATTGATTCAAAATGGTTAGAACCAAAAACCTTACTCCCACAGATTCCTCTGAATCCCAACGACTCTCTGACCATCTTTCTTCTCCTCCCAGAAAGAGAAGGAAACTTACCCCTAGATCAAAAGCCAAAATCCAACCTCAACCTCAACCGAAACCAAAAGGGGTTGTGATCAAAGAGCCTATAGTTACAAGGGCTCAATCCAAAAAGAGCACCTCTACTGGGAGAGGCAAAAGTGTAAAGTCTCCATCTCCTCCACCTTCTGATTCCTCAACTCCCTCTTTCACACCAAAGCCTTCCAGAAAGCCTAAATATGATAAGAATGTGGCTAAGGCAATGGCTAGCATTCTAGATCAAATGGAGAAGGGGCAGTCTTCAAAGAAGTGTAAATTTCCAGAAGAGGAGATCACCAACCCTCCAAAGGGGTTCAATGTCAACAAACTGGAGGAGTCCCCAAAGTATCTCACTCAATTCTCCAGGAGGAAAGTGTGTAAGACATACTATGTGGACCTCAAGTTACTTCAGGAGGTATTGAAGCATGATCTTAGTTCCTATTTAGAACCTTTTATGCCTTGGATTTCTATTAGATTACCTTTTTGCACAAAGGTGATCACACATTTTTATTGCAAACTTGAGATCCTAGATGAACCAAATAGGACCTCAGCTGAGGAAGAGATGACCACCACTATGAGAGGCCAAAAGATTCTCATTTCACTCTCTAGGATAAACTTGTGGTTAGGGATAGAGAACCCCCCAGATGACATTTACTCCCAACTTGACCCAAACCAAATATTTTCTGTCCTTAAACCTGGTAAGCTTGTTGGCCCTTTAAATTTCAAACTGAGTGATATGTGTGATCATCATAGGGTTCTATGGTATATCTACTCTAGATCCCTTGTGAACAAGGCCAACAACTATACCCACTTCTCTGATAGGGACTTTAGATGGTTTGCTTCACTTCTCCTGAAGGAACAGAAAGATTTGGGGGAGTACATTTTCTCTGAGATGAAGAGGTACAGGGTGGATGGGAATGCTACCACACCGATGCCATATCCTCAGGTTGTGTCACTTATTCTAAAGGAGAATAAGATATGGTATCTGGAGAATAAAGAACCTATTGAGAGGATTACTCCGGTTGGGAGAAATCAGATTGGCAAGCTCAATATTGACATACCTCTCAAGGGTCCTCTGGAGTCTGGGTCAAAGAAGAAGAAGAAGACTGAGACTGAGACTAGCAAGATGGATGACACTCAGTCGTCGGCTCCAGCTGCCACCACATCATCACCCTCTTTTCTCAATGCCACACTCCAGCACTTCATGGAAAATATACTGAGAGGATTCCATGTGGACATTGCCAACACAAATACTGAACTGATAACCCACATGAATCACAAGATGACTGAGTTGGTAGAAAAGATGGATAAGAGGCACGAGGAGTTGCTAGCTGAGCAACGTGCCTAGGGTGAGACATTGAGATTGATTCTGGCACGATTGGATTCCTTGGGTCCCAGACCTTCTGCCGGTTCATCCTCTTCTTCTCCAGAGCATATACCATCTTCTGCACCACCACCACTTCCAGAGAATATTCCTTCTGATATTCCTCATACTGAGGCTGAGCCTTCTATCGCTCTGGTCTCTAGTCCACTTGAGGCGCAACCCAAAGATATCTTATACTCAGTGGATAACCCTGAAACAAATGAGACCATCCATATCATCATTGATGATTCACCACCCAAACCTCAGCCTGGACCCGCTCCTAAACCTATTCCATCTCCTACCCATACTGAGGAAATCTCTCCCTCCTCATCTTTTGATCATCATACTCCAGAGGTTGAGACCACTACTATGATTGTCTTCCAGCCTTCTCCTATTCCTCCCCGAGATGATATCCATATCCCTCCAGTTAATCTTCCTGAACCAGTCTCTTCTAGCTTATTTGACTCATCTGGTTCAGATGCTTCTATGGTTCTTCCAGTGAAGCCTATTTCCATGGTCAAGCCTTCTAGTCCTCCACTTGATTTATGAAGACAAAAAGGGGGAGAAGAGCTTGAGTGTGATTTTGTGGAGTGTCTATGTTTATTTTTGGGTATATGGGTGTATATGGGATTTAGGGAGCTTTTGAATTTTAAGCTTTTCATCTTGTCATCTTGTAATGCAATTTTAAGTTTTAAGTTTAATACAAGTTTACTTAAGTTATGATTTTATTTCATGTCCATTTAAGTTTTAAATTATGATACATTGTTGGACTAATGAAGTTTATTATGTATGCAAGGTGAATATGTTATAATCTCAATCTTTTTCAAAACATTTTGAATATAAACTTAACAAGGTTTTCAAATTTTATCATTGAATTCAATAAGTGTTTATTTGAGAACTTACTTTCAAAAATCTTGTTCAAAATCACCAAGTTTTGTCATCATCAAAAAGGGGGAGAATGTTAGATCTCATGTTTTGATGATAACAAAGAATATTATGAAAAAGATTTGATTAATAAATAAGTTTGAACAAAGTAATAACAGGGAAAAGCATCACTTGAAGTAAGCATTGGAGTAATGAAGAAAGGCCAAGAGAAAAAGCTGAGAAACTTGATCAGAAGCAAGTTTACTAAGGCATTACTCGAGTATGTACTCGAGTAAAGGAACAAAAACTTGAAGTAATCAGAGACACCTTCGAGTAACCTACCAACGTTACTCAAGTAAGTACTCGAGTAATAATGTAAATATTTTCAAGTTGCTCTCGGCCTGCCAATGTTACTCGAGTAGCTACTCGAGTAACCAGGTAATTCACTTGGAGTTACTCTCGGCCTGCCAACGTTACTCGAGTAGCTACTCGAGTACCCATGTAAAAGTCTTCCAGTTGCTCTCGGCCTGCCAATGATACTCGAGTATGTACTCGAGTCCCCTGTTTCAAGAAATATGTTGCTCTCGGCATTTTCAACCCTGCTAACGTTACTCAAGGTGCTACTCGAGTAACTCACTATAGTAAGCAAAAACCTGAAGGTAATACTCGAATAACTTGATCTGGTTTTATCTCATTTCACTCGAGGTGTTACTCAAGTATGCAGGTATTCAATGACTCATTTAAAGTGGATTACTCGAGTAAGTACTTGAGTATGCAGAATTATTTTTGAAGAAAAACCTCAAGTCATGACCCGAGTAAGCTATGCACATAAATTGAGTTTACTCGAGTATGTACTCGAGTAACAAGGTAATCAAACTTGAAGTGCTCTTGGCCTTGAGATCCTGCCAACATTACTGGAGTAAAGCATCGAGTAACCAAAAGTTTTTTTAAAGGTTTACTCGAGTTGGTACCCGAGTAACCTATAAAGAAAAGAGTGCATTACCCGAGTAGGTACCTGAGTAAACAAGTATTTCCAAAGGTTTGAAATTTTGTTTATCCCATACACTACCCGAGTAATGTTATATTTGGTTGTTGACTTGCAGTTAATCAAAGTTTTCTCGATGATACTCGAGTATGTACTTGAGTAACCTTTAATGAATACTCGAGTAACTACTTGAGTATGTAAACCCAGAAACTTAGAAATCATTCAAACGTTCATTGATTTATTTCCTATATGATTAACCTTTTATTGTATTAGTATTCCTAGCATATTTACAGATAAACAATAAAGAAATCTTATCAAATAAGGAAAGTCAAATGTGAAGTTCAAATGCCACCTACCGCCAACAGATATTTTTCAAATACTAGAAAAGTCAACAGTGGCTGCGCACTCTCCAACGGACGAGAAGAAAATGTTCCAACGATCATCACCAACATATCTATATAAATGGGAACATCCAAACAGAGAAACAACAACAAGAACACACACGAACGTATCATCAAGTTCATTACTCTGTTTTACTCATTTTAGTAATTCTGTACTTCAGTGATTCTTATTCACTCTGAGAGAGAGATATTTCATTCAAACTCAATATTTGTTATTGAGATAACTTAAGGTTGTGGAACTTTGAGTTGGGATTGGATTACAACTTGTAACGGGGAGCGAGTGTCCAGGTGAAGGAACTTGCTTGTACTGAGGTGCCAAGAACCCACTGAATCTTGGAAGTTATAGTGAAACTCTCAGAGAAGCTCTGAGAACTGGACGTAGGTCAAAGTGGTTGTGGCCAAACCAGTATAACTCCCGGTGTACACTTCGGTGATATTTCTCCTTACTCTTTACTGTTTCAATTTCACCGTCAAGTTTTATATTTGCAACGAAATTTTTAGTATCACCCAATTCACCCCCATCTTGGGTGAAACGCTTGCTCTAACACTTGTACTCTTACAAATGCCTAACCCTTTGATTCATATCTCCATATCTTATCAACGTCATACTGGTCTTGTTTCATCTCTGCTCCCGCATAGATCACCGACCAGGGACATTTTAGGACAATCTTCATGAATTATCCAAGGATACAATTATGACAGTTAACATGGAAATAATATGATAACAGAATAGAGAAAATTCATTAAAATAATGTTTAAAGTACAATGATTGGCCCTTAGGGCATAATTTCCAACATCCTCCCACTTGCCCTAGGTACAATCATTAATTTGCCTAATTCCCATTGCCCTAACATGACGCTTATGCTTTTCCTGTGCAAGTAGCTTAGTAAGAGGATCAGCAACATTATCTTTTCCTACTACTTTGCATATCTTGATATCACCTCTATAATTGATTTCTCTAATAAGATGAAATCGCCTGAGTATATGCTTGGTCCTTTGATGTGACCTAGGCTCCTTAGCCTATGCAATAGCACCACTATTGTCACAAAATAAATCTATTGGATTTGAGATGGTAGGCACCACCCCTAGTTCAGTAATGAACTTCCTGATCCAAACGGCTTCTTTAGCTGCATCTGATACTGCTATATACTCAGCTTCTATTGCAGAATCTGCTACAGTGCTTTGCTTGGAGCTTTTCCAGCTTACTGCTCCACCATTCAGGAGGAATACATATCTAGATTGCGATTTAAGGTCATCTTGGTCAGTTTGAAAACTTGCATCTGTGTAACCAGTTACACAGAGCTTATCATCCAATCCATCATAGACAAAAAATAAGTCCTTAGTCTTTCTTAAGTATTTTAGGATATTCTTGACCACAGTCCAATGACCCTCACCAAGATCTTGTTGATATCTGCTAGTCATACTTAAGCCAAAGAGACATCTGGTCGAGTATATAACATGGAATACATGATGGATCCAATAGCCGAGGCATATGGAACCTTACTCGTGCGACCTCGCTAATTAGGTGTGCTAGGACACAGATCCTTGCTAAGATGGATGCCATGAGACATGGGTATGTAACCCCTTTTTGAATCCTGCATACTGAACCTATGCAGTATTTTGTCTATGTATGTGCTCTGACTTAGGCCTATTAGTCTTTTGGATCTATCCCTATAGATCCTAATCCCTAGGATGTAGGTGGCTTCACCTAAGTCTTTCATTGAAAAGGACTTTCCTAACCAAGACTTGACACTCTTCAAGGTAGGAATGTCATTCCTAATGAGTAGGATGTCATCTACATAAAGCACTGGAAATACAACTATGCTCCCACTAACCTTCTTGTAAACACAAGGTTTATCGATGTTTTGAATGAATACAAACTCTTTGACTACTTCATCAAAATGATGATTCCAGCTCTGAGATGCTTGCTTCAATCTATAAATGGATCTTTAAAGCTTACAAACTTTACCAGAGTCCTCTGGATGTACAAAACCTTCAGGTTTTGTCATGTATACATCCTCAAGCAGCTTTCCATTAAGAAAGGCTGTTTTGAAGTCCATCTGCCATATTTCATAGTCATAATATGCTGCAATAGCAAGAAGGATTCTGATTGATTTGGCCATTGCAACTGGGGAAAAGATTTCATCACAGTCTACACCACGAGTTTGAGTGAATCCTTTTGCAACTAGTCATGCCTTGAGGACATTTACATTGCCATTCATATCAGTTTTCTCCTTGAAAACCCATTTGCACCCAATAGTTTTTACACCTTCAAGTGGATCAACTAAGGTCCATACCTGATTGTCGTACATGGATTGTATTTCAGACTTCGTGGCAGTTAGCCATTTCTCAGAGTTTGGTCCTACTATGGCTTCTTGATCGGTGGTTGGCTCATTTTGCTCAATGAGCAACACATCACGGCCTTCAGTAATCAGAAATCCGTATCTCTGAGGCTGATGTCGTGTCCTATCAGATCTTCGTAGACCTTGTGTTACTTGAGGAGGCTCAGCAACTTGTTGTGAGTCTTCTCTAATATCCATCTGTGGTTCTGTACTATCTTGTGACTTTCGAACTTCTTCGAGATGTACCTTGCTCCTATTGGTTGTTTTAGAGATAAACTCTCTTTCTAGAAATTTACCATTTCGAATAACAAATACTTTGTTATCGGTGGGATTGTAGACATAGTATCCTTTTATTTCTTTAGGATATCCCATGAAAAGGCACTTTGATGATCTGGGCACTAATTTATCAGAGGCTTGTTGCTTAACATGGACCTCACATCCCCAGATCTTAAGAAAAGATAAACTTGGTTTCTTTCTAGTCCATATCTCATATGGTGTCTTTTCAATTGCCTTAGATTGAACACGATTTAGTGTGAACACAGCTGTCTCTAGGGCATGTCCCCCAAAGGACGGTGGAAGATCTGTTTGACTCATCATAAATCAAACCATATCTAATAGTGTTCAATTCCTCCATTCAGAAATGCCATTCCATTGTGGTGTTCTTAGAGGAGTTAATTGTGAGATTATCCCACAACTCCTAAGATGGTCAATGAATTCTTGGCTCAAATATTCACGACCTCGATCAGATCGAAGTGCTTTAATTATTTTGCCAAGTTGATTTTGTACTTCATTTTGGAATATTTTGAACATTTCAAAAGATTCAGATTTATGTTTCATTAGATAGATATAGCCATATCTACTAAAATCATCTATAAATGTAATGAAGTAGGCATAACCTCCTCTGGAAGCTGTATTTAATGGTCCATATACATTTGCATGTATGAGGCCCAATAATTCAGTGGTCATCTCACTATGCCCAGTAAAAGGTGCCTTTGTCATCTTTCCTAATAAGCAAGATTTGCATATATCATATGATTCAAAATCAAATGAGTTAAGAAATCTATCTTGATGGAGTTTGGAAATGCGTTTCTCATTTATATGGCCAAGACGACAATGCCATAGGTAGGTCGGATTCAAATCGTTTGATTTGATCCTTTTATTAGTTACATTATAGATATTATCATTATTAGGATGTTCCAAATTTAATATATAATGACCAACATGTAAATTACCATCAGCATAGAAAATGTCATTACGATAAATAGAACATTTAGCATTCCTAGTAATGGAAGTATAACCTTCCTTATCCAAATAAGAAAGAGAGACAATGTTACTACTCAAAGCAGGAACATAATAGCAATTGTTCAAAACTAACAAAAGCCCACCGGGAAGAACTAATTCATAAGTGCCTACGACTAAAGTAGCAACTCTTGCTCTATTTCCAACTCGTAGGTCTACCTTGCCCTTCTTCAGCTTTCTACTGTCCTTTAGACCTTGTACATTTATACAAATTTAAGAACCACATGTAGTATCTAATACCCATATAGAGGAAGTAGAAAAATTAATGTCTATAACATAAATACCTAAAGCGATAGCCCCACTATCCTTCTTGTTCTTTCTCAGATCTTCCAGGTAGAGTTTGCAATTCATCTTCCAATGACAGGGTTCATTGCAGAAGTAGCAGACTCCTTCCTTTAGATGCTTTGACTTCTTGGGTACAGGCTTGGTTTCGGGCTTGTCTGATTCTTTGGTCTTACCACCTGAGCCATTACCCTTCCATTTGCCCTTCCCTTTCTTTTTCATACCCTTTCCTTTCTAAACCATCAAAACTGTATTGGGCTTTTTCTTAATACTTTGCTCAATAGTTTTGAGCATCCCATGCAGCTTAGAAATTGATTTCTCTATATTGTTCATGTTGTATTTCATGACAAAATGGTCATAACTCTCCGGGACTGAGTTCAGGATCAAATCCGTAGCTAACTCCTGGCTCATGGGAAATCCAAGCCTCTCAAGGTGATCAATATAGCCTTTCATCTTTAACACATGAGTACTAACTGATACACCTTCAGCCATCTTGCAGGAATATAAGGCCTTTGTGGTCTTATACTTTTTTGCCTTGCCTATTGCTGGAAGATTTCCTTGAGATGGATAATCATCTCATGAGCCTCCATTAGCTTCAGATCTCTTTGAAGCTCTAGAACCATAGTGGCAAGTGTAATATCCCAATTTTTGATTATGGGTTAATCATGATTATTATGGATAATTATGAATTTAATTGGAATTATTATGTGTTTTATGGCAATATTAAATTAATATGTCATAATTACTGAAAAATTGGAATAATGGAAATATTGGCCATAAGTGGTAATTAATAGAGAAATTAATTACTAACTAAGAGAAAATGGGATGTGTGATTAAAATGGCTAATGGAGAGATTAAAGTAGCTAATTGGTGACTTAATTGGTGTGAGCCAATAGCAAGTTGACATGTGGCAAAAGTGTGTATGGCGAGTGATGAGGAGAAAAGTCAAATAGGAGAGTATTTTAATCATTTTCTCTCTCTTCCTCTCCTCTCTTTTTGCTGAAGTTATGGAGGGAGTATCATTATTTTATTCTTCACTCCTCCTCCCTCTCATCTCTCATGTCCTCTCTCTCCATCTCACCATCTCTCTCTCATTCTTGCTCTCTCTCTCGTCAGCCATGGAAGGGGAAAGGGAAGGGAAGAAAGCTTGAAAAAGGTAAGGAAAATGATCCCTATTGCTCAAACTCCCTTCATTAAAGTTGATCCTTGAGTTAAGAGCAACATTTCTATGGTTGTAGTTTGTCCATTGGTTGTGGTTTGTGGCCACACGAAATTTTGGGAGGTGGTGAATCAATAACTCCCTTTGAGAAAGTTGATAAGGTGAGTGAGACCTATCTATCTATCTATGTTTTATGCCAAATGGATTAACTTGGATTTTCTAGAATTCTTGGGCCATTTTCGAAAATGAGGGCCATTGAGAGTTTGGTATATGTTTGGTATGGAATTTGTATGTTTGGAATGCATTTTGGATAGATAGAATTGTTTGGGTTGGAAATTGTTAAGTTTGGAGAATTTGAGATTTTAGTGTTTAATGTTACCCAAAACCAAAGCATGATAATGGAATAGGATTTTGGTGATTTTGAAATTCCCATTGGATTCCTTGAGTGATTTTGTGTCGGAATGAGCTTGGTTATTGATTTTTGGTTCATTTGAATCACTTGGGGAAAGTTGGAAAGTTGTCTGGTTTGAGCTCTGTTTTGTGCAGTAAGTTTGGACGAGCGTTTTGAGTGACCAAATGGTATTGGAAAATTATGACACTTTCCAGTCTTAAATTTCACATCCCAAGCTTCAAAATGGACATATATTTTGTGTCATTTCGTTTAGTATTCTGTGAGATATGGTTGTCCAAAGTTTGGGATTGAAACAAAACTCTGTTTTGGAGTAGTGGTTTGCTTTTGGTGATTCTGTATTTGTGTAATGATTTCCAGGGAAGGGCTATATTTTTCCTTGAAAGAGGACTTATATACCTTTCATTTGGATTTGGAATCACCCCGTTTCGATTTTTCTACAATTAGTTATGGTTTTTCGAAGTTCAGCCAAGAATCAGGGGATTTCTTGGCCGCGGCCCAAGACTTTCTGGCCTGATTTTGGCCGCGGCCCATGGGTGGCTGGCCGCGGCCCACGGCCTTCTAACCATATTTTGGCCGTGGCCCAAGGAAGGGCTGGCCGCGGCCAACCCCTGTGTTCCAGCGCTTTAAGTTTTCGAAAGGAGATCTTTAACCTATTGTTTCCCAACCTTTTAGGGCTTTTATTAGAGGCATTTATGGCCTCTTAAGGGTCAATTATGATAACCAAATTTAAGTGTTTCAAGTTAAATAAGTCTTGGAATAGAATGTAACTCTTCGTCCCTAATCATGATTCTAGGATACGACATTTGCCCTAGGTGGGAGAGACCGGTGCCGGAGTACGCCCGGAAGGATCAAGGTAGTGACTCTTCTATCATATTATGTATGATGTTTTGGCATGCATAACTTATCGTTGAATTTGTGAAATGTGTGCCATGGTCCATTACGGCGTGAGCAGGTCAGCGTGAGCCGTGTAGGGATTGACGGTGGTCATCTCTAGGTCGGCCGTTGAACTGCCGTCGTAATCGACATGGATATTTGTGAATCTGACCCGTGGGGCGGCGTTTGTGAATCCAGCCGTGGGCTGTGTGGATCTTGCCTGTATGGCTTGTGTATGAAATGCATTATATGAATCCCAGCTATGGTGAAATGTATTGTGTGGATTGTTGTGATACAATGCAATGTGAGCAATTCCGCGTGAGCAATCGTAAGGGATGACATGTGTCATACTAACTATTGCCGTTGTAACTGCCGTTGTAGTTGCTTGTTGTGGTTAATGATTTGCTTACATGCATTATTATTGTACATTATCTGATTGATTTGTTACTATGGGGATTCCTTAGAATCTCACTCTCTCAAAAACCATGTTTTAGACAGGGCAGAAGGATCAAAGGGAAAACGGGCGACGAAGAGCAGATAGAGCTATGTTTTAGATGTATATTTTGGGTTATTGGTTATCATGTATATCTTTTGGATATTTTTGGGAAACAATTGTGTATATTGGGATTGGTAGTATAGTTTTGTGTAATCCCCAAGTTAAGGGTAATGAATTGTGGGCTTTGTGCCTTTGTAAATCCCTTATTCAATGAATGGAACCCGAGTGTGTCGGGAATTTGCTTTATACTCTGATATTTGTGAATGAAATCAACTTGTACATGCCATTTAGTATTGAAATGTGAATATGAGACCGTCATGAACAAATTTTGTAAAAGTTTTTGTAAGCCATGATTTTGGGAAGTTTGATTTTGTTTAAGTCCCAAAATCATTTAAGGTCTCTAATTTAACATCAATTACGTGTTTATGAACTAAATCTCGGCCTTAATCGTGAAGGGGGTTACAGCAAGCATCAGGCAACCTACATCTACAGAGTCATCCTTATGCTTTGTGTAGGCATCTCTCTGAGCTCTTGGAGTATTGGCTGCAGGCTCCTCAGGAATGGGTTGATCTAGGACATAAGCCTTTCTTTCCTGCTTGAGAACAATTCTCAAGTTCCTGAACTAGTCAAGAAAGTTTGTCCCATTGAGTTTGTCCTTCTCAAGGACCGATTGCAATGATAGTGTAGCAATATTACTAGTCGACATGAGTCTACAATTAAAATATGCAAAGTTAGTTAGTAATCTTCCACTAAATTAACAACCCTTAATATAATAATTAGTGAGCTAAGATCCTTATTTGGCTTAAACTTAAGTCCCCTTTGGCAAGACACTTAAATTGAAGTTATTTAGGTAGGTAACCTATTTACCAATTACATCACATATAACTCTTAGATCTTTATGGGATTTAATCATCATATAATCCGGCATGTTTAACCCCATCTAATGCCTAGAAATTCAAAGCCGTTTTGTTAATCTCAATTAAGTCAAAAAAATAATGAATATTATGAGCAGCACCATTACTCATGATTGTCTCATCAAGATAACTCAAGTGCATCCATTTTGGTGGTTTCCGCAATTGAGCGATCTAGGTTTTGACAGGTATTCATTAATTGATTAGAGGGCTCAATTAATTAGTCTTGTTTATATGAATGCAATCGTGGTCGTATCTCATACAGATAAATACATATAAATGTAAAAGTATTCATGCAATGATCTTATCAAAAGCATAATTTAAATATGACACAACATAGCTTACCTAACCTAAAATACTCCCAAGCCAATTAGAGGACTTCTCTAAATAAGAAAATAAATACATTGAGAGAAACCTTGTTTAAACATTTGAGGGAAGTGAGATGAGAAGAGAATGTACATAAAGAGTATTTAGAGAAAGGCACGGCACGTAGGCCGTATTTAAATATTATAACCCTTTGTAAAATTCTAAAGCCATATTGTTCACCATACCCAAACAAGTATAAATAATAAACCACAACAAAAATTCATACAATATGAAAAGCAATAAATGTAGTGATCAGATTATATTGTGCTACGCAAAGGTAGCCACGGCGGCCCAGTTTCAAAAAACAACAATGGCCCAGAACGCTTCTAATCCAGATTGTCTTCCCTATAGTTCAGATCCCTATTACCCTAATAGATATCCGAACTTAGACCCGATTGGATTGCCGCCAACTATGATCTCAAGTACCCTACCTAATTTCATGCAAGCCTATTTAGAACAAAAATCATGATGCCAGTGGCGGAATTGAAAACAGAACATAACGTATGTAATCAAAACAATTTCACCAGATCGCATAAACACACAGCTCTATCTGAAAACGCACATTAACGTTGAACATATTTCGTTTCTTATTAACATATTCGGATGTTTTCTTATAACCACACATAAATATCCAATATATATCACATGTATAAGAACATAACTCAATTTAAACGCATAATTGATCTGGCTCTGATACTACTGTTAGGATCGGCAGGCACAATAGAAGGATTTTAAAAATTTTACCAATCCTAGTCGAGGATTTATCAACGGCATTTAAATCAGGTTAGAAAGAACTTGTACCTTTTATAACTTAGGGTTTTCACAATCTCTAGGAGCCAACACCTCAGGTCCGCTCCCTCAATCGATATCCATAGTATATCTGCTCTATCAAGTTTATAACCTATGATGGCTATATTCAAATTTCAAAATTAATCATCATTAATTTCAAAATTAATTATCTTGATAAACTAATTAAATAAATTCAGTTTAAATTAAATCTGTCCAACATTTTTAATTTAACCTATTTATTTAATCCAAATAAAGAGCCATTAGATTTAATTTATCTTCATAAATTAAATCTGAGATACTATATCTCTATCATGTTAGTTATTAAATTTAATATATCTTAATAAAATAAATTTAAAACTAACACAATATAATAATATCATAATATATATATACATAATATCTAAGATATGTATTTGGAAAATATATATCTATATAATATTATTAATGAATTTTATATTATATATATAAATATAAAATTCGTCCACCCTAAATTAAACATTATCTCGTGTTGGGCCATTCTTGTGTGCGACCCTGTAGGCCCATATGAAGTTGGCAGTGGGCCAATAACTATACTAACCCAAAAGTCACAAGCGGCCTCTAGCAAGACATTATGACTACCCAAATCATATGAGGATCGTTATCACGATGCAACCTGTCATGCAACCATGTCACGTCCCTTTTGTCACACGATATATCGATCAAGGATAAGGCATGGATAATGTCATCTTCTTGTTCCTGACCATTACTTTCTTGATTCCTGAGTAGCCTAACAATAGAAATGGAAACTCCTTTCCATTGTGGTATGACCATACATTTCTCAGACTCACTCATCGAGGGGCCCATTAATATCTCTCTACTAATGTGAGGGACAAATTCCATCTTAATCATTCATATTCCTCTGTATGAAAAACCACCAAGCCCGATCATAGCCTTTATCATCACTAGGTCAAAAGTGACTTTTGACTACTTAAAAGCTTAGCAACTCTCATATAGGAATCCATGATGACCTCAGGTCTAAGGGCATTGTTACGTGGTTATACATGAGAAAAAGTTATGACTTGATCCATGTAGCTTTCTCATAGTGGGTCGGTCCAGCATCTTATACTCTTACAAGTGCCTAAGACTTTGACTTGTATCTCCATATCTTATCAAAGTCATACTGGTCTTGTTTCATCTCTGCTCCCGCATAGATGACCGACTAGGGACATTTTAGGAAAATCTTCATGAATTATCCAAGGATACAATTATGACAGTTAACGTGAAAATAATATGATAACAGAATGGAGAAATTTCATTAAAATAATAATTTTCAAAGTACAATGATTGGCCCTTAGGGCACAATTTCCAACACTTATCACTTGAGTCAGAGATTAATTATCGAATGTGGAACTATATCATATACTCTACTTCTAGCTATGTAAAATAGGGATTAACAAAGTATGTAAGAACTCTTAGAACTCACTCGAGCATACCAAAAGTGTCAGACCTCACTCGAGTAAGGGAAGAACATTACCCGAGAATTGTATGAACATACCTGAAGTACAACAAGAACATTTGAGCACTTATATGCTTAAACCAGGCACGTGTTTACATGCTTTGTGTAATTTGTGTTTTGTACTTGGGCACTGTATGAATAACACTTGAGCAATGGTGTTGTCACTCGAGTGTTACGACTTATATCAGATACCTGATAGCTCAGACCATCGTTCTTCCTCTTCTCACTTGAAATGTCTCTTCACTTGTCAGTCACACCTCTTTACCGAAGATCATTTCCCACCAATTAAACTCCTCAAATCTCTTCAAATTTTGATTGCAACTCTTTAATTTTCACTGAAAGGTCAAATTCTTCTATCAGAAATCTCTTTTTCCTTGCCCTAACTGAAAAAATCTTTCTAAATCTTCCTTCAAGTCTTTTTCTGTGCTATTAATTCTCAATCCACATTTGATTCATTCAACATGGTGAGAACGAATCTTCCTCAAGTTTCCAAAAACTCTCCAATACCCTCACCTGCTCATTTTAAAGCCAGTGAGCCTGAATATCAAATGGCAACTCCATCACATAATTCATCTCCAACTCCTTCACTATCCTTTACTCCAACACTGCCTCCAAAGCCCAAGATCACCAAGAAAAGAACTCCGGCTAAGAAGATTCATCCTAAGCCTAAGATGGCTAAGAAGTATCAACCTCAACCAAGGAAACCGAAGGGAGTTGTCTTCAAAGAACTGGTTGTCACTCATTCTCAATCAAAAGAAGTAAAGGGAAGAGGAAAGAAGAAGGACTTAGAGCAACCACAACAATCTTCCTGCTCTAATGGCTCATTCAATATGCAGCTCCTAGAAGCAATGGATAAGTCCAAGCTTGATGCCTTGGTTGGCAAGATTGCCTCCCAAGCCTGTGCCTCAGGCTCTCATCAAGTTGGCCAAACCAGTCAAGCTACTTAACAGTCAGGAGTTCCTTCTACTACACAGGCTCCAGACGAAGAACAAGCCTTAAATCCTCCAGAAGGCTTCAATGTTAAGGAACTGAAGCCACTTGATCAAAAGATATATGACTTTGAGTTCGCTTATAGAAATTTATGCCCTATAGTTTATGTGGAGTTAGATTATCTGAAGAAAAGTTGTAGTTTGGATTTTCAACCTTTCCTTGGATTTTATGATCCCCGGTTGAATGTGCATCTCCCTTATTCACCTGCTGTTATGAGAACCTTTTCCTGCAACCTGAAAGTCCATAACATAAAATCTAGGGCCAGAGAGTTGATAGAGGAAGGAATGTCTACCATGTTAGAGGTCAACATATTATGATATTTCCTTCTACCTTAAATGATATCCTTGGTTATGTTGCACCCCCTTCCAATCCTCCTACACTCTTTGGTAATGAAGCCTTTTGGCATTTAAGGCCAAATGATCCTATAGGACCTCTTAAATTTAAGCCTATTGATATGCCTGACTCTATTCGTGCCCTTCATTAGATATAGACTCATAGCATTGTCAATAAATCCAAAAACTATACCCAGTTTGCTCAGAGAGACTACTATCTATTGGCTTCTTTCCTAGCTGGTCAACGAAGAAATATGGGGGAGCTTATCTTTGGTGAGATGAGAAGATTTAGATTTTCTTCATCAAGATGCACCACAATTCCATATCCACAACTTGTGTCTCTCATCCTAAAGCATAATAAAGTATTGTATCTGGAAGGAACTGAGAGGGTAATTATTTCGAGGTTTGGCAAGATATAATTGATGCATATAGGTATCAATCTCCCAGTGAGCTAAACCAGGGCTACTTCTCAGAGAGAAGCCACTCCATCAAGAGGAGATGAGGCTCAGTCTTCTGCACATGGCCCAACTCCACCTCTATCTTTTCTAAATTCTTCTCTATGACAGGCTTGAAAGAGGAATTGTTGAGCGAATACGAAAAATTGGTAGACAAGATGAAAACTCAAGTCTCAAGATTTGTGGACAAGGCTAATGCCCATTTTGACATGATGTTCAAGGTACAAGAAGATCAGTCTCAAAGAATCACTGACATGGAGATCTACTTGCGTACTCATATTCTGACTACTTCTACTAAGGTGCCTCTAAAGTCTACTCCTACTATGGCTTCACCTTCACAGCCTCAGACACATGTACTTTTTACTAATCCTCATTCCCAGGTTGAGGTCATTTATGACCGGCCATCATCCTCAATACCTGCAGCTACTGCTCCTCAGCCATCATCTCCATCTTTTGTGCTTGAGCCATTTGACCGATCTACCACCATGGTTATATATACCCCACCATTTGACTTACTTTCCCTTAGCCCCCTTCTACTACTAACAAAATATGGGAGAAAGATATGTGTTGGTTTTGAGCTACATTGGTATGATATGGGAGTATTGGGTAGTTTTCTTGTATTGGGGTAGGTTTTTGTATTCGAATTTTTCTTTTTTATTTGGATGTATTAGGGTTTCATGGGTAGATGTTGCTTACAGCTTGCCATTGTACTTCACAAGTTCATTAATCAAGATATGGTCATTTTCATATTTTCTAAGTTTTTTGTTCAAATATTATGGTACTATGACTTATCTTGGTTTTAAGTGTCCATTGGAAGTATTGTAGGAAACTTATGAGGTTAAGTGCAAAAATCTGAAAAATGAGTCTCAACTTTAGTGAATATGCATTTGGAAATTTTGAAAGTGTTTTCAAAAATTTTTACTTCAATCAAGTTGTTAGAATCCATCTCAAAGGTTTTGTCATCATCAAAAAGGGGGAGAATGTTAGATTCCAAGTTTTGATGATAACAAAAAATTATTGTGTGTTATGATAAGAAACTCATGTTTTGCAAGTTTAGACAATGGTTGAAAATATTATCAAATGAATATCACTAAGTTCAGAGGTCATTGCTATGATTTTAACTGATGCACTCGAGTAATGGAGCTAGCACTTGAGCCATAAGTACTTTTACACTCGAGCACAAGTAAGTGTTGAATTGAAAGTGTTTAACAGAAGTAGACTCTAGCTGAAAATACCAGGACAACTTGAGTGATGGACACAGTACTCGAGTGATGATATGATTTGTACTCGAGTATGAAGGTACACTCGTGCAAGTATTTAAGAAAGAGCAATGTCAGAGAGAGGATATCATCACTTCACTCTAGCAAAGACTCACTACTCGAGTGATACCCTCAAGTTCACCCGAGTCCTACCAAGTGTGGTACAGGAAGTGTTTACCCGAGAGCAAGATAAACTCAAAGTAAAAGCTGTACTAGAGTCCAAGCGAGTGAGGGTTAGAAAGTGTTAGCCCGAGAGTGAGCCAGAGCATGGAAGAACAAGTGTACCTGAGTTGAGAGTACTTGCACCCGAGTGATACCTCAGCACCTGGGAGTGAGAAATCTAACTCTCTCTATTCCTGATGCAAGTGCTGAAGCAAAAGAGTATCTTATACAAGAATATACTCTTCACACGAGTAAGGATCAATGTACTCGAGTGAAGACCCATAGCACCAGCAAGTGAAAAATCACACTCTTGAAAAAATGGGGTGCTAATGTTATCCAGAGATGTGGGTTCATAGTGCAAAATATAGGTGCACTCGAGTGAGAGGATATATACTCGAGTGAGGACCCACATCACTCGCAAGTGTGAAAATGCACTCTCTCAAAATCACATGGAAGTGTAACACAAAAACAGAGGCAGAAGAGGAAATATGAAGTTGCACTCGAGTGAGACCAAAGTGCACTCGAGTGATACTCTGTCAAAAGCCAAAATGCAACAGACTTATATCGATCAATCCGAACATGGTTTAATATTATTTATTCATTCTATTTTCACTTGTTATTATTATTTTACATCTTTTAACATATATTACGACCAATCAAGCACGTACCTATCACGATATCTTGTTCAAAGATTTCAAACGTACGCATGTTGTTCTACAGTAAAATGCTATACTCCATAATGATTATTATTCAACGGGAAAAATCAACTTACTATAAATACAGAGATTCAAAGACCATCAATGACAACAACTAAGAACAAGAATTCACACAAGCAAATTCATGAGTCTCTGTTATTCATATATTCTCTGTATTAATGTTATACTTCAGTGTTTATCATATTTGCTCTGAGTTAGAGTCAGTATACACTTCAAATTCTATTTTCATTTGTTCTCAAGGTAGAGGGACCTTGAGAGGGTAGATATCAATATGAGAGAAGCTGTTAAGAGAATTCCTAATAGGACTTTCTGCTTTTAAGACTTACAAGGTACAAGTAGTAGAGAATGTTGCTGCTTGTAAGACTTACAGTGGTGTAAGCAAGAGAGAATGTTGCTGCTCATAAGACTTGTATACGTAAGCAAGAGAGAAAGGCCATAGGTTTGTTTTTCTGCACGTAAGACTTGTCGTAAGGGGGAGAGAAATTTCTAAGTGTTAAAATATTTCTGCTCGTAGTCCATTCAAGGATGATTGTTGTTTTGCGGTGTTCCAAGAGCCTACTGACTCTTGGAAGAATAGTGAAAATCTCAGTAGGTCTTGATCTATGAGGATTGGATGTAGGCTTGGGTTTTGGGATAACTCTCTGTGTGCTAATCTTCTCAACTCTACTCTATCTATAGTTATTGTCATATCATTGCATCAATTGAAAAATTTATCACATCACCCAATTCACCCCCCCTTTTGGATGAAGCTTGCCTCTTTCAACTAATCCACAGTTTTTTTTTTGTCGTTGCAAAACCTCTTTATTTTTTGAACCCCTCTTTTTTGTTTTCCATAAAATGATGTGAAATATTGGAGAATAGGTGTGCCAACTTGGAATATGCAAGATGAGTATTGAATCCCCAAAGCATCGAAGATTTCACTACAAAAAAATATTAAATTTTCAATGAAATTTGCCATGGATTTGCAATGAAAACAAATTTATGATGGAATCCATTCCGTCACTAATAGGATAGTGACAAATCAATTTCAGATGGAATTTTGGTACAGAATTCCATTGCAAACGCATCGATCCACCACCTGTCGCCGCTCCATATTTCCTGAAAATGCGTCTCCTCTTGGCCCCAAGAGGACTTGAACCCGTGTCCTCGCTTGCATGTGCGTGACATCTTACTAGTTGCACTGGAATGCTTTGGTGTTATATTATTACAATAGTATATATATAATCTTATTATATATTCTTATAATTTTTATTATAAATTAATTTCAAACCAAAAAAAAATTTACATCTTAAAAAAATTTTCATATGACTATATTTTTGTCCAATTTCTGAAATTAAATTTTATTTTTATGAAAATATATATATATATTAAATAATTTTATATTATTTTTTATGTAATATAAATATATATATGTTGAAAATATATATATTTGTTATATTAAATAATTTTATATTATTTTTTATGTAATATATTATTAATAAATTACATAAAGTATATCATAATTTTAACAACAATTATGGGAAAAAAATAATATTTAGGGTTAATATAATCTTGAGTCCCTCAAGTTTGCCCTCATTTTGATTTTATTCCCTCAAATTCCAAACCAAAGGGACCAAATATGGCATTAACCCTAATTTTGAAATATTTACATGGATAATAATATCATAATTTTAATTTTTGTAGAGATATTTTTAAAAAAATTACATTATTTAAAAAAAAAATTTTTTATTTTTTCTGATGGAATTTCTCATGGAATTAATATTTATTTGCAATGAAATTATCAACAGAATTTTCCACAGGGTATTTTTGTGTGGCTAATTTGGAAAAAAATCTGTTGGAAATTTTGTCAGAAACATTTCCGACAGAATTTGTAATGGATTTCTAACAGAATTTGCCATGGAAAGAAATTCTGTCGAAAATTTAGAATTTTTTTGTAGTGTTTGTATTGTTAGTGCATGTGTTTCACCCAAGAGGGGGGTGAATTGGGTGATACCAGAAATTTTGTTACGTAGAAGAAAATTAACAGAATATTTAAAGCAGTTGAGAGCAAAGAAAAATATCACCGAAGTGTATATCGGGAGTTATACTGGTTCGGCTAGAACCACTTTGACCTATATCCAATCATTAGAGCGTCTCTAAGAGTTTCACTTTATTCTCTAAGATTCAGTGGGTTCTTGGCACTTCAGTACACAACAAGTTCTCTCACTTTGATACTCGATCCCCCTTACACGTTGTAATCAAATCCCCAACTTAAGGTTCCACAACCTTAAGTTGTCTCAATAACAAATATTGAGTTTGTAATGAAAAACTCTCTCATAGAGCAAATATATAATCATTGAAGTAAAATGAATGAGTATAAGAAAACAGAGCACAAAGAGTGTATTGATTGATGTGTGATTGCTTGAGTTGTTGTACTCTGCTCTTTGAATACTCCATATATATAAATGATTTGTTGTGTCTGTTGGAAACAATTCAAACATGTCCGTTAGAGTCGCGCAGTAATGGTTGACCATTCTTCAAATTTCAAAACTATCCGTTTGCGGTAGTGGGATCTCGGACGTTTTATTTGACTTTTCTCTTCTGTCATGATTTCTTCACTGTTTCTCTGTAAACATAGTTAGAATACTAGTGGAATGAAGAGTTAATCATATAGATAAAAAATCAATAAATATTCGATTAAAAACATGATTTCTGGATTGCCTTACTCGAGTGGCTACTCGAGTGATCATGCTCTTTACTCGAGTAATCCCTCGAGTAAACCTATAAAAAACATGGTAGAGAGTAATTCAACATTTTTCATAAAATATTACTCCGGTAAGACATGGAGTAAGATATATCACAAACCTTGGAACTACCTGATTACTCGAGTGTTTACTCGAGTAAGCTTGTCATTTCTTCACAGGTTACTCGAGTGGTCCCTCGATAAAGCTTCAAAATAAGTTTGCAGATTACTCGATTACTCCCTTGAGTAATAGCATCAATTTCTTGGCCAAGAGTACCTGTTCTTTTCTCAACTGATTACTCGAGTGACCCCTCGAGTAATGCTTCAAATAACTTTGCAGATTACTCGAGTGCTCCCTCGAGTAATGCCTTTTTCTCACCTGGTTACTCGAGTGGCTACTCGAGTAAATTGATGCATTTCTTGGCCGAGAGCTACTGGAAGATATTTGCCCTGGTTACTCGAGTGGCTACTCGAGTAATGCCTTTGCTCATGTTGTTACTCGAGTGGCTACTCGAGTAATGGTTCATATAACTTTACAGATTGCTCGAGTGGCCCATCGAGTAACTTATTCCAAATTTTGGCAGTGCCTCTCTGAAACATTTTCTTCAATATTGCTCGAGTGCTCACTCAAGTAACAGTGTTCCTTACTAGAGTGCTTACTCAAGTAAACCTTTAAAGAATTTGCCAGTGATGTTCTTCTTTTGCTCTATCTCTCAGATCTTGTTCATTACTCCAGTGCTTACTTCAAGTAAAGCTTTGTCTGCTATTTATTTACTTTGTTCAAATTCATTTGTTTGTTAACATATCCTCTTTTTGTTGGAAATTGTGCCTAAAGGGCCAATCATTGTACTTTGAAGTTTATTAATTTAATGAAATTTTTCCATTTTGTTATCATATTATTTGCATGTTAACTGTGATAATTGTATCCTTGGATTAATCATAATGATTATCCTAAAATGTCCCTGGTCGGTCATCTATGCAGGAGCAAAGATGAAACAAGATCAGTATGACTTTGATAAAATATGGAGACACGAATCAAAGTCTTAGGCACTTGTAAGAGTACAAGGTGTTGGACCAACCCACTATGAGAAAGCTACATGGATCAAGTCATAAGCCTTTTTCATGTATAACCACATCACAATGCCCTTAGACCTGAGGTCATCATGGATTCCTACATAAAAGTTGCTAAGCTTTGAACTAGTCAAAAGTCACTTTTAACCGGGTGATGATAAAGGCTACGATCGGGCTTGGTGGTTTTTCATACAGAGGAATATGAATGATCAAGATGGAATTTGTCCCTCACATTAGTAGAGAGATATTACTGGACCCCTCGATGAGTGAGTCTGAGAAATGTATGGCCATACTACGATGGAAAAAAGGAGTTTCCATTTCTATTGTCAGGCTACTCAGGAATTGAGAAAGTAATGGTTAGGAACAATAGGATGACATTATTCATGCCTTATCCTTGACCAATATATCGTGTGACAAAAGGGACATGACATGGTTGAATGACAGGTTGTATCATGTTAATGATCCTCATATGAATTGGGTAGTCGTAATGTCTTGCTAGAGGCCGCTTGTGACTTTTGGGTTAGTACAGTTATTGGCCTACTACCAACTTCATATGGGCCTACAGGGTCGCACACAAGAATGACCCAACACGAGATAATGTTTAATTTATGGTGAACGAATTTTATATTTATATATATAATATAAAATTCGTTAATAATATTATATAGATATATATTTTTGAAATACATATCTTATATATGTGTGTG
Organism: Inga oerstediana; assembly: GCA_963210345.1. NCBI lineage: Eukaryota > Viridiplantae > Streptophyta > Magnoliopsida > Fabales > Fabaceae > Inga > Inga oerstediana. Next base: position 31,485,541 of record OY723408.1, read on the forward strand.
TGTGTGTGTATATATTATATGATATTATTATATTGTGTTAGTTTTAAATTTAATCTGTTATGATATATTAAATTCAATAATTAACATGATAGAGATATAGTATCTCAAATTTAATTTATGAAGATAACTTAAATCTAATAGCTCTTTATTTAGATTAAATAAATAAGTTAAATTAAAATTGTTGGACAGATTTAATTTAAACTGAATTTATTTAATTAGCTCATCAAGATAATTAATTGTTAATGAATTTTAAAATTAATGAAGATTAATTTTGAAATTCGAATATAGCCCTCATAGGTTATAAACTTGATATAGTAGATATACTCACACACGCATGAGAATTCAGAGCCACAAGGGAAACCCTAGGAGACATTTGGAGGCGCTAGCACGTAGTCTCTATTGGATAGCATTCGCGTGGATACCGATAGAGGGAGCGGACCTGTAACCCCGTCTGTAATTATATTTGAAATACGCGATTAAAATGAAATAGAGACCAATAATAATAAAAACTCATTTAAAATCCCATCCTTGAGATAGGGTTTTCAAAAACACCTTTTAATATCTAATTAACTTGGTCTCATATTTACATTTCGAATACAATTACTACGCGAAGATAAATCACATTCATATAAATATCAGAGTGCACAACATAATCATCCCGGCAATCCCGGGTACATACCTTCGCTAAAGATACACAGGGCACAATTGCCCATTATAATTTTTCAAATGAGGATTACACAATCTCATCTCAAATTTATAACCATATATTCAACCGAATCATATATAGTCTTCACAACTCCTTGGTAACCAACTACCAACTCTCATATCGAAGGAGTCCTAGCCGCCCCCTCCACGAGCCACTTGCCCTGTCTAAATTGTTGGTAGGGGAGGGTGAGATTTGAGAAAATCTTAGTAGGGAAACATTATCAACATGCAGGAAAGATAAGTGTTTAATGCATGACATGCTTGCATCACATAACTCATGCACACATACAATGACAAATCTATAAGTTCAATGTTTCGAACGATACACATATGGTCATAGCATATATTGAAACATAGCTTTAAATCATTCATACATGTTCCACATAATCAAGCAAAGCAATAACATGCACCAACACATTAATACAATTATCAGAGCATGCAGGAGAGATAAGTTCCCTACCTCCAGTCTTTTCTCCTCGATTTACGTGCCAACAACTCGGGGCTTCACATTCGATCCTACAATGTCAAATGTACTATTTAGATACTTCTATAGTGTTTCTGGGGGTTATATGAAGCTATATTGAAAATTACTAAAATACCCCTAGGACCAGGCCCGGCCCCGCCGTACCCGGTCTAGCTGTACCTTTCTTGAAATTTTGACATGGGCTATTTTGACATATTTTCACCCAAGGAATCCATTTACGGATTCGGAATTATCAAATTCAATGTCAATTTATAAATTTACCCTTGGCAGCCCCACTTTAAGGGTTTCAGGGGCGTTTTCATAATTATGCTTTTTCGCCCTTTTCCGAAAAAGTGACCAACTGTAACCCCACCTAATTTTCGATCCTGAACTCAATAGAATCATCAAATCATTGAAAATCCAACTCTAAGACCCATTTATAGCCATAACCGAAATATACAAGTACTCCGGGGAAAATTGGGGTTTTTCGGTTTCGGCTCCGTAAACGTGTTTATTTCTACTCCTAACCACTTTATTAACCATTACATTAGGTTACAACTAACATTAAGACCCAATTTGGGCAGCATAACCCCTAGGCCAACCCATTTTCCAAATTTACAAACAAAGACAATCCGGGAAATTTCACCGATTAAATCAATCACAGCAGCCAGAACAATCAAAGATTGAAGTTTCAGAAGTTACCTCAAGCTCCCTCTGGCTTTTACTCAATATTGCTGAACCCTAGCTCCTTTTAAACAGCAAAATTAAGCTTCAAGTACCTTAATCCATGTAGAATAGAAGCTTAGGAGAAGGATTATATGCGTTAGGTACGAATTCACCGAAGAAATCAACCTACCTCACGAGTTTTCTCCTTCCTTCTCCCTATTTTCTCCAAGCTCTCTCTCACGTTTTTGTTTCTGAAATGGCATCAGGAAATGGCTGATGAAGATGGTGGAATTGCTTTTAATTCCATGCTGATGTCATATTTTATTTTGATGATGTCATAATTCCCATTTTCGGATTTTCTGGCAGATTTTCTTCCCAAACTTTGAAAAATCATAATTAATTCTAGCAAATTCGAAATGAGGTGATCCTAAAGCCAAATGAAAGCTATTTAAGTCATAATTATAGGAAAAATATGGACCATTACTAGAAATCACCACACAAATACAGAATTACATAAAACTCATCGCTGCCTCAAAACAGAGTTGAGTTTCCATCCCAAACTTTGGACAGTCATATCTCCTAGTTCACAAAACGGAATGGCACAAATTATATGTCCATTTTGAATCTTGGGATGTGAACTATAAGAGTGGAAAGTTTTAAAATTTTTAGACACCAATTGGTCATTCAAAACGTTCATACAAACTGACTGCCCAGAATAGAGTTTCACTGGACAGAATTTCAGATTTTGCATCTTTGCTTCTATTGGTTCCATTTTCATACCAAACATCATTCCCACATAAATTTTCACAAGGAATCCATTGGAAACACCAAATCAATCAAATTCACATCACATTGACATGTTTTCACAACAATCTCAACATGTCAACACAATTCACATTCAATTCTTCCCTCTATTCTAAGTCAATTTGGATGTTAATCCACAATTGAACTCAAATACAGGGTTTCGGCGCTGCTCACACCACACAAGAATCACATTCGAGTGCCAAATCACATCATATTCTCCAAAAGGGTTATTTATCACTAACCACATCCACTTTTAAAGTCATTAACCCTTAATCACAATTTGGGATCTTGCTAAACCGGGGCTTAGCAATCCACTAATCTCAGGCTTATTCTCTAACCTCGAGTCTCAAAATTCGGGGTATTACATTTCTCCCCCCGTTCAATAAATTTCGTCCTCAAAATTTGTCACACCACTTAATCCACAAACTACGGATGCTTCTTCACGACAGCTTCCGTTTCACAATTCATTTCACATTGGATGGTCCCTTCTAGACCATGCAGGCAACCGGTGCACCACAAATCTGATTCTCGGAAGAATCTTAAACAAACTAATGTGTCATGCACGATTGCTCATACAAATACTCGGGATTCTCATAATCACCATATATTTTGCCAAACAAATCCAATCGCTTCCACATACGATTGCCACAAAACCATCATAACATAACTACAATCATTGCAAGCCCCCCAATTCATGAGTGGCTAGTGCATCTTGATATCCGGAGGCTCTAAATTATGAGCCATATCATAAGATCTTAGCAGTTGGGTGGCATAGGCTACCATTCTGCTTAACTCAAACTAGTTACCCCTTCTGGGAGTAACCCCAAAACACCACAACCTCAATACATCAAACGACAGCCTCAGCTGTATACACAAACATTTCAGCTTTCGCTATATCCACTTTCACAGCTTTACCCTCACCCGTACACCCACCAGTAACTCCACTAGTGGTAACCGGGACTTTTGAGAGTCCATAACATCACATTATCAGGTCACTTCTAAATCTCAATCTCTTCTATCCGAAGCAACTTACTATATCGGCTTACTTAGAGTCTCACTCTCCCAACACCAGCCTCATCCTCTTTCTCCATCAAGGATGCACACTATACACCCGAACCGTTGCTAGGTACTCGAGGACTATTGGCGTAGTCACATACCATCCTTACCCTCTTTCTTCGCCAGGGTGCACATTGCAACACCTGAACTGTTGTTAGCTAATCAAGGGCTATTGGAATGGCAGTGCATACAATAACAACAGCTTTCGTTGTAATCTCTATACTCAATGTATTCACAATGCCAGCTTTCGCTATAAACACCCCACATAGGTGTCTTTCTATAGTTACACCCCTCCGATGGGTGCCCACGCTTCCACTGCGTGGTTGGCTCCCACATCACACCTGTTCAATAGGTGTTTGTGGGTTACCGGACTCATGATTTTATTGTCACACCCACCCCGATTTTACCCCTCTAGGGATGCCCCGTGCCGGTGGTGCCCACCTCGGTTTTACCCGCGCTGGGGATGCCCCACGACGGTGGTTGGGTTACTAAATTATTGTCACACCTACCCCAGTTTTACCCCCTCTAGGGATGCCTCGTGCCGGTGGTGCCGACCCCGGTTTTACCCCCATTGGGGATGCCCCGCGATGGTGGCTGGGTTACTCACATTTCACCCAGGACCCACAAGAAAATCCATTTCCTTATCAAACGTGCATCGCAGACTCTAATTTTATGCATTGCCTTTTGGCCTTGGGTCAACATCAGTGCAACCAACATGGTGGTTAGCCAAGCTGGCCATGCCAAGGTAGTAACCTCAGAATAGAGAACCCCCAATCATGTAGTTGAATTTGCCATCAGCTGAACTAGCTCTGCTCTGTGGCCACAACCACACCTTAATCCCAGCTTGTTCACAATTGTCACACATACATGTTGCCTCACTGGCATACACATTTCACATTGCCTCTTTGGAAATCATAAAGCCACTCTGGCTTCCAGATGGTCAATCCCCCGTAAACTACCGTCCCAGCAGAACGGTCCTCCGCTATAGGAATCATCCCATGCCGCTGCAGGTGAAGACACACAAATATCCGTCTCATCCTGAGCCTATGCCTACCAGGCGCAGCCCACCGAACCAACCCGATCCGGCCCAACCAGGGAGATGGACTCACAGTACACAATCGCAACAAGCTAGAACCAGGTATCTTAACAACTTCACCTTCAACATCACGAATTCTTTCACATACTGGGATCCTTCAAGACCCCTTTTCACAAATTAATCTGGACTTCAAAGTTTTACTTCCCAAAGCCATCACTAACACCTTGCACTTTCGCAAACTCGAGCTTCTGCTCAATGCTGTACTTAAACACATCACATTATCACGCTTCTGTTGCATACTCTGAGGTCTTTCTCCTCATCTGTGCTTTAACAATGTCAAGTTGATTTAACAGGAGTCCCATAGGAATTTCCTACTACAACTGACAATATTCACAATTTGTGCCATACCTTGGCCCCATTCAACTCAAATCAATCAGAGCCATAACCAGCACTTCGTTGAGATCCCATACTCCCAACGTTCCCAGAGCTCTATTCTACGATTCAACGTCATGGTGAGTGAACATTAAGGTTCGTCGTCATGACAGCTGCATACTAGGGTTTGTCATCACGGCGGCTGTCACAATTTTTTTTTATATTGTCACACCCTGGTTTTACCCCCCCTCAAGGGATGCCCCGCGCCGGTGCCCACCCCGCTCACGTACATGGGGCTGCCAGGTGGCTGGGCTGGCTGGTCTCTTCCCTCATGGGCTAACCCACCACCCAGGACTCACACATATCACCCGTATCTCCACCGCCCCGAAGGCATGGTCCTCCCACTGTGTGCCATACAAACCCCCAGTGGGCCGCAGGTGTAACGCCCCAATTTTTGATTAAGGCCTAATGATAATTATTGAGGATAATTATCGGATTAAAGTGGAATTAATGTATATGGGTGACAATATTATTTTATATGTCATAATTGATGTAAAATTTAAAGAATGGAATTATTGGTTTAAGTTGGTGATAATGGGAAATTAATTACTAACTAAGAGAAAAATGAGAAGTGGGATTAAATGGCTAATAGAGGGATTAAAGTAGCTAATTGGTGGTTTACCTTTATGGGAGCCAATGAAGAATTGACATGTGTCAAGATGAGAGTATGAGAGAGGTAGAGAAAAGTCAAAACCCCCCAATTGTTTAATGTTTTTTTTCTCTCTCCCTCCCTCCTTTTCGTTGGATGAAGCATGGGCTTAGAGAAGGAATCGTCATTTCTTCTTCCTCACACACTCATCTCATCTCCCTCTTTACTCCATTTCTGCGCCATTTTTGAAGAAGCTAGGAGAAGGAAAAGCTTTCAATAGGTAAGGGGAAATGCCCTCCATTGCTCAAACTCCCTTCTCTAATATTGATCCTTGAATGAAGAGCTTCATTATGATGGTTGTAATGTGTTCATTGGTGTTAGTTTGTGACCTCAAGAGATTGTGAAAGTTGGAGAATTGAAAAGTCACTTTGAGAAAGTTAAAGAGGTAAGTGAAACCTATCTACCCATCTAAGTTTTGTGCCATTTGAGGTAGCTTTGAATTTCTGGGATTTATTGGCCATTTTTGAAAATGAGTGTCATTGGTCATTTGGCATGTTAAAGGTATAGAAATGGTATATTTGGAATGTGTATGGATAGATAGGATTGATTGGGAAAGAGATGAGTGAGATTGGAAAGTTAGTGTTTAGTGTGGCCATGGACCAAAGCATGCTAATGTAGTGGAAATTAGGTTGTTTAAATGGTTTTATTGGATTCCTTGAGTGTTTTAGTGTAAGGAATAGGCTTGATTGTTGATTTTGGAGCCATTGGTCACTTTGGTAGAAAATTGGAAATGTTGCCACTGAAAGTCTATTATGAGCAGTTTGTTTGTATTGGCGTTTTGAATGACCAAATGATTTCAAAAAATTGTGAAACTCTCCAGTATTAAATTTCACATCCCAAGCTTCAAAATGGACCCATATTATGTGTCATTTCGTTTAGTATTCTGGGAGATATGATTGTCCAAAGTTTGATGTTAAATCTGGGAACAATTCTAGAATAGTGTGGACATTTCTTAAATTCTGTATTTGTGTAGTGATTTCCAGTGTTGGTACATATTTTTCTAGTGAAGAGAACTAAAATAGCTTTCAATGGGTTTTAGGATAACCTCATTTCAATTTTTCTACAATTAATTATGAATTTTCGAAGTTGCCTTGGCAGCAGCGCAAAAGTTTATGTGAGTGTTTTGGCCGCAGCCAGAAATTCTTGGCTGCAGCCAGAAACCTTCTGTGCGTGTTTTGGCTGCAGCCAGAGGTTTCTTGGCTGCAGCCAACCCCCTGTTTTCAGCACCTTGGGATTTTGAAAAGTGATTTCCAACCTAGTACTTCCCAATCCTTTAGGGCCTTTATTAGAGCCAATTGTAGCTACTTAAGGGACTTTAATTATAACTAAAACTAAGTGTTTGGAAGTCAATTGAGTATTGGAATAGAGAATAATGCTTCGTCCTTAATGATTATAGGATTTGATATTTTCCCGGAACATAGAAGGCATACGCCTGCTCAAGGAAGGAAAGATAAAGGTAGTAACACTTTATTCTATATCATGTGTATTGCATCGCTTGTTTGCATTAGTCATTGAATACAGTGAAAGTGAAGAGGACGTGGCGAAAGCCCGGACTCGATTACAGTGAAAGTGAAGAGGACGTGACGAAAGCCCGGACTTGATTACAGTGAAAGTGAAGGGGACGTGGCGGAAGCCCGACCTCGTATATAGTGAAAGGAACGTAGCGAAAGCCCGGTCTCGAATATTGATTACTGCATTGTGATATATGTGACTTGCTTTGTATATATGCATCATATAAATAAACTGTTGCTACTGGGATTCTCTAGAATCTCATTCTTTCCAAATAACATTTTTAGACATGGCAAGTGGATCGAAAAGCAAGCAAGTGGCAAAGGACGATTAGGACTGCCAGCGGTAGTCTTAGCTATATATTTTGGTTTTATATTGAATTGGTTATCATTTTGGATAAATGTATACATATTGAATAGAATTGTAGTGGTATAGTTTTGTGTAATCCCCGGTATGGATACTGAGATGGGCATTGATGCCCTGTATAAACCTTTGGATTAATGTTATTATCCCGGGTGAACGTCGGGAAGCGTGCTTACTCTGATATTGTATATGTAACAGACCAAATAGGCCATTTGTTTTAATGAATGAAATGAATGGCGATCCATTTGTACAGGTGTTTTAAAAAGTTTTTAATTGTCCCGGATTTCTTATTCGATAATTAAATGTGCTTAAACGCTAATCCCGACTTGATTAGTGAAGGGGGTTACAGCAGGTGATAAACACACAAATAGCTGCTCCGATCAGACGTCACCGTAGGTAGCCCTCTCCGATCAGAACTCCCCGTAGGTTGCCTTCTCCGCTCCGAATCCTTGTAGGTAACTCTTTTAAATTCAAATTCTCTACAGAATCACTTTTCCCTGTGCTAGATTAACACTAGCAACCTCAGGATACCTGATACACATTTCAATTCCAATCTAGTACCACATCCTGGTACCACAGACCGTATAGGTCATATCAACCTCCTAAGGACCAGCTTGACTATTGAGTCTAATTCTTGGATCACAATTCATCTTTCAAACCTTCAACCTCAGTTGAACTGGGAAATCACTTCCCTCAAATCCACGGATCATCATCTACTCCAGCATAAACTCAAAAATCTCTGCCAGCCTAAGGCATATCAGCCCCTAGGTCTTAAGACCTTTAAACACACAAATTCAGGATAACCAAATAATGTATACACATAATCCACAAATCCCAGATATCCACAACACTAGGGACATAAATGTGTATACCACAAAGAACCAAAATCACAAATCATTCCCTATTCCTTAGGCAATCATAACTCATCACTCATTCCCTAGCTTGGCCTAAGGGAAATATCCTAGCAAAATCCATCTTTGCCAGGAACAGCAGCTCTGATACCAAAAATGTAACCCCCTCTGTAATTATATCTGAAATACGCGATTAAAATGAAATAGAGACCAATAATAATGAAAACTCATTTAAAATCCCATCCTTGAGATAGGGTTTTCAAAAACACCTTTTAATATCTAATTAACTTGGTCTTATATTCACATTTCGAATACAATTACTACGCGAAGATAAATCACATTCATATAAATATCAGAGTGAACAATATAATCATCCCGGTAATCCCGGGTACATACCTTCGCTAAAGATACACAGGGCACAATTGCCCATTACAATTCTTCAAATGGGGATTACACAATCTCATCTCAAATTTATAACCATATATTCAACCGAATCATATATAGTCTTCATAACTCCTTGGTAACCAACTACCAACTCTCATATCGAAGGAGTCCTAGCCGCCCCCTCCACGAGCCACTTGCCCTGTCTAAATTGTTAGTAGGGGAAGGTGAGATTCGAGAGAATCTCAGTAGGGAAACATTATCAACATGCAGGAAAGATAAGTGTTTAATGCATGACCTGCTTGCATCACATAACTCATGCACACATACAATGACAAATCTATACGCTCAATGCTTCGAACAATACACATATGGCCATAGCAAATATTGAAACATAGCTTTAAATCATTCATACATGTTCCACATAATCAAGCAAAGCAATAACATGCACTAACACATTAATACAATTATCAGAGTATGCAGGAGAGATAAGTTCCCTACCTCAAGTCTTTTCTTCTCGATTTACGTGCCAACAACTCGGGGCTTCACATTCGATCCTACAATGTCAAATGTACTATTTAGATACTTCCATAGTGTTTCTGGGGGTTATATGAAGCTATATTGAAAAATTACTAAAATACCCCTGGGACCCGGCCCGGCCTCGCCGTACCCGATCTGGCTGTACTTTTCTTGAAATTTTGACATAAGCTATTCTGACATATTTTCGCCTAAGGAATCCATTTCTGGACTCAAAATTATCAAATTCAATGTCAATTTATAAATTTACCCTTGGCAGCCCCACTTTAAGGGTTTCAGGGGCGTTTTCGTAATTATACTTTTTCGGCCTTTTCCGAAAAAGTGACCAACTGTAACCCCACCTAATTTTCTCTCCTGAACTCAATGGAACCATCAAATCATTGAAAATCCAACTCTAAGACCCATTTATAGCCATAACCAAAATATACAAGTACTCCGGGGAAAATTGGGGTTTTTCGGTTTCGGCTCCGTAAACGTGTTTCTTTCTACTCCTAACCACTTTATTAACCATTACATTAGGTTACAACTAACATTAAGACCCAATTTGGGCAGCATAACCCCTAGGCCAACCCATTTTCCAAATTTACAAACAAAGACAATCCGGGAAATTTCACCGATTAAATCAACCACAGCAGCCAGAACAATCAAAGATTGAAGTTTTGGAAGTTACCTCAAGCTCCCTCTGGCTTTTACTCAATATGGCTGGACCCTAGCCCCTTTTAAACAGCAAAATTAAGCTTCAAGTACCTTAATCCATGTAGAAGAGAAGCTTAGGAGAAGGATTATACGCGTTAGGTACGAATTCACCGAAGAAATCGACCTACCTCACGAGTTTTCTCCTTCCTTCTCCCTATTTTCTCCAAGCTCTCTCTCACGTTTTTGTTTCTGAAATGGCATCAGGAAATGGCTGATGAAGATGGAGGAATTGCTTTTAATTCCATGCTGATGTCATATTTTATTTTGATGATGTCATAATTCCCATTTTCGGATTTTCTGGCAGATTTTCTTCCCAAACTTTGAAAAATCATAACTACTTCTAGAAAATTCGAAATGAGGTGATGCCAAAGCCAAATGAAAGCTATTTAAGTCTTATGTATATGAAAAATTTGGACCATTACTAGAAATCACCACACAAATACAGAATTACATAAAACTCATCACTGCCCCAAAACAGAGTTCAGTTTCCATCCCAAACTTTGGACAGTCATATCTCCTAGTTCACAAAACGAAATGGCACAAATTATATGTCCATTTTGAAGCTTGAGATGTGAACTATAAGACTGGAAAGTTTCAAAATTGTTAGACACCATTTGTTCATTTAAAACGTTCACACAAACTGACTGCCCAGAATAGAGTTTCACTGGACAGAATTTCAGATTTTGCATCTTTGCTTCTATTGGTTCCATTTTCATACCAAACATCATTCCCACATAAATTTTCACAAGGAATCCATTGGAAACACCAAATCAATCAAATTCACATCACATTGACATGTTTTCACAACAATCTCAACATGTCAACACAATTCACATTCAATTCTTCCCTCTATTCTAAGTCAATTTGGATGTTAATCCACAATTGAACTCGAATACAGGGTTTCGGCGCTGCTCACACCACACAAGAATCACATTCCAGTGCCAAATCACATCATATTCTCCAAAAGGGTTATTTATCACTAACCACATCCACTTTTGAAGTCATTAACCCTTAATCACAATTTGGGATCTTGCCAAACCGGGGCTTAGCAATCCACTAATCTCAGGCTTATTCTCTAACCTCGAGTCTCAAAATTCGGGGTATTACAGGACCTGAGGTGTTGGCTCCTAGAGATCGTGAAAACTCTAAGTTGAAAAAGGTATGAATCTTTCTAACTCGATTTAAACGCCGTTGATAGATCCTCAATTAGGATCGGTAAAAATTTTAAAATTCTTCCGCTGTGCCTGCTGATCCTAACACTTTTATCATTAGTCTAATCTTTGTTATCATCAAAACATATGGGATCTAACGTTCTCCCCCTTTTTGATGATGACAAAACTTGGTGATTTTGAACAAAGTTTTTGAAATTGAGTTTTCAAACATGCTTCTTAAATACTTTTCATATGAAATCTTTTGTTCAATTTAAACTTGAAAACTCTTTTGATATAGCTTAGTAAAGATCTTTTCAAAGTTTTTGTTCTTATTTACTTGTTCACCTTGCATACACAATTGAAAACTCATTAGTCCCATAATGTAATATAACTTCAATGAAATTTAACTTTAATGAAACAAATTGCATAAAGAAGAATTAATTTCATAATCAAACTTAGAATTCAAAGTTAAAAGCTCCTAAAAGCCCTGTATTCCCATATCCCCTATGCATTTACTTAGCCATTGATCACAAAATCACTTAGGCTTTTCTCCCCCTTTTTGCGTCATCACAAAGGTGGAGTCAATCATGAGAAGGAGTGGATGGCTTGGCTGCGGAGATAGGAGTAAGAGGAAATGCCAATGATTCATGTTAGCCATCTGAACTGGAAGGATATGAAGATGATGGTTCAGGGTCAGGAAGGTTCACTGGGGGTGTCTGAAGATCTTCTGGAGGATTCCCTGGAGGTGATGGGTAAGGAATCAGAGAAGTATTTTCTACTTCCTTTGTAGCAACAGGTGAAGACACAAGCGCCTCCTCAGTTTGTGTAGGTGAGGCAATGGGAGTAGATATGGGCTCTGGCTGAATAGGTTGAGTTGGATCATCAGTGGTGATGTGGATTGGCTCGGATGTGTCAGGGTCAGGCTTAGAGAACAAGAGATTACTGGGTCCAATCTCAGAGGGTCTATGCTCAGTAGGTTTAGTATAGGAGGGACTAGGCTTAGAAGTGCCATATTCAGAGACTGGTACTGGTTCAGGAATAATAGGACCAGGAATAGGGGAGCCGATGCCATAGCATCAAGTATGGCAATAATGGATCTCAGAAGCTCACCCTGGGCACGTTGTTCAGCTAACAACTCTTCATGCCTCTTGTATATTCTCTCCACAAGTTGTCCCATCTTCTCATTCATATGGGTTACTAACTCTGCATTCGTATTGGCAATGTCGATATGGAAACCCTTCATAATGTTCTCCATGAATGTTTACATTGGGCACCAAAGAAAGAAGGAGAAGATGTGTTGGCTGGAGTAGAAAACTGTGTGTCATCCATTCGACTAGTTGCAGTGTCAATCTTCTTTTTCTTCTTGAGACATGTTTCTAGAGGAGTCTTCAGTGGAATCTCAATGTTCAACTTCCCAATTTGATTGCTCCTAACTGGTGTTATCCTCTCAATTGACTCCTTACTCTCCAAGTACCAAACCTTATTCTTCTTGAGAAACAAAGAAATAAGTTGAGGGTAAGGCATTGGAGTAGTAGGTTTTCCTTCATACCTATATCTCTTGATCTCAGCAAAGATATATTCTCCCAAGTCCTTTTGTTCTTTGAGAATCAATGAGGCAAATTTTCTGAAATCTCTTTCAACGAAATATGTGTAGTTGTTGGATTTGTTCATTATGGCTCTAGAATAGATATACTATAGGACTCGATGAAAATCACTCATCACTCGGACTAAAATTTACAGGTCCCACTATCTCACCAGGTCTTAGAATAGAGAATATATGGTTTGAGTCAAGCTTAGGGTAATCATCATCAGGAGGGTCCTCTATTCCTAACCAGGTATTATTTTAGAGGGTGAGATTAGGATTTCTTTACCTCTAACCTTAGAAGTCATTTCTTCTTCCACAGACTTCCTAATAGGATCATTTATAGGTTCAAGGTTACAGTAAAAATGCCTTACAACTTTGGCCAAAATGGGAGTTTAACAGACAGTCAGGGCATATAGGAATCAAGATAGGGACTCAGGTCAAATTCCAATACCTCTTGAAGAACCTTGTAATCAATGTAGTGCATCTTGCACATATTTCTTCTTGCAAAGTGACTAGGTACTTCTGAGATTCCTCAAGCTTGCTGACATTGAATCCTTATGGAGGGAATGTGATTTCTTCATCCCTTTCTTTTGGTTCCTTTGAAGATTCCCCTTTCTTTGCTCCCTTAGACTGAAAGGCTTCTTCAAGTATGCCTATCATGACTTTGGTAATCTTATCATTAATCTTGGGCTTTTTTAGAGGTTTTAGAGAAAATATGGGAGTGTCAGAAGAATCAGAAGGAGGAGGAGAAGGTTCTTTTGTTCCTTTGCCTCTTCCAGGAGGTGAACTCTTCTTGGTTTGAGCTTTTGTGGCCACTGGTTCCTTAATGACATCCCCTTTCACCTTAGGCTTAGGTTGCGGCTTAGACTTTGCTTTTGGTTTGGGAGATATTTTTCTTTTCTTGGAAGGAGGAGAGGAAAGTGAATCAGAGGGTTGATATAGTTCAGAGGACTCAGAAGGAGTGCTTGGATTAGGAGATTTAGTCCTCACCACCTTGATTTGTGAAAAACAAGGATTTCTAGAAAACAGAGGTCGACAGTATGAGAAATAGGGCATAAGATTCTGAGCAATCTGGGAGGTTTTTGTAAGCAAAAATCAATGGGCTTTGACGGGTATGAGAAGAGAAAATGATTGTGAAAAGTTTTTGTGAGAGCATTAGGAGAATCGCTCGAGGTGATTTTGTGAGAAATGACCGATTAACGACTAAAATAGACCTAGGGCCTGACATCACTCAAGGTCTTACTCGAGTGATCATCAGCTTCACTTGAGTAACCACTCAAGAGATCATACCAAAAATTTCAAAATACAGTGAATTAATGTGCGTACCTGTCATAAATAATATTGTAATTACCCATGTATATTCTCTCGATCATTTGATGACTCTTTAGGACAAATTTGAGCTGAAACTCAGCAAATTTGTGATCTGCACCCAGGTTCACTCAAGGCCTTACTTGAGTAACCTTTGAAGTTTACTCGAGGCCTCCCTCGGGTAATCTGTTTCTTCACCTTCTGACTATTCATTTCTAACCGTTGTGCTGTTTCTTTTAAATTCATTTTGAATTAATGCTCCACTGTCACAATTTTCAGATCATCACCCGAGTGGCTACTCGAGTAATCCATTCAATTACTTCAAGGTGTCACTCCAGTAATGGTGGTTACTTGAAGTTGTCCCTCTAATAATGTTGTCCTCTGTTAACCTCTGCTTTCCATACTCCAAAACAGAATATCATGATCCTGTAAAACAAATTGCTAGAGACTCTGATGCTTAAGTTAGTAACCATCAAAACATCTATAAATAACATTATCTAAAATTTTGTAAACACTAAATAACTTACAATTCATTGGGATTTACCATTCCTAATTCTCTTCTAATATACAAAAATTGATCTTTTGCAAGAGGTTTTGTGAAGATATCAGCTAGTTGAAGATGAGTTGGAATGAATATCACTTTGACATCTTTCTTTTGGACATTATCTCTGATGAAGTGATGTCTAACATCAATATGCTTGGTTCTGGAATGTTGAACAGGATTCTTTGCCAAGCTTATCTTGCTAGTGTTGTCACAGTATATTGGTATCTCCTTCAAATAAATACCAAGATCCTGGAGTTGTTGCTTTAGCCATAATACTTGTGCACAACTCGATACTGCAACATACTCAGCTTGCATTGACAAAAGAGACACTGTATTTTGTTTCTTGCTAAACCATGACACAAGTGACCCTCCAAGAAACTAACTTTGTCTACTTATACTCTTTCTGTGTGTCTTGTATCGTCTATGATCAGAGTCTAAGTATGCAAATAGATATTCACTTCTCCCTTTAGATATCAGAGACCTAATTCTACCATTTTAGCAAGATATCAGAAGATACGTTTGACGGTTTTAGCATGTGACTCTTTTGGTACCGATTGATATCTTGTCACATACCCATACTGAATTGAATGTCAGGCCTGCTTGTAGTGAGATAGAGTAATGATCCAATCATTCCTCTATATTTTGTGATGTTGTAATCTTTTCCCTTGACATTAGCATCAAGCAATGTATTTGAGCTCATAGGAGTGTCCATTCCATTTGCTTCATCCAATCCATACTTCTTCAATAGCTCTTTCAAATACTTTGTTTGAGATATGAAAATTCTATTCTTTATTTTTTTGATTTGCAAACCAAGAAAGAAATTCAATTCTCCCATCATTGACATCTCAAACTCCTTCTGTATTATCTCAAAAAATTCTTTGCACATGGTTTCGTTAGTAGCACCGAAAACTATATCATCAACATATATTTGCACAATCAGGATATCATCACATTTTCGTTTTGTAAAAAGTGTTGTATCAACTTTCCCTCGTACAAAACCTTGATCAATAAGAAATTTATTGAGCCTTTTGTACCATGCTCTAGGAACTTGTTTTAAACCATATAAAGCCTTTTTGAGTTTGAAAACATGGTCAGGTTTAGTTACATGTTCAAAACCTGGAGGCTGATCTACATACAATTCTTCCATGATGTAGCCATTTAGAAATGCACTTTTTATATCCATTTGATAGAGTTTGAATCCCTTGATGCATGTAAAGGATAAGAGTACTTGTATAGTTTCCAATCTAGGCACTGGAGCATATGTTTCCTCGTAATCAATTCATTCTTCCTGATTATAGCCTTTGGCCACCAATCTTTCCTTGTTTCTGACAATAATTGCGGATTCATCAAGTTTGTTCTTGAATACCCATTTAGTGCCAATGATCGGATGATCCTTAGGTCAGGGACCAACTCCCAAACTTGATTTCTTTCAAATTGGTTTAGTTCTTCTTGCATTGCTATAACCCAATTATTGTCTGATAGGGCTTCATCAATGTTAGAAGGTTCAATCTCAGAAATAAAAGTAGAGAAACTAACTTTATTGAATATTCTATTTCTAGTTTTGACTCCTTCATTCACATCTCCTATGGCTTGATCTAGGGGATGACTATTTCTAGTCTCTAGGCTGTCCTAGTGACTGATCTTCTTCCTTGGTTTCATCAATAACTGGAATAAGAGATTTAGAAACAGATTGACCATTTTTTTGATTTAAAATAACTTCCTACTCATCATCAATGGTTTTGTCAAAGGATTCAAATACATCAAATACAATATGAATTGATTCTTCAACAACAGATGTTCTTTTATTGAAAACTCTGTATGCTTTACTTTAGTTAGAATAGCCTAGGAAAATTCCTTCATTTGTTTTAGAATCAAATTTTCGTAAGTTATCTTTACCATTATTATGAACGAAACACTTACAACTGAAGGTGTGTAAATGAGCAAGGTTTGGCTTCCTTCCTTTGTATGGCTTGTATAGTGTCTTTCCAATTTTTGTTCTAATGTAGGCTCTATTTGAAATATAACATGTTGTGCTCATTGCATTGGCCCAGAAAACTTGAGACACATTTTTTTCATTTAGTATTGCTCTAGCCATTTCAGTGAGCACTCTATTCTTACATTCCACTACTCTATTTTGTTGAGGTGTCCTTGGAGTAGAGAAATTGTGATCAATGCCATTAGTATCACAATATTCTTCAAAGGCTTGATTTTCAAATTCTCTACCGTGATTTGTCCTGATACCTGCAATGAATATACCTTTCTCATTTTGCACTTTCTTGGCAAAAACAATGAATTCTGTAAAAGGTTTCATCCTTTGAGGACAGAAAAATAGTCCATGTAAATCTAGAGAAATCATCAACAATGACCAATGAATACAAGTTGCCGCCAAAGCTTTTAACTCTTGCTGGACTAACTAAATCCATATGTAGTAATTGAAGTGGTCGATTTGTTGTAATTTCATTTTTCAATTTGAAAGATGATTTAGTTTGTTTACCCTTTTGACATATGTCACAAATCAAATCATTTTTAAAACTTACTTTGGGTAATCCAAGAACTAAATCCTTTTTGAGTAGTTTGCCTAATTGGTGCATGTTGACATGAGTTAGTCTCTTATGCCATAACTCAGAAAACAATTTTTAGAATCACTTCTATTGATATCAAGAGTCTAGCAGTTACCTTCCCTTTTTGCTCTGAGTTTTGCCTTGATATTTTTCTTATTAAGTTGTAAGTTTTTCTTGTTGACAATTAGACATTCCTCCGAATCAAATATTACCTAGTCGTCTTTATCTGTACTTTGACTCACGCTCAGCAAATTATGATACAAGCCTTTAATGTAATATACATCTTTGACTTGTATTCCTTTGTTGTTTTTTATTTCACCAATTCCTGCTATCTTTTCGGATTGATTTCCTCCAAATTGTACCTTTCCACCTTCCTTAGGTTGCAATGTGGTAAAACTTTTGAAATCACCGGTCATATGTCTAGAGCATCCACTGTCTATGTACCATTTGTTGTTTTTGGATGCTTTAAGACATATCTTCATTCAAATACGATTAAGTCTTAGATACCCATATCTTTTTGGGTCCTTTTGGGTTAGTACATATGACTTTCTAAACATATGAACCTTTAGGTACCCATTTGTAGGTTCCTATATTTCCTTTCTTCTTATGAATGCATGATGATGTATAATGACCTTTTTTATTACAATAATTACAATATGCAAAAGGATTTGATGTATGTATAGAATGCTGAAAATAATTCAAATATCACTTACCTCCTGCTTTCTTTCTTCCTTTCCTTTTATCTGATTTTCGATCATATCCAAGACCAGATCAATCATTTACAAAATGTTGAGCTTTTAAAATCACATTTAGCATCTCACTTCTTTTAGTGAATTTTTCAAAAGTTTTCGTGATATCAACATTTTTCTTTTTCAAAGAAGAACAATTTTCACAATCTTTCTCTACATTCTCTTTAAGTTCTATTTCAAGAACTTTGTTTTTCTTTTTGAAGACAACTAGTTCTTTAACTACTTTGATGAATTCAGAATGTAAAGCATTATATTCGGAAAGTAATTCATCATAGGTAGAATCAGAATCAGTTACCTCTTCTTCTGTTTCTTCTTGAGCAACTAGACAAATATTGACTACTTCATCTTCATCGCTATCTTCGTTAGAAGAACTATCTCCCCTTATGGCAGATACAAAGGCTTTCTTCTTGTTATAGAACTTGCCTTTTCTCTTTTCTTTATTCTTCTGAGCCAATTCTTGACATTTTGATTTAATATATCCTGGCTTTCCACATTCATAGCAGATGATGTGTTCTTTACTGCTTGTTGCTCCTTTCTAAAAGTTTTTGAATCCTTAACCTTTCTTGCAAAACTTTCTGAATCGTTTTATGATTAAGCCCATTTTGTCATCGTCAAGCTCTTTATCTTTATCTTGTTCTTCTTCTTTTGCTTTCAGTGCTAGACCTCTTTTCTTCTTGTCATTAATATAATCTAGTTCTTGTTTAAACTTTAATTTACTTTCATATTTAGAAAGACTTCCGAATAGAGAAGCAACCGATCACATTGGTTCACCTTTTGCTTCTTCTATTACAATGACTTTGGCCTCACACTCTTTAGAGAGTATATTAAGAATCTTTCTTACTTGGGTATGCTGATCATAGACTTTTCCAAGTGCTACAAGTTGATTAACAAGGTGAGTATATCTAAGTTCAAATTCAGCTATCGACTCACCTGATTTCATTTGAACTAAATCAAACTCAGTAACTAGAGTATTGATCCAGTTTTTTTTATTCCTGAAGTTCCTTCATGAGCTATTTCCAAGGCTTCCCACATTTCTTTAGCTGTTGGGAGTGTGTAGATTCTGAAGTACTCATTTTGACTCAAGGAACTTTGAATCATCAGAATTGCCTTGCTGTTGAGTGTGATGAGTTTCTTGTCATTCTCATCATATTCTGCTAGTGTCTTGGGAACTCTCTGTAAATCTACAATCTTTTCAGGTTTGTAGTTTCCACTCTAAACACATCCCATAACCTATATTCAGTAGCCATTACGAAGTCTCTGAACTTTACATTCCAGAATGAGAAGTGTTCACTATTGAAACCTGGAGGTCTTGTGATAGAAGCTCCGTTGGGAAGAATTCCCTCACCCATGCTTGCCATTGGATCCTTCTTAGGATGTTATACTGTAACAAGAAGACCTACGCTTTGATGCCAAATATTAGCGCAAGCGTTTCACCCAAGAGGGGGGTGAATTAGGTGATACCAGAAATTTTGTTACGTAGAAGAAAATTAACAGAAATTTAAACCAGTTGAGAGCCAAGAAAAATATCACCGAAGTGTACACCGGGAGTTATACTGGTTCGGCCAGAACCACTTTGACCTATATCCAATCATTAGAGCGTCTCTAAGAGTTTCACTCTATTCTCTAAGATTCAGTGGGTTCTTGGCACCTCAGTACACAGCAAGTTCCCTCACTTGGATATTCGCTCTCCCTTACACGTTGTAATCAAATCCCCAACTCAAGGTTCCACAACCTTAAGTTGTCTCAATAACAAATATTGAGTTTGTAATGAAAAACTCTCTCACAGAGCAAATATATAATCATTGAAGTAAAATGAATGAGTATAAGAAAACAGAGCACAAAGAGTATATTGATCGATGTGTGATTGCTTGAGTTGTTGTACTCTGCTCTTTGAATACTCTATATATAGATGATTTATAGTGTCTGTTGGAAACAATTCAAACATGTCTGTTAGAGTCGCGCAGCAATGGTTGACCATTCTTCAAATTTCAAAACTATCCATTTGCGATAGGTGAGTTCTCGGACGTTTTATTTGACTTTTCTCTTATGTCATGATTTCTTCACTGTTTCTCTATAAACATAGTTAGAATACTAGCGGAATAAAGAGTTAATCATATAGATAAAAAATCAATAAATATTTGATTAAAAACATGATTTCTGGATTGCCTTACTCGAGTGGCTACTCGAGTGATCATGCTCTTTACTCGAGTAATCCCTCGAGTAAACCTATCAAAAACATGGTAGAGAGTAATTCAACATTTTTCATAAAATATTACTATGGTAAGACATGGAGTAAGATATATCTCAAACCTTGGAACTACCTGATTACTCGAGTGCTTACTCGAGTAAGCTTGTCATTTCTTCACAGGTTACTCAAGTGGTCCCTCGATAAAGCTTCCAAATAAGTTTGCAGATTACTTGATTACTCCCTCAAGTAATAGCATCAATTTCTTAGCTGAGAGTACCTGTTCTTTTCTCACCTAATTACTTGAGTGACCCCTCGAGTAATGCTTCAAATAACACTGCAGATTACTCGAGTGCTCCCTCTAGTAATGCTTTTTTCTTAACTGGTTACTCGAGTGGCTACTCGAGTAAATTGATGCATTTCTTGGCCGAGAGCTACTGGAAGATATTTGCCTTGGTTACTCGAGTGGCTACTCGGGTAATGCCTTATGCTTATTTTGTTACTTGAGTGGCTACAAGAGTAATGCCTTATGCTCATGTTGTTACTCGAGTGGCTACTCGAGTAATGGTTCATATAACTTTACCGATTACTCGAGTGGCCCCTCGAGTAACTTCTTCCGAATTTTGGCAGTGCCTCTCTGAAATATTTTCTTCAACATTACTCGAGTGCTCATCGAGTAACAGTGTTCCTTACTTGAGTAAACCTTTAAAGAATTTGCCAGT
The DNA here is from genome assembly GCA_963210345.1 of Inga oerstediana. Classification (NCBI taxonomy): domain Eukaryota; kingdom Viridiplantae; phylum Streptophyta; class Magnoliopsida; order Fabales; family Fabaceae; genus Inga; species Inga oerstediana. The sequence goes on from OY723408.1 coordinate 31,506,494, forward strand.
GATGTTCTTCCTTTGCTTTGTCTCTCAGATCTTCTTCATTACTCTAGTGCTTACTTTAAGTAAAGCTTCATTTGCCATTTGTTTACTTTGTTCAAATTCATTTGATTGTTATCATATCCTCTTTTATCATTAGTCCAATCTTTGTTATCATCAAAACATATGGGATCTAACTGAAAGAGGCAAGCTTCACCCAAGAGGGGGGTGAATTGGGTGATGTGATAAACTTTTCAATTGATATGGTGATATGGTAATAATTGTAGCTAGAGTAGAGTTGAGAAGATAAGCACACAGAGAGTTATACTGATATTTTCACTATTCTTCCAAGATTCAGTGGGCTCTCAGAATGCCGCAAGACAATACTTGTCCTTTAAAGGACTACGAGTAGAAATACTAGAAATTTCTCTCCCCCTTACGACAAGTCTTATGTGCAGAAAAACAAACCTATGACCTTTCTCTCTTGCTTACATATACAAGTCTTATGATCAACAATGTTCTCTTCTCTTATATCTTGTAAGTCTTATGAGCAGAAAGTCCTATTAGGAATTCTCTCACTGCTTTTCTCGTAAGGAAATCTCCCCTCTCAAGGTCCCAGTACCTTGAGATCAAATGAAAATAGAATTTAAAATGTATACAAACTTTCTTATAGAGTAAATATAATAAACACTGAAGAACAATATGAAAATAGAGAAAATGTGAATATCAAAGACTCGTGAATTTGCTTGTGTGAATTCTTGCACTTCCTTGTTTTTGATGGTCTCTGGAACTCTGTATTTATAGACATTTGATTTTGCCTGTTTGAATAATGATCATTGTGGAGTGGGGCTTGTTACTGTGGAATGGCATGAGTACGTTTAAAATCTTTGAATGTGGTAGGTACGTGCTTGGATGGTCATAATGATGTTGTTTGCCGTTGTTTGACTTCCTCTGTGTCTTTCTAATTCAAACGGTCAAAATCCTGTATCACACTTATAATACATGTTAAATGATGTTATATAATATTAATAAGTGAAAATATAATGAATAAATATCATTAAACCATATTCGGATTGAACACTGTATGACTGGTGCGTTTTGGCTTCTGGTAGAGTATCACTGAGCACTGTGAGTCTTACTCGAGTGCAATACCATATTTTCACCTTTTGCTTCAATTTTATCGCTTGCTCTTCCACAGATTTTGAGAGAATACATTTTCACACTTGTGAGTGATATGGGTCCTCACTCAAGCTTTGGTCCCCTTGCTCGAGTGCTACTTCATTTTACTCTATGAGCCACGTCTCTGGACAACACTCACACCTAGTTTTATCAAGAGTGTGATTTTGTACTTGCAGGTGATGTGGGCCCTTACTCAAGCATACCTACTCCTACTCGAGTGAGAAGAATATTCTTCTATAATATACTCTTGTCTTCAGCACTTGTATCAGAATTGAGAGAGTTAGATTTCTCACTCACGAGTGCTGATGTATCACTCAGGCACATGAACTCTCACTCAGGCATACTTGTGCTTCTCTGTTCTGTATGACTCTCTGCCAAACACTTACAGTCCCTCACTTGCTAGGACTTGGGTACAGATATTACCATCACTCGAGTATAGAACCTGTGCTCGAGTGAAGTGTTGATATCTTGTTCTGACTTTGCTCTCTGTCAAACACTTTCAGTGCAACACTTTCATATGCTCGAGTGCAAAATAGCTTCATGCTTGAGTGTTGGTTATAGTGCTCGAGTGCATCAGTAAAATTGACAGCAATTGCTCTCTGTCAAACACTTTTTGTCCAACATTTGCATGTGCTCGAGTGCAAAAGAGGTTTATGCTCGAGTGTTAACTCTGTTGCTCAAGTGCATCAGCACAAACTGACAGCAGACATCTCTAAACTTTGCCATATGCATTTGGTAACTTTGCAATCATTCTTTAGACTTGTAAAAACATACTTTGCACACAATTACCTTTTGTTATCATCAAAAGTTGGAATTTAACACTAACATGTATTCCCACTTAAATTTATTCTTTTTGTTTTTGAACTACATTTTAATAGGAAAGAACAAAATAAGTGACACAATTGAAATGTTAATAGTATCTAATAATGAATGTTGAAAGCCCATGATGGAAGTTGCATATTATTTAAGAAACACAAAGAAACAAAGAGGATGGTGAGGAGAAATACGGGAAGAATGTAACATCCCAAAATTCATACACCAAAGATCTAGTGTATATTTATTTCAATAAACAGAATAAATGGTGAATTGGAAAATGCTACCAGTGAAATTTCCTATGAGGTAGTGAGATTGTCATGTGGTTTTGAATAGTCAAATAATGTCCAATAAATGTGAAATTTTCCAAAATGAAAGTAGACATTCCAAGCTTTAATTTGATCATATGAGTTATTTGGACCTGTACACTAAGAGTTATGTATTTTTGAAGTTAGGCAAGTGAAACTGGCAAGTTTCTATGGCAGTGTCCAATAAATAGTAATTTTAGAATTATGTGCTTCTAATTGGCTAAAGAAAATATTTTTCCTTAAAAATAGACTTAATGAGGGTCATATAGCCTTTGGAATCACTGCAATTAGATATCTATAAATAAAGATTTGAATTTTCAAAATTTGATGAAAATTCTGCCAGCATGTGCGAAAATCACAAAATGTATGGGCAAAATGGTAATTTGCCAATAAAATAGGAAGCTGATTATTTTTCTCTTCTCTAGAGCTCCAATTCATCCAAATAGAGTTAAGAGAAATAATTAATTGGCCATTTATATTTATTTGGCACAATTTTTGGTCAAATGGTCAAAATGGAAAAAAAATAATGATAACACTAAGTCGGATTTTTCAAGTAAAGATAAATATGTGAAGGACAAAATTTATGACAATTCAAGAGCATATCTTGAGAATAAGCCTAAATCAATTTGACTACTAAGCCCCGATTTAGCAAGAGTCCCAGGAATGTAAAATTTGTTGTTAGTGTGTTTTCCTGCGTAGCAATGAGATTGTCATGTATTTTTGGATAATAAAATAATGTCTAATGAATGTGAAATTTTCCAAAATAAAAGTAGACTTATCAAGCTTTAATTTGATAGGTCATATAAGTCATTTGGAGCTGTACACAAAGAGTCATGTATTTTTGAAGTTAGCTTAGTGAAACTGGCAAGTTTATGTGATTGCCTACAAAAATGGAAATTTTGGGAATTATGAGCTTCCATTTGCTAAAGGCTATATTTATTTTCTAAAAATAGACTTAATAAGGGTCACTTAGCCTTTGGAATCCCACTAATTGGATCTCTATAAATAAAGATATGAAATTTCAAAGTTTGATGTAAATTCTATCCAATTTTCAGCAAGGTGCGAAAATGGGAAAAAATGTATGGGAAAAATGGCCATTTGGCTAATAAATCAAGAAGATATTTTTTCCCCTTTTATTAGGGAACAATTTGGTCAAAATGGGAAAGAGGAAGGGAAAGTAAAATACTTGGCTTATATTAATGCAAGAAGGAAATTTGTTGGCCAAGTAAAGTAGACATATGCTAATTGCCATTAAATAATATTATCTCATAAAGCAAGGAGATAGATCAGTTGTGGAAAAAGGGCTTTTTAGACCGGTTAAAATTGACTTTTTAGACCGGTTTTGGATCCAGTCTTGATACAGCCGGTCTTAAAAGTATGCAACTTTTGAGACCGATTTGGTAACCGGTCTTAAAAGTCTCACTTTTAAGACCGGTTCTTTTTATAACCAGTCTAAAATCAACAATTTTAAGACCGATTTTCATGAGCACCGGTCTTAAAAGAACTCTTTTGTAAGGCAATTTATGTAACATTTTTAAGACCGGTTATGATTATAACCGGTCTTAAAAGTTATTTTAAGACCGGTTTTACATACAACCGGTCTTAAAATTTTAATTTTAAGACCAGTTTTAAATATAACTAGTCTTAAAATAACTTTGAAGACTGGTTATCATTATAACCGGTCTTAAAAGTGTTATATATATATTTTAATTTTTTGTGATTAGGTTAATTACCAGAACGCATCCTTGAATTGCTATCACCAATGCCATATGGTGTTCAGTTTGCTTCCACTTACCATTTCCTTTTGCTTTAACCTTCTCGTTCAATTGGGAACTTGTAACATGTCATATATCCTCATGTATAATGTTTTGTTTAAAACCATCATATATATAAATATATGCATAAATGGATTCAACTATGACGTATCATGCAACCAACAAGTCAATTCATCAAAATATACAAAAACCATGTTAAAACCAACAAACATGTCAAATCATGCAACCAACAATATTTGCAACCAACCAACATGTCAATTCATCAATATATACAAAACAATTCCTCAGCTTTACAAGAACTCACTCTTGTAATAGTTCATAAATGAATTCAGCATAACAATTACGAATGTGCACAATATCTTCTTATAGAAAGGGATAAGCAAGTTCAAACATCTGAAACACCAAAGCTAGGCAAAACATTAAATTCACTTAAAAAAAATAAAAGTAATACAAAATTTTTGAAATATATATGCATTTACCTCTTCAATAAGTTTTGTCATGCCTAGGGTATTAATATTATACATGAGCCTCAGAATATACAACCCACACAAGTTGGACCCCGGTTAAAAAAAGTATAAAATTAAAGCATGACTTATTATTGAATACATTCTTAAAACAAACCAATATGTAACTAACCTTTGGCAAGATCCATATAGGGTCTTTTACCTCACGCATAGGCCTACCACAAGCAGTGTGTTGGAATGTCCGCATAGCCCTATATCATCAAAATCACAAAGGTTACTTATTTTACACAAATTTCATAAATTTTGCACATGAAAGATAATTAATAATGCAAGAAAACTTACGAGTTCAAGCTCTTCTTCAATTCACTAGTTGGCTTGCTGAAGTGGAGGGAGCATAAGATGATGACAAAATAACTCTTCTTGCTCAAAATAGCCAATTGCCAATGATCACTGAAAAAAAGGAAAACTTTTAAGCAAAAATAAAATATTATATATAGTATGAAATATAAATTTGTGTCTTACCCATGCAAATATGGAGCCAAGAAACACTCAATTGAGGTTTCACTAAGCCTGTGCGATAAGTATGTGTGTCTGATAGCAGCAGTGATCCCTTTGTCGTAGAGTTGAACTAGGCATAGGAGTATAAATTTATCAGTTTTGCCAGAGTCAACCAACCTATGATGCATGCACCTATAATAGTTCAAGCAGGGACATTAAATCAAAGTTTAACGGCGTAATTTGCAAAATATTAATTTCCAATTTGAGAAGATACTTACATAAAAAAGAGATGGACAATCAAAATCATAAGCTATTGTAGAGGAGCTATAAGGGACATTAAATCATCCCTCTCAAGATAGCATTGTGCCTCTGACTTGCCAACAACTGACACAGTAGGCCAATCTCTTGTTCGAAAGAACGTATCATATGCCATCAGAATCACCTGCTGCATGACATTCAATAGAGGTCGTGAAACATCTTGAGTGGAAGGAGGTAGAGGTGGAGATAGAGGTGGCGGGGATTCCTCAGCTCAATCAGAAACACAGTTCTTTGGCCACAAGATGAAAGAGTTGATGATATCGCCCACAACCTTAAAGTCATCAACAGGGATAGGGGGAGGTGCATCTGCAATGATCACCTCTTCAACTGCTACTTTGACTTGATCATCCTTTATTTCTTAGTGGTAGACAGTTGATCCCAAGTTGTGCACACTTCCCCATGAAACCAATCATCTCAGAGGATCCTCCACAAATAAGTCACAAGGCTCACCAATTTCTTTTCCAAGACCTTCTAAATACTGACCAATGCAACTCCCTTTAGTGCTCTGTTTAGGGTTTAGGGAATGAGCCTGGGGAGCACTGGTAACTGCTTGTCTTATGCTCATCATAATCATCTATTCCTCTTTCATCTTGCTGAACCTTTCTTCAAATTGTGCATCAAATGATGCTTCTGGCTCGATCCTAGCTTCCGCCCTCACAATGGCCAATATACTCTCCATTTCCTCCCTAGTTACCATACTACTTAAGGAATGACGTGGGGGTGCTCTAAAGTAATCCCTTATGCTTACCCCTCCTCTAATCCCCCTGACACGGCCAGGTTGCTCAGGTTTTCCTGTAGCTACGGTCAGGATGTCATTCTTCCCATCCGACCTGAACGATCCCTTGACTTGTTTTTTTTAAAGCTCTTCTTATAAGACACAGATGACAAATGTTAGTAATGAAATTTGTTTACTAAATAATTAATAACAACAAGTCAACAACAATACTTACAATTTTCTCACCGACTATACGAGATTGTTCACTTGTATAAGACCCGCTCCTCTTTTGGTGAGCAAACAACCACTTCTCTTTGTGACGTATGGTAGATGGTAGAGAAAGAAGAACAGAAGGATCAAATTGAGCTGCTTCTTCCAATCACTTCCGTTTGGCTGCCAACAAGTCTTTTTCGGCCTTCGCATACCCCCTACGAGATATTGTATGGGGGTTATCATTCTTTCTGCCACTCTCTTGGGCTTTTTTCCTATTTTCCTGTGAATAAGAAATCAAAATTAAGTCATTGTAAATCAAAGTTCATAAGCAAATCAATTGCAAAATAAGTCAACTTACCAATGCTTCTGGAGTAGTCCGAAGCTGTCTAAATTCTTGCCAAGTCTGTTCGTCAATAAAAGAATACTGATCACATAGATTAGGAAGAGGTTGACCTTTTTCCACCTTGATATGCACGTAATTGTTGGCTAGATTTGTCTTAAACTTCCTCCAGCGTTCATCACAATATGTTACTATCTTGTCATACAAGACTTCACTCTCAGGAATGTCGTAAGTGAGATGGATAGTTTCCCAAATATGTCACTTCAGACCTTTATCGACATTTCTCCACTCCTCTATCAAGATTCTAGGCTTGTTGCGTGCTATGAGGCCAATAAAACTCCTATACCGTTGGGCATTAGGCCCGATTGGTTTCCAATAACTATCAAACTCAATCGAAATCTTTTCCCCAGTATTCCGATTGAGAGGAATGTCTCTCAATCGGGTGGCTCTCCTACCTTTTCGTCTAGGCTAATTACTTGGCTCACTGTGTTCCTGGCTAGGAGCATTGCTAGGCTATCTTTGATTTAGATTAGTTGGATCAGGAGTACCCTCACTAGGACAACTCATTGTCTAAAAACACTTTAAGGACACTATTTAAGGATAGCTAGTGATGGTTTAATGAAATTTTGCTATACGACACTATCTACAAATTAAGGCATCGTTCAATTGAAATTCCCAAGTTATGCAAACATTAACAAATAATTAATTGCAATACACCCTCCATTGTATCAGTTTTGACCTGAGTTGTTCATTGAGTGATTCTAAAAGAACCTTTTTCTTCTCTACTCTCCTCTGTTTCCCTCACTTTCTGTTCTTCTTTCTTTCTCTCTTTCTGATTTCTTATTAGGTCAAAACTGATACAATTATGAGTTTGCACTTAATTCCTTATTTAGACTAATCTAGTTTATTCACTTAGGTCCCTATCAAGCTACCCTTATACATTCCATAACAATGTCAGCACAAGTTGAACAAAGTTGAACATAAATGCATTAGGAGGCAGACTCAGAAGCAACGCCAAAGTTCATATCAAGCAATATTAGCACTACCTTATCCAGAGTTTTACTATATCGAACATGTAATAATAAAGAACCAAAATTGAACCCTTCTCATACACAACCAAAAAGACCCAGGTCCACAGAAGCATAAGGACATTAACCTCAGACATACATGCATTATGTAAAACTCTTCAAAATAATTAATGGTACCTTCAACCTTTGCTTGAGGATCCTCTTCTTTCTCTGGATTTGAACAGTCTTTGGCTACTTTACGAATCAAGTAAGGTCTCTCTTAGGAGGCAATGGACGCTTCTGAAAAGTGGGCTGACAACTTGCTGTAAGAATCAAACAAAGAAAATTGAGATTTCAATGAAATACCCAAAAATGAAACCATTTATTTAATTGAATGCCTGGTAACTGAAACACAAACCTGATAATAAAAATGAGGTTAAGAACGAAACCAATTGGAGGGAACACATGACGATAGCCTTATAGCAATGTATTCAACCGTAAATCTCGATTGACGGCGGTGAAGTTAAGGACAGAGGAGAGAAGGAGAAAGGAGGCACTTCCATGAACAGATGCAAGGGTTTCACTGATGTGCTTGAGTCTTGAATTGAAATTTTAGAGCTAAAATTAGGCGCATTTTGAAATCCAGGTCAGTTTTAAAACCGGTTGTAATTAACAACCGGTCTTAAAATCAATATTTAAGACCAATTTTGATTTGAAATCGGTCTTAAAATAAATATTTAAGACCAGTTATTAATAGATAACCAGTCTTAAAAATAGAAACTTTTTAAGACCCGTTATTAAATAATAACCGGTCTTAAATTTTTAATATTTAAGACCGGTTTTTATGTACACCCGATCTTAAAAATAATAACGATTTCATTTTTTTAATTGTCTTTAATTCAGATAATATTTTCTAGACCGGTTATATTTTCTTTAATTTAGAACCGGTCTAGAAAATATATTACATGTATTTATTTTTTTAATTGTATATATTTTAAGACCGGTTTTTATTACAATCGGTCTTAAAATTAGTTTTAAGATCGGTTTTAAATATAACCGGTCTTAAAAGTATTTTTAGGACCGGTTATAAATATAACCGGTCTTAATATTTCATCATAATTACAAAAATGCCACCGGTCATATTTTTAAGACCTTATCCGATATAACCGGTCTAAATGTTTTAGTCTAAAAACACTTTTCTGTACTAGTGGATGAAGCTAATTCAAAAGGCTTATTTGGTCCTCCAAAGAGCTAACTTATGTCAACTTAAAGACAACCAAGGGAAATGAATTATAACCAAAATAAAGAAAAGTCAAAAAAAGTGGGCATATGATTAATTCCAATTAAATATATTATTATGAAGAGGTGAGTTGGGATATTTTTATGAGACCATTACCTCTACTTCTTGGGCCATTTTCAGCCAGCACATAAAAAAAAGGAGAGAAGAGAGCTTTAGAGTTTGAAGAACAAGAGAAAGGGCTAACTAAGGTAAGAAACTTGAAATCAAGTGTTTATGCCTCCTAATCTACTTAGAACCTTACTAATCCCTTCCTCATCTTGAAAATCATGGTTAGCAAGCAAAAACAAGAGGGAACAGAGAGAGGGCAGTGGCACCTAGAGTGAGAGAGTTGAAAAATCAAGAGGTAATCTCCAAAACTTTGACCCTCTTTCCTTATGTGTTGTTGTTGTGGATATTGGCTTGGTTTTGTTGTTTTTGAGAAATTGGGAATATGAGACCCTAAGGGGTTATGCTCCCAAAATTTCTATGGATCATGTTTATTTAGAGTTTAGATGGTTAATCATGTGATTAGGAATGTTAAGGGTTGAAATCATGAAAACACTTTTTCCCCTTTTCTCTTGCATGTTACAGCCAAGTGTAGAACATAGAGGAGGAGTGCGAATTTTGTAATTTTGATAATTCCATTAGCTTTAGAAGGGAAAATTGTGTAGGAATATATGTGTTCATGATTGGTGGATGTTTGTATGTAAATCTAAAAATTTTAGAAGTTAAGAGGAGGTGCTATTTGATTGGTTTTACTGGAAGTTGTTTTGTTGTGAAATAAATTTTGTGGGTCAAAACTAGTCCAAATGTTATGAAACTTTCTAGGATTAAAGTAGAGATGTAGAAATTTAATTTGATAGGTATAACATAATTTTTGGATGAGTGGATTAAAAGATATGGATTTTTGAATTTGAGCCTTGTTTCTGGAAGGAAATCTGGAATAGGGGAAGTTTGATGCATTTTTGGGAACAAGATGATTGCAGTGGTTGGACTTAAGTATTTTTCCTTAAAATAACACTTAAAGAGCTTTATATAGGCTATGGAACCTGTTAATTTGGAATTTCCTAGAATTAATTGTGATTTTCCAAAGTTGACTGAAAATATACCAGTTTTCTAGAAATAGTGAAACTGTACTGTGAGAAATTATACTGTGTAGAAATCACTGAAACTATGATAGATAACCAAAAAATTATGATTAAAGACGGTAATATTTCAATTAATAACTAGTTACTTGTTAAGTTTAATTTATAGGAATCACTAATAGCGCAAGCCGGATCAAAGGTACTGAACAGATAATGGAGCAGGAAAGGGCAATTCTAGGTAGTAACTCTTTCTTACGTGCACTATGTGATTATTGTATGTTTGTGTATGCCATCTTCTGTAACATGATCATAGTGTCTTAGACATGCATATTAGCTTAGTTGTGGTCTGGGACCCAATGGAGGTGCAGAGTTAAGCCATTATTGCAAACAGTCATTTAGCCTTTGACAGTGTGAACACAACATTCTATCATTTCACATAACATGGTGCATGACATATTTATTTTCACATCATATATGTCTAATTGTTTGATAGTAATGAGATTCTTTGAATCTTACCTTATCCACAAATGTAAAAAGTTTTCAATAGCAGATAGCGGCTCAGAGGGCATAATAGTAATTACCGACAACAAAAGGTTCTAGACAGCACACAAGGAGTCATTGGTTATCTGAAGACCTTTTTATTATTTTAAGGTCTGTAATTATTATGTACGAACCCCTGTGGGGAACTCCTGTATTATAATCGAGCAATATTGTTTCAGTAATATCAATATATTTTTGCTATTCCTGTGTGTCCATCGAACTGCACAATTGCTACTCTGATTGATATTGATAATAAGTGGAATGTAAGGTGGGGCCTTACATTTTTGGTATCAGAGTAGTGGTTTTAGCCACAGTGTGTATAGTTCTAGAAACATGATAGTATACTAAGATGCTTGGTTATACAATGACAAGAACAACAAAGTGAATTACTTCGGCTAGTTCACAGTTAAGCGCTTTAAAGGAATAAATAAGCCTAGGGAAATAGTGAAATACCAGAAGGGTAGCTAGTATCATAATACCTATTTGAGGGCAGTATAAGGATGTCACGGACACTGATGGAGCGGGTCCAAATGACAGTTCGGTGGACTTCAGGAAGCATAGCACAAAGTACGTGACCAAGTACATGTATCGGCACTGATATGCATTCCATACACAACATTTTGATGCTCAGAGATAGTAGAAATGATTGTTTAGAAAAAAGGGGTGGTCTCAGGGTACCGGTGGTCAGGAGTAGATAGAGTCATTATCTGCATTTTGGTATAGGCACACAAAAGTTAAGTGTGCTCAACCCAGGGAAATCTTATGATGGGTGACCCTCTGGGAAGTACCTTGGAACTTTGGAACCTTTTGGTTAAAGATTTGGACTTTTGATTAGAAGTTCATAGATGCCATAAAGAATGCTTAAAACTATGGAGATGAGGATGATGTAAGTTTTGATTTTAATTCAGAACATTTCTACTGCAGTGAGTACTGCCTAGAGAGGTTCATTTGATGGCGTTATAGAAACTCGAGGCATAGTGAATGTTTTGAGGTTTCTCCATGCTAAGTGATGATCCTTAGTAACACCGTGATGTTAAAGGAATGTAGATATGATATACGGTGCTATATGATTAGTGGTGATCATACCATATATTGATCCTAGAGGATATGATATGATGATACTGAAGGTTGATGATGGGCTTGAATTATATCTAAGCTAAAATAGTGCTTAGGTTGAACTGTGAATTGGTTGCACTATGGTTCTGTTTTATGATGGAAGTTTGAACCTTGTGAACCTTTAGTAATATTTTAAGGATGTTACCTAAATACCGTGAAGGTTAGAATAGGCGCTATTGCTTATGAACTTTTCATGACTATTAGGAATAATTGAGGAAAATGAATTCTGATTTGTGTAATATTGAGGTTCTAGATTTCATGATGAACCTAGAAGTTGGGTAGAGACAGAGTACTCTGAATGATATACTTAATGGAGTTTGGGGCTAATTAAAGTACCCAATATATCCTTGAGGTGCCAGATTAGAGTGTTTAGGCTAGTAATGATCCGTGGAATCAAGGAACAAGATTCTTGTGGATACAAATCCTTACAGAGAGGGATTTTGAAAGGTTGCTAGCTGTTAAGTCTAGTATAGGGGAAGATCATGATCATAAAATGTTCCCTTAAAGAATTGATTAAGGTGATAGCTCTCTGAAGAAATGATAGAAAGAATTGATCTGCCTGATACTCCATTAACTTGAGGCTATACTAGGAGTCGATTGGTGGATGGCAAACAATGTGTTGAAAGGTATAAGTAGAGAAGGGTTACCAAGTAAATTGTAACCCAGGAATCAACTGTTAATTTTGATTCCACAAGAAATTAAAATGGCCCAGAATGATTTGAGTAAGATGGGCCAGGAACTAGTACAGAGGAATACATATTGTGGGTGCAATTAGGTGTTATAGGAGGTTCCTGTGGGAGTCTTATTGAATTATCCTGACATTATTAAAGTTCGTATAAGGAGAAAAACATTCGAGTGGGTAGCGGAAACATAGTAAATTTACATGTAATATTTTAGGACAATAGGAGAGGTTGATATTCACACCAGTGTTGATCATCCCAAGTCATGATTAGACCTGTGTAGTCTACCATAACATAGCCTATATGGCATATTGTGATTTTCCTGAGTAGCAAAGCAGCCCATAAGAGTATGTTAAAGATGTGACTAATCAGTCTATGATCAAGTGACTTTTAGCCCGACATGGCCAGGCGGGTTGTGCTGTACTGGTTGCTTGCAGTCGAGAGGCTAGGCATAAAAAATGTGTGTTGTGGCAGCATGGTGAATATTGATATAGCTATTGTGCTTAACAGTCACACAACTGATGTGGTTCATGGTGACACATGTAATGAGAGATTAGGATGAGCCCTAGTGTAGTAGGGCATAATGGTGGCGGCGAATCACTCTCAATAGTGTAACCTCAGAATTAATTACCCACTCAGTGAATAGTGCACACAGTACGGCCAGTAAGGGTCAAGTTGTCATTTGATCCTAGCACTGAACAGGTAGATATTTTGGCAGAAAGCCCTAATATACATGTTTGTACAGGGCCATAAAACTAGAATATTCAATATTGTGAGAACAGAATGATATAAGCCGTAAGGCTAAATAAATCGGGCAGTGTCTCAATATGGTAATAAGGCCTAAAGTAACTAGCAGATAGTGTGTCATGAGATCATAAGACCTATGGGACTAGTATGTCCTAAAGATAGCAGATTGCTATGCAACCACAATTATGACTATTAGTGATAAAAGCAGTAAGACTCATTATGCATGTTTGCATGGGGCAGTGTCCCTAGGCAGTAACACTTGACAAACATGTTGTGTTATCCTGAATAGTATACACAATAAGGTTAGTAGGATTCAGCAGATAGTTAATCCTGAATGTTGATAGACAAATAATTTATGATGCCCACTTTATGAGTATGCCACGAGAGAGATAGTCTGAATGTCTAGAATGATCCCCAAGTTATAGACGTTCAAATTTCAAGGATGAAATTTATTGAACGGGCTGAGAAATGTAATATCCCAAATTTTGGAATTAGAGGCTTGAGAAAAAGCTTAAATCAAGTAGATTGCTAAGTCCTAGTTTAGCAAGAGTCCCAGGAATGTAAAATTTGCTACCGGTGTGTTTTCCTGCGTGGCAGTGAGATTCTCATGTGTTTTTGGATAATCAAATGACGTCCAATGAATATGAAATTTTCCAGAATAAAAGTAGTCTTATCAAGCTTTAATTTGATAAGTCATTTGGAGCTATACACAATGAGTCATGTATTTTTAAAGTTAGCCCAATGAAATTGGCAAGTTTCTGTGACAACGTCAAAAAATGGAAATTTTGGGAACTATGAGCTTCCATTTGGCTAAAGGCTATATTTTTTCATAAGAATAGACTTAATAAGGGTCACATAGCCTTTAGAACCACACCAATTGGATCTCTATAAATAAAGATATGAATTTTAAAAGTTTGGTGAAAATTCTATTAGATTTCCAGCAAGGAGCGAAAATGGGAAAAATGTATTGCCAAAATGGTCATTTGACCAATAAAGCATGAATCTATTATTTTTCCCTTTTCTTGGGGAACAATTTGTTCAAAATGGGAAAGAGGAAGGGAAGCCAAAATACTTGGCTTATATTATTGCAATAAGAAAATTTGTTGGCCATGTAAATTAGACATATGCTAATTGCCATTAAATAATATTATCTCATAAAGTAAGGAGATAGATGAAGCTTATTAAAATGCTTATTTGGTCCTCCAAAGAGCTAACTTATATCAACTTAAATAGAGCCAAGGGAAAGCAATTGTAACCAAGTAAAAGATGAAGAAAAGTCAAAAGAAGTGGGCATGTGATTAATTCCAATTAAATATATTATTATGAGGAGGTGAGTTGGGATATTTTTATGAGACCATTACTTCTTCCTCTTGGGCCATTTTCGGCCAGCACATAAACAAAAAGAGAGAGAAGAAAGCTCAAGAGTTTGAAGAACAAGAGAAAGGGCTAGAGTTCAAGGGGCACAAATCCAAGGTAAGAAGCTCGAAATCAAGTGTTTATACCTCCTAAGCCACTTAGAACCTCATCTAATCCCTTCTTCATCTTGAAAATCATGGTTAGCAAGAAAAAACAAGAGGGAAGATAGAGAGGGCAGTGGCACCTAGAGAGAGAAAGTTTGAAAATAAAGAGGTAATCTCCAAAACTTTGAACTTGTTGCCTTTTGTGTTGTTGTTGTGGATATTGGCTTGGTTTTGTTATTTTTGTGAAATTGGGAAGATGAGACCCTAAGGGGTTATGCTCCCAAAATTTCTATGGATCATGTTTATTTAGAGTTTATATGGTTAATCATGTGATTAGGAATGTTAAGGGTTTAAATCATGAAAACACTTTTTCCCCTTTTCTCTTGCATGTTTTGGTGAGGTGCAGAACATAGAGGAGGAGTGAGAATTTTGTAATTTTGATGATTCCATTGGCTTTAGAAGGGAAAATTGTGTAGGAATATATGTGTTCATGATTTGTGGATGTTTGTATGTAAATCTAGAAATTTTAGAAGTTAAGAGGAGGTGCTGCTTGATTAGTTTTACTGGAAGCAATTTTGTTGTGAAATGAATTTCATGGGTCAAACCTAGCGCAAATGTTATGCTACATTCTAGAATTAAAGTAGAGATGTAGAGCTTTAACTTGATAGGTAGATAATAATTTTTGGACTAGTAGATTAAAACATATGGATTTTGAAGTTGTGCCATGTTTCTAGAAATAAATCTGGAATAGGGAAAGTTTGACGAATTTCTGGGAACAATGTGATTGCAGTGGTTAGACTTAAGTAGTTTTCCTTAAAATAACACTTAAAAAGCTTTAAATAGGCTTTGGAACTAGGCAATTTGGAATTTCCTAAAATTAATTGTGATTTTCCAATGTTGACAAAAAATCTGCCAATTTTTTGGAAATAGTGAAACAGTACTGTGTAAAATTTTAATTTGCAGAAGTCTCTAAAACTATGATAGATAACCAACAAGCTATGATTTAAGGCTGTAATAGTTCAAGTAATAACCAGTTACTTGTTAATATAATTTATAGGAATCAGTAATAGCCTGAGCCGGATCAAAGGTAGTGAACAAATAATAGAGCAGGAAAGGGCAATTTCAGGTAGTAACTCTTTCTTTCATGCACTATATGATTATTGTATGTTTGTGTATGTCATCTTCTATAAGATAAGTATAGTGTCTTGAATAGGCATATTAGCTTGGTTGTGGTCTAGGATCCAATAGAGGCACAGAGTTAAGTTAGTGTTGCAAATAGTCATTTGGCCTTGGATAGTGTGCACACAACATTCTATCATTTCACATAACATGGTGCATGGCATATTTATTTTCACATTGTATATGTCTGATTGTATGTTACTACTGAGATTCTTTAAATCTCACCCTTTCTATAAATGTAAAAATTTTTCAGTAGCAGATAGCGGCTCAGGGGGCAGAATCGTAATTACCGACAACAAAAGGTTCCAGATGAGCACAAGAGGAGTTGTTGGTTATCTGAAGACCTTTTTATATTTTTAAGGTCTGTAATTATTTTGTACGAACCTCTGTGGGGAACTCATGTATTATAATCGTGCAATATTTGTTTAATAATATCAATATATTTTTGCTATTCCTATGTGTCCTCCGAACTGCTTAATCTACTATGCCAATTCTATTTAGCCTATAGCAGTCTAACTATTGTGTGAGCATTATTTTATTTGAGTTATGGAGCATTAGAGCTTTGACCCATATCCGAACATGAATCTGCTCTGGTGTGCAAGCCTTTTCTCTCTCCTAATTTTCCTTTGTTAGTATCAGAGCTAGATGATCTTGAGGTTATGATTATTCTTCGTGAATATGTGTGAGATATAATTTGTACAAGCTCATCCATCTTCTTCGACGCACAAGACACCAAACCATGGTCAGACTGAGCTCCCAATTAATCTTCCTCCTCTTCAGCTAACAAGTTGAGAAATTAGGAAAATACTTACTATAAAGATGATGATATACATTTCTTGTCTTAGATGGTATGACAATAAGGTGTTCTGACTATGCAACAAAGTTGCTTACAGCTCCGTCCACTATATGTGCATTTGAGGTGGGCAACGGGAGGGCATGTTTAGAATCGATGGCCATCTTTAACTCCAACCTTAAACGATTCTATTGGAGAGGTGAGTTGTGAATCATGTTCTCCCCCTGTATGTTATGCCCTTAGCAACTGTATGCCACTTAGGGCCATCTGCTATACACTCAACCTATACTTCATCCTAAAGAAAGAGAAAATATAATTAGTGCAAAGAAAAAATAAATAAAGCATAGGATTTCGGCATGAGTTATACTACCTCAGGTAGAGTCTGAGAAGGGAATGTGGAGCTATCGTTGCACCTGGGGTATAGGCCATTACCTACTTCCTTGCTATGTCCTGGCTCATAAATTGATAATAAAACTTGTTGTGCTTTAACCTACTGCTTCAGCATCTTAGTCATCTCCACATACTATTGAAGCTTCTGATCATACACCCTTATTGGCCTCTTTCGCTTCCTAAAGTATTCCTTTTTACCAACTCCATAGCCAACACGACACCCTTAAGAGACCACCATGGTCAAGATCCAGTGCCTTTTCCAAGACATTCTTGTCCCCAGGATGCTCGCCTCACTCTACGTCTTGGCTCAAGCTCTCCTGTAGCAAAATAAAAAATTAAATACCTTTTTATATAAAAAAAATCAATTATAATTGAATGAAAATCATCAATACTTACCATTCTTGAGATAAACCTCCTACATACCCCGTGTGGCCTCTATGCACGGGTATGCATTATTCTTCACCCTTTCACAATTTGCCATGCTTAATTCCTGTGAAAAAAAAACAACAAAGATGTTAGAGTTACATGTTACATTAATACAAAAGTATTGTTGAATTTTTATTCTTTTAAATTTAATTTACCTTGAATACTTTATCACATCATGACCGTACAAAAGCAGCCATTCGAGCTATTTGACAACTTTCCTTACCAGTATCAGAATCACTGACTCATTAACAGATTTAGGTTCTAAAAATTATTTCTTTGTCACAAATGACCGGAACAAGCGTAGTATCCTACTAGCCTTCCTGAGCACATAATTCTTCTTGTCGTTATTTATATGGAACCCAGACTACAAAACACACAACTCAACTTGTTAGTATTAAGTACACCAGTTAACAAGATATTATTAACTATGTAGCATATGTTAAAACCGGCTGACACCCAAGAAGGGGGTGAATTGGGTGTAAGATAAAAACTAAGAACTTTGAAAATTTTTTGCTTCTTAGTAAAATCAATAAGTATGAAGGTAATGAATCATAAATCAACAGTTAGATTAAATAATATATGCTGGAAATATAAGAGCTTAGGGAAGAGAATATGCAAACTGTGATTTATCCTGGTTCGGTCCAATTTGTGATGGCTTACGTCTAGTCCCCAGGCTCCTCCTGAGATTTTCAAATCCATTATCTTCTTGTTTAATCCGGGCACAAGAAAAGCGTTTATAATTCCACAAGTTTAGCCGGGTACTTGTGAAACCTTTTACAAATCTCTTATTGAAATACTCCCCCTTACGGCAAGTCTTATGAGCAGAGCAATCTTAAAGACCTTCCTCTCCTACTTACCACCATGTAAGTCTTATGAGCAGCAACCTTCTCTATTGCTTGCACCTGTAAATCTTACGAGCAAAAAGTATTAGCAGCGATTCTCTCAACAGCTTCCCCTGTAAGGAAATCACCCACTCAAGGTCCCTTTACCTTGAGATCAATTTAGAAATATAATTGAAAGTGTTTACAAACTCTCTCATAGAGTAGGTATAATGCTCACTGAAGTATAATATAAATAATCACTCTCTCAATGATAAGTAATATAGAAACTACAGAACAGAGAGTATTTGGGTAGAAGCAGAGGATTCATGTTTCTATCATTTTCCTCATAGTTGCTTGCCGTCTCTATTTTCCATTGACTTTAAATGGTCTCTCATTTATAGTTAATGAAGATGATGACCATTGTGAACATTCATCTATTAGAGTCCCATTACGTCATTTTGACCGTTGAGCACATTTGAATATCTACCCACTATGAAATATCCGTTGCAGATTGGAGCATCCCATTGAAGAGTAGGATGTTTCATTATGAGCTGTATGTCAAATTGTGGAGCGTTTCTGTTTCAGACATTCGTTTATGGGGGGTCAATCTTTTGTCATGGTAGGTAGTTGATACTCAGTGTGTAATGATGCCACTCGCCATAATTGACTCTTTCATTTGAATATGTAATCTCAACGTTAAATTTCCTGTTTCACACTACAAAATGCTTAATCACTAATATGATGAAGTGTTAGTCATGGGTATATTGGATCATTGGTCAAAAACTGAATTTCTGGCTTCTGGGACTCATCACGTTGAGTGACAATATTTGCCATAAATGACCTCCATTCTTGAAGATACAATATAAATGTTTAATCTCCTATTTTACACTTGAAATATATGTTAGTTAACATTTAGGAACAATAACAAGTGAAAACATAATGAATGTATAACATTTAACCACGTTTGGATTGATGGCTATGAGAGTATGAACTTTCTGCTTTTTTGTTCTATTAGGACTTCACTCGAGTGCATGTATGATTTTGCACTATGGAACTGAGCCTCTAGATAACACTGATGACATTTTTATCAAGAGTGTGATTTTGCACTCGCGGATGATGTGGGCCCTCACTTGAGTGCATCAGTATATCTCAGATTCAGGCTTCGTTTCTAGACAACACTTGCAGCTAAATATTCAAGAGTGCATTTTGCACTTCCAAAGTGTTACGTCTTCACTCAAGTACAATATGGCTCACTCAAGTGCATTTCATATTTTCATGTTTTGGCTCCCTCTCGGGCAAACACTTGCTGCTCTTCACTCGCAAGACTCGAGTGCAATCCTTCTCCTCACACGAGTGTTACCAGTCTTGCTCGAGTACTCTTCATGTTTCTTTGGTCATATTTCTTCTTTTGTTAATACTTTCATATTAACACTTTGTAGGACTCGGGTGCAAACCTTCACTTCACTCAAGTGTATTGTCATTCAATCAAGTGTAGTTGAAATACTTCCACTTTACAGCCACTTTTGAACAACACTCACACAAAAATATCAAGAGTGCGTTTTACACTTTCGAAGTGATGTGGGGCCATGATAGACTCAATTTATTCATTTGATTCTAAATATGGAAAATGATGTATCATAAGAATGCTCTTGTCATATGCATTCCAATGCAAAAAGAATCAGCTCCAAACTCCTTGTATTCTGCAAGTTATGATCGAAAGAGTGCCTATTGCACTAGACCGCACAAGCGTCAACTTCTAGAAGGCATAGCTCCTAGAATATAACTTCCAATTAGGTAAATTACCTATCCATGGAAATCTCTTTGAGTTTAGGTTCATATGGCACTGGTTTTATCTCAATCTGATGTGTCATGTGTGAGTTATGTCCAAAATACCGAACTTGTCTTCAAAAGTGACAGTGATTTCTTTGTCATCTTCCATGGATCATATCTCCTTCATCTGAGCTTCTTTCAATGTGATCTTGGTTTACATTTTTCGTGTTGTAAGTCCTCTTTCATATGCCACTAGTTTCAAGCCAATCTGGCGTGCGGTTTGAGATATATGGCAAAAATACCAGACCTCTGTCAGACAGAACAAAAAACAGAGCTGAACAGAGTAGCCCTGACACTCGAGTGTGTACATCCTACACTCAAGTACAACACCTCTGGCACTCAGCTGAAACTCATCTAGAAGTTCCATAACTCATATATAAGCCATCTTAGCTTCGTATTAACCCATTCCAACCATCATTTGATCATAGAAGCCTTCGGTGTCATCATAGAAACCTCCAATATTACTTCTAAGAGCTTGAATCTTGATATTCTCATTAGATCTTGCAATTTCTTGTCTATCAATATCTTTCTTCTTGATTTTCCTCTTGATAATAATTCTCCATAATCCGAGTAGGCAGCTCTTTAACTATCTTCAGTTTCTTTCTTCTTCTTCCTTTTGTTCATTCTCATCAATTCAATCAATTATTTGTATATTTGATAATTTTGTCTTCTCATTCTTCCTCCAGAATTCAACTTAATTAATCTACAAGATATTTCACATTAAACACAGTAATTAGTCAAAGAAATACATTATATAAACTTTTTGCTCTTATCATTTCATATCTATATTTGACATCATCAAAACTAATCATATATAATAGCATCATATCTTGCCGCAATTTCATTCCAGATAGCCTTCTTTAAAGTTATAGGCATATTGCCTTTTGTTGCATACCCGAGGTAGCTAATGAACTTGTTAAATTTCACAACATATTAAATAGACTAAAAAACACAAAAAATCAACTTGTTAACCAGGCTCCCCGAGCACATAATTCTTCTTATTGTCATCTATGTGGAATCTAGACTTCAAAACATACCATTTCATGAACTTGTTAACCAACCTCCCTAAGCACATAATTCTTCTTATTGTCATCTAGACTTCAAAACACACAAATCAACTTGTTAGTATTAGGCATACTAGTTAACAAGATATTATTAACTATGTAGCATTATATCTTACTACCATTTTATCCCAGATACCCTTCTTTATGGCCTTGGTTGCTTTCTTCCTATTGTTCAAAGCAATAGGCATGTTGCTTTTTGTCGTATACCCGAGGTAGCTAAATGAACTTGTCAAATTTCACAACTTGACCTTTCTTGTTCCATTTCACATTAAATTTCCTTTTCTCTCTCTTTATTTTTTGGACTTCCTTCATCACAACAAGACCCTTCCTCAGTGCTCTTTACTTTTGTGCTATAAGTCTTACATCATCATTCAAAGCACTATCGGATGGGTTAGCAGAGGGGGCGAAAGGGTTAGGACCCTCAATACTTAAGCCACTATTGATATCAAATGCTGACATATTAACCTATAATAAATCTTCAAAATTAAAATTGAACTCTTATTCTTCTTCTTTTATATTGAACATATAAATTAAATGAACCCATCCTCTTATAAACTTCAAGCAATATAAAAATACAAATTTGAATAAGCTTCCCTCCTATATTCATGTCACCAAATTTCAATAATGAAGACCTTGTATTATAATTTTCATAAAGTTTCTTGCTCAACTATATCATAAACATCATAACATCTAAATTTCCTATATATAAGAGCAAATAATTCTTGTTTCTTTCAAGTATCTCATGTGAACAAAAGCAAAAATAATAATTGATTTAAATAGTAACTAAGTTATTCTCCACCATCAAAACATTATGCAAATACATAGTTGAAGGAGCTTATTTTCATAGCATTTAATCAAACACCTTAAAGGTACTCAAAATTAATTAATTGGACAAGCATCTCAATTCCTAAGCTAATAACCATAACTTCCAAGCATCCAATCAATATCATGCCTCAAGCAAGACTTACTTCAATCCCTTCTTCCCATAAATCACAGCAGCGAAGAGAAAGAAACAATGATATTACTCATCCCAATCTTTAAAAACATAGCAGAAAAATTAAGCTTACCTGCAACTACAACAAACACCCAAGAGCACAAAAATTGAGTGTTTTGGAAACGCAAAGTCAAGGAACTTGAAGAATTCAACATTTCAATAGATTCAGCAAAATTCATAATAAAATGAACAACAATGCAACTTAAGTGCAAAAATGTATAAAAAAAACATGCCTAAAAAACTCAATACAACCAACAACGCATAAACAGAGCAACAAGCATATAGGTTTTTCTGTTTCGAAGAACCCCAAAACCCATCCAACAAGTATAGAGCATCAATTTCATATCATTAACTCCAGTTAAGGGTAGAAATTTCTCACCTTTATGTGAATCGATGCCAAACTTGCATAGCTTCAATGAATGCCGAACCCTAGAACCCAGAACAAGCCACTAATGACTTCATAGACATGCACATATGTAAGAAAAAGGACAATCCCAATCTTAGCAATAATAGAGAGGAAAATAATGGTAGGGATGTCAAAAAATAGTGGTTAGAGCTATTCGACAAGCATGCTGAGAAATGGTGGAATTTTGAAATTACGTGTAATGTCCTAAATTTTGGGCCTAGGAACTTAGGTCGACTACTAAGCCCAGTTTTGGAAGAGTCCCAAGAATGCCAAGAGATAGAAAGACTCTCAGGGACTATATGATTTAACTCTCTAAGAAGAACATGGTTCTCCAGATAATATAAGGGCTCAGAGGTTGTAGTTAGTCAGAGAAATAGACTGATGCATGTACTTAAGTACATGTGGCACCCTTAAGGTGTAAAAGGCCACTTAACGTCATTTTGAATGGCAAACACAAGTATTTGTGAGCCATATGGGGCCTTAGACTGTGTGATACAGCTCCTCAGGGTAGAGAACAAGTCTTTGGAATATATGGGGGGCTTTGTGGGTGTGATTAGACGGACAAAATACGTCGGTAGAGGTGTGCACATGGCATTTTTAGGGCAGGTACTTATACCCTGCGTTTTTGAAAAGGAAGAAGAGATGAAAGCCATGTGGGTCCCACATGTAGACACTCCGACACACATACTAGGCAATCCCCTAAGGCAGCACATATGGTGCATTTTGGAAGAGAAAGACCTGTATGGCACAGTTCAAGCCCTACATCGATAAAGTAGCTTTATTAAAGTAATTTTATTAAAGTAGACTTAATAAAGTAAGTAATAATTGCACTTACTTTTGTGTTAGACAAATAAGAAGATGACACATGTCCCTTCATCATGAGATTCACTTTTTGACTTTTGTGTTGGCACTCTTATGAGGTGCCACCTAGCATAATAGTCAAGGAAATTCACCGATCTCTGGTCCAGGCACATGATTGACTTTCTTGAGTACTACAAAATGGAAGTTAGAGGAATCCATTAGACCCTACTTCCTTAACAATAAAGTGGGTTAGGACTCAAGAAAAAGAAGTGGACCGGGTTGGTTAAGGACACGTGGGATTTCATAGGCCACATACTTAGGATACTTGTCATAAGATCAACTCAACTCTCTACCTCTTCTCCTTATAATTCGGCCAATACCCCTAAAAATGAAGGAAAAATAGAGAATATAGAGAGAAAATGAAAAAGGAGAGAAGGTGGAGAAAATAGAATAACCAAAGTATTCCGGAGCATATTTCACCTCCGAAATCGTGTTTCTAGCTTTCAAAGTCTTCTCTAATGTTGTTCCTCTCAGTGAGAGCAACATTTCTCCGATTTTGGATTCTTGGTTAGAGGTGTTTAGTTGTTTCTAGCTGGCTAGAGTACTGCCAAAATCAAGAACTGGTTACAGAATCATGTAGAGGCACTATAAGCTTCTATTTGTGCCTAATATCTTGAGGTCTTGTTACATTTTTATGTTGCCCTAATTTGGAAAATAGGGAATGAAGATGATTTTGATGCCACCAATGTATTCTACACAAAAAAATTTGTGGGAATAACCCCTGGTTATGATTTTGGGTAGACTGTATTAAAGATTCTAAAATTTGAAATTTGAGTTGCTTGTGAAATAGTGCTGCCAGAGTTGCATTTTTGACTGGCAGAATGCTTGTGATGAAAATTTTAATGGTCAAACCTTGTATGATGACTATGATATTTTTCAAATTTGAAGTAGATATGATAAGCTTTAAATTGATATATAATATGAGGAAATTGAATTACTACATTAGGCGTTATGAATTTTTGAAGCAAACATTCAAAGCTAGGATGATTCTATAGTAGTGTGAATTAATTAGTGGTTCTGGAAATATGTGCGCGGAATTGAATGAAGGGGATATTTTTCCTTCAAAATAGACTTAATGGGCGACACAAAAATTTGAACCACCTGAATTGTATATTCTAGAAAAATATATAAATTTTCAAAGTTTATTGAAAATTTTGGCAGCTTTTGGATAACTTACGAAATTAAGAAACTTAGGGGAAAATGTAATAAGTGTGAACTCTAAGGGTAAAGATAACCACTTTGGGCTATTGTAGCCACATTGGACATTCATTTGTCATGGCTCTAATGAAGTGGTTATATATCTTGGGTCATGAGATGACAAAGAAGAGGAATGGAAGAATCTTCAAGCAACTTCAATAGTTGGAAGAAAAGGCGACAAGAAGAGGACATATGCCTAAAGGTAGTAAACTTACATAACTTGTGTATTTTATAAGTATGCTTGTGCATTGATGTATGTAATTTCTTTTCTTGATTATGTGATGCATATATGAATGATTGAAGCTCTGTTTCTTTATATGCTATGGCCATGAGTATGATGTATGAAATATTAAATATGCAACTATCTCATTATATTGGCATGAATTTGTGTAAGGCAAGCATGTCATTCATTAAGCATTTATCTTGCATGCTAAGTGGTATTGTTTTGCTATTGAGATTTCCCTAAATCCATCCTCCCTCAATCAACCATATAGGCACGTGAGCACAGAAGAGGAGTGCATGACGATGTGCAGGATAAAGAAGTTGCAGTAAATAGTTGAAGATTAAAGCGAGCTAATCTATTATGTGTAAATTAATGTTTGAAATGGTTAATAGTATAACCTGTATGACTAATGGATTAATATCCTAAGCGTAGTAATTAAACTAGGAATGGGTAATCACTTGGTACAAGCCTATTAGTTAACAAACATTCTGTAAATAAGAGCATATTAATAACTCTGATAGAAATGAATAGAGAAGAGAATCACTCTAATTGAATTGAAAGAAAATATAAGAATCGATGAGAAATAAAAAAGTTGTGAACCACTAAAAGATGCTTCCAGAAGTTTTTGAAATTTTCAGAAAAATCCACTCAACTATAGGTATGAATCCTGTCTTGAAGTTGGGATTTGGAACTACTTTAAGAAGGTGGTTCAAAGTCATTGTGTAAAAGCTCATCTGATTAGGAATGAGAATAAAGTGTTACAATGAGAATAGGATTCAGAAAGGGATTTTAAAGCCTTATATTTCATGGTTTATATTGAAAAACCTTCAAATATATAAGTTTCATAGTGTTTTGATTAACAACCATCATATATTGATATCATATATATAACGGATTTTTATATATCACCATCAAGTAAATATTTAACGATTAAATATTGTCTTATATATATCCCCAAAAAACCAAACTTATATATCATGGTGGTCATATAAAACTATTAAATATTGTCTTATATACTTAACGATTGTTTTCAATAACCATCTATGTCATTCCCTTAAATCTGCCTCTGTATATTTCATGATATTATGAAAAATGTTAAGTATGGAGTGTCAAGTATGGTTGAATCTATAACAGTGAGACTTTAACCATTAAAATGTAGGAGAGCTCATAAAATATAAAGGAAACACATCAAAATCATGTTATGGAGTGCCATTAACGTTGGTCGAAGAAGCTCAAAAACTTGGGTTTTGAAAATTTTTGCATGATCGAGGCCATGGATATATAGAGCTTGAAGATAAGATTAAAATGACACTTAAAACATGTCAAACAGAGTTCAACTAAGGGAGATAAGAAGGAAAACAATTAGTAGGTCACCTTACCACTACTGCTAAAGAATTCAAGATTTTCTCTTGAAATAAAGCTTTTGGATCCAATAAAATCTATAGATTTATAGTTCTTGTTGATACAATTCCACGATACCAAGAACTTGCAAAGTGAAGCTAAAATGAGGAAGATATGACCTTCTAAAGTTTGCGGGTCTTGGTGACCTTCCAGAACCCCAATCATGGGTAAAGATGACTCGGGGTTAAGGTTACAGATGATGGTGTAGCAGTCAACAAGCCACGTCATTAGTCAATTGTAACACATGGCCTAATAAAATGGTGGCACATCAGCATTCAATGCCATATCATGTTGTAATGTCAATGGGCCATATTACTAGCTGACTTGCCAAAGCATCTTGTCATGTCATCAGTCGACGTCATCATTAACTTGACATGTCTGCCACATCATTATTGACCAATCAAATTTTTTATTAAAAATAATTTAAGATTTTTTGAAGAATTTTCCATAAAGCTTGAGGGCTAAGTGGGGGCCACTTGTTGCCACATGTTGATACCATGCTAAAAAAGATAGTACGTGGAACTTGGAAAGCTGGCTCGTGTCACTGTTGGTGATTATAAGGCTGTGTATGGATAACACGAGCCACAATTGAGAGTGAAATTCATTGGAATATTTCAGTTGTTCAGGATTTTTTATCTAGACACCTACTAAGAGCACTTGTTTGCACGTGAGATCTTTGTTTGAGACGTGGTTTGTTCTTAAAAATCCCTACATTTGAGATCTTTAGTTTGAAATGCAATTTGCTTATGTTTGAAGCAAGTTTAGATCTAGTTTAGGTCAAGAAAGTGTTTATCTACACCTGGAGATTCCTAAAAACATTAAATTTGAGTCTATTTTGATTCCTTTTGTTTTTGGAATAAGTTGGCATAACCACTAAGAAGATTTTAGCTACAACATACAATTAATGTTGAAATATTCTTTTAATGTGAAGTTATTCAAATAGGTTTTTGAATACAAGATCCTATCCAATCTTGACTTAAACTCTTAGAAATAAAACCTGAAACTTACAGCAACTTGAACTAATTAACAAACAATGAGTCCTCCCAAGCTTCCAACCATATTGAATCTATTGGGGTTGAAGTAGTGACTTGTTAGCCAACCTTTTCACAAATGTTGTGACAAAGGACAAGATAGGAAAAGATGCATGAATCATCTCAACCAATGAGAGGTATGCTACAAATACTTCCAAATGAGTAGATGTAAACATGGCTAAGAGGAGATGAGCATTGTAGCATGATGCTACATGAGTTTATATGGTAAGAAGGGGCTATGAGAGGAGGAACACAATTAAAAGACAATAAAATAAGGCAAATTTTTATGTATCTTGAATGTTCTTTTCACTAAATTTATGGTTAAAATTTGTGTTTATAATTGAATTGAGTACATCTCTTTTGTGATGAACATTCTATAGTTATTTAAATGTTATGTTATTATCTTGTTATAACTTCTTTTGATTCAGTGGGAGCTTTTGGAACACATTTAGAGACCTTAAAGGGATGTGTTCAAAAAATATTATGGTTAAAGGGTGGTAATCTAACTAGTATGAGAGGGATGAGAGAAAACATAGGTTTCTCTTGAACATGAAACTAGTGAACTTATTATTTAATTATCTAATGTCTTATTTAAACAAATGTGATTTGTATACCATAATTGTCTAAGTGTCCAAATTATGACTAAGCCCATTTGACTAAGCTTATGAAGATAAGCTTAATAGAGATATCAAAGGAGCTAGAAATTCCCAAATATCTTGTATTTGGGAAGAATAAGATGTCAGGGGCATCCTACCAACTAATCTTCACCATGTAGAGGCTAAAACACCTTGAAGGAAATAGAAGCATATGCTATCAAATATAGAAAGAACAAGATTGCTTAGATTTATGATGATATACTCATATGAGCAATATAACTCTATCCAAGCTGTGTGGATATCATTGGAAGATGCAATTGACAATCTTCTTCTATAATGTTAAAACTAAGTGAAGTTTTAACATAGTATACGAAGTCCTAACATGTCGTTTAGGCAACACTTGAGGCAAATGTTAAACTAAGAAGTTAAGACAAACAAGCTAAGTTCTTTCTAACAAACAAGTGTATATTGTGACAAGTTGTCTCCCAGAGAGTGGGAGTATGTGAAAGCAAATATTACTCAAGATAGGAAAATTGTAAGCTTCAGTAATATGGTTTACCATATTAAACTTGAGCTTGAAAGACTAAAGGATAAAAATTTCATCACCTAGATGAACTTAGCTAAAGAGTGGGAGTATTCATCCTCCAATCTTAAGTCCTAAAAAAGGGGTAAGAAACCTATATAGCAAACTTGATTTATAGGAAGTCAAAAATGGTTTCTACAAAGATGAAAGGTTGAATCGATAATTCTCTGAGGGTTATAGAAAAAACAAACCACATGAACAGTGCATGATTCGCAGAAGCCGATGGCTTCATGTTGGGTAAAAGTAAGAAAGAGAATCAAAGGATTAGGACATGCATGAATAAATCACCTTGAATCACTTCACATAATATGGAACTAATAAAGTCACATCATATTTATCTCTTTAGTTAAAAATCGATGGGATTGTGACTCTAAAATCTTATATTGGATTTGATATTTCCTTTTTGTATTGATATAGCAATTACATTTTCTTACCACAAGTATACATTGACACAAGAATGATCGAACTAGCAAAAGAGGACTTCGCCAAGTAATGTGTGTAAAAAGGTGAATATATCCTTACAAGTAGTTGAGAACTTAGCCTAACTAGCAAGAAAGACAAGGAAACATTTTGAGTTAGTCTAACTAGCAAGGAATGTAATGCCCCAAATTTTGATTGAGTGTTAATGACTTCGAAAGTGTATGTAAATAATGTTAAATAACACTTTTAGAGAATATAATATGAGTTATAGCTTGAACGAGCAGTAATCAGTGCCCAAACCTATAATTAAGTGTAATTGTGTTGTTAAAGCTTAAAATGAAATTCAAGAAGAGGGAAGAGCGTATGAAATAGAGAAAGAAATGAGAAAAATATGTTAAGTGATGATTTAGTAAAAATTTCCATAGTCAGGGGCAAAATTTAAAGAATGGAAAATTTACCGACCAACTGGTCAGTAATTGATAAAGAAATTAATTACTAGCTAATGGATTTGGTTAGTGTGACTAATAGGAAGAATTGCTTGTGTTAAGATTTCAAGAGATGGTGACATGTGGCAATTAGTGATCAAGCATGGTGAGAGTTGGTGGAAGACAAGTCAACTTAAGCATATTTTATTCTTTCTCTTCCCTCTCCCTCTCTCCATTTCTGTTTTGTGTGTGTGAGGAGGAAAAATTTTCTCATCATCATCTCACATTTTCTCTCTCTCTCTCTCCAAGTTCTTGTGCGCCATTTTTGAAGAAGAAAGAGAAAAGAAAAGCTCAAGATTTAGGTAAAATCTTGACCTTGAATGCCAAATCTCCTTCTATAAAGTTGTTCCTCTTGTTGAGAGCTTTCATTCTATGTTTTTAGAGTTCCAAGAGGAGGTTTCTTTTTGTTTGAGAAAATTTGGAGATTGAAGAATCAATAAACAAGTTTGGGAAAGTGAAAGCTATCTTTTGGTATATAGGTTGTGGTTGTTGGTTGAGCATTGAATTTTTGGGATTTGCCCTAATTTTAGTGTGATATTGGATTGTGAGAATTGCATGATGTGTTGTGATGGAAATGGTGTTTGGTTGTGTTATTTGAACAATGAAATTAGTTTGAAGTCTTGAATTTGGAATTTGGCAACTTTGGGTTTTTTGTTGAAATGTGTCCCAAAGTAGAACATATTAAAGGAATGAAAATTTGGTTTTTTTTGTGTTTCCATTGGATTCCTTGTGGAAAATTGTGTGGAAGTAGTATTGGTTGTGAATTTTGGAACCATTGGAAACACATGTTGAAAATTGGAAAATTCTATCAAGTGAAACTCTATGCTGGGTAGTTGGTTTGTATGTACGTTTTGAAATAGAAAATGGTGTCAAACAATTATGAAATTCTCCTTATTTGTAGTAGACATTTCAAGCTTTCCAATGACATAAAGTTTGTATCATTTTGATGTGTGTGGTAAAGGTTATGAATTTCCAAAGTTTGATGTTAAAACTGGAATCAATTCTGGAATAGCAGGAGAAATGTCGAATTATGCATCTTTGTGATTATATCCAGCATTTATTCATATTTTTCCTATAAATAGGACTTAAATATATTTCTATTGGCTTTAGAATCACCCCCTTTCGAGTTTTCCAGAATTAGTTATGATTTTTTGAAGTTCAGCCAAGAAACCAAAAATTTCCTTGGCTGTAGCCAGAGGTTCTTGGCCGCAGCCCAAAACTTTCTCGGCAATCTTTGGCCGTAGCCAGAATATCTTGGCTGTAGCCAAACACTCTCTGAGCTATTTTTGGCCGTAGCCAGAGATTTCTTGGCCGCAGCCAACCCCTATTTCTAGCACTTTGATATTTTGAAAAGTGGTTTCTAACCTAGTACTTCCCAATCCTTTTAGGCTATTGTTAGAGACTTTCATAGCTACCTAAGGGACTTTAATGATAACTAAATCTAAGTGTTTTGAAGATATTTGAGTATTGGGATAAGTGATAATTCTTCATCCTTAATTATGATTCTAGGATTTGATACTTGCCCTACCCACGAGAGACCATTGCTATAGTAAGCTCGGAAAGACCAAGGTAGTGACCTTTCTCTTATGTTGTGTATGATACATTGTATGCATGACTTATCATTGAATTGTTATTCTGAAATATGTCCTATGAAACCTTACCATTGTAAAACATGTGGATGTGAAATATGCCGCTGTACATTGCAGCATGAGCATTACGGCGTGAGTAGTCATAGGGGGTGATGCACGTCACACCTACCTATGCCGTTGTAATTGCTGTTGTTGTGTTGTGGTATTGTGAATTGCCCACTGTTGAAAAACATGCCAGTGTAGCTATGTTGTTGTGAAATATGTCATATGGAACCCTGCTGTTGTGAAACATATTGATGTGAAATATGCCTTCGTGCATTGGCTCGTGATCAATACGGTGAGAGTAGTCATAAGGGGTGATACACGTCACACCTACCCCTACCATTGTAATTACCGTTGTTGTGTTGTGCTATTGTGAATTGCCTACTATTGAGAAATATGCCGGTGTGGCTATATTGTTGTGAAATATGTCATATGGAACCCTGCTGTTGTGAAACATGCTGATGTGAAATATGCCGTCGTGCATTGCAGCGTGAGCAGTAGTAAGGGGTGATGCACATCATACCTACCCCTGCCACTGTAATTGCCATTATAAATGATGTTGTTTTGTTATTGTGTTGTGATTTGCATACATGCTTTGTGGTTGTGCATACTATGAGTGAATTGTTACTACTGGGATTCTTTAGAATCTTATTCTTTCCGTTGAACAATCTTCGGACAGGATAAGTGGTTCCAAAGAAAAGCAAGTGATGAAAGGCGGTTAAAGTCCTAGTTTGGGGTTTTACATTTTGGGTAGTTGGTTATCATGCTAATACTTATTGGTTATTTTGTTGGGGAAAATGTGTATATGCTGTGCATATTGGAATAGTTTCATGTAATCTCCTGTTTGGAAAGCTGTAAATAGGCGAATGTTCCTTGTAAACCCTTAGATGATTTAATGGAACCCAAGTGTGTCGGGAAATTGTTGGATACACTCTGATATGTATGAATGAAATCAAACTGCGTAGGCCAATTGTATTCTTGAAATGTAAATGTGAGACCATGTTGAATAGGTTTTGAAAATGTTTTTGAAAAACCTGTTTTGGGGATGGAATTTTTAATGAGTTTCGAATTATCTTCTGATCTCTAATTCTACGAAATTACGTAATTATGAACTTAATTGCGGCCTTATATGGAAGGGGGTTACAAGAAAGACAAGGAAATATTTTGAGAAGATATCCTCTGGAATTAGCAGGCTATGACATTTGTGAAACAATAAACATGAGGGCATAACATAGAGACTAGTATTTCATTAATGTCATAGATGTTTACTTGAAATATGATTATGTTTACCTAATTTTTGGTATGTGTGAGGCTATTAAATAATATCTCAATTTAGTTAGGAATTAGTTAAACTAAAAGGCTAAGAACCTTTTGAACTAATAAAGGTTAAGAACACCTATTTAATCAGTTAAAGATACTCTATGGACAAGAAAGGGATTATTAAGAAACTATCAATCCCTATCAACACAGTAGAGTTGTTGAAATAGAGAGATAGACCTCTCCTATACATGGTTAAGTAAATAATAGCATAAGTGAAACTATCAGTCGTGTTGCCAGATAAACTCATAGCTATTTTCTTTATCCGTAAGTTAGTCACAACCATGCCCTATGAGTTATAGATAGGCCTTAAACTAAGCCCAAACACCTTAAGACGATAAGTGTCAGCAGCTTGTATCCATAATTCCTCCTATGGATACAGAAGATTGAGGCTAAGGTATAAAAGGAATATCTTTATAAGATGACCTAAGAATTCAAAAGGTAAAAGTAATGTCTTTGTGAGATGACCTAAGAATTCAAAATGATATGTCTATATTAGTAAAAATAATGATGGTTCATTAATTGAGAGAGAACCAAAAGACACAACATTCATACAAACCATGTTTCCTAGTAGGAAATGAGCATTGATTATACCAAATCTCTTTATGGGATTAACAATGACAAGGAATAAGAAAGTATTCCTTAGTTCACTAATCCTAGTGGGATGGTTGAGACCATTTTCACAAAAATATACAAAATGAAAGTGGTAAGAGGTAAGTTATAGGAAGAATACCTCACCAATACATAGGAGGAGAAACCTATGAAATCTACCTCAGTGTAAATCGTCACTCAACAGATGACGATAAGGGGATAGATTCCTAATTTTCTCACGATAAGCCAATATAACAATAACCACCACCACAACAACATATTAACTAAGAGGAATAAATTTCTTCAGATTACCTCTTGATTCCTAACTTTCACTCTTTAGGCATCAACTTCTCCCTCTTAAACAAGTTAGGAAGCTTAAACACTTGAAATCACCAAACTTTCCTTAGGTTTTTGCCTCTTCTTGCTCTCTTTCTCTAAGTTCTTCCAAGTGCTTCTCTCCCTCTCTCTTTTGTGTATGTGGCATGAAAATGGAAGAGAAAAGATGAAGATGGGCTCTTAAAAATATCTTCACATCTCTCTATTTAATAAATATTTGTTATATTATTTTATTAAGTTTTATGACAACTTTTTTGTTTAACCTTATCCCTTCATAAAATTGGTGTCATAAATTCCTTGACTTTGAACCATATTCCTTCATTTCATTAAGCTCAAGCATATGCCACTTTTGGTCCAAAATAGACCAATTGGGTTTCAATTCCATTAGTCAAATTATATGTACAAGAAAATGCTATTTTAATCCAATTTAAACATGTGTTCTAACTTTGACAATTATAATTAAATCCCTTGTGTTAAAATATTAACACTTGGCATACTTATGAGCCAAATAATTATTTTTCCATCCTATTTCTTCATTCCACATTTTACACGATTACCATCACATTGTTTTTTCCATCTGTGAATTTGTAACAATTCTGGCATATTTTCTGCCCAAATTATGAAAAATCATAACTTAATTTATAGATACCGAATTGGAGTGGTTCTAAAGGATTTAGAACCCTTATTGAGTCTAGTTTCAAGGAAAAATATATTCTTTAACTAATTGTGGCACAAAATTCCCCTAATTTTATTTTTGGATGATGTTCCAGAAATTTTCCAGTTTTTCTAGCTAAATTAAAAAATTCATAACTCTTTGTATATACTTTTAAATGATCCATATGACCTATCAAATTAAAGCTTATGATGTCTACTTTCACCTTGTAAAATATCATAATTTTTGGACATCATTTGTTCATTCAAAATCCCAAGACAATCTCACTGCCTTACAAGGAATTTTCACTGATAACATAATTATATTCTCCAAAATTCACCTTTCCATTTCATTAAATGCCACAGACGTTTACAAGGAATATTGGGTAATAAAATTTGGGTGTTACAGTTCACCTCCACTTAAATTTTTTCCCCGAAATTTGCTACACTTATATAGCCATAAACTTCAGGTAACGCTTTCTCATATTCAGTTCTTTTTAATTATATCAATACTTCAAATCCTGGTGGTCGCAGTATAGCACTACAGTCACACCATAATGGTACGTCTCCAGTTTTTTTGTGCAACACAATTGCAGCTAACTTAAGATCATGTGTGGGATACTAATTAAATTTGTTTTTCATAAGGCTTCCATCCTCTAAATGCATAAGCTAATACATGGCCATACCGCAATAAAACAATTCTCAATCCTACCTATTGGCATCAACAAGGACAATAAAGGTCTATAGTAGATATGGGATTATCAATAACAGTGCTGACATTGATTTCGTCTCAGCTCAATAGAGCCCTTTGCCCAGTTACGATCCTACAGATAATGTTGAGTTTTTCAGGTTAACATTGTCAAAAGCAACACTATTATGGAGAAATTTGGTATAAACTTTTAGAAATATTCAGTAAGACCCAGAAAACTACGTATTTTAGAAATAGTCTTTGTCCTTTTCAGTTTAGTACTCCTTCCACCTTGCAAGGATCCCCTGAAACTCCTTGTGAGAGACTATATGGCTCAAAAGTCTAACTTTTGAAAGACAAATCCCATATTTACTTACCACATTAGTTGGATCCTAGTTGACCTTTGTAGTAACACACAATCGTTCATAGAGAATGCTATAATGTATATGCCTTGCACTATATAATGCAATATTATACTAACACATAACTCAGTTCAGTTGGAAATGTGTTTAGAACCAATCACTTTTGCAACCCCTACACATTCCATACCTCAATCCTAGACTAGGAATATCAGTGTACTCATAGGCACTGCCTGTAGGCATTATTCATCAGTGTACCTAAAGGCATTGCCCGTAGGCATTATTCATCACTGTACCCGAAGGCACTGTGTATCATACATATTACAGAAGATCGCATATAAAAAACATATAAATATTCACATAGTGTATAAAGGATAGAGTTACTACATTAGCCTTTCCTAGATAATATTGGATTTCTAATCTTCCCCTAGTCTGTGTTCTGCTACCTCTCTCGCAGCTCATTATTATGATCCTTGATCATTGATCCGTGTTTGATATTCTACTAACATGTCGAAGATTTACTATATTGGGTCAGGTTCTAGCTTCTTGACCCGGCCTAGCATCTATACCTCTTAGCCTTACCATCTTTGTGTTTAACTATACCAGTTCCTGGCATGTTTGAACTTAAATCATTTTGGGTGATTTCAAATTTTTATGGAATCAAAACTTAATAGTTGGTTCCTAGGTTATGGATTACTTAGTAACCCTTCAACTTATACCTTTCATCATCTCATTTGTCATCAACTGATCGACTCCTAGTATTGCCTCATGTTAGTGGAATAGCAAACAAATCAATTCTGTCTCTCATTCATCAAAAAGTTTTCACCTCAATCAATCCTTTACAGAAACATTTTATGATCATAATGTTTCCCTATACTAGGCTTAACAGCTGCAACCTTTCAAAATTCCTTTCTGCAAGGATTCATGTCTGTAAGAATCTTATTCCTGTGTGTCCAGAGGCCCTAAGACCTAAGGGACTAGTATTCCTCAAGGTTTTAGAAAGGTTGAGGAAAATGATTTCCAATCTATGTGATGTTAGGGTTTTAGATTTCATGAGAAACCTAACAGCTGAGTTAGAGACCCTAGGCTGTATGATATTACACGCCAGATACATTATAGTATTCGGGTAATATCTTTAAAAAATTACTGAAGGTTCAATACTATTCACAAGGTTCAAACATCTATCATGGAACAAAACCATAGTATAGCTATTTCACATTTTGACCTAAGCACTATGTCAGCTTAGATCTGGTTCAAGCTTATTCTCAACCTTCAGTGTTATCAGTTTAAATCCTCTAGGATCGACATACGACATAATCACCACGCATCATGTATCACCGTATATCATTCCTACATACCTTTAAATCCACAGTGTTACTAATGATCATTACTTAGCATAGAAAAACCTTAAAACATTTACTATACCTCAAATTTCCATAACCCCATCAAATGGACCTTTCTGGGCAGTATTTTCCACGACAGAACTATCTTAATCTAAAATCAATACTTACATCATCATTATCTCTATATGTCTAAGTACCCTTTAAATCATCTAATATAAATGATCATTAGTCATAGAGAAACCTTAAGACAATCACTATTCCTCAAGTCTCCATGACCCTATCAACTCACTTCCCAGGAGGTCACCCATCCTAGGATTTCCCTGGGTTGAGCCCGCTTAACTTTCATGTACCCATGCCCAAATACAGATACCGACTTCCACTACTTCCGGTCACCAGTACCCCATGACTGCCCTCACCTCAAAAGATGTGCCACTATATCCGGTCACCAAAATATCAAGTATGGACCGCACATTGGCCTTGATTGTACTTGCTTCCTCAGATTTCACAATATCCTTGGACCATTGTTACTCCGGTATTGCTATACTTACTACCCTCAGGTATTCCCTAACCTTTTAGGGCTGATTTATATAAAAGGGGTTGTTTACTTTTCTAGTACCCCCATTCGGTGCGTATATGCTTTTATCATGTAATCAGGACCTTATCAGTGTACTAGCCTATAGCCAAAACCACTGCATTTACTCTAAGCAGACAATTTCTGTAGCCAAAATCCTTGATTTGATACCAAAATGTCACACCCTTACTTATTTTGACTAACAGTGGAATATTATTGTGTGGTTCGGCGAGCAACACAAAAATAACATAAATATACTAATATTATGTGCCTGATTACAAAACTCCCATTAGGGGTTCATAAATGTTAGTTACAATCAATATAGCCATACAGGGCTACTAGGGTGTCTAAACCTGTCCCAGTGAAATGGAGACATCTTCCTGTCGTCGTTCGACCACTGCATCCTCCTGTATATTTCTCTTCTCTGATCTCTGCATATCTTCTGTATTCACCTGTCTAAATTATTGGTAGGGGAGGGTGAGATTCCAGAGAATCTTAGTAGGAAAATAGTACTAATATGCATGTAGGATAAGTGCTTAATGCATGACATGCTTGCATTACATAAACTCATGCTAACACAATGACATATATATGTACTCAATGTTTCAAATAATATACTTATGACCATAGCATAATTAGAAATAGAGCTTTAATCATTCATATATGTTTCACATAATCATTCAAAGTAGACACATGCATTAATACACTAGCATAAATATCAAATACATGCTGGAGAGGTAAGTTCCCTACCTTAATCACCTTTCCCTGATCCTCAAATAACGTGCCTTATAATGCGTTCCACCGACTAGCTCTCAACTTGGTCCTAAAATGTCAAATGTATAAAAATTAGGTTAAAACCCATTCATGTACCACTTTATCCACTTCCATAGTGTTTATTATGGTTATATTAGCCTATTGTGAAAATTTACCAAGACGCCCCTGAGGAACTGACCCAGCCCCACCGTACCCGGCGTGACCGTACTTTTTTTGAAATTTTGACTAGGGCTATTCTGACATATTTTCACCCAAGAAATCCATTTCTGGACTCAGAATTACCAAATTCACTACAAATGATAAAAATGCCCTGGCAGCCCTTATTTAGGGTTTTAGGGCTATTTTTGCAACTTCACATTTTAAGGCTTTTCTCACAAAGTGTTCAACATCAACCCTACACAACTTTCCCTCCTGAACATAATGGAATCATCGAATTAATGAAATTCAAACTCTAACCCTTATATCCAACCTTGGCTGAAACCTATTCCAAGAAAAGAGAAAATGCAATGTTTGTATTTTAACCCTTAAAGCTTGCTCCTTTTCACTCCTAATCACTTGCTTAACCATTTAAACACTAATTGACCATGATTTGAGGAAATTTGGGTAACATAACCCTTTAGGGTTTCACTTCCCAAAGTTTTCAAAATCAAGAGAAACAACCACAAATCAAGCCAATATCAACAATAACCACCACAACAACAACATATTAACCAAGAGGAATAAATTTCTTGATATTACCTCTTGATCCCTAACTTTCTCTCTCTAGGGCGTCAACTTCTCCCTCTTAAACCTTGAAAAATAGCTTGCTAAATATGGTTTTTCATGGAGGAGAAGAGATTAGAAGAGAGGTTACACAAGTTAGGAAGCTTAAACACTTGAAATTACCAAGCTTACCTTGGGTTTTTGCCTCATCTTGCTTTCTTTCTCTAAGTTCTTCCTAGCTCTTCTCTCCCTCTCTCTTTTGTGTATGTGGTGTGAAAATGGAAGAGAAAAGATGAAGATGGGATCTTAAAAATGTCTTCACATCTCTCTATTTAATAAATATTTGTTATATTATTTTATTAAGTTTTATGACAACCTTTTTGTTTAACCTTATCCCTTCATAAAATTGGTGTCATAAATTCCTTGACTTTGAGCCATATTCCTTCATTTCCTTAAGCCCACGCATACGTCACTTGTGGTCCAAAATAGACCAATAGGGTTTCAATTCCATTAGTCAAATTACATGAACAAGAAAATGCTATTTTAATCAAATTTAAACATGTGTTCCAACTTTGACATTTATAATTAAATCCCTTGCCTTAAAATATTAACACTTGGCATACTTATGAGCCAAACAATTATTTCTCCCTCCTATTTCTTCATTCCATAATTTACACAATTGCCTTCACATTGTTTTTTTCATTTTCAGATTTGTAACAATACTAGCAAATTTTCTGCCTGAGTTTTGAAAAATCATAACTTAATTTGTAGACATCGAATTGGAGTGATTCTAAAAGGTATAGAACCCTTATTGAGTCTAATTTCAAGGAAAAATATATTCTTTAGCCAATTAGAAGCACAAAATTCCCCGAATTTAATTCTTTGGATGCTATTTTTGAAATTTTCTAGTTTTTCTAGGTAAAATTCAAAAATTCATAACTCTTTGTATATAGCTTCAAATTATTCATATGTAAAATATCATAATATTTGGACATTATTTGTTTATCCAAAATCCCAAGAAAATTTCCCCACTTAACAGGAAATTTTCATTGACAGCATAATTATATTCTCCAAAATCCACCCTTCCATTTAATTAAATGCCATAAATGTTTACAAGGCATATTGGGGATTAAAATTTGGGTTGTTATAGTGTGCTTTAAATCTGACCGAGTAATTTTCGCTATAATAACAAGTTTAGTCTTGAAATTACATCAAGATGATATGAAAATTGCTTTCCAAATTGAGAATTGGATGATGAACTCTACATAAAGCAGCTTGAGGGTTTCTTAGAAACAATAATCCAGGTAGTAGTATATGAGGTTTTATAAAGTGAAAGCCTCGCTAACTTTCATATAATTGAAGAACACTACATGAGTGCCAAACAGTGTTGAGATGATTTTTTGAAAAGTCATCCTTTGTTTAAATGACACTTGTTTAGCTGAAACAAATTTCAAGGGAGTTAATGGAATAGAGCATTAGATTTATCCTTGAATTTTGAGTAGAAAGATCATGGGTAGAACAAAATATATCGTGAATGACAAGATAAATGGAGATTTCATAGTTGTTGCTACCTAAGACATATACAAGTTTGACCGTTGAAGCATCTCAATATGCTAAATTGCAAACCCTTAAACACCCCTAAGTCAAGCGTATACAACCCTGGAAAAGTTACATGTCCTATGAGGAATCCAACATAAAAAAGGTGGATAAAGTCCCATAGTAAAAATATGGTTAGTAACATGAATGTACACATCGGTGTATAAGACCAAGTACATTTTGGTCAGACTTGGAAACTATTTTGGTCTAGCTGTAAAAATGATTGTGAGAGGAACCATGGATTAAGTAGTTAAGGCAATACTTTATTTGAAATAATACTCTAATACAAGACCTAGGAAAATGATAATGGAATAAAGAAATAGATAGTGTATATTTGTCATCCATGGAAATAAAACATAGAGCATGTTCTGCCATAATTCAAGGAACCATATTTAGAGAAGTTCCATGAGTAACTAGGAATGAATGGTGGATAAAAGGATCCAAATGACAACATCTTATGATGTGGATCCTAAGTATAATAGCAAGGCTAAATATTCATTTGATGCATCTCTATGAGAGATGTGTTTTTAGAGAAGGAAAGCAACTGTTTAATGACCTTCTACTGACAGAATATTGGTAGATCCCCTTATTTTGTCTGGAGCTTGATATTCATTAAGTTAGTGAAGATTATAGGGCACAAATAAAATATAAGGTCTTGAACATCTTTTATTTGAAGAAAAAAGAAATAGTATGTATGTTATGAGTAAACATAAAGGCATACAATTCTGTATGTTGTACAAGTTAGAAAATGTTGGTTTACTCACACAAACAACCGTCTTCCCACATTTCATAGGGGATGAGAGGGTAAGATGAGCAAATGATCACCATGAGATGGTTAAGTAGAATCTTTGCATTTGAGTTGCCTTTAGTTAAATTGAGAAGTGATCCATATGTATATATAAACATAGAAAATGGATCAAAGAATGAATACAGATCTGTAGCTAGGCAAAGAACTCTTTTTCACAAATGAGATGGCAAAAGAGTTATTGTGAAAAAGGCTTTGTTTCGATTGTTGAGTACATTTTGGAACTTATATATGTATGGTGAAAGGAAAAGAAATGGGTGTACACCACAAATTTATCACTATAGCATGTAATTCATACTGCATGTGCTAGAGCGCTAGACTGCAACATGGTATGTAGATGTAAGATCCCTGGTTCACTATGGTGTGGATCCCTGGTTCACTATGGTGTGCGTCCCAGGAAGAAAAAAATCCCTCCATGATGCCCTTTAAGACTTAGGCAACATCATGAAAGCTTGGTTTAGTATTAGCTACTTTAGCTGAAGCTCTATGATCACACACAATTCAGTCAGATGAATGAAAACTAGGGAAGCGACTAAATTAAGACAGACTAATGTTTAGTCAAAAAGGAAGGTTTCCTCCTAGATACATGAGTCGTGCTAGTATCTGTGGTCAACCACTTACTAGTTCTCTATGTAGCTTGTAAATGCAGATACTATGCACATGGAAGGCAATTTAAGTTAATTAACATATTAACTCGAGAGGGATTAGACATGCCATGAGTAATCTATATTTGAGAATATGGGACATCTTGGACAATAAATAGATGGTTCATAAATATATAAAGGGTGTCCTCAGATATTGATCTGATATGAGGGATTTTTAATATCACAAGCACTCAATTTTTGAAGACATTGTGCCTACCTGGTCACGACAGATGCCAAGAATAAACCTATTAGTTCATCCTTTCACCCAAGAGGCAGGTGAATTAGGTGATATTAAAACTTTTCAACTTAAAAACAAAACTTAAAGAAGAGAGTTGAGTTAGAAAGATGTCACTCAAGGCAGACACAAGAGATTTATACTAGGTTGGACTTGTTGAAATTTGAAGGAATATAAGGATGCAGAGGGAATAAGAACCTCTGAAATATTATTATGAATCCATGAATAAAAGAGAATACATTTGGGCCTTTATATAGCCAAAAATATAATCTAACTTAATCTAGTCAAATAAAAAATAAATCAAAATAACTAAGATATAATATTAAGATATAATATTTTAATATATAATATCAATATCTAATCCTAAGATATAATAAATATTAAATAATAAAATCAAACCTAATAATAAAATAATAATAAATCTAAATATTATGAAATATCTCTAAAATATTATCCAACATTCCCCCTTAAGTTGGAGAGTAGATATCCATTATTCCCAGCTTGCCTTACAATCCTTCAAGCTTAACTC
This sequence comes from Inga oerstediana, assembly GCA_963210345.1. Classification (NCBI taxonomy): domain Eukaryota; kingdom Viridiplantae; phylum Streptophyta; class Magnoliopsida; order Fabales; family Fabaceae; genus Inga; species Inga oerstediana. Next base: position 31,548,476 of record OY723408.1, read on the forward strand.
TGCCCAGTGGTTTTGTCATAGCGTCTATAATATGGTTTGCATATCATGTGTGGCTTAAACTCATGATGCCTTCTCCTATCTTTTCTATAATAAAGTGTCTATTTATCTCAAAATGCTTTATTATATCACCATATACTAGTTTATTGACTATTTCAATACTAGCCTTGTTGTCACACCAGAGCTGCAATGATCTTTCATGTGGGATTCCCAACTCGTTCAATAACCTGATGACCCAAATTCCTCCACATATTGTATCATTAATAGCTCTTAACTCTGCTTTTACACTGCTTCTTGACACCACAATTTGTTTCTTGCTTCTTTACGTAACCATATTTCGCCACACTTATATGCAATACCCTAAGGTTGACCTCTTATTCTCTCTATCCCATGCATGGTCTGCATCAGTGTAGATTTTAATGTTTCTGTCAGTGCCATTCTTAAAGAAGTTCTTCTACCAGGATTAAATTTCAGATAGCTCATAATTCTTGATATAGCCTCCATGTGGGTTTTGTAACACCATACCTAATTAACCTTAAGCTTAACGTGATTTTCAAAAATTTCTTCAAAGATGACCTCAAAATAAGTTCCTCAAATTAACAATCTAAAATAAGTAAAAAGCATTATAGGTCCTCAGTCGGCTATCAAACAAGTGCAGTTATATATTCTAAGTAAATTCACATGCAACATGATGCAATAGGCAAAATTCCCTAAATGTGGCAATAAAAATGACATAAGTAGTAAACGTTAGCTACTCGTTAATATAGCCATATCATTATATCCCTTCCTAGTTGCTCCTGCCCTCGAGCTCTTACCTGAAAGATATGAAAAGTAACGGGATGAGACTACTGTCTCAATAACCAATCACTACCCACCTTACCTACTAGTACAGGTGCCAGGTGTGATTAGCATCTACATATGTCAAGCAGATATATTAGGCAGAAAGGCAAGCATATATAATAAGCAAGAGGTTAAGTAGATATACTAATCAAGAGCATGATCATATCCATTAATATTGTGAAAGAACATTTACTTACAACGCAACATATTGTTTCACAAAATGTCATTATACATGATTACTCTTTATCTTTCATTAACCCGTAACCATCCTTATATCCTCCTTATTTCCTCTAACTGAACCCATAGGCTAAGTACTTTCCATATTATTGGTTTATTCTCACATACTCTCTACGAGTGTGATATAGACCGACTAAAGTTCTACAGAGCGTACAAGGGACCTGGGTTCCTCCAGTAGGGTTACTGGACCTCGGGAATACTGTCTGGGACCTGAGAATACTACCCAAAAGTCCATAGAGCGTTATGTTAAGGAATACTACTCATAAAGTAGATTCCAGCTAGTGGTACACCATAATCAAACTAGCAGCCTACCACGCGGTATTTAGTTTTTATCAATCACAATCCATTCACTAACTCCACCATTTATCACATTATTCTCAAGCGATTTTCATATTCTCATGCTCATACATTCTAGTTCATAACATAAAATCAACATGTTTTAACTCAGGCATACATCCTTTATCCAGTTAATTAGTAACATATGAACAAAACAGAATCTTAGTGCATCACATACATAACACATATATTCATCAAGTCCATACTCAAAAACACATCACACCAGTAGTTCAATTGCCCACACAGGGCCACTCACGAGGAATAAATCATAAAGATACTAGAAACAATTTGATTTATGCATCTAAACCTATAGTTGTCTCTAATGATTCCATAAATCAATCTATCCAGTCCTATAATTCATATAAAGGTCCAACAAGGCTTTATTAGTCATAAAATACCAAGGTTCATACCAGTTCTACTCATCCTAGGCTTGTGGAGATTTTCAAAAAAACCCAAGAGTAGTACTGATAAGTGAGATAGATACGACCACATTACTTGGTATTCTTTAAGTTCCAACCAAGAAAAATCCTTATCCTAAAGCTAAGTGTAATGAAAAACTTAATTAATCATAGTCTTTTAGCAATACTGATATTTATAATTTCTCCTCCATCGTGTTGCTAAGAGTTTCCAACGAGTAGGAAACGTTATATTAGAAATATATTAGATTTATGAATTGGGATTATTAGAGCATTAGACTAGCCTTGTCTAACATTTCTATGATCTCAATTTGGAATTGTAACCTTTAGAACCTTTAAAAACCTCCTAAACTATGACGATTCCTATTTTTCAAATGACAGATTCAATGTGTGATAAATTATTCTTGCCTGAGGTATCTAATCGAAGTTCCCACAATTGGTTGTTCTTAAAACGATGTCTCAAACAAGCTCACAAAATTTTGTGACGATCCAGTGGTGGACTTAGTCAGATATGTTGATTCTTTCCTATAGGGTTTGTTCTCCACGTTGTAAAAATTCATTCGTCTATTGGGTTTGTAACTCATAAACAACAATAGTAATTTCAGCAAAATCCAATAGTTAAGTAAAACAAAAATGATATTTTACCCAGGCTGCCCCGGTTGTATGAGAAAATAGGAAAGTTGCACCTTAAGCCCCTATCACTACTCCTATATATAGGCTTTAAGAACTATCTCTTCTCCTTATTTAGTCAATGTATAGTCTCTTATATTTTATTATTCATTTACTATTAAAATTAAATACTCTCATTTAACCTCTACTAACTTTAATATTTTATCTTTGCTAAAGCAATTCAGTAATAATAATTACTTAATTATATATTAGTGTGAATAGTATAGTGTGTAGGGCAGTTTGGGATATAAGGATTAAGTTTGTTTTGCAAGTTGGCAAGTTTCACAATGAAAAGGAACACAAATTTTATTAAATAAACTTGGAAACACATGCTTCATATAATCAAAACTAGGGTGGCCTGAACAACAATGCCACAAAAATACATCATTGTTTTAAGAGTTGGAGCAAACCAGTTCCCTTGTTGCCTTTCATGCATCTTTATTTTTCATGTTCTATCCTTCAATGTAGAATAGTCCATCCTATTCTTTAGAAGTCCCAACCATCCTCCCTAAGTTTAAATCATGAAAAACACAAATCATCATAAAAAATTACTTAGCATCTTCAACCATTAGTCAACTTGCTTACAAATATTAGATTGCAGGTGAGTACAAGCACCAACAAGACATTGTGTATTATTTCCAAGTGATTAGAAAGTGTGATCGTGCCAATTCCCTCAACCTTTGTGAATATACGATTAGCTACTTTGAATTTTAGTTGTTTATGACAGAATTTATGGTTATTAAATAAAGTTTTGTTATCGAGCATGTGATCCATAGCGCCTGGTCGACAATCCAAGTACTATCACTAGTCATCACAGAGTTGAGAGCTACAATAGAATCACCTAATTACACCAGATTAATACTAGGCAACAAGTTTGATTTATTTTGATCATATAGCCAAGGGTCACTACCCCTATTCCTTGAGTCACTGCCCTTCACATTTATGAATTCATCTGCCAGCCTATGGACACATAGGTCCATTAGGTCTTAGGCCCAAGCACATACAATTCATCATACTTTCGCTACACCACTCTGATGTTTCACATTATCTAATACATTATAGGTGGGACTACACTATTTGCCCACACTTATCTTACTTCCTTAGTTGGATCCCACTGGACCTCCGTAGTAACCCTTACTTGTTTCGTAATTCAGTTCGGTTGGAAACATTCAAGGCGAACCAATGTTGCAACCCCTGCTTGTTTCGTAATTTGGTTCGGTCGGAAACGTTCAAGGCCAACCGCTATTGCAACCCCTACTTGTTCTATAATTCAGTTCAATGTACCCGTAGGCACCATGTTCATTCATGCTCAGTGTACCCATAGGCACTATGCTCGGTCATGCTCAATGTACCTGTATGCACTATGTTCGGTTATGCTTAGTGTACCTCTAGGCACTATGTTCGGTCATGCAGTATACCCGTAGGCACTATGTTCGATCATGCAGTATACCCGTAAGCACTATGTTCGGTGTACCTATAGGCACTATGTTAGATTATGCTCAGTGTACTTGTGGGCACTATATTCAGTCATGTTCAGAGTACTTGTAGGCACTATGTTTGATGATGCTCATTGTACCCACATACACTATGTTCGGTCATGTTCAGTGTACCCATAGGTACTCAATTCGATTCGGTGTACTCGTAGGTACTCATTTTAGTTTGGTGTAACGTATCTGGCATATAGGATTTTACAACCTAGGATCTTTAACCCAACTTTTAGGTTCGTTATGAAATCTAGAACCTCAATATCACATAAATTAGAAATAATTTCCCTCAATTAAACTAATAGGTTCGCTAAGAGTCAAGATCAATAGCTCCTGTTCTAACCTTCCGTATCGTTAGTTCAGATTCTTTAGGATCGATATATGACAAAATCACCACTAATTATGAATCACCATATATCATACCTATATACCTTTAACACTATAGTGTTATTAAGGATAATCACTTAACATGGAGAAACCTTAAAATTTTTACTATGCCTGAAATTTCTATAACCCCTTCAAATGGACTTTTCTGGGCAGTATTTACTGTGACAGAATTGTCCTAATTTAAAAATAAATACTTAAATGATAATTAGCCATGGAGAAACCTTGAGACAATTACTATTTCACAAGTCTCCATAACCTTGCCAACTTAACTTCCAGAGGGTCACCCATCCTAAGATTACCCTGGGTGGAGCACGCTTAACTTTCATGCGATTGTGCGTAAACGCAGATACCGGCTTCAACTATTTCCAACCTTTGGTACTCTGAGACTTCCCTTGTCTCAAATATCATGCTAGCTACCTGTGGCTGACTAAATACCATGTTTGTACCCTAGCCTTGGCCGTACCTACTTCCTTGAGTTTTCACAATATCCTTGGACTATCCTCAGTCTAGTATTGCACTACTTACTATGCTCGGATATAACCTAACCTTTCAGGGCTGATCACAGAAAAGAGGTAGTTCACTTCTCTAGTACCCTATTCGATACATATCCCCTTTTACCATGTAATCAGGACCTTATCAGTATACTATCATGTTGCCAGAACCACCACTCTCCAGAACTGCTTTGGGCTCTTCTAGAACTGTTTGAAGCTTTGATTCCAAAATTTCACCGCTTATCTTATTTTCACTTGTTTCAAAATATTTGCAAAAAATGATATGCAGTTTAGCGGGCAGCACAAGAATAGCATAAACATACTGATAATATGTGCATGATTATAGAAGTTCCTCATAGGGGTTCGTACATGATAATTACTACAAATGTAGCCGCACAGGGTTACTAGGGTGTCTAAACCCGTCCCAATCAAATGGAGACATCTTCTCGTCTTCGTTCCACTACTGCAATCCTTTCGTGTAGTTCTCATCTCTGATCTCTGCATACCTTATGTATTCACCTATCTAAATTGTTATTAGGGGAGGGTGAGATTCGGGAGAATCTCATTAGGAAAATAGTTACCTTAATTCATGCAAGATATATACTATATGCATAACATGTTAGCTTTACCTAGATGCATGCCCTATAATGAAATTTATGCATGCTCAATGTTTCATGCAACAAAACTATGGCCACAGTATAAACAGAAATAGAGCATCATTTATTTAAATATGCCCTACACAATCAAGTAAAGCAATCACATACATCACTACACAAGCAAAGATATCAAATACATACAAGTACAGTAAGTCCCCTACCTTAAAACTTTTTCACTTCAAAACTCATGCCTCATAATGCGTGCCAACCCCTCAGGCTCTCAACTCGGTCCTAAAATGTCCTATGTACAAAAATTGTGTTAAAACCCATTAATATACTATTTTAGGCACTTCTATAGTGGTTATATAAGCCTATTTTAAAAATTTATTAAAATGCCTTAGGGACCTGGCCCGATCATACTTTTACCAAAATTTTAACCTGGAAAATTCTAACATATTTCAGCCCATGAAATCCATTTTCGGACTCAGAATTACTAAATTCACTACCAAAAGATAAGAATGCCCTTGGCAGCCCTAATTTCAGGGTTTCAGGGGCGTTGTCGTCATTATGCTTTTACGGGCTTTTCTGAAAAAGTGATTAAGTATAACCCCACCTAAATTTCCCTCCTGAACTCAATAGAATCATCAAATCACCAAAAATCCAACTCTAACCTCTCCATTTGGCTCTGGCGAAAATCTCAGGATTCTCCGGGGAAAATTGGGTTTTTCAATTCTGACTCTGCAGATTTGCTCATTTGTACTCTTAACCACTTTATTAACTACTTAATTTGTTAAAACCACCATTTATACTCAATTTGGGTAGTATAATGTTAAGGACACACCCTTTTCCAAAGTTTACAATCGGAGCAAATACAACATAAATTCATCGATTAAATTACTCACAGCAGTCAGAAAAATCAATATTCAAAATTTCAGAAGTTACCTTTTCTTTTGTTTAGTTGTTCCTCTTATTTGGATGAAAACCCAAACCCTTCACCACTAAATTTTTTGCTCAAAATATCTTAAATAACATAGAAGAGGAGCTTAGGAGAAAGATGATACACGTCAGGTACAAATTCACCAAAGAAATCGACCTACCTTGTGAGATTTTCCTCCTTCTCTCTCTAAAACTCTCTTAAGCTTTTCTCTCTATTTTTGCTAATTTCCAAAAGTTCCAAAAATTTTATTTTCATGTAATAATTTCTATCTTCATCCAATTGTGTCACAAGCTCAATTAACATGTAACTAACATTTTCCTCTTCATGCTACATGTAGGAGACGCCTAGGGGTCCTTCCCTTTGGTCTCAATTGGCTTCAAAACTTGTTCAAGTTTTGTGTACACTTTAAGTTACAATTTCAGTAAAATTTGAACTTTTGCTCCAAATTTCCATAAATTCATATTTATTTGACCAAAATACACCAAATATACATTTCCTCTTTATTTTATTTAATTAATTGAAATTAACTTCAATTAATTGGAAAATAATTAATTTGGCACTTGTTTGAAAAAATTACAAGTTTGCCATTACCTTTCTCTTTACTTTTGGATTTCTGGTAGATTTTTTGCCCAAACTTTGAAAAATTATAACTACTTTTTTAGATATTGTATTGGTGTGATTCTAAAGGCTATAAAACCTTTATTAACTCTAGTTTCAAGAACAAATATAGACTTTTATCAATAGGACGCACAAGACTCCCATAATTTAAGTTTTTGATTACTATTCTAGAAAATTAATAATTTTTCTGGGCTAACATCAAAAATTCATAAATTTTTGTATATAGCTTCAAATAATTCACATAACTTATCAAATTAAAGTTTAGGATGTCTACTTTCATTCTAGAAAGTTTCATAAATGTTTGTCATCATTTATTCATCCAAAATCACATGACAATCTCACTGCCTTACATTTGACTTCATTAAAACACTGTTCATTTTTCAATTTAAAATATTAAATTCCTATGGCCATGAATATTCACCATTTTATTTACTTTAATACCTCAAAGATATAAGAAATATTAATGAATAGATTTGGAACATCCGCTAAACTAGGGCTTAGCAGTCCCCTTAATTCAGGTTTATTCTCTAGCATCCAATCCCAAAATTTGGGGTTTACACATGTAATCTTCAAGAACATAATAAGTATCTGTACCAAGCCATCAAATGGCACCACATATGTTTATGCCTCAGGGGATTTCCAAGTATGTATTGGTGTGTCTTGGAAAATTGTAGGTGTTAATAAATATTATGGCACCATGTTTGCCTAAGTGCCATAAAAATAGCACCATCTGTGTGTCTTAAAGAGACACCAAGTATCCTCATACACATGTGCACCGGTATATTTATCCAACTAATTACGTACACAAGGAAATATTAGTGGCTAAATTTCATGATATTACAGTAGATCACTTATATTATATTGCAATAAAGAGCTTTTTTAAAAAATGCATCACTCGAGTGACCAACAAAAAATTTCAGAACTAGCTTGTTTACTGTCAATAAGGAAAAAGTGAAAAAGTTGGAACACACCACTCAAGTGCAAGTAATTCAAACTTCTTCACATTACTCGAGTGGTTAATTGAGTAAATCACCATTGCATGTTTGGGAATTATTTTGGATGTTGTAAGCGAGTAAATATCCCATAAAACATTTTCCTTAAGCATTGTTATTATTAAAATATGGATTCTAACATTCTGATCCTTTTTTATTATGACAAAACTTAATTGAACTTTGAAAATTCTTTGAAAAACATTCTGATAACTTGTTAGGAACTACTGATGCTCATCTAAAGAAACATGCTTATTAATGTTAACACAAGATATCAGTGGAAAAAACATATATTAGTCTTTCCAATATAAATACATTTTAAGTTCATGTGACACACCAAGTTACTATTAACAAAACATGTAAAACAATAATACATGGAAGTATTAGCACAATACACAATAAATATCATAAAATAAGGAAAAGCGTATATAAGCATTAAACCCTAAGTAGCAATATCATTCTCAATTACTACTCTAAGAACTAACACCAGAGCCCTTACCCTTATCATTATTAGCATCAGGTCTAGATTCTTTTCCCCCTATTTTGTTATCATCAGAAAGAAAGAAGGATCAAGGAAAGTAGAAAAGGAAGGACAAGTTCTAAGAGGAGCATTGGGAGGTTGTTTGATTGATTTAGTGGAGGAAGAAGGGGAATAAGGAACTACAGTCCTAATAGGAACTTTAGTGATAGGAGTATATGCATCATCTACTGTGTCTCCTTCCTGTTGGGTAAAAGTAAGTGAATCAGAGGCTAGTAGATTTTCAAGCTGGAGAGAAGGAATGACAATGGAATCATTAGGGTCAAAGACAAAGATGGGAATATGTTGAGGCTATATATGTGGAGGTATGGGCTGTTGAGAAGTCATATTGACATCAATCTCCTTATCAATATGAGAATTAAAATCATCATAATGATGAGATTGATGAGCATTAGATGTTTAAGAAGGTAATCGAGACTAAATGACTAGGTCTTCAAGGAGAAGTGCTCTAGAATATATATGGTCAGAGATAATAGCCTTAGAGGCTGGGTGTGTTTGAGTCTGATCAAAAGTAATATCAATATAAGCTGAAGATTCAGGATCATGCATGATAAATAACATATTGCCCTGATAAGTGGTCTTAGGAGCAGGATAAGATGTAGGAACATGGTTAGGATGAGAGGGAGCAAAAGGTATAGGCTGGGGCTTTAGAGGGGTAGTATGAGCAGGCACCAAAATATCCAATCTCTGTCCAATAGCTCTTAAAAGACTTCAAAACTCTAACATCAATTGTGTCTAAGCCTCTTTTTGAGCAATCATGATCTTGAAGTTCTGATTAACCATATCATACATCAGTCTCATCCTTTATCAATGTGTGTGAGGAACTCAACGTTGGTATTGGCTAGGTTGACATGAAACAATTGAATGACCTCCCTTAAATATAGTTGAATAGTAGAACCCAAAAAAGAAGGTACAGGGAAACCACCCTGAGTAGAAGATCGTGTATAATCTAATCTTGAGGTCTCTGGCTCTGTCCCCTTCTACTTTCTTGGTGTGGTGGCAAATATGGGAATGGCAATGGTATTGACTTAGTTGATGTATATCTATAACATTTGATCTCCGAAAAGATAAGCTTCCCTAGGTTCCTCTACTCTTTACTCAAGATAAAGGCCACCAGTCTGTACTCTCTATCAATGAAGTAGGTGAAGTTATTTGTAATATCCTGAATTTTAGGCCTAGAGACTTGAGGATAAACCTATATCAGGAAGACTGCTAAGCCTAGTTGAGAAGAGTCTCAAGAATGACGAGAGATAGAAAGACTCTCAAGGACTGTAGGAATTAGGTTTTTCGGAAGAGAATGGTTCTCCTAATGATAAAAGGCCCTACAACGACATATGGCACCATTTTAAAGACCCAGACACACATGGTGCAAAATTGAGTGATTTCATATAAAGTAGCTTTTTAGAAAAGTATAATGATTAATCCACTTTATTAAAGTAGCTTTAATAAAGTAGTAATGATGACTCAACTTTAAGGGTGGCACCATAAGAAAGTGCTATGTGTCCCTTCATCATGAGAATGCACTAGTTAGCTTTTGTGTTCGCTTTACTAGAAGGTGCCACATATCCCCATCATGACATTGGATTTTTGCATTTAAGTTAGCACTCTAAAAAGGCATCACCTAGCCTCTGAGTAAGGGGAATCTACCAGTTTCCAGCCTGGTTATGTACTTGACTTTTTCGAATACCAAACCCGATAGCCAGGGAAAATATTTAGGGTCTTTTTTTCCTTGACCCAAAATGGATGGTCAAGGAAAGAGAAAAAGGGAAAGGATGATCTTGAAGGACACGTGTCACCCTATGGTTTAATCACAAGACACATGGCATATTGTGATCAAGGCACAAGACACATGGCACAAATCCAACACTCCCCTTTCTCTTTAAAGTTTCGACATATATGAAGAGAGGACAAATAGGAAAACTTCCAAGAAAAAGAAAGAGTAGAGAAAGAGTGGAAAAACTTTCACTACCGACTCTCTATTGCCAGCTGACGAAGCCTTCACAAATCTTCTTCTACTCAGTAGGGCTTCATTCCTATGGTTTTGGATTTCTAATCTGAGGTGTTTGGTGCTATCTTGTTGGTTGAAGTACTGCCAGAATCAAAAACTGGCTGTGGTATCCCATTGAGGTAAGCTTATGCTATGATTTGAGCTTAATCTCTTACAGTTTTAATAAGTTTTTCTTAAGGTTATGGGGCTGCCTAGTTTCAGCCAGCATGAGAGAATAGGGTCTTGATGATCATATAATATTGACTATGATGTTATTTGAGGTTTACGCATGATAGGAATGAAGTATAGTGAGTTTTATGGATGAAAGTTGTAAAATCACTTTGTTTGGCCTTAAGACTACTTTTCGCCCATATCTGATTAATGGAGAAAGAATGTGATTTTGATCTTTTTGAGATTATTAATGGATTCCACATAAAAAAATTATATGGGAATAGGTTGTGAACATAATTTTAGAAGGGTTGGATTGAAAACCCAAAAATTGAAGTTAAAGGAATAGTGTTGCTTGATTTATTTTCTGGGAGTCAGGTTGTTTGAGCCACTTACCCTGTCTGTAGGTTAGTCAATGGAAAGAATGAGATTTAAAAGAATACCAGTAGTAACAAATCACTCATACCACATATAATCACATAGCATGCAAGTAAATCATCAAGCAGCACAGTAGCAATGAACACATCATATACATAGCTGTCACAATATACACAATGCCTTCACGGCATTCACATAGTCATCGCAGCATACACATAGCTTTAATGGCTCACACATTTACAATAGCATATCATGGTAAGGGTAGGGAAAACCAGCATCACTCCCTACAACTACTCATGCTGAAATGCGCATACTATAATACACATAGACTTACGGCTTGCACATAGCCTTTCAACTTTAACAAAGCCTTTACAGTTGTCATATAGCCTTTCGGCTTCCACAACCACAAGCTTTGATGCATCCGAAATCATCACAAAATAATGATAAATTAAACATATACTATATTATATAGTATAACGGAAAGTGTCACTACCTTGTTCTTTCTGATTGTGCTCTGGCATAGTAGATCTCGAACAGGGAAAATATCGAATCCTATAAACTAAAATCAAGGACGACGAGTTATTACCTATTCTAACTCTTTAATACTCATAATACTTTGGTTGGTTTTCACTATGGTCATTTAATCAATTCAACTAAGGAGATAAAGTGGTCAATTAACCCAAAAGACCAATTTCTAACCTCAAAGTTCAACTATTTTACATTATGCCATAAGTGACCAAATCTGCCAGAATTTTTCATCAAATTTGAAAAATCATAACTAACTCCAAAAAATTCAAAATAGAGTGATCCAAAGTACTATGGAAAGATATTCAAGTCCTCTATATAGGAAAAATATGAATCAATGCTGTCCATAACCACAAATGTACATAATTACACGAAATCCCATACTGCTCTAGAAATTCTTCCAGTTTCAACCCCAAAATTTGGAAAATCATAACTCCTAGCTTACAAATTGAAATTACATAAATTATATGTCCATTTTGAAGCTTGGCATGTGAAATTTAAGATTGGAAAGGTTTACAATTTTTAGACACCATTTGCTTATTCAAAATGTCTATACAAACCAACTGCCTAGCACAGAGTTTTGATGGATAGAATTTCAAATTTTCAACCAATGTGTCCAATGGCTCCAAATCAACAACTAAACCTATTCCCACACAATTTTCCACAAGGAAGCCATTGGAATCACTAAAACAACCAAATTCTCATCGCATCCATACATATTCAGTTTGAACCATAATGCAACTCAAACCACCAAATTGCCAAACTTTCCATTTCAAGTTCCAAACCAATTTCATTGTTCCAATGACACAATATGACACCAATTCCACCACAATACACTATCCAATTCATCCATTTCAAAATCACATGAAAATCAGGGAAAATCCACATATTTCAAAACTCAACCAATGTCCACAATCAATATGTCAAAATGCAACAATTTCTTACCTCTTCCTCTTTCCAAAGCAAGTTCTTGAATTCTTCCACTTTCTAATTTCTTCAAGTGCTCAAACACCATCTTTTAAAAGTTTAAAACTATAAAGATGAAAATCTGATCTCTCATTTTTATCTCATCTGTCTCTTCTTTCAAAATGTAAATTGCTTCAGGCAGAGCAGAGACCAAGGAATCAGGGTAAGGTGTTCGCTATGACACATGAGGAAGCCCAAAAATCTCTTGACTTGATTCAAGGTAATATTGTCCTTAATGGTAATTTATAACAGGCTTTTTTGATTCAGGTGCAAGTCACCCTTTTATTACTTATGATTGCGTGAAGCGCCTGAGGTTGTATGTGCATAAATTGCCATTTGACTTGATTGTGTCAACACTGATAGGTGTTCAAGTTTTGACAACTAAAGCTTATTTAAATTTTGTAATAACTATTTAGGGGTATGAGTCCATCATAGATTTGATTTGTCTGTCGCTCTATCAATTGGAAGTCATTTTAGGTTTTGATTGGTTGACTGTAAATAATATGTTGCTTGATTGTAGGAACAAGAGGATAGTGTACCTTACGTTGTAGAATACTAATAATGTGAATGCGAGTTTGAATTTCATTTTATCAACTCAAGCTGAGAAATATTTGGAGAAGGGGTGTCAAGGGTATATGGTGTTCTTTTCTATACATGGAGAGACAGAAGAAACTTTGAATAGTATACCTATAGTATGAGAATTCCTTGAGGTATTTTCAGACGATCTTAGCATATTGCCTCCAAAAAATGGAAGTTCAGTTCCCAATTGAAATTATCCTTAGAGCTGGTTCTCTATTGAAGGCCCCATACCAAATGGCTCCAAATAAGATCACGGAGTTAAAGAAACAGATTGAAGACTTACTTGAAAAAGGGTTCATTAGACCCAGTATGTTATCGTGGGGATCTTCAGTATTGTTTGGCAATAAGAAAGATAGGAGTCTATGTTTATGCGTAGATTATAGAGAATTGAACAAGATTACCGTCAAGAACAAGTACCCTCTCTAGAGAATAGATGACCTTTTAAATCAACTATCTGGTTTGTGTGTGTTTTTGAAGATTGATCTAAGGTCAGGTTATTATCAGTTGCATGTGAAAGCAGAAGATGTACCGAAGATTGCTTTCAAAATAAGGTATGGGCACTATGAGTTCTAGTAATGCCCTTTGGCCTAAGCAATACACCTGCGGTATTCATGGACTACATGAATCATGTCTTTCGATAATAGGTAGACCAATTCATTGTTGTGTTCATTGATGACAATTTGATATACTTCAAGAGTAGGAAGGAAAATAAGCATCATTTGCTAATTGTGTTAGAGATATTGCGTGGAAGCAGCTTTATGCCAAGTTGAGTAAGTACGAGTTTTGGCTACCAGAAGTCAAGATCTTAGGCCATGTTATCTCCCAAGAAGGGGTCTTTATGGATCCCAGTAAAGTGGAAGCAATACTAGACTAGAAGAGGCCAGAAACTGTTGCTGAGATACATAATTTTCTGGGTTTTACTGGTTACTACCGGAGATTCATCCAGAATTTCTCTCGTATTGCCTTGTCGATGACCAAGCTCATGATAAAGGATCAGCCATTTGTGTGGGATGAGCATTATAAAAGTTGTTTTGTTGAGCAGAAGGAGAGGTTGACTACGGCGCTTGTGTTGATTATACTTGATCCTAGCTTGACTTATGTTGTGTATAATGATACGAGTAAGCAGGGATTAGGGTTTCTCTTTATACAGCAGGGACGTGTGATGGCTTATGCCTCCCAAGAATTGAAACCTCATGAAATGAATTATCCCACCCATGATCTGGAGCTTTTGGCAATTATGTTTGAATTAAAAATATGGTGACATTATTCGTATGGTGTGATGGTAGAACTGTACTACAACCACAAGAGTCTTAAGTATTTGTATGATCAGAAAGAATTGAACATGAGACAGCGTCATTGGATGGAGTTGCTTAAAGACTACAACCTGGATATAAAATTTCATCCGGGTAAGGCAAATGTAGTTGCGGATGCTCTTAGTCGAAAGACGGTGCTTGTTATAGCAATGATAATTCTCGAAGTGAAGTTGATAGAAGACTTCCGAGATTTAAATTTATTACGCCAGATTGTCTGTGCTAATTACAATGTTTCCCAAGGGGAAAGTAATTTGAGAGCTGAAATTAAAGAAGCTCAAAAGCAAGATGATCGAGTACATTCTATCAGGGCTATGATTGAACGAGGAGAAGGTCGGGATTATGATTTATCGCCTAGTAGATTGATTCATTACCAAAAGAGAATTTATGTTCCACTGAAGGAAAAATTGAGGCAGAAGATTCTTGATGAGGCATACAAAAGCTAGTATACTCTTCACCCCGGAATGACCAAAATGTACCATGATTTAATGTCTATGTATTGGTGGCTGGGATTGAAGAGCGATATGACCAAATATGTGGTGGTATGTCTTACTTGCTAGAAGGTGAAGATCGAGCACTAAAGACCACCGGGATTGTTACAAAGTCCTGAAATTCTCGAGTGGAAATGGGAAAGTGTAACCTTAGACCTTGTTATGGGATTGCTCAAGATCAGGAACTATGATGCGATCTAGGTATTTGTTGATCAGTTAACGAAGTTGGCGCACTTCATACCAATCAATGCTAGCTATTCTTTGGACAAACTAACAGAGTTTTATATCTGAGAGATTGTCTGACTCTATGGTACACTGAAAAATATCATTTCTGACAGAGATCCTTGTTTCATTTCAAGATTTTGGAGGGCTTTGCAGAGGCTATGGGTACGAAGGTGAGATTTAGTACAACCTATCATCCTTAGACTGAGAGACAGTCAGAAAAGACCATTTAGACTCTGGAAGATATGTTGTGTGTATGTGTCCTTAACTTAAAGGGAATTGGGACTACTTCCTTCCATTAGCTGAGTTCACCTACAACAACAGCTATCATGCGAGCATTCAGATGTCTCCGTATAAAGTATTGTATGGGAGGAAGTGCTAATCACCCTTATGTTGGAACGAGCTATCTGAGAGAAAGCTTTATAGGTCGGATCTTGTTAATCAGACCTCAGCACATATTCGAATTATTCAAAAGAGAATCCTTATAATGCAGAGTTGATAGAAAAGCTATGATGACAAGAGGAGAAGACCTTTAGAGTTTGAGGTTCGTGATCATGTGTTTTTTAGGGTGTCTCCAGTTACTTGCATCAGGAAAGCCATCAAACAAAAGAAGCTAAGCCTGAGGTATATTGGTCCTTTCGAGATTCTTGCAAGAATCAGGCCTATTGCTTATCAAGTAGCCCTACCCTCGATCTTGAGCAGACTCCATATTGTGTTTCATGTTTCCCAACTAAAGAAGTACCAACCAAATCCAGCGAACATTGTTGAATATGAAGAAGTAGAGTTACAAGACAACTTTACATATACAGTAGAGCCAGAACGGATTATTGATAGGAAAGAATGACAGCTTAGACATTAGAGTATAACATATGTAAAGGTGATCTGAAGGGAATGACTCAGAGAGAAGACCCTTGGGAAGCAGAAGCAGATATGCAGAGACAGTATCCAGAGTTTATGGCTCAAGTTATGTAACAAATTTTGAGGGTGAAATTTATTTTATGAGGGGAGAAATGTAATGCCCTAAAATGTGATTAAGGGTTAATAACTTCAAAAGTGAATGTAATTATTGATAAACAGATACTTTTGGAGAATGTGATGTGAATTGTGATTTGAATAAGTAGTGCCTAAATCTTGTATTTAAGTTCAATTATGGATGGATATCTAAATTGAGTTAAACTAGAGGGAGGGCGCATAATATGGTGAAATGGAATAATAAAATTGTGTTTGGTGGTAACTCAGTAGGAATTGCCATAGTCAGGGGTGAAAGGGGAAAAGAAAAGTTACTGATCAATTAGTTAGTTACCGAAGAGGAAACTCATTAGTGACTTAAAGATTAATGGTTTTGATTAATTGTCAAGAGATCAAGAGGGTGGAATCATATGCTTTTGTGCTCATGTGTGCCCATGGGAGAGGAAACAAGATCATGACAAGTGTCACCACTCACACATGGATCAAGGTCAAAGTGTCAAACTTTTTCCCTCTCTCCTCCCTCTCCTAAAGTCGGCCAAAGGGGCCTTGAGAGCTCAAAAATCTGATCTCTCATTTTCATCTCATCTCTCTCTCTATCCTTTATTTTCATCCACGTTCAAGAGGAAAGAGAAAGAAGACCAGGTCGAGAGATTTTCGGGCTTCCTCGTGTGTCATAGCAAACACACTGCCTTTATTCCTTGGTCTTTGCTCTGCCTGCGGCTATTTACTTTCACTAGAAATATGCTCTGGTTGTTTGTAATTGAAACAGAGCACTTAACCCTGACATGTTCTTCCATAATTGCCTTACTATAGCGAGGACATATACATACTGTTGAGGCTTTCTAAGGTTCACGATCCTCGAAATGATAATGCTTTTTTCTACTGCCTTTAGATAAGGAGAATCCATGATCCTTCTGCTTTTAGGACTCATTACCCTTACTGGGTTCATTGCGGCTACTGGTACCCTTGGCATGAAACAAATCTCTCAAATTATTCTCGGTGAGTCTACATTTTTCCATTATTTTGTTGAATTCACTAAATTGGTGGGTGGCTAAGCTCTTTCTCAATTAACATCTCAACCTACGAATGAGCATGTCTAAACTCCATTCCTCATCATCCATACGCAGTAGGTAAGAGGAATACCTAGCTAACCAGATGAAACAAGATAGATAGTCGTTAAAGGTCTCTGTATCACCCTACTTGATAGATAGGAATTCGGTTTCCTTCTTAAGCCATACCGACTTGGGAAAACATTTTTCGTTGAACTATTGTTGAAACAATTCCTAGGTCAATGGCATATTCTGATTTCATAGTGTTAGGGCGATATTATGCCACCAACGATTGGCACCTCCTTCTAACTTATATACTGCCAGGCGTGCCTTCACCTCAGTCGGGCACTCAAGTACTTCAAAGATCTTCTCTAGCCGGTTCAACCAGTCTTTAGCTGCTTATGGATCAAACCTCCCTCCAAATACCAGAGGTAGGTGTTTACAGAACTTTGAGACCAATACTGAAGATCTCGTTCTTCTCTTACCGGTACCCCTTGTGATTCTTGGTTTGGGGTAGAGTGAGGTGGGGATTCTTGAGATCGATTAGACCCCTCCGCAGTTTCTTCGTGACGAGTCTCTTCCTGGGTCTCCTCTTGAGTGGACTGAACTTAGTCTTTGGTATGCTTTTCTCTCTCTTCTCAGAGCTCTTCTCTTGGCTTGTTAATCGTATCCCTCTGTTCTCTAATCAGACCCATCATTTCCCATATAGGATCCAGTGGATTGTCATTAACCACCTCTACCTTAGGGTCTGCACTACTAATTATCGGGCGAGCATTATATCTTTCAATTCTATAATGATTCGCCATGTCAGAATAACAAATAATGTTACATATAGTCCATAAAACTCACATATATCCACAATAACATAGCATACATGTGTATACACAACAATTAACAGAAGTCATCTTCTATCACAAAGGCAAATATCCTAGAAAACTCTACCCTTGCCAGGAACTACAACTCTGATACCATAAATGTAACCCCCTGTATTATTAACAGTAATTTTAATTAAAAAATACGTACTTAAGATGAATTAGAGACCAACGAATGGTAAAAGACACCTTTTCAATCCCATCCTCAAGATAGGTTTTTCACAAATTTCTTTCAAAATCCAATTAACCTGGTCTCATATTCATATTTCAAATATAATTATTCTGCATAGTTAAGTCACATTCATACATATCATAGTGTAAAAAAAAAGTCCTAGCAAACCCCGGGTTTCATACATTAACTAAAGCGTTTACAGGGCGTGTTTAACCATTTACAAATTCCCATACAAGGGATTACATGATTTATTCCAAAAATTTACATCCTAAATATATACAATAATCCCAACCAAAATTAGATAACCAACTACCAAAACACATCCCTACAAGAGTCTTAGCCAACCTTGGTTGTTTCCTTCCCCTTTGAGCCACTTGCCCTGTCTGTAGGTTAGTCAATAAAAAGAATGAGATTCAAAAGAATCTCAATAGTAGTAAATCACTCATACCACATATAATCACATAGCATGCAAGTAAATCATCAAGCAGCACAGTAGTAACGAACACAACATACACATAGCTGTCACAATATATACATTGCCTTCACAGCATTCACATAGTCTTCACAATATACACAAGGCCTTAACGGCTCACACATTTACAACGGCATATAACAGCCGGGGTAGAGATGACCGACTTCACTCCCTATGATCGCTCACGCTAAATTGCACACGCTGTAATATACATAGCCTTACAGCTTACACATAGGCTTTTGGCTTTCACATAGCTTTTCGGCTTTCACATCCACAAGCTTTGCCGCATCTGAAATCATCACAAAACAATGATAAATCAAACATACAATGCATCATATATAGTATAAGGGATAACATCACTACCTTGTTCTTTCTGGTTGTGCTCTGGCACAAGTGGATCACAAACATAGCAAATATCGAATCCTATAATCAAAATCAAGGACGACGAGTTATTACCTATTCCAATTCTTTTATACTCCTAATACTTTGGTTGGTTATCACTTTGGTCATTTAGTCAAGTCAACTAAGGAGCTAAAGTGTTCAATTAACCTAAAAGACCAATTTCTAACCTCAGAGTTCAACTATATTATATTATGCCATAACATCTTCAATTTTCACATAAGTGACCAAATCTGCCAGAATTTGTCATCAACTTTGAAAAATCATAACTAATTTTACAAAAATTGAAATGGGATGATCCCAAGTCCTATGGAAATATATTTAAGTCCTCTATATAGGAAAAATATGAATCAATGCTTTCCATAACCATAAAAGTACATAATTACACGAAATCCCATACTGCTCCAGAATTGCTTCCAGTTTCAACCCCAAAATTTCGAAAATCCTAACTCCTAGCTCACAAATCGTAAGAACATAAATTATATGTTCATTTTAAAGCTTGACAAGTGAAATTTAATACTGGAAAGTTTGAGAATTTCAATGGACAGAATTTCAAATTTTCAACCAATGTGTCCAATGGCTCCAAAATCAACAATCAAACCTATTCTTACACAATTTTCCACAAGGAAGCCATTGGAATCACTAAAACAACCAAAATCTCTCCGCATCCACACATTCAGTTTTGAACCACAATGCAACACAATCCATAAATTGCCAAACTTTCCCTTTCAAGTTCCAAACCAATTCCATTGTTCCAATGACACAATATGACACCAATTCCACCACAATACACTATCCAATTCATCCATTTCAAAATCACATGAAAATTAGGTCAAAATCTTCAAATTTCAAAACTCAACCAATGAGCACAATCAATATGTCAAAATACAACAATTTCTTACCTCTTCCTCTTTCCAAAGCTAGTTCTTGAATTCTTCCACTTTCTAATTTCTTCAAGCATTCAAACACCTTCTTTCAAAAATCTAAAACCATAGAGATGAAGCTCTCATCACCATGACCAAGATTAAAGATGATTTCACTATTTAAAGTTAAATAGAGCACTCACCTTAAGCTTTCTCCTTTCTCTTTCCTCTTAAACTTGGACGAAAATGAAGGATGAAGAGAGATGGGATGAAAATGAGAGATCAAATTTTATATCTCTCTAAGCCCCTTTAGCCAACTTTAGGAGAAGGAGGAGAGAGGGAAAGAGGTTGACACTTTGACCTTGATCCATGGTGTGAGTGGTAACACTTGTCATGATCTTGTTTCCTCTCCCATAGGTGCACATGAGCACAAAAGCATATGATTCTACCCTCTTGATCTCTTGACAATTAATAACAACCATTAATCTTTAAGTCCCTAATGAGTTTCCTCTTTAGTAACTGACTAATTGATCGATAACTTTTCTTTTCCCCTTTCACCCTTGATTATGGCAATTCCTACTCAGTCACCACCTAACACATTTTTATTATTCCATTTCACCATATTATGTGCCCTCCCTCTAGTTTAACTTAATTTAAATATCCATCCATAATTGAACTTAAATATGGGGTTTAGGCACTACATATTACACATTTGGATCACAATTCAAATCACATTCTCCAAAAGTATTTGTTTAACAATAATTACATTCACTTTTGAAGTTATTAGCCCTTAGTCATATTTTGGGGAATTACAGTTATGAAACTTTTCATAATGAAAATAGACACTCTAAACTTTAATTTGGTATACAATATGTACCATTTGGGCCAGTACATTAGGACTTATGAATTTTTAAAATTTAGGCATTGAATCTAGAATTAATTTTGGACTAGTGAGGTTGATTGAGGTTTCTGGAATTGTGCACGTATAAATGACAGTAGGAGATATTTGTCCCTTAAAGAGGACTTAAATAGATTTCTATAGAATATATAACCATTCCAATTGGAATTTTTTAGTTTTAATTATGATATTTCAAAGTTAGGTAACAAATTTGGCATATTAGGCTGACCCACGAATTGGTGGCATTTAAGGTAATTTGGGACAAGTATGGGTCTAAAGATAAGGGACATGTCCTAGAGCCATGAGATGACAAAGAAGAGGAATGGAAGAATCTCTAAGTGACTTCAATGGTTTGAAGAAAATGGGACAAGAAGAGGACATAAGTTAGGAAGGTAGTAAAACTTACCTAACTTGTATGTATATGATATGTATGCTTGTACAATGATATATGTGATTGCTTTGCTTAATTGTGTGAAGTATAATTAAATGATTGAAGCTCTATTTCTATTTATGCTATGGACATGAGTATGTTGTATGAAGCATTGAACATGCAGATATGTCATTATGTTGGCATGAATATATGTAAGGCAAGCATGTCATGCATCAAGCATTTATCTTGCATGCTAAGTGGTGTTGTTTACTAATGAGATTCCCCTGAATCTCACCCTCCCTCAACCAACCATATAGGTACGGGATCACAGAAGAGGAGTATAGGATGATATGCAGGATAAAGAAGTTGCATTGAAGAGTTAAAGATTAATGCGCGCTAATCTGTTATGCATAAATTAATGTTTGAATTGGTTAATAGTATAACCTGCATGACATATAGATTAATCTCCTAAGCATAGTAATTGAACTAGGAATGTGTAATTGCATGGTAGGATCCCATTAGTTAGTGAACATTCCACAAATAAGAGCATATTAATAACTCTGATAGAAATGAATAGAGTAGAGAATCACTTTGATTGAATTGAAAGAAAAGATAAAAATCAATGAGTAATAACAAAGTTGCGAACCACTGAAAAATGCTTCCGAAAGATTTTAAAATTTTTAGAAAAACCCACTCAACTACAGGTTTGAATCCTGTATTGAAGTTGGGATTATTTGAGAGTATTTTATGAAGGTGGTTCAGACTCATTATGTAAAAGCTCATCCGATTGGGTTTGAGAATAAGGTGTTATATTATTAGACTTGTTCACCATGGTTTAAGAATATATACACTAGATAATCTTGTATAGATTACACATCATACTAAGATTGAAGTTCAAAATTCCCATAAGATCTTTTGGATTGAGGATTTTATAAATTTCTCCTTGAGTGAACCCTCTAGGTGGCCAACTAGGTAGTTTCTTAATACCTAATCACTTATTGTTCTTGGAGGATGATATGATAAACTTTTGGCCTTTAACTGAGGTTTCTAACTCATCTTTAATTATAGTTCCTCCCTTAGTACAATCTTCTACAAGCTCTAGGTAGTAATAAAAGTGTCGTACAACTTTTTGACAATAAGGTAAATAAATTGACAACCACGACATGTAATGTCCAAAGTAAGGAAATAAATCCAGCTTTAAATTTTCTAGGATAACCTATAGATTGAGATACAAGATCTTGCATATAGGTCTCTTGGCAAAGTGAGTCTTGAACTTAGTTGATTCATTGAATTCTGAGGCTTTAAACTTAGGTGGGGCAACTAAAAGATCTCCCTCTTTCTCTGTTTCTTGCTCAATAGCAGAAGAATTTATAGATTGCTTGGGAGAAGTGGAAGGACCAGTATTTTCTTTTTGGGTTCTTTGTCTCAGTTTCTTTAGAATTGTAAGGATTCGAGACTCTAGTTCTTCCTCATGCGTGTTGGCCATAATTTTATTGATTTTAGCTTGATAGTGAGACTCTTGTCTATCACTTTTGTTCCAAGAGGGAGTACTGTTGTCAAAATCATATCAAAATCTAGAGCAGTTGGTAGCACCTTTGAATTACTTTTATCCATCAGGCTAGTAGAAGTAGCTCTTGTAACCCCCTGCCGTAATTATATCCGAAATTCGCAATTAAAGTGAAATAGAGACCAATAAGAAACATAACTACATTTTACCAACCCATCTACCAGACGGGGTTTTCACAATTACCTTTCGAAATCATTTATAAACTTGGTCTCATAATCACTTTTCGAATACAATTACTACGCGGAATATCACATTCATAATAAATCAGAGTACACAAAAATAATCCCGGCAATCCCGGTTTTCATATATTAACTCAAGCTTTATAGGGCACATTCGCCCATACAAACCCTCATATAGGGATTACACAAATTCTCATCCCAATTAACCAAATATACATTCGAAACATGTACAATATCCAAATATACATAATCCCAACCATAATGATAACCAACTACCAAATTGACAACCCGAAGGAGTCCTCATCGCCCTTGTCTGCTTACTCCATCACCGATCTACTACCCTGTCTAAAAGGTTAGTAGGGGAGGGTGAGATTCTAGAGAATCTCAGTAGGATAACAATATCAATATGCATGTATGATAGATGTTTAATGCATGACATGCTTGCACCACACAACTCATGATAACACAATGACAACTTGCAAGCTCAATGCTTCGAACAATATACCTATGGCCATAGCATAAATTGAAACATAGCTTCAAGTTACACATAATTATGCAAAGCTAAGACATGCACCAACACACTAACACATATATCAAATACAAGCAGAAGAGATATGTTCCCTACACTTTTCTTTCCACGTATGCTCCAGCTCCGCTTACTCGCGATCCAAACGAATACTGAACCCTATAAACCAAATCAAGGATATAGGGTCAATCTCAATTCCAAATCATTACTTTTATATCACTTAAAGTTGGTTACCATTCACACCCTTTAGGTGGCTAAAATAAGCTCAACAAAAGCCTAAAGGATTGGGACGTACTAGGTTGGAAATCACCTTTCAAAATCACAAATTGCTGAAAATTGGGTTCTGGCTGCAGCCAAGAAATTCTTGGCTGCAGCCAAAAATGGCTAAAAACGTCACAGAAACATTTTGGCTGCAGCCAAGAATTTCTGGCTGCGGCCAGGACACACACAGAAAGTTTTGCGCTGGAGCCAGAATTTTGGCTGCAGCCAAGTAAACTTCAAAAATTCATAACTTGCTCTAGAAAACTTGAAACAAGGTGATTCCAAAGCCCATTGAAAGATATTCAAGTCCCCTTTATGGGAAAAATATGTCTCATTACCAGAAATCACTACACAAATCCAGATTTACACCAAATCCAACATTGCTCCAAAACAGAATCCAGTTTCGTCCTCAAACTTTGGGCAAACATAAATCCCAGTTCACAAAACGAAATGGCACAATTTATATGTCCATTTTGAAGCTTAAGATGTGAACTTCAAGACTGGAAAGTTTCAGAATTTTATAACATCATTTGCCCATTCAAAACGGCAACACAAACAGACTGCCCAGAACAGCAATTCAAAAGACAGAATTCCAGATTTTGACAATTGCTTCCAATGGTTCCCATTTTCATACCAAACCTCATTCCCACATAAATTTGCACAAGGAATCCATTGGAAATACCAAATCAACAAAATTCACATTATATTGACATGTTTCACAATGAATTGCAACATGTCACACAATTCACAACACAAATACCACATTGCCATTCTTTTCATTCCAAGTTCTCAAATCAATTCCAATGACACCAAAACACATTATGGTATCAATTTAACCACAATTCACCATTTACAATACAAAACACATGACAATTCATGCATTTCACAATTCCACCAAAATCAGGGCAAAAACCAAAATTCACAATACTCATCCACAAATCACAAAACTTAGGTCAAAATGCTTCAAATACTCACCTCTTCTTCTTTCCCAAACCAATTCTTTGATTCTTCATCTTTCTAAATTTCCTCAAGTCATCAAACACCTTCAATCAAGAATCTAAAACCATAGAGATGAAGCTCTCATCACTATGAACAACATTAATAAAGAGTGTTTGAACATTAGAGGACAAGAACAAGGCCAAAACATCACCTTTCTCTTCCTCTTTCCTTCCCAAGCTTGGCGAAAATGGAGGTTTTGGAGAGAGAGGGATGAGATGAAGAAGAGATCAGATTTTTGGGAAAATGAAGGCCACTTGGACGACCAAATAGAGAGGAGAGAAGGGAGGAAAAGCTTTGACAATTTGACCAAAATCTAGGGGCTCAAATTGTGCCAAGTGTCACACCCTTATCACATCTCTCATGAGTTCACATAGGCACACACACACATGATTCCACCTCTTGATCTTTTGCACAAATCAATCCTAACCATTGATCTTGAAGTTACCAATGAGTTTTCTCTTCGGTAACTGACCAATTGGTCGGTAACTTTACCGTTTTGCCCCTGATTACGGTAATTCCTCTTGAATCACCACCAAATACATTTTCTCATTCATTCACACCATATATACGCCCCTCCCCTTATTTTTATTCAATTTATATGTTAATCCATAATTGAACTCAAATACAAGGTTTCGGCGTTGCTCAGAACACATACGAATCACATCGGGTGCCAAATCACACCATGATCTCCAAAAGGGTTCATTTATCACTAATGACATCCACTTTTGGAGTCATTAACCC
This sequence comes from Inga oerstediana, assembly GCA_963210345.1. Lineage (NCBI taxonomy): Eukaryota > Viridiplantae > Streptophyta > Magnoliopsida > Fabales > Fabaceae > Inga > Inga oerstediana. Next base: position 31,573,974 of record OY723408.1, read on the forward strand.
TTGATCACAATTTGGGATCTTGCTAAACCGGGGCTTAGCAATCCACTAATCTTAGGCTTATTCTCTAGCCTCAAGTCTCAGAATTCGGGATATTACAGCTCTAGCCATCAATCTTGTAGTTTGAGGCTCCTCAATTACTATCCCTTTCTCCTTTGTTTGTGGTTCTAGTGGAGCTTTGTCTTGAACCTTTGGCTGAGGGTGCTTCTCAAGCTTAGAATTTTTGGATTTTTTCAGAAGAGGAGGCAAAGGGGTTGGAAACAACTCTTCATTCTTATTTATTATAGTCTTAGTATAAGCCACGCTAACAAATTGCCTAGAAGCTTGAAATTGCTTAACTTCTCCTTGAGTGCCCTAGAAATAGTTGATAGGGAAATTTGAAGATTTGAAGGGATTTCATTAGTTGTTTGAAGTGAAATCTATAGGGGCTTTTGTTAGATGAGTGCTAGGAATAATTTGTGAAAAGATTGGAATAGAGCATTGGGAGTGGAACTTAGAGTGATTATGTTGAAAATGATGCTACTCTAATGTATAAAACCTTAGGCCTCAATATTACTGGAGTGATTATACTCTGCCATCACTTGAGTGATATTGCCCATAAATTAAAATAAGTTAAGAACACAATACCTCACTTGAGTAATCATATAATTACTCAAGAATATATCCTAAATGATATGATTGATCATTTTTCCTTATTATAGATTAATTGAATTCAGTCATTGAATCATCATTGGTTTAGCTTGCTTTGTGATAATGGTCACTTGTGTGATGCTTACTATTTATATTCTCCTAAATTGTGATATCACTTGAGTGAACTTGCTTTTCTTTCTTCACTTGTTCTAGCACTTTTAGTGAGCTGTCTGTAAGGATGATCACTTGAGTAAGCACTTGAGTGATAAGCTTCTGTTTACTTTCTCTAGACATGGACACTACAGTGACAAATCTTCTTTATTAGTACTTCTATCATCACTCAAGTGGGCACTCGAGTGATGTTGGTCATCATCGGTACACATCATTTAAGTGATGTGACACTGACAGTATAGCCACTGCATTTATCCCTTTTTTTACTACCCATAAATAGAGAATTTTCCTATCTCTTGCAAAACAAATTTCTAGACACTCTTATGATTAAATTAGTCTAAAAATCATCAATACACATACAATAACTAATTAATAACACAAAAATTTAAAGAATTTCCTTACAATTCTTTAGGATTTACCATTCATAGTTCTATTTGTATGTATACAAATTGATCTTTGGCAAGGGGCTTGGTAAAGATTTCTGCCAATTGAAGGTGAGTAAGTATTAAAACCAATTTGACATCTTTCTTTTCCACATGATCTCTGATGAAGTGGTGTCTTATGTTAATGTGCTTAGTTCTTCAATATTGAACTAGATTCTTGGCTAGCTTATTGTGATTGTGTTGCCAATAAATTAGTATTTCCTTGAAATTGATGCCTAAATCTTGTAGTTGCTATTTCAACCATAATACTTGTGCAAAAGGGATGAGAGCTCAACAACACCAACATGATTATATCATAAGTCATCCACTCCAACCCAACCACTCTCTATTCTTATCTTTTTTCTATATCATGCATATTTGAGAGAGAGATATTTGCATTGTACTTCAGTGAGCATTTTAACCACTCGGTGAGAGAGTTTATAAATACTTATATTTCTCAATTGATCTCAAGGTAGAGGGATCTTGAGAGGGTTGATTTCCTTATGGGGGAAGCTGTAGAGAGAATTGTAGGTAAGACTTTCTACTTATAATACTTACAAATTATAAGTAGTAGAGAATGTTGCTACTCGTAAGACTTACAATGGTGTAAGTATGAGAGAATGTTGCTACTCATAAGACTTGTACGAGTAAGCGAGAGAGAAAAGTATTCAGAATTGCTCTGCATGTAAGACTTGCCATAAGGGGGAGTATCTCAAAGAGAGATTTGTAAAAGGTTTTACAAGTGCCCGGCTAAACTTGTGGGATTGTAGAGGCTTTTCTTGTGCCTAGATTAAACAAGAAGATAGTGGATTTGAAAATCTCAGGAGAAGCTTGGGGATTGGACATCGGTCATCATGGATTAGACCGAACAAGGATAAATCATAGTTTGCATATTCTCTTCCCTAAGCTCTTATATTTCCAACATATATTATTTAATCTAACTATTGATTTATGATTCATTACTTTCATACTTATTGTTTTCACTAAGATGCAAAAATATTTTCTTAGTTCTTAAGTTTTTATCTTACACCCAATTCACCCCCTTCTTGGGTGTCAGCCGGTTCTAACATGGATCACTTCTAGTATATTGTAATGAAGAGCTTTTTCAAAAATGCATCACTGGAGTGATAGCTCGAGTAGCCAACAAAAATTTTTACAACTACTTTGTTCATTATCAATGAGGTAAAAGTGGCAAAGTTTAAGCACATAACTCAAGTAGTCAAGTAATTTAGACTTCTTCACTTCACTTGAGTGGTCACTAATGCATGTTTGAAGATTGTTTTCTAATATTGTAAATCAATGAACCTCTTGCAAAAATTTTTCCTTAAGCTTTGTTATCATCAAAATATGGAATCTAACAGAAACAAGAAATAGTAATAGATGCATGATGTGAGGCTCATCACGTGCAAGTAGGAGATATTGGACTTTGGGTCTATGTTCACCCTTAATGGGCTGAACTATTCAATTATGAAATAAGTAGCCTTATCAAACAAGAAACAAATCAACATTAACTATGGATTTGTTAACTAAGAAGTAAGTTATTGTATATTAGGAAATCAATCAAGAATTAATTTCTTGATTATTACTTAAAGGGCAAGGATGAGTGCACATAACTTCCTAATTATGGTCTCCCTAAACCTATATAAGTAAGATGTGCCTCCTTCAGTTGAACCTCACCTTTGACATTGAGCTATCTGGCATTCTCTTCTCTCCTACATTCTTTTCTATTCTAGTCATCTATTGTGCCAATTCTATTTAGGCTGTAATAGTCTAACTACTGCATGAGCATTATTTTGTTCAAGTTATGGAGCGTTGGAGCTTTGACCCGAACTGTACATAGATCCGCCTCAATTATATAAGTCTATTCCCCCTCCTAATTTTCCTTCGCCAACCTTAATCATATAGAAAGCCTTGATCTTTCACACAACAAATTGATATGCCACTTCCTGGCTAACTAACTTAGTTGTACTCATTGTCTATCTTTTCTGTGCCTCATAACAATTTGTCTGGAACAACAACTAACATGAAAAATCAATTTTCAAATTTGAGATCCAATAGTTATAAAGGGGATCCTTTTTTATATGGTCCACCTTTGCAACAAAATTATTCATCCATTGATAAATCAATAATAGGGAAACACAAGCAACCTCATCATTTGGAAGTTGCTGATTTTTGACATGCCTTCTTATGGAGTTTTATTGGAGCATTTGGGGTCTTTATTCCAGGTGTCAATATAGTTCTTTATTTGAATCTATACTTTTGCAATTACAAACTATTTGCTTTAGAGAGAGTTATAACAAGTTATTTGTATGAGTGACACAAAAGAGAAAAGTCTTTAGATAGTGATTAACTTTCGCATTGTAGCTTAAGTAATGAGAGGCATGGTACAACAAAGGTGTCTTGTTATGCCACCATCATCTCTGGATTTGATTTTGTTGCAATGACACTTTTGCTTATATGAGAGAAGGAATAGGCTAAGGCCTACTTGTTGCATTTTCTAGTATTTTTGTAGGTTGTATCTTAGGTATATATTTTCATTTGATTTTCTTAAGGGTTGTGTACTATGAGGAATTAGTGTGTAATATTTTTTTGTGATTAATAAAATAGACTTTCCTAAGAAAACAAATGGTGATAAACTCTAATATTACAATAACCAAAAGATTTCTAGTGAAGTCTTCTCATGATATATCATAAAGGAAATTAAATTGAAAAGTTTGAACTATTACTCTGCATTTCTCTAAGCTTATAGTCCAGTTTAATTATTAGACTTATAATCTAGCATTGTATAGTTGTTTATACGATGAATGGTTTAATAAAAAAACTGATTAAAATAAGAAATGTTAGTATGAAAGTAATATTTGCACATACACTTTCTATGACAAGTTTTTATCAATATGCTTACCCAATTACTTGTTGTGCATTAAATTGTTTCCAATAACTTTTCTATATTTCAAGTTGGATTTTTAAATGGAATAAGAAATATCTTAATAGGGATTAGAGGCAATGAACATAAAGTAATAAGCAACCTTAGCAATAGAAAGGTCGATGCGTTCATCTCAATCTCATTCACATCCTCTATTAAAGATAATTCTCAAACTTCATTATTATTCAGCAAGTTTTCTCTCTCACCACAAGCTACTACTCCGCTATTTCTTTTTCTTTTTTTTTTGGCGCAAAAATAGTCCACTTTATTAATAGTCTCTTTAGTTCTTAATATAAGACATATTTATCTAATTTAATTAGATTAAGGAAGTTAGTTGAGTTACTTAAAATGACATGTATTTTCTAAAATACCGTAGTCATCTTCCTTAATCCCTTACTTCCCTCTCTTCCTTGATTATTGTTAAAGGAGCATCTATAGCGTAAATTAGGAAAAGATTGACAAATAAGAAAAAATATGTCTTATATTTAGAACTAAGATCAACTCTTCAAATAAGTCTTATATTAAGGACTGGAGGGAGTATTTCAAAACGATATTACACTCACTAATCAGCAAAACCAAAACAAAAAAGAAACAATAGTAACAATGCAAACCAAATCCTTCATCAAAATAGCATAGAGAAGGTGGAGACATTGAATGCCTTCCTTGTGCAATCTGAAAGATAATGGCAAGGCAAATCAACAATCAACATACCATGGGAAAAAAGCATATGCTCAATGTGAGATATTAGGGCATACCTGGAGTACTATCTACAACCTCAAATACCCACACCAAACTGGATCACTATTAGACACGATAATATATGCACAACAAATACACCACTTAATTATAAGAGGAGAAGGGAGACTTGATAATGTTTTTGCTATGACTTCATTAAGTGGTGAAACTTATTTCTCCATTAAGAGAATAAAACCGATGGTTTCTCCTTATGACTCAATGTACACCATTGTAAGGAGAAACTTATTTCTCCATGAACAGAACAAAACCAATGGCCTTTCCTCGTAACTCAATGTACACCTTTGTTTCCTTCATAATCATTACAGATGAAAAAAAGATTAAATTACTCACCTATAATAAATATTATTTGCATTTTAGCACAATGGCTTAATAGACTTAGACTAATCTACCAAGGGTCTCCCACTCACAATTGATAGATTAGATATCATAGGTTTAGCCTCTTTCTCTTCCTTCTTTCATACTAGGTGCTTTGCCATGATCGTATGGGCATGACGTCTTCATCTAGGTGCTTGTATTATAAACCCTTTTTATAGAACCAACATAGCACAACCTACTTTGTGTAGCTTTATTTTAATATTATGCCTCAAATGTCCTAGATTTACACATATATACTTTCATAAGGCAAATATAATCCCTCATGAGCTAGTATAAGACTAGACTGCCTTTCTTGTATGCATAACATAAATGCTTGTGATATGATTCACATGTTATGGTGTTACTCTTATATCTTAAGAGTACATGTCATTTTGCTCTTTGCTATTAACATCTTACATACTGAAGTTTAGATACTCCCAGTATTTAACCCAAACTCTTCTACTCTACTATCTCATATGACATTAATATTGAAGAATTTGTTATCTAGCTACAGGCATCATGGAAGTGGGTATCCACAATTTGATCCATATTTATATTTATTGATCTCATCTTGACATGCTACACTTTTACCAAGGCAGATTGGTTTATGTTTCTTCTCTACCATATTAGCACTCTTTCTGCTTTATTGGTAAATACAAATGTCTCATCTTTGCACAATCCTTCTGTGTGTCAAAGGCGGTTATTTGTATGTGAGAGCCAACCTCACTATATGACATACTAGACATTATATAACGTTCATGTAAACACACAAATCAATAATGATAAATAGGTACTATCATTAATCACAAAAAGGTCTACGATTTTATATTTTACACATGTTAAGTGCCTTTACTTGTTTTTCAAACATTTTTTTAGCAATTCACTTGGTCAAGGGATTTGTGACCATTTCCTTGGTTGAAATATGTTGTACAGTAACAACATTTTTAGCTATATAATCTCTAATAAAATTGTACTTAATTTCTATATGTTTGATCTTGCTATGACACTTAGGGTCTTTCGTGTAGGCTATGGCTACAGCATTATCACAATGCACTAATAGTAGATTTGTCCTCCCATTTCTAAATCCAATTTGTTCAATAAATCTCTTTAGCTATATAGCCTCTTATACTCCTATAGTACATGCCATAAACTCAGCTTCCATGGAATGTAAGGCAATGCATGTCTGCTTCTTACTACTCCAACATATTGCACCATTATTTAGCAAGAAGGTATAACCTAAAGTTGATCTTCACCTAAATCGACATTGGAGTATCAACCAGGCATAGATCACTTCCTTTTTAACACACTTTATAATCATATGTGCCCTTTCAGTATCTCAAGATCCACTTTATTGCTTTCCAATGTTTTTCACTGGGCTTTAATTAGAATCTACTTACCAATCCTACTGTATAGAAGATATTTTGCCTTGTACACATCATTGCGCTCATAAGGCTTCCAACGACACTAGCATATAGAACTCTTTCCATGTTCTTTTTTTCTGACTCAGTTTTGGGACACATATCAAGGCTCAAAGCTACTCTGGAAGATACTAGGGTATCCATGTGATTACAGTCTTTCATATTGAATAGCTCAATAATTTTCTTAATATAATTCTCATGTGAAAAAGTAAGAGGATTCTTCTTGAACAATCTCTTTGGATCTTAGCTCCAAGAATATACTATTCTTCACCCATGTCCTTCATCCTAAAATTCAACGAAAGCCATTCTTTAATAGCTATTACCAAATTTAGATTATTTTTAGCCAATACTATATCTTCTACATATAAGGATAACATTACAAAATTATCCTCAAACTTCTTAATGTAGACACATTAGTCCTCCTCAATCATTTGAAATTCATAGGAGGTTATTGCTTTATGAAACCTTAAATACCACTGTCTAGATGACTGCTTTAGTTCATAAATGGATCTCTTTAGCTTATAAACTTTACTCTATGTTCCTTTCTCAATGACACCTAATGGTTGTTGCATATAAATTTCTTCATCCAGATCACTATTGAGAAATATAGTTTTTACATCCATTTGATGAAATTTTATATCTAAACTATTTACTATTACCATAATAATCCTTAGAGAATTGAAGCACACAACAGGTAAGAAGATATCATCATAATCTATACCTTCATGTTATGTTTACCTCTTTGTAACCAATTCAACTTTATATTTGTCAATCAATCCATATACTTTTCTTTTAATTTTGATAACTGCCTTGTTCCTAATGGCTTTTGGCCCTTATAGTAGATCACACAATTCCCAAACCTTATTCTTTTTCTTGGAATATATTTTCTCATCCATTGCTTTCTTCCATTCATCCTTAGTAGGACATGATAAAGCTTTTCTATAAAATGTGGCTCATTATCCCCTTCTGGAGTAGCTATAAGCTCCTCCCTTTCTTTTGAAAAGCGTCTTCTAAGAATATTTCCTTGGTCACTCCTTCTTACAGGAGCTTCTTATCTTTTTCTCCTCTATTGTCTAGGTCTTTGTGCTGATATTTCTAAGCTCCCACTTAGATTAATGTACTAAGACATTTGAGGATCGTTGACTTGTTCTGTTGTAACATCTAGAAATTTAGAATTGTGTGAGTATTTAATAAGATACCAGATGCCCATAAATATGAACATGCATGGCGCCATATTAGGGGCCACACATGGCATATTTTGAAGCTGACACACAATTGATTTTTATTATTAGGGGGAAGTCACAAGAAGTTGCTACTTAAGCTTAATCTTATATAAGCACATAACAAATTAGGGTTACAACTTATGTCTTTCTTGAGAAGCCTTAAGGCTGTCCCCTTTTGCTCCTTAAGAACATCCCTTCATGCTCTATAAGCATGCAAGATTAAGTCATATTCCTCTCTACTTGGAGAGCAAGTCATCCAAGGGTGTAAAAGGAAGAAAGAAACTTCGGTTAAAAAGTTACAAGGACACATCTACACCTTTTTGACCAAGTAGTATGTATGCTTATGACAATTAAAACCCTAGCTCCCACTTATAAATTTTGTCCAACAGTAGTAAAAATAAGAGAAAAACAGTGTGAAAAAGAAAGAAGAGAGAAGAGGGCCAAAATTTTGAAGATTTAAAGAGAGAAAGTGTTCTTGTTCCAATTTCACCTTTAAATTCGCATTTCTAGCTCCCGGAGTCTTCACTAATCTTGTTCTCCTCATCAAGTTCTACAATTTTACAATTTTGGTTTCTTGAAAGGAGGAGTTTGGTGCTATCTAGAAAGAGTTGAAGTTGGTGAAGGCAAGAGCAAGATATAGCAAGAGAAAGAGCTAAGAATAAGCATTAATTTCAACCTAGTATTTTGGATTTTGGTTGGGTTGTTCTAGAGATGTCATGCAGCCATAATTTTAGTCAAGAGTGATTTTAGGGTCTTAATGATATTAACCACATAAAAATGGGGTTAAGTGAGGTTTAAGCATGATAGAATGTTGTTAGAACCGGCTGACACCCAAGAGGGGGGTGAATTGGGTGTAAGATAAAAATCTTAAGAACTTTAAATATCTTTTTGCATCTTAGAGGAAGCAATAAATATGAAAGTAATGAATCATAAATCAACAGTTTATATATGCTGGAAATATGAGTTTAAGGAAGAGAGTGTGCAAACTGTGATTTATCCTGGTTCGGTCCAATCTGCGATGGCTTAAGTCCAGTCCCCAGGTTCCTCCTGAGATTTTCAAATCTACTATCTTCTTGTTTAATCCAGGCACAAGAAAAGCCTTTACAACTCACAAGTTTAGCTGGGCACTTGCGAAGCCGTTTATAAATCTCTCACCGAGTTACTCCCCCTTACACACCGTAAGGTTACAACTGAGTTACTCCTCCTTACACACCGTAAGGATACAACTTTGATAATGAAAGATTACAATCAATCTTCTCTCTCAGAAGTGAATAGATGAATACTGAAGTACAATGTAAATGATCTCTCTCTCAAATATACATGATGTAGAAAATAGATAAGAACAGAGAGTAGTTAGGTCGGAGTGGATGATTCATAATATAAGCATGTTTGCATTGTTGTGTTCTCGTTGGTTTTTCTGAACTCTGAATGCTCTTTTATTTATAGTTGATGAAGGTTGATGACCATTTGAGCATTTCAATATATCCGTTGGAGTGTGGCTTCTTCAATTTGAAAACTAGCCGTTATAACGTTGACGCTCCGCTTCCGTAAATTCACCTTTTGACTCTTCACATCATATCTTTATTGTATTCCTGGAGAAATACATTAAACACTAATACAATGAAGTGTTAGAGTGATTAGAAGCAAGAAGAATGAGTTATATGATCATTTCATTGATTTCTAGAATCTTTGGGACGTTGTTCTGTTTTCCTGGGAAGCATTACTCGAGTGCTCACTCGAGTGGACATCAAGTTTCTTCACGGATTACTCGAGTGGCTACTCAAGTAGCCTTCTATTTTCAGCATAGCTTACTCGGGTAGTGACTTGAAGTTCTCTTCTAAATAACTCTGCATACTCGAGTAGTGACTTGAAGTTCAACTTGAAGTTCTCTTCTAAATAACTCTGCATACTCGGGTAGTAACTTGAAGTTCTCTTCTAAATAACTCTGCATACTCGGGTAGTAACTTGAAGTTCTCTTCTAAATAACTATAAATACTCGGGTAGTGCCTCGAGTGAAGTAATAATAGCACTTCAAGTTATTCAAGTATTACCTTCAAGTTTTGCTTACCATAGTGAGTTACTCGAGTAGCTCCTCGAGTAACATTGGCAGGGTTGAAAATGCCGAGAGCAATTGCAAGTCTTTCTCTTGGTTACTCGAGTACTTACTCGAGTAACGTTGGCAGGTTACTTGAAGGTCGACTCTGGTTACTTCAAGTTTTTGTCTCTTTACTCGAGTACTAACTCGAGTAACGTTGGCAGGTCGAGAGCAACTGGAAGTTTTCTATTTGATTACTCGAGTACCTACTCGAGTAAAGCCTTTTGTTATCAAATAGTTACTCGAGTGGTGCCTTCAAGTGAATTCTGGATTTTGAATCGAAACATGGTAAATTATATATCATCGGAAAGCCCTCATTATCTACATTCCAATGCAAGAAGAATCAGCTCCAAATACGTTGTGTACCGAAAGTTATGATCCAAAGAGTATCTACTATTCTTAGAACATCTCTGAACTCACGAGCCATCACGAGCAGCAACTTCCAGAAGTCATAGCTCTTAGGATATAGCTTCAAATGTGACAAATTATATATCCATGGAAATCTCTTTAAGTTTACTTTGATATGGCAATGGTTTCGTTGCAATCCAATGTGTAGTTTGGAAGTTATGTCAAAAATACCAAAGCTGTCCTGGAATATGATGCTGATTCATGTGTCAACTTTCGAAGCTTATATCTCTCTCATCTGAGCTCCTCGGAATATGATCTTGGTGTCAAAAGTTCATGTTGGAAGTCTAGTTTCATATACCACCAGTTTCAGTTCGATCCGACATATGGTTGGAGAGATATCATCAAAGTACCGAACCTCTATTCTGCCACGCGAAAACAGAGTACCTATTACTTCAAGTGCCGCCTCGAGTGATTTATCAAGTAACCCGGCAGATTACTCAAGTAGCTACTCGAGTAATCACCTCCAAAATGAGGCAGTACCCTATTACTTGAGTGATTACTCGAGTAATCATCCCCAGAGGCACCATAACTTCCATATACATCATTTTAGCTTCGTATTGACCCATTCCAACTTCCATTTGACCATAGAAACCTCCGATATCACTTCTAATAGCTTGGATCTTGATATTCTCATGTGATCTTGCAAGTTCTTCTTTCTTTAATCTCTTTCTTCTTGTTTTGCCACTTGATGATCATTCTTTATCACCCAACTTCAACCTTCTTGATGAATATCTTCAATTTACATCTTTCTTTCTTCTTTCTTCAATTCCTTGCCTCTTGATGATTGTTCTCCATTTATGAGGCATTATAACATCAACCCACCATTGGGTTTATGACTAATCTACAAGATATACAACATTAAATATGGTAGTTAGTCAATGTAGAAGATAAGTATATTATACAAACTTTTTGCTCATATTTAACATCTATATTTGACATCATCAAAACTATTCATATCTAACAGATGCAAGATAAGCAAGTCTTGTGGTTAAATTGTCAAAAATCAGAGTTATGTGTCAAACCCCTTAACATTTTGATATTTGCTAGAGTAAATAATGCAGAGTTCAGAAGGCAAATTGAAATAGCATAAAAATACTGATATTAAGTGCTTGCATTACATTACAAAATATCTCAGAGTTTGAAAAATTTATACAACATTTTCATAACTTAGCTAAATGTATGATAACCAGTTATCCAAGCTTGAATTACACCGATACCCTCAATCGCCAGTGTTGACACTTTTGCCCTTCGAGCCCCTATCCTCCACTTGAATATTTTTAAATTTTGAAAATACGTGAGATTCAAACGAATCTCAGTAGTAACATACAACCAGTCATATAAAATGTGATAAATAAATATGTTGTACACCTTGTAATGCAACATAATAATAACGTAAACAACACGGCATGTGCACATAAGTCAGGGCTACTTCCTCAATATCTGTAAAACACAAACAACACGACATGTGAATATAAGTCGGGGCTACTTCCCCACTATCTATGAATACCTCAGTTGGGTTCTTGCTCACCACCAGGTAAATGTGCCTCCTCACACAATTGTCCTACTCGGCAAAACAATGTTCATCATATATATCACATAAGATAGCATAAACAAAGCATATAAAGATTCACATAATGTATGAAAGATAGAGTTACTCATTCAAATATGTCCTTATGTCAAATCAGGCTTGAGCTGGTGGTCTGGTCCTAAAATTCCAAATTTTCAATAAATGAGTCATTACTCATTCAAATATTATTCTAAACACATTTTGTTGATTATCTTAGCTTAAAATTGCAAAATGACCAAAATACCCCTAGGGACCCGGTCTAAGGCCCTTTATAACCGGTTTAACTGTACTTTTTTTAAAAATTATGACTCAGGCTATTCTTATTTATTTTCACCCAAAGAATACATTTTGACCTCAGAATTACCAAATTCACTACCAAATGACAAAAAATGCCCCTGGCAGCCTCTAGCTTAAGGTTTCAAGGGTAGTTTTGTCATTTCACATTCTAATGCTTTTCACACTTCACATTCTACATATACCCTGCACAATTTTCTATTATAAACATAATAGAATAATCAAAAACACAAAATTTTAGTTTCTAACCGAAAGTTTGAGAAAGAAAAAAAGGAAAATTGTGATTTTCTTGAGTTAACCTTTTAAACTCCTCCCTTTTAATTCCTAATCACATGATTAGCTACCTAAACACCAAATGAACATGATTTATAGAAATTTCAGTAGCATAACCCCTAGGGTTCAATCAACGTAAAATTACAAAACATGAGAAAATTAAGCTAGATTCAAGAACAACAACCTCAATATCATCATATTCAACAAGATAACCAAAGTTTTGAGATCACCTCTTGGATTCACAACTTTATGTCTCTAAACTTTGGAGCCTTTCTCTATAAACTTTAAAATTTTTCCTTGCTACAAGCCATAAGCATGGAGATATAGGATTTAGAAGAGGTATGCTAGGTTTTTAGAAAGCAAATTCACAAGAAAATCATCTCCTCACCTTAGATTTGCTTGAACCCTAGTATCTTGCTCTTGAGTTCTTGTTATTTTCATGTGATAGCTCTCTTTCTCTCTTGGTTTAGCTTCTAAATTGAAAATGAAATGGAAGGAAAGAGAAATTGCATTTAAAACTTTCATCTATTATATTGCCTTTTCAACAAATGTTCAATTTAATTCATTGCTATCATCTTTTCCTTCATCAAAATACTTGGTTAAAAATACTTATAAGAAGGGAATGATAGGGTGATTTAATTCAACTATTAACCTCCTCCACAAATCTCCACAATTAGTTGCAATATTTGACCACTTTTTTTGTGTTTTGACATTATCCAAAAACATGATCATAAATATCCAATAAATAATTTTCCCTTCTTATTCAGCTCACTTTAGACAAAAAAAAGGTATTTTCTAGATAAAATAATTTTCTTTTGATTAATATGGAAAATTATCATTTTTCCCATACATTTTGTGATTTTCGCCCAAAACTGACAGCATTTTCACCCAGCTTTGAGAATTTATATATTTATTTGTTGACATCTAATTAAAGTGCTTTCAAAGGCTACTTAACCCTTATCAAGTTCAGTTTTAAGGAAAAATATAGCCTTTAATCAACTGAAAGCTCAACATTTCCATAATTTAAATATTTAGACGCTATCCTAGAAAGTAGCTAGTTTCACTGGGTAAACTTCATAAATTCATAACTCTTAGTGTACAGGTCCTAATAATTCATATGATCTATCAAATTAAAGCTTGGAATTTCATTCTAAAAAATTTCAATTTTTTTGGACATCATTTGATCATTTAAAACCATATAACAAACGCACTGCCTCACAGGAAATTTCACTGGCAACATTGTTCACATTTCAAATTTTCATTATTTAATAATTCCTATGATCCAGAATTTATAGTCAGAGGCTATTTAAGGTGTGTCAATATTCACCATTTTATCCCATTTAATACCCCAAAGGTAAAAGGAATTTTGGTGACCGAAATTTGGGATATTACAATGTGTCCTAGGGTTATGCTTCGAGCAAGAGCAAGGCACCATGAAGAACTGTGATCTTTCCAATTTTAAGGCTTCCAGTAGGCTTATAATGAAAATTTGTGCAGGATAATGGTGAGGAAGTGATCTTGGAAGCATTAGGATTGAAAATGAAATTTTTGTGGCCATAATGTGTTCAAAAGGAAGGAATTGATTTTTAATGAATTTGAGGTTAGAAATGGATTCTACATGCAAAATTGTGTAGTAATAGCCTATGGGAATGATTTTGGTGAGATTAGATTGAATTATAACAAATTAAAGTTAAAGATATTGTTGAGGTGCTGCCAGATTTGATTTCTATGAAGGTAGATTGGTTTAGGTTCGAATTTGATTTATCAAACCTTGTCTAATGGCTGAGAAATCTTATAGGTTTTTAGAACACATCCTAATTTTTAAAATTTGTCATAGAACTCCTTAATTGGATGGCTATAGAGGGAGTTATGATTTGTTAAATTAGGTGACAAAACTGGAATGAATTTTGAGACAGTTAGGATTGATTGAGGATCCAAGAATATAACCCTTGTAATTGATAGTGGTTAATAGTTTTCTTTTATAGAGGACTTAAAGAGCTACATGTAGGAATTTGAACCACCTCAAATGGAGTTTTCTATATTAAGTTATGAATTTTCAAATTTGCTTGAGGAATGCTGGCAAATTTGGGATTTATACTAGAATTTTTAATTTTGAGGATAATTTGGTTAAGAGATGATTGAGGATTAGAAACATGATTTAGAGATTTTTGCGATTACCTTGGATATCTTAAAGGAAGGATGTCATGGCTTATGTCTTAAGTTAATTACAAGATAGACATAGAGCATAGAAGAGATAAAGATAACCAACAAGAGACAAATTTAAGGATAAAGATAGGGATGGGTCAAGAGTCACACAATTGTCATTATGCCAATAGTACTAGATCAAGTAATTACCCATCTTCATATATTATAGGCTTTTACATTTATTTGATATTGGATGATTGCCCAAGCCCGAAGAAGAAGTTGAGTAGAGAAGAGAAATCATCGGAAAGGTTGCTAGGTAGTAACTCTTTCTCTAATATACTATATGATGCCTTGCATGTATGTGTTACCATCAATTATGTTTGTTTTATGAGCACTTATAATATGATAGGAAGACGTCCTAGGCCTCTAAGAATATGATGGGCACATGCCCGAGGCTGTAAATCTTGTCTTACGAAGCGCTGTGGTAATGTATTTTGTGTATGATGTGCTGCATATTAATGTGCTAAATGCTCTTGAGGTGCTCATTGTGTTATGATGGTTTATGTTGCATGCTGTGTAAGGTTGCATTTTATATAATTTAATAAGTGTTACTATTGAGATTCTTTTGAATCTCATCCTTTCCAAAAATTTAATTATACAGCAAAGACGAGTAGCTCAACTGGCAATGTGGTAAGCGTCAATGTGTGAAAAGACAAAGACAAAGGAACTAAATGTTTATTGGTTATCTATGTATTGCCTTGTATTAAGACTTTTGATATTTTAGTAGTTTAGTGCTCTATGTATATGAATGCACAAGAGCTCAATAGTGGTATCAAAACACTTAAGAATTTGGGAATACCAGTGCATATGGTAGTGACATCAGTACCTGTAGTAATGATATTAGCGTACATGGTAATGGTATCAATGTCCGAGTAATGGTATTAGTGAGTACTAGTATTAGTGTATCAGAGGGTATTGGTATCAAAACATATAATTGTGGTATCAGTATCAGTAAGGACATACTAGCTGTAAGCAACACTCAAATTTATAGGTAGAGAAACTACTTTAATACTAAATATAAATGAAATTAAGAACTAATGAGTCATGACCAAGTTGGAAACTACTAAGTAATTACTTTGGAACGTTTTGAAAATTTTCAGAAAAGACCGATCAATCAAAGGATTAATTGAAACCCAACTTAGTAGTTCATTTTTATTTTATATAATAACTCATTAGAACATGTTAAGAGTAAAGGGGTCACATCCATACTAACGTGTTCATGTGTCTTGAAAAGAGATAAGTCCAATCAATCTATCCCCTAAAAGGAAATTCATTTTCTAGAAATGTGGCATCTTTTATTCAATTTCAGTCACTATTCCATCTGCATTTTTATAATGAAAGCCTGTCCTTTTGATTATTTTGAGCAACTTATAAAGATAATTTCCTTCCTGTAGGACCCGAATTCCCATGCTTATAAGAATCATCATGAACATACGCAACAGACCCCATAGTCTTAAGATGCTAAGATCTAGCTTGTGTTTTATCCATAACTCAGATATCATGAAAGTGGCTGATTTCAAGGGCACATGGTTAATTATGAAGGTAACTGTTAACAAAGCATCACACCAATATGAAATTGGTAGATTCTCTTGTGCCATCATAGACCTAGCCATGTCAAGAAGTGCTTTATTTCTTCTTTATGCAACTCCATTCTGTAGTGAAGTGCAAAGGATAGTTAGATCCCTAATTATCCCTTTTTCTTCATAGAACTCTTTGAATTATCAGACAAATATTCATGACCACAATCAGTGAGTAAGGATTTAATTTCATTATCTGTTTGATTCTTTACCTCATTCATTTATCGTCTAAAGCACTCAAGAGCCTCAGACTTATTTGAAATCAAATATATATGGCCATATAATGAAAAATCATCAACAAAAGAAATAAAGTACCAAGCTCCTTGTCTTGCCCTTACACTTATAAGACCACATATATCATAATGGATCAGTTGCAATAGACTTTTAGCACATTTCCCTTACTAAAAGGTTTTCTAGTTGCCCTACTAGCTAGACAATTTTTCGCATAAGGACATTTCCATATTTGAAATTGAACCTAGCAACCCTTCTTTAGCTAGTTTAATCATCCTATTTTGATTAATATGTCCTAGTTTAGCATGTCAGATATTCATATCAACAGTCATATTAGAGGAAATAGCAAAATAATCATGTGCATGAGAATCACAAAAAATATCTATAATAAAAAACTTCTTAGAAAGGAAAGCTGAACCATAAAGGTTGAATTATTCAAAAGTTTTGCAACCTTATAATAAAATTTTACATCAAACCCATAATTTAAAAAGTATAAAATAGAAATTAAATTCTTTCAAATGTCGGGAGCATGAAGCATATCATGAAGTGTCAAGGTTTTTACACCACGCAAACCTAATTTACATGTCTCAATACCTTTAACCTTAATCTTCACATTATTGCCAACATAAAGCCACTTGCTTAGACATGGCAACCGACGATATTCCATAAAGGATCCTTGATCCTTAGTTATATGGTTTGTTGAGCCTAAGTCTACAATTTAAGAGGAAGAAACAATTTCTGTTAGAAAAGCAATACTCAAAACATAAGAAACATGCAAATTCACATAATTTACTAGTACCATTTCATCCTCATTTCACCCGATACAATCCCATGCAAAATAGCCCATATTCTAGAAAGCAAAACACTTGACCTTTTTCAACTCAACTTTCCTCTTCTCATCCTTTTTACCTTATGTAATATCCTGAATTTTAGGACTAAATGCTTAGGAATAAGTCTAAATCAAGTGTACTACTAAGCCCCAGTTTAGTAAGAGTCTTAAGGATGATGAGAGATAGAATGACTCTCAGGGACGTACGAATCAGCCCTCCGGGTAGGGAGTGACCCTTTAGATTGTATAAGGGCTTGATATATGGAAGTCATCGGATAGAATATACCGGTGCAAGTGCATTTTGGCACACTTAGGTGCCATTGGGTTGGGCTACATGAGTGTATAAACTGTAGTATCCTAAAGATTAGCAAGGGGCCATATACCCCAAAAAGAAAGGTTAATAACGATAAAGACTACTTTGGGAACTAAGTAACGGAATTAGTACCAACTAATTGAAGGAAAGTGCCAAAACCCTTTTTCAAGAGCTAAATAGGATCAAAAGCCTAACTTGGATAAAAAAAAGAACAAATGGCATCTTGCAAGAGTAAATAAAATGGAATAAAAGAACTAATGACAACTTAGTTAATGTTGCCATAATCAAGGGTAAAAGAGACATTTGCATTTGATCTTGAGGTTAGAATTGGAACCCAAGATGAAGAGCTAGGATATGCTCTTGAAAAAGTGAAGTAATGATGAAGATAAAAGCAACACACTTCACTCCCTTCATCTTGTTAAAGAAGTCCAATAGGGTAAAAGTGGGAGAAAGAAGGTTTTGGTCAAAGTTGTTAGAGCAAGCGTTTCACCCAAGAGGGGGTGAATTGGGTGATACTAAAAATTTCATTGCAAATATAAAATTTGACAGTGAAATTAAAACAGTAAGTAGTAAGGAGAAATATCACCGAAGTGTACACCGGGAGTTATACTGGTTCGGTCACAACCACTTTGACCTACGTCCAGTCCTCAGAGCTTCTCTGAGAGTTTCACTATAACTTCCAAGATTCAGTGGGTTCTTGGCACCTCAGTACAAGCAAGTTCCTTCACCTGGACACTCGCTCCCCCTTACAAGTTGTAATCCAATCCCAACTCAAGGTTCCACAACCTTAAGTTATCTCAATAACAAATATTGAGTTTGAATGAAATATCTCTCTCACAGAGTGAATAAGAATCACTGAAGCATATAATTACAAGTATAATGTAAAACAGAGTAATGAGCTTGATAATGCGTTCGTGTGTGTTCTTGTTGTTGTGTTCTATCCTTCTCTGTTTGGATGTGCCCATATAAATAGATATGTTGGTGATGACCGTTGGAACATTTTCTTCTCGTCCGTTGGAGAGTGCGTAGCCACTATTGACTTTTCCAGTTTTTGTAAAATATCCGTTGGCGGTAGGTGGCATTTGAACTTCTCATTTGACTTTCCTTACTTGATATGATTTCTTCATTGTTTATCTGTAAATAAGCTAAGAATACTAATACAATGAAAGGTTAATCATATAGGAAGCAAAATAATGAACGTTGGAATGATTTCTGAATTTATGGGTTTGCTTACTCGAGTAGCTACTCGAGTATACCTTAAAGTTTACTCGAGTACTTACTAGAGTAATATCGGGAAAACTTTGATTAATTTCAAGTCAATAAACAAATACAAGATTACTCGGGTAGTGCATGGAATAAACTAAATTTCAAACCTTTGGAAATAGTTGTTTACTCGGGTACCTACTCGAGTAATGCACTCATAACTTCATAGGTTACTTGGGTACCAACTCGAGTAAATCTTCAAATAAACTTTTGGTTAGTCGATGCTTTACTCCAGTAATGTTGGCAGGATTTCAAGGCCAAGAGCACTTCAAGTTTGATTACCTTGTTACTCGAGTACATACTCGAGTAAACTTACTTTTTGTGCATAACTTACTCGGGTAATGACTTGAGGTTTTCCTTTAAACATAACACTGCATACTCGAGTACATACTCGAGTAATCCACTTAGAATAAAACATTAAATACTTACATACTAGAGTAATGACTCGAGGAAAAAGAGATAAAATTAGATCAAGTTATTCGAGTACTACCTTCAGGTTTTTGCTTACCTCAGTGAGTTACTCGAGTAGCTACTCGAGTAACATTGGCAGGGTACAAAATGCCGAGAGCAACATATTTTCTGAAACAGAGTAACTCGAGTACATACTCGAGTATCATTGGCAGGCCGAGAGCAACTTGAAAACTTTTACATGGTTACTCGAGTACCTACTCGAGTAATATTGGCAGGCCAAGAGCAACTCCAAGTATTTACCTGGTTACTCGAGTGACTACTTGAGTAACATTGGCAGGCTGAGAGCAACTTGAAAACATTTACACTATTACTCAAGTACTTACTCGAGTAACGTTGGCAGGTTACTGGAAGGTGCCTCTGGTTACTTCAAGTTTTGTCTCATTACTCGAGTACATACTCCAGTAATGCCTTAGAAAAATTGCTTCTGATCAAGTTTCTCAACTTTTTCTCTTGGCCTTTCTTCATTACTCCAATGCTTACTTCAAGTGATGCTCTTCCCTGTTATTACTTTGTTCAAACTTATTTAATTAAATCTTTTTCATACCATTCTTTGTTATCATCAAAACATGATATCTAACAAAAGTGTCAACCCTTTTTGCAATAAGACTTTAGTCAAATTTGAGCACATACACATAAAAGCTTTTGGTTGAGATTCTTTCCTCCTTTTTGTTAGATCAATTCGGTCAAAGAATCAAGGGAAGGAAAAAGGATTTCATTTAAGTAAATGTATGTCCATTGACAAAATTCAACTTAGAGTATTGACCAAAACGTAAGCTTTCATGAGGAAATTGGTCAACAAAAATACCCTCCTCTTTAGCTAAGAATTTTGGTCAAGATAAGAAAAGAGGAAGGAGAAAATAACTTCCAATTAACTAAACCACCTTTGGTTAATTAACTAACATGCATTTTGCAAGATACCACAATTTTGTGACATATCATTTTTTTCTCCCAACCTTTACCAAATTTAGGCCAAGCCTTTAAATGGGTAAGGAATTAATGAATCTAATATCTCACTCTCTCATTACACTTAAAAAGGGACGTCCAAAAAGGAGAAAAAGAGAGGAAAGAGAAAAAGGAAAGAGAAAGAAGACCTTGAAGAAACAAGAAGCAAGGTAAGTGTTCTTGGTTGATTTTCACCTTCAAGATCACCTTTCTAGCATTTGATGCCTTCACAAATGTTATTCCCTTTACTAAGAGCTATACTCTATGGTTTTTCCCTCAAGGGAAGGAGTTTTGAGCTAGAAATCAAGTGCCAAATTTAGAGAAATCAAGAACAAACCCTAGAAAGTAAAAGAGGTAAGCTTAAGCTTTAATTTGAACTAAGCATCTTATGGATTGGTTGAGTATTATGGATTTTCTTGGCTGCCCTAAGTTTTGTTACTACAAGAAATTTAGGGTTCCATGTTGCTATGGTCATAAAAAATGATGATATATGATGTTTAATGATGATTCTAGACTAGTTTGGCAATAAAATAGCAAACTTGTTGATTATTGGATTAAGTGGTCAGTTTCAGCCAGGTGCAGGGGAGCAAGAAGGAGTGTGATTTTGGTGAATTTAAGGTCACTAATAGATTCTACATGAAAAATTTTGTGGGGGCAGCGTATGATTATGCTCTTGGATGAATTAGATAGGAAATGTTAAAGTTGGAATTTGATGTTGCTTAGGTTAGGTGCTACCAGATTTGAGGCAAGATATTTTTGGCTCAATTTCATTGACCAAATGATATCATATGTCCATAAAACTTGTTGATTGTTGGCTCAATTGACTGATTGCTATTAAATGGTTTGTTTTGTATACCTCGTGAACATAACTTAAGTGTAAGAATGGCTTCAGTAGCAAGAGATGGAGCCTAAAATGTATTCAGAGTACCTAGATGACTGTATGTCCTGAAGGTGTAAGACCCGATATGCATTTAGCGGGGATGTTTAACTACTAGTCCTGAGGCCATAAGACCTGTTGGACCTATGTCCTTAGGCCGACAGATTAATGAGTAGATGCTTAAGGCTTTAAGACCTGCTGTACAAGTTTCCATGGGGTAGAGACCCTAGGTCAACCAACGATAGTAAGACATAATGTGCATCTTGTATGGGCCAAAGGCCCTAGGAAATAAGACCTGTTTGTTTAATGCTGTTATTGTTGCCTAACATTATGGTATTGGACTAGTGAGTCTAGAGAATGTGTTCTGATGGTTACTGAATGATATCTAAAATCTTTGATGATATGATAATTAATGTTGCACACTCTGTGAGCTTGCATAGGAGAGAGATAAACTAAGTAATAAGAAGTGATTCCTCGAGGTATAGTTAACTCTATATTATTTTCAAAACTTTGAGGATGAAATTTATTGAACGGGGGGGGGGGGAATTATAATGTCCTAAATTTTAAGACTAAAAGCTTCAGAATAGGTCTAAATCAAGTAAACTGCTAAACCTCAGTTTCGTAAGAACCTCAAGAATGATGGAGATAGAATTGCTCTCAGGGACTGTATGAATTGGCCCTCCGGGTAGGGAGTGACTCTCTAGATTTTATAAGCGATCAATATATGGAAGTCATTGAATAGAATACTGGTGTAAGTGCATTTTGGCACACTTAGGCGCCATTGGGTTAGGCCACATGAGTGTATGAACTACAGTATCCTAATAGCGATAGAGACTACTTTGAAAATTAAGTAAGGGAATTAGTACCAACTAAATGAAGGAAAGTGCCCAAACCCTTTATCAAGAGCCAAATAGGATCTAAAGCCTAACTTGGATCCAAAAAAGAAGAAGAAATGGCATCTTGCAAGAGGAAATAAAATGGAATAAAAGAACTAATGGAAATTTAGTTAATGTTGTCATAATCAAGGGCAAAAGAGACATTTGCCATTTGATCTTGAGGTTAGAATTGGAACCCAAGATGAAGGGCTAGGATTTGCTCTTGAAAAAGTGAAGTAATGATGAAGATAAAAAAGCAACATACTTCCCTCCCCTCATCTTGTTAAAAACATCCAAGAGGACAAAAATGGGAGAACGAAGAGTTTGGTCAAAGTGTTAACCCTTTTTGCAAGAAGACTTTAGTCAAATTTGAGCACATACACATAAGAACTTTTAGTCAACATTCTTTCCTCCTTTTTGCTAGAGCAATTTGGTCAAAGAATCAAGGGAAGGAAAGAGGATTTAATTTAAGCAAATGTATGTTCATTGACCAAGCCAAAAAGGAAGGAAAGAAGAGAGGAAGAAAAGTCAATAAATCATCCTTGATTATTCAACTTAGAGTGTTGACCAAAAAGTAAGCTTTCAAGAGGGAATTGGTCAACAAAAATTTCCTCCTCTTTAGCTAAGAATTTCTGTCAAGATAAGAAAAGAGGGACAGAGAAAAATATCATCCCATTAACCAAACCACCTTTGGTTAATTAACTAATCTACTTTTTGCAAGGCATTACAATTTTGTGACACATCATCTTTTCTCCCAACCTTCACTAAGGGCTTGTTTGGCATGAGGGGAGGGAAGGGAAAGTGGGCGGAGGGAAAATGATTTTGAGATGGATTTAAAAAAATGAAAAAAGTGGGGTATAAATTTTTTTTTAATTTTTCTTACTCTTTAATCTTACATATTGTATATATTAAAATTTTGTAAGCCCACTTCTCTAATTTTTTTAAATCCAACTCATAAAAATTTTTCCTCCCCTCCCTTTTCCTTCAAATCCCTCATAACAAATAGACCTAAATTTCAGCCAAGTCTTTAAATAGGTGAGGAATTAATGATTTTAACATCTCACTCTCTTATTACACTTAAAAAGGGATGGCCAAAAAGAAGAAAAAGAGAGGAAAAAGAAAAAGAAAAGAAAAAGAAGAACTTTAAGAAACAAAAAGTAAGGTAAGTGTTCTTGGTTGATTTTCACCTTCAAGATCACCTTTCTAGCTCTTGAGGCCTTCACAAATGTTGTTCCCCTCACTAAGAGCTATACTTCTATGGTTTTTTTCCTCAAGTGAAGGATTTTTTAGCTGCCAAGCACGTGCCAAAGTCAGAGAAATCCAGAACAAACCCTAGAAAGTAAAAGAGGTAAGCTTAAACTTTAATTTGAACCAAGCATCTTATGGATTGGTTGAGTATTATGAATTTTCTTGGATGCCCTAGTTTCGGTTACTATGGGAAAGTTAGGGTTTCATGTTGCTATAATTATGCTTTTGGATGAATTAGATAGGAAATGTTAAAATTGGAATTTGATGTTGCTTAGGTTAGGTGCTTCCAGATTCAAGGCAAGATGTTTGTGGCTCATTTTTCATTGATAAAATGACATCATATGGACATTAAACTCTTCAAAATAATATTAGACATGATAAGCTTTAAATTGATATACAATATGTGGCATTTGGACTAATACATTGGGAGTTATAACCTATTAAAGTTAGATATTAAATCTAGAATGAATTATGTGGCAATGAGGATTGATTATGGTTTCTAGAATTGTGTGTACAGAATTGGTAGTAAGAGATATTTTTCCTCTAAAATAGACTTAAAAAGTGTGACATATGACTTTGAACCACCTTAATTGGAGATTCCTAAACAAAGTTAGGATTTTTCAAAGTTAGGTGCAAATTCTGGCAGCAGAGGCTTATCATGTGAATTTGAGATACTTAGAGTGAATGGTAATAATAGTGACTTCTAAGGGTAAAGTAATGTCCTAGAGGCTAATGTAGCCACATAGGATATTTATTTGTTATGGGTTTAATGATGTGGATGTATACCTAGGGCCATGAGATGTCAAAGAAGAAGAATGGAAGGTTCTTCAAGCAACTTCAATAGTTGGAAGAAATGTCAAACCCCTCAATATTTCGACATTTATTAGAGTAATAATGTGCAGTTCAGTGGGGAAATAGAAATAGCATAAACATAATGATATAAAGTACTTGTTTATATAATAGGAATCCCTACAGGGTTTGTACGAAATATTTACAAATTTCAAAAATAAAAAAAAGCTTCAAACAACCAAGACAATGCTTGATTTGGATCGGGATCCACAATTGCCAATATCTACATCCTTGCCCTTGGAGTCACTTTCACTAGTTGAATAAATTTAAATTTGTAGAAAGGGGTGAGATTCATATAAATCTCAGTAGTAACACACAATCAATCATATAAAATGTGATAAATAAACATGCAATGCACCATATAGTGTAATAGAACAATCATACTGCAAACTTAACTGTGCATAATGTTCAGGATCAAATGACTGTTTGATCCCTACTTGTCTTACTACCTCAGCTAGGTCATAAATGAGCCACATGGTACTTGTGCTTTTCCCACAATACAGCTATGTTTTGTAACTACCATTTATATCATAGAATATGGAAGCACACAGCATATAAACAATCACATAGTAAATGAAAGATAGAGTTACTACCTGAAATCCTTTTTAATGTCTAGCTATTCAATCCATTAGTTCTTTGTCCAGCTCAGGCAAATGTCAAATCTTAAAATTCCAAATTTGTAATAAATGAGTCATTACTCATTCATGCCTTATTCCTAAACCTATATGGTTGGTTATCTTCATTAAAAATGCATAATTACCAAAATGCCCTTAGGAATCCAATCTAATTCCCTTTATACCCGGTTTAACTATACTTCACCAAAAATTATGACCTAGGCTATTCCTACACAATTTGTGTGTAGAATCCATTTTTGACCTCATTTTGGACAAAATCACACTCCATTTTACAAAATGGCCTTGCAGCCACAAACGTTAGGGTTTTAGGGGTAAAATTGTCATTTCACACCTTAGAGCCTTCATACTTCATCTCTCACATGTTCCCTACACAATTTTCCATTCTAAACACAATGGAATAATCAAATCCATCAAATTCCATCCCAAAGATAGTGAAACTAGACCTAGACAAAATCTGGGAATTTTTAGAAAAATTGGAGATTTTCAATTGCTATGCAACCAAACATCTTCTTTCTACTTCTAATCACTTGTTTAATCACTTAAACACCTCTTGAACATGATTAATGGTAAATTAGACAGCACCTCCCCTTAGGGTTTATGCTTCCCTAATCACAAAATCAAGCCAACCAAACCAAGATTTCAACCAATTTCATCAACAACAACCTTGAATTAACCAGAAAGTCAAGGTTTTTTTAATTATCTTTTATTTCTCTTCTTTCTTCCTTCCAAACCTATCCCCTTCTCCTTCTTCTTTCCTTTGATTTTCTTCTTGCTTTATGTGATTTCAAGGAGGATATAAGGATTAGAAGAGATTCCTATGACTTTAGAGACAAGATTACATGACTTTTGCAACCAAACTCACCTTGATGTGCTTCTTGATCTCTTGTTCTTTCCCTTTGCTCTTGTCCAAAATATTGGCCAATGGAAGATCATAATTAGCTCTTATAATATCCTCTTCCACCTCCTTAGATTATATTATTTTAATGCTAATTTGCACATGATTTTTGACTTTATGCTCCTTTTTTTCACTTGGCCAATATTGCTTCCACATGGCAAGATTTAAGTCCAAACATTTATTCTTGCTTCCCTCCTTCTCTCTTTGGCTGGCTTTAGCCTTTAAAAAAGGAGAAAATAAGGGTTTTTTAATTTATTAGTCAAATGACTATTTTACCCTTACATTTCTTCAAGTTTTGAATTAATTTTGTCTTCCTCCTTTCCTCTTGTTTTTGACTAAATTTTTCTCATTAAATTGTGCCAAGAATTGTGCTCTTTCCTTCTTCATTTTGGGCTACAACATTAGGCGTTGAAGGAAAGAAAAATTGCACTTTTGTGTCTTTAACTTAGCCAAGTTGTATGTAACTACTAATTGCAATGTTTTGCCATTACAAGTACACCAAAATTCACCTTTCTTATTCCAAATAATGTCACATGTAACACCCCAAATTTTATCTATCCAAATGCATTGTAATTATTAGAAATATTCAATAAAATAGAATAGTGAATTTTGGCCAAATAAACCAAGGTTTGGAAAGTAAAAGTAGACTTGTGCATAACTTAATTAGAGATATTTTGGGAAATGCATTGGATAATTATGATTTCCCTTTTCCCTTAATATTTCTCCATACATGAAAATAAAAGGGAAAATGAGTGTTGGTCAACAAATTATGCCAAGTGTCCTTAATCCAAGCTAAGAGAAATATATAATAATTGTTGAACTTGAGTAGAAGTGGTAATATGGGCTGGCCTGTGGGTTGCTGGCTGATGTAGCCCTACCCCTTCGCTACCAGCACGAGCCCGTTTAGACGGGCTGGTAGGCCAGCCTGGCAACCCGCAAATTTTTTTTTATAAATTTCACAATTTTTTAAAAAATGTTACTCTCTGTCTCTTTCACCCACTTATATCACACTTCTTTTCTTTTACACATTTATGTTATGAAGTCAATTTTATTCTTAATTTCCTTTTTTTCATCTACTCACACCACAAGACTATATAAACACATCTCTTTTAAATTTAACAATAGTAGAATGAATAAATATAATATGAAAATAAGTGTCAAATAAAAAGTATGGGAAATTAATTAAACTCATCATCAAAGGAAAGGAGATAAGGGAGACTAAGGGCATTTGAGGAGAAAAAAACTCAAAAAAAAAAAATACGGACCAGCGGGCCAACCCGCATCCTGAGTCCATCTAGCCTAAATTCAAACCCGTTTGTTTTCGGCGTGCTGGTGGGTCCCGCCCTGAATTACCAGTTCTAAACTTGAGCACATGAGGTATTATCATAAAATAATAATATTTGGTGCATGAAATTAAGGCAAATGGAGAAAATTCCAATTAGGTTTAAGAAGGACCCTAATGACGTGTTGGCCTAGCAAGGAAGGAGGAGAAAAATTAGTCCAATCCCAATTGGAGCTTATGACATAATTGTATGGAGATAAACTCAAGTATAAGGCTTATGTCATAATTCCTTTTTGCTAGCATTTTATTAATTAAGAGGAAAAGGTGAGATATTTTTATGAAGCCATGCTTCATCTTTCCTTTAGCCATTTCACGCCAAGCAAGAGAAAAATAGAGAGAGAATGCAAGCTTAAGAAAGCTCAAGGTCTAGAGAGAAGGAGGAAGAAATCCAAAGGTAAGCTTTGATGCTCTTAATGTTTTAGCTTTTAAACTTGTCCAAAGGTAAGTTATCCTTCTTCATGGAACTCATTATGTAGCAA
This sequence comes from Inga oerstediana, assembly GCA_963210345.1. NCBI lineage: Eukaryota > Viridiplantae > Streptophyta > Magnoliopsida > Fabales > Fabaceae > Inga > Inga oerstediana. Next base: position 31,601,536 of record OY723408.1, read on the forward strand.
GCTAATGTCAAGGTTGAAGAGAGAGTGACAGTAACTTCTAGAGAGAGAAAGCAAGATAAGCCAAATGTAACCTCTAAAGCTTGGATTCTCTTAAGTTAGATAATGTTGTTATGATTGTTGTTCTTGAGTTTGGTTTGATTTCTCTTATTTTGAGATTTTGGGATGATGAACTTTAGAAAGGATAAGCTGCCCAAATTTCTACAAATCATGTTCATTTAGTGTTTAAATAGCTAATCATGTCATTAGAAGTGGAAAGGAAGTGATTAAACAATAGAAATCAAGGAAACACATTTTTCTCCTCTAAACCCTAATTTCGTCCAGCTACTGTTTACTCAAGATAGAGTTGGAATTTTGAAATTTTAATGGTGTTAGATCCCATATGTTTTGATGATAACAAATATTAGATTAATAATTTGGAAGGATTTGACAACAAACAAATGGATTTGAACAAAGTAGCATAGCATCACTTGGAGTCAGCACTGGAAGTAATCAACAATTTTTAAGAAGGCTTACTCGAGTAGCCACTCTGGTAACAGAAGCCATTACTCGAGTAGCCACTCGAGTAAGCAAATAGAATTTCATCTAGTAAGGCACTGCCAAATTTTGAACGAAGTTACTCGAGGGACCACTCGGGTAATCTGTAAAGTTATATAGAACATTACTCGAGTAGCCACTTGAGTAACAAGATTTTCACAGGCATCACTCGAGTAACCAGGTTCAAAATCTTCCAGTGACTCTTGGCCAAGAAATGCAGCACATCACTTGAGTAGCCACTCGAGTAACCAGTGAGAAAATAGCATTACTCGAGGGACAACCCGTGTAAACTGCAGAGTTATTTGAAGTGTCACTCGAGTAGCCACTCGAGTAACCATATAGTAAACTCTCGGCCAAGAATTTGATGCCATTACTCGAGGGAGTAATCGAGTAATCTGCCGGGTTATTTGAAAGACACTCGAGGGACCACTTGTAATACCCCGAATTTTGAGACTCGAGGCTAGAGAATAAGCCTGAGATTAGTGGATTGCTAAGCTTTGGTTTAGCAAGATCCAAAATTATGATTAGGGGTTAATGACTACAAAAGTGGACGTGGTTAGTGATTAATGAACCCTTTTAGAGAATATAAAGTGGATTGTAGTCGCTTGTGTTATGAGCAACACCAAAACCCTGTATTTGAGTTCAATTGTGGATTAACATCCAAATTGACTTAGAATAGAGGGAGGAATTGAATGGGATATTGTGATGGAAATGGTGTCATGTTGTGGTATTTAATCATTGGAATTGATTTAAATTGGATTGGACACATTGGTTGCAAAAAATTGGAAATGCTGTCCAGTGTGAATTCTGTCTGGGCAGTCTTCTCGTGTGGATGTTTTGACTAGGCAAATGATGTCAGAAAATTATGAAACTTTCCAGTCTTGAAGTACACATCCCAAGCTTCAAAATCGACATATAATTTGTGCCATTTCGTTTTGGGAACTGGGAGATATGACTGTCCAAAGTTTGAGGTAGAAACTGAACTCTGTTTTGGGGCAGTGATGAGTTTTATGTAATTCTGGAATTGTGTGGTGATTTTTAGTAATGGCCAATATTTTTCCTATGCAGAGGACTTAAATATATTTCATTTGGCTTTGGAATCACCTCATTTTGAGTTTTCTATAATTAGTTATGATTTTTCAAAGTTTGGGCAGAAAATCTGCCAGAAAATCCGAAAATGGGAATTATGACATCATCTCAATAAAAGATGACATCATCATGGAATTAAATATCTTCTCATCTTCTTCAGCTCCCATTTTCTGTCGTGAGTTTCAGCTGAAATAGAGAGAGAGCATATGGGATCTTTAGAGAGAGAAGAGGAAGAGAACTCGCAAGGTAAGCCGATTTCTCCGATGATCTAGCTCCTAACGCGTAGAACTCCGATCCTAAGCTACTCCTTTATGTTCTTTAAGGTTTGGATGCTCTTCCTTTGGTATTAAAATAGCTAGGGTTTCAGCCAAGACAAGGAAAAGCTAGTGGGAGCTTGAGGTAACTTCCAAACTCTTGTGTATTGACTATTATGGCTGCTGTGGACAATTTAATCGGTGAAATTTCGCCGGATTGTCATTGGTTTCAAAAATGGAAAATGGGTGTATGGGGCTGTTATGCTGCCCAAATTGGTACTAAATGTTAGTTGTAACCTAATGGAATAGTCAATAAAGTGGTTAGGAGTAGAAAGGAACGCGTTTACGGAGCCGAAACCGAAAAACCCCAATTTTTCCCGGAGTACATGTATATTTCGGCCAAGGCTATAAATGGGTCTTAGATTTGGATTTTCAATGATTTGATGATTCCATTGAGTTCAGGAGCAAAAAATAGGTGGGGTTACAGTTGGGCACTTTTTCAGAAAAGGCCGAAAAAGCATAATTACGAAAACGCCCTTGAAACCCTTAAAGTGAAGCTGCCAAGGGTAAATTTGTAAATTGACATTGAATTTGATAATTCCGAGTTCGGAAATGGATTCCTTGGGCGAAAATATGTCAGAATAGCCCATGTCAAAATTTCAAGAAAAGTACAGCCGGACCGAGTACGGCGGGGCCCGGCCGGGTCCCCGGGGGTATTTTAGTAATTTTTCAATATAGCCTCATATAACCCCCAGAAACACTATGGAAGTGTCTAAATGGTACATTTGACATTGTAGGATCGAATGTAAAGCCCCGAGTTGCTGGCACGCAAATCGAGGAGAAAAGACTGGAGGTAGGGGACTTACCTTACTTGCATGTATTTGATATCTTTGCTTGTGTAGTGATGTATGTGATTGCTTTACTTGATTGTGTAGAGCATATTTGAATAAATGAAGCTCTGTTTCTGTTTTGCTGTGGCCATAGTTTTGTTACATGAAACATTGAGTATGCAAAAATGTCATTATGGGGCATGCATCTAGATAAAGCTAACATGTCATACACATAGCATCTATCATGCATGCATTATGGTATCTATTTCCTACTGAGATTCTCTCGAATCTCACTCTCCCCTACCAACAATTTAGACAGGGCAAGTGGCTCGTGGAGGGAGTGGCTAGGACTCCTCCGAGATGAGATTGTGTAATCCCCATTTGAAGAATTGTAATGGGCAATTGTACCCTGTGTATCTTTAACGAAGGTATGTGCCCGGGATTGCCGGAATGATTAAGTTGTGCATTCTGATATTTATATGAATGTGATTTATCTTCGCATAGTAATTGTATTCGAAATATGAACATGAGATCAATTTTATAAATGATTTCAAAAAGTATTCGCGAAAATCCTGTCATGTGATGGGTTAGTAAATGTTATTTGATTATTATTGGTCTCTATTTCATTTTAATCGCGTATTTCGGATATAATTACGGAGGGGGGTTACACCACTCGAGTAAGGTGTGAAGAAAAATGAAGCCTACTTGTGTAGCCATTCGAGTAAGCAGTTTACCACAGTGATCACCCGAGTAATCTGTGAGGGTAAAAACATGGCCACTTGAGTAGCCACTTGAGTAATCAGGTATTTTCAAGGTTTGTAATATATCACTCCATGTCTTACCTGAGTAATTTCTGATGCAAAATGTTGATTTGCTCACTGCCATATTTTTGACATGTTTACTCGAGGGACCACTCGAGTAACAAACTTGATCACTCGAGTAAGGCAGTTCAGAAATTATATTTTCATTGAATATCTCTTAATTTGTTATCTATATGATTAACGCTTCATTGTATTAGTATTCTAAGTACATTTGCAGAGAAACAATGAAAGAGTATGACAGATTTGAGAAGTCAAATAAAAGTCCGAACGTTCACCTAACGCTACCTACCGCCAACGGATAGTTTTCAAATACGAAGAATAGTCAACCATTGCTGCACGACTCTAACGGACAAGTTTGAAATTGCTTCCAACGGACACTACAAATCATCTATATATATGGAGCATTCAAAGAGAAGAAAACAAGGAGACGCGAACTGAGAACACACATCGATCAATACACTTAGTGATTTGTTTTCATATACTCATTTGTACTTCAGAAATTATATATTTGCTCTGTGAGAGAGTTTTTCATTACAAACTCAATATTTGTTATTGAGACAACTTAAGGTAGTGGAACCTTGAGTTGGGGATTTGATTGCAATGTGTAAGGGGGAGCGAGTGTCCAGGTATAGGAACTTGCTGTGTACAGAGGTGCCAGGAACCCACTGAATCTTAGAGAATATAGTGAAACTCTCAGAGACACTCTGAGGACTGGATGCAGGTCAAAGCGGTTGTGGCCGAACCAGTATAACTCCCGGTGTATACTACAGTGATATTTCTCCTTGCTCTTAACTGTTTTTAATATTCCGTAAATTTTCTTATATGCAACAAAATTTTTGGAATCACCCAATTCACCCCCCTCTTGGGTGAAACGCTTAAACTAACATTTGGTATCAGAGCTTAGGTCTTCTTGTTAAGGTTTAACAGCCTAAGAAGGATCCAATGGCAAGCATGGGTGAACGCATTCTTCCCGACGAAGCTTCTATCATAAGACCTTCGGGTTTCAATGGCGAACACTTCTCATTCTAGAAAGCGAAGTTCAGAGTCTTCGTAATGGCTACTGAATATGGGCTATGGGATATGTTTGAGAGTGGAAACTATAAACCTGAAAAGATTATAGATTCACAAAGAGTTCCCAAGACACCAACAGAATATGATGAGAATGACAATAAACTCATCACACTCAACAGTAAAGCAATTTTAATGATTCAAAGTGCCTTGAGTCAAAATGAGTACTTCAGAATCTGCACACTCCCAACAGCTAAAGAAATGTGGGAAGCTTTAGAAATAGCTCATGAAGGAACTTCTGGAATAAAAGAAAACTGGATCAATACTCTAGTTCCTGAGTTTGATTTACTTCGAATGAAGTCAGGTGAGTCGATAGCTGAATTTGAACTTAGATATACTCACCTTGTTAATCAACTTGCAGCACTTGGAAAAGTTTATGATCAACATACCCAAGTATGAAAGATTTTAAATATTCTTTCTAAAGACTGGAAGGCAAAGGTCACTGTAATTGAGGAAGCAAAAGGTGAATCAATACGATCAGTTGCTTCTCTATTTGGAAGTCTTTCTGAATATGAAAGCAAATTAAAGTTCAAACGAGAACTAGATGATATTGCTGACAAGAAGAAAAGAGGTCTAGCACTGAAAGTTAAAGAAGAAGAACAAGATGAAGATGAAGAGCTTGATGATGATGAAATGGGCCTAATCATGAAATCATTCAGAAAGTTCTACAAGAAAGGCCAAGGATTCAAAAACTTTTAGAAAGGAGGAATAAGCAATAAAGAACACATCATCTGCTATGAATGTGGAAAGCCAGGACATTTCAAATCAGAATGTCAATAGCTGATTCAGAAGAATAAAGAAAAGAGAAAAGGTAAATTCTATAACAAGAAGAAAGCTTTTGTATCTGTCATATGGGGAGATAGTTCTTCTGACGAAGAAAGTGATGAAGAAGAAGTAGCCAATATATATCTAGTTGCTCAAGAGGAAACAGAAGAAGAGGTAACTGATTCTGATCCTACCTATGATGAATTACTTTCTGAATATAATGCTTTACATTATGAATTCATCAAAGTAGTTAAAGAACTAGTTGTTTTCAAAAAGAAAAACAAAATTCTTGAAGTGGAGTTGAAAGAGAATTTTGAAAAGGATTGTGAAAATTGCACTTCTTTGAAAAAGAAAAACACTGATCTTACTAAATCTCTTGAAAAATTCACTAAAGGAAGTGAAATGCTAAATGTGATTTTAAAAGCTCAACGATTTGTAAATGATCGATCTGGAATTGGATATGATCCAAAATCAGACAGAAGGAAAGGAAGAAAGAAAGCAGGAGATAAATCATACTTGAATTATTTTCAGCATTCTGTGCATACATCAAATCCTTTTTCTCATTGTAATTATTGTAATAGAAAAGGCCATTATACTTCATCATGTATTCATAAGAAGAAAGGAACGATAGGATCCTACAAATGGGTACCTAAAGGTTCATATATTTCAAAAATTTCTTGTACTAACCTAAAAGGACCCAAAAAGAAGTGGGTACCTAAGACTTAATCGTATTTAATTGTAGATATGTCTTAAAGCATCCAAAAACAAGTGGTACATAGACAGTAGATGCTCTAGACATATGACCAGAGATTTCGAATGTTTTACCACATTGTAACCGAAGGAAGGTGGAAAGGTGAAATTTGGAGGAAATCAATCCAAAAGGATAGCAGGAATTGGTGAAATCAAAAATGACAAAGGAATACAAGTCAAAGATGTATATTACGTTAAAGGCTTGTGTCATATTTGCTGAGCGTAAGTCAAAGTGCAGATAAAGACAACTGGATAATTTTTGATTCAGAAGAATGTCTGATTGTCAACAAGAAAGACTTACAACTTAATAATAAAACTATCAAGGCAAAGCTCAGAGAAAAAAGGGAAGGTAATTGCTATACAATTGATATAAATAAAAATGATTCTGAAAATTGTTTTTTGAGCAATACCGATGAAAGTTGGTTATGGCATAAGAGACTAGCTCATGTCAACATGCACCAACTAGGCAAATTACTCAAAAAGGATTTAGTTCTTGGTTTACCAAAAGTAAGTTTTAAAAACGATTTGATTTGTGACGCATGTCAAAAGGGTAAATAAACTAAATCATTTTTCAAATCAAAAAATGAGATTACCATAAATCGACCACTTCAACTAATACATATGGATTTAGTTGGTCCATCAAGAGTTAAAAGCCTTGGTGGCAACTTATATTCATTGGTCATTGTTGATTATTTCTCTAGATTTACGTGGACTATTTTTTTGTCATCAAAGGATGAAACCTTTGCAGAATTCATTGTTTTTGCTAAGAAAGTGCAAAATGAGAAAGGTGCGTCCATTACAGGTATCAGGACAGATCACGGTAGAGAATTTGAGAATCAAGCCTTTGAAGAATATTGTAATACTAATAGCATTGATCACAATTTCTTTGCTCCAAGGACACCACAACAAAATGGAGTCGTGGAACGAAAGAATAGAGTGCTCACTGAAATGGCTAGAGCAATGCTAAATAAAAAGAACGTGTCTCAAGTTTTCTGGGCCGATGCAATGAGCACAGCGTGCTATATTTCAAACAGATCCTATATTAGAACAAAACTTGGAAAGACACTATACGAGCTATACAAAGGAAGGAAGCCGAATCTTACTCATTAACACATCTTCGGTTGTAAGTGTTTCATTCATAATAATGGTAAAGATAACTTAGGAAAATTTGATTCAAAAACAAATGAAGAAATTTTCCTAGGATATTCTAACCGAAGTAAAACATATAGAATTTTCAATAAACGAACATGTGTTGTTGAAGAATCAATTCACGTTATATTTGATGAATTTGAATCCTCTGACAAAACCATTGATGATGAGCAGGAAGTTCTTTTAAATCAAGAAAATGGTCAATCTATTTCTAAATCTCTTATTCCAGAAGTTGATCAAACCAAGGATGAAGAACAGTCACTAGTGTAAGATCAAGCGTTTCACCCAAGAGGAGGGGTGAATTGGGTGATACTGAAATTTCTTTCGAAAATATAAAACTTTGACAAAAGAATTAAAACAGTAATGAGTAAGGAGAAATATCACCAAAGTGTACACCGGGAGTTATACTGGTTCGGTCACAACTACTTTGACCTACGTCCAGTCCTCAGAGCTTCTCTGAGAGTTTTACTATAACTTCCAAGATTCAGTGGGTTCTTGGCACCTCAGTACAAGCAAGTTCCTTACACCTGGACACTCGCTCCCCCTTACAGGTTGTAATTCAATCCCAACTCAAGGTTCCACAACCTTAAGTTATCTCAATAACAAATATTGAGTTTGAATGAAATATCTCTCTCAAAGAGTAAATGATAATCACTGGAGCATATGAATACAATTTCAACGTGAAAACAGAGCAATGAACTTAATGATACGTTCGTATGGATGCTTCGTTGTTCTTCTCTGTTTGAAGGTTCCCATATATATAGATATGTTGGTGATGACCGTTGGAACACTTCCTTTCGTCCGTTGGTGAGTGCGCAGCCACTGTTGACTTTTCAAGTTTTTGAAAAATATCCGTTAGCGGTGGTTGGCATTTGAACGTTTGATTTGACTTTCATCTCTTGATATGATTTCTTCATTGTTTCTCTGTAAATATACTAAGAATGCTAATACAATGAAAGGTTAATCATATAGGAAACAATATAATGAAGATTTGAATGATTTCTAAATTTCTGGGTATGCTTACTCGAGTAGCTCCTCGAGTAACCCATGAAGTTTACTCGAGTAGCTCCTCGAGTAACATCGTGAAATCATTCTTTATTTGAAATTCCATGAAGACAAGCAAGATTACTTGGGTAGTGCATGGAATAAACTCATTTTCAAACCTTTGGGAACAGTTATTTACTCGGGTAGCTCCTCCAGTAATGCTTCTGCAACTTCATAGATTACTGGGGTAATACCTCGAGTAATCCTTTGAAAAACTTTTGATTACTCGATGCTCTACTCCAGTAATGTTGGCAGGATTTCAAGGCCGAGAGCAATTACCTCATTACTCGAGTAAGGACTCGGGTAATGCATTCATTTTTGCATAGGTTACTCGGGTAGCTCCTCGAGTAACTGAGACTTCTGAACATGATTTACTCTGGTAATGACTTGAAGTTTACTTTGAAAACTTTTGCATATACTGGGGTACATACTCGAGGAATCCACTTAATAAACCATGAAAAACTTGTCTAATGGAGTAAGTACTCGAGGAAGATGAAAAAGAGAAATCAAGTTAATCGTGTTCAAACCTCAAGTTTTTACTCACCTTAGTGTGTTACTCGAGTAGCTCCTCGAGTAACATTGGCAGTGGTATAAAGTGCCGAGAGCTTCACATTTTCAAATACACAGTTACTCGAGTAGCTCCTCGAGTATCATGGAAAACTTGAAGGCAACTGGAAGTTTCTGACCTGGTTACTCGAGTAGCTCCTCGAGTAACATTAGCAGTGGTACAAAATGCCGAGAGGTCCATATTTTAGGAAACACAGGTACTCGAGTAGCTCCTCGAGTATCATGGGGAAAACTTGAAGTCAACTGGAAGTTTTCACATGGTTACTCGAGTAGCTCCTCGAGTAACATTCGCAGGCCGAGAGCAACCTTAAAATTTACCTGGTTACTCGAGTAGCTCCTCGAGTAATGGTGGCAGGTAACTGGAAGTTTTGCTGGGTTACTTCAAGTTTTGGCTCATTACTCGAGTAGCGCCTCGAGTAATGCCTTAGAAAATGCACTTCTGATCAGGTTCCTCAGCATTTTCTTTTGGCCAATCTTTACTTCTTCCATGCTTACCTCAAGTAAAGCTTATTTCTGTCATTACTTAGTTCAAGCTTGATTATTAAACATTTCCTTTTCAAACCATTCTTTTGTTATCATCAAAACATGAGATCTAACAACTAGGTCAACCTAAAGCCTGGAAATACAATAGGAGTCATCCCTTAGATCAAGTCATAGGAGATGTGAATGAAGGAGTCAAAACTAGAAATAGAACTTTCAATGAAGTAAGTTTTTCTGAATTTATTTCTAAGATTGAACCTTCTAACATTGATGAAGCCCTATCAGACAATGATTGGGTTATAGCAATGCAAGAAGAACTAAATCAATTTGAAAGAAATCAAGTTTGGGATTTGGTACCTCGACCTAAGGATCATCCGATCATTGGCACTAAATGGGTATTCAAGAACAATCTTGATGAATCCGCAATTATTGTCAGAAACAAGGAAAGATTGGTGGCCAAAGGCTATAATCAGGAAGAAGGAATTGATTATGAGGAAACGTATGCTCCAGTGGCTAGATTGGAAGCTATACGTGTACTTTTAGCCTTTGCATGCATCAAAGGATTCAAACTCTATCAAATGGATGTAAAGAGTACATTTCTAAATGACTACATTATAGAAGAAGTATATGTAGAGCAACCTCCAAGTTTTGAGGATATAACCCAACCTGATCATGTTTTCAAACTCAAAAAGGCTTTATATGGTTTAAAACAAGCTCTTAGAGCATGGTACGAGAGGCTCAGTAAATTTCTTATATATCAAGGTTTTGTACGAGGAAAAGTTGATACAACACTTTTTACAAAACGAAAATGTGATGATATGTTAATTGTGCAAATATATGTTGATGATATAGTTTTCGATGCTACTAACGAAACTATGTGCAAAGAATTCTCTGAGATAATGCAGGGGGAGTTTGAGATGTCAATGATGGGAGAATTAAATTTCTTTCTCGGTTTGCAAATCAAACAAAGAAAGAATGGAATCTTCATATCTCAAACAAAATATTTGAAAGAGCTATTGAAGAAGTATGGATTGGTGAAGTAAATGGAATGGACAGATGTGGATGTCAAGGGAAAAGATTACAATATCACAAAATATAGGGGAATGATTGGATCATTACTCTATCTCACTGTAAGCAGACCAGATATTCAATTCAGTGTAGGTATGTGTGCAAGATAACAATCAGCACCAAAAGAGTCACATGCTGAAACCGTCAAACGTATCTTTCGATATCTTGCTGACACACAAGAATTGGGTCTATGGTATCCCAAAGGAAGAAGTGAATATCTAGTTGCTTACTCAGACTCTGATCATGGAGGATACAAGACAGACAGAAAGAGCACAAGTGGACAAGGCTAATTTCTTGGAGGCTCACTTGTATCTTGGTTTAGCAAGAAACAAACTACAGTGTCTCTTTCATCAACAGAAGCTGCGTATGTTGCAGTATCAAGTTGTTGTGCACAAGTAATTTGGCTAAAGCAACAACTCCAGGATCTTGGTATTTATTTGGAAGAAACGCCAATATACTGTGACAACACTAGCACAATAAGTTTGGCAAAGAATCCTGTTCAATATTCCAGAACCAAACATATTGATGTTAGACATCACTTCATTAGAGATCATGTCCAAAAGAAAGATATCAAAGTCATATTCATTCCAACTCTTCTTCAACTAGCTGATATCTTTACAAAACCTCTTGCAAAAGATCAATTTTTATATATTAGAAGAGAATTGGGAATGGTAAATCCCAATAAGTTATAAGTTATATAGTGTTTACAAAATGTTAAATGATATTATTTATTGATGTTTTAATGATTACTAACTTATGCATAGGAGTTTCTAGCAATTTGTTTTTGCAGGATCATAATATTCTATTTTGGGTATGAATAACAGAGGTTAACAGAGGACAACATTACTGGAGTGTCAACTTCAAGTAATGAGCATCACTGGAGTGACTACTTGAAGTAATGGATGCATTACTCGAGTAGCCACTCGAGTAATGAACTTGGAAATGTGCCAGTAAAGTATTAATTTCAAATAAAATGGCACAACAATTGAAAATAAACAGTCAGAAGGTGAAGAGACAGCTTACTCGATGGAGGCCTCGAGTGATGTTCAATGTTACTCGAGTAAGGCCTCGAGTGAACCTAGGTGTAAATATTAAATCATATGATTTTCAATTCAAATCTGTTCTAAAGAGTCATCCAGTGATAGAGGAAACATACATGGATAATTACAATATTATTCATGCCAGGTACGTGCTCAAAATTGTTGTATGTTAAAATTCTTCATATGATCACTCGGTAGCTACCCGAGTGATGATGATGATCACTCGACTAAGCCCTTGAGTGATGTCGGGCTCTAGGTTATTTCAACTCGATACTTGGTCATTTCTCAGAAAATCACCTCGAGTGATTCACCAAATGCTCTGACAAAAATTTTTCACAATCATTTCCTTGCTTCATTTTCGTCAAAACCCATCAATTTTTAGCTAAAAAAACTTCCTATTTTGCTCAGAATCTCTCTGCCCTAGCCGAGCGACTTTCACATTTTTCAAAAATTCTCATCAAGATGGGCTAGAACTAAAAATCTCACCCCTTCAGAGTCCTCTAAACCTAAACAATCATCTGACCCATTCTCTTCTCCACCCACCAAGAAATGCAAGCTTACACTGAAATCCAAAGCCAAATCTCAATCTAAGCCTCAGTCTAAGCCGAAAGAGAAAGGGGTTGTGATCAAAGAGCTCATTGTCACAAGAGCTCAATCCAAGAGGAGTACCTCAACTGGAAGAGGCAAAGGCACAAAAGTATCATCCCCTTCTCCTTCTGATTCTTCCACACCCTCTTTCACTCCAAACCCTTCTAAGAAACCTAAATACGATGAAAATATTGCCAAAGCAATGGCTGGCTTTCTTGAAGAAGCTATCATGGAAGGCATGGATTCAAAGAAAACAAGAGCAAAGAAGGGTCAATCCTCTAAGAAGCCAGAAGGGCCAGAAGAAGAAAATACTCTCCCCCCTAAAGGCTTTAATGTTAGCAAGTTAGAGGAGTCTCAGAAGTTCCTGACTCATTTCTCTAGGAGGAAGGTATGCAAGACTCACTGCATTGATCTCCAAGTTCTTCAGGAGGTATTGAAGTATGACCTTAGTCCCTACCTTGAACTCTTTATGCCTTGGTTATCTATTAAATTACCCTTTTGCACCAAGGTAGTTAGTTATTTCTACTGCAATCTTGAAATACTAAATGACCCTGTTAGAAGATTAGTAGAGGAAGAAATGACCACAAAAGTTAGAGGTCAGAAAATCCTCATCTCAAGGGTCCTCTGGAGTCAGGCCCCAGAAAGAAGAAGACTGAGACTAAGACAAGTAGAATATATGACACACAGTCTTCTGCTCCAGCCGGCACTACATCCTCACCTTCATTACTCAATGCCAATCACTCCAGGAACCTTTTTTTTCCTTGCCTAACCCAAAAACACTTCAGTTGGTTCATATCACCCTTGATGATCCAGTTCAGCCAGCTCAGCCTGTCTAACCTGAGTCAGTGTCTACTCCAGTTGCCTCACCTACTTGCACTGAGGAGGTTCTAGTTTTTTCACCTGTTGGTACAAAGGAAGTAGAAATTACTTCTCTGCATCCAATGAATCCTCCAGAGGATCTTCAGATACCTCCGGTGCACTTTCTTGACCCTGAACCATCATCATCACACTCTTCTAGTTCAGATGGCTCATATGAGTGATTGGCATTTCCTGTTACTCCCATCTCAGCCGCCAAGCCACCTACTCCTCCTCATGATTGATTCCACCTTTGTGATGAAGACAAAACGGGGGAGAAGAACTTGAGTGATTTTTTGTGAAGAATGGCTGAGTCTATAGATCGGGATTTTAAGTATATGGGGCTTTAGGGCGTTTTTATCTTTGAATTATTAGTTTCAATTATGTAATGAACTTCTCATTATGCAAGTTATTTCTTATGCCATTTATGTTAACATTTCATTGAAAATATATTGCATTGAGGAACTAATGAGTTTTTGATTGTGTTGTAAGGTGAACAAATAATCATAAGAATAAAAACTATGAAAAGATCTTTAATAAGTTATTTCAAAGATTTTTCAAGTTTAAATTCAACAAATGATTTCATATGAAAAAGAATTTTGAGAAGCACATCTTTGAAAACTCAACTTCAAAAAATTTATTCAAAATCACCAAGTTTTGTCATCATCAAAAAGGGGGAGAATGTTAGATCCCATATGTTTTGATGATAACAAAGATTGGATTAATAATATTGAAGGATTTGACAACAAACAAATGGATTTGAACAAAGTAGTATAGCATCACTTGGAGTCAGCACTGGAAGTAATCAACAATTTTTAAGAAGGCTTACTCGAGTAGCCACTCAAGTAAGCAAACAGAATTTCATCTAGTGAGGCACTGCCAAATTTCACCTACCGCCAATGGATAGTTTTCAAATAAGAAGAATAGTCAACCATTGCTGCGCGACTCTAATGGACAATTTTGAAATTACTTCCAACAGATACTACAAATCATCTATATATATGGAGCATTTAAAGAGAAGAAAACAAGGAGACGCGAACTGAGAACACACATCGATCAATACACTTAGTGATTTGTTTTCATATACTCATTTGTACTTCAGAAATTATATATTTACTCTGTGAGAGAGTTTTTCATTACAAACTCAATATTTGTTATTGAGACAACTTAAGGTAGTGGAACCTAGAGTTGGGGATTTGACTGCAACGTGTAAGGGGGATCGAGTGTCTAGGTATAGGAACTTGCTGTGTACAGAGGTGCCAAGAACCCACTGAATCTTAGAGAATATAGTGAAACTCTCAGAGACACTCTGAGGACTAGATGCAGGTCAAAGTGGTTGTGGCCGAACCAGTATAACTCCCGGTGTACACTACGGTGATATTTCTCCTTGCTCTTAACTGTTTTTAATATTCCGTAAATTTTCTTATACGCAACAAAATTTTTGGAATCACCCAATTCACCCCCCTCTTAGGTGAAACACTTGAACTAACAAATGGTTCCATTGGATTTGTAGTGATTGGTATACAAGCATGGAAATTATTGAATTGCAAATGCATGCAATTTGGTTATTTCCTTTGAGGCAGTGTTGTTTTCCTATACATTTCATTAGCCAAACAAAGTTCAACTATAATGAAACTTTCTAGGATTAAAGTAGACATCTTGGGCTTTAATTTGATAGGTACTACAAGTGATTTGAGCTTATGGATTTAAAGTTATTAATTTTCAAAGCTTTGCCCTGTTTCAGGACTTAATTCTTAAGCAGCATGGGAATTTATGAAATTCTAGAATTCTTTAGTTGTACATGGTGGTGTCATATATTTTTCCATGAAACTAAAATTAAAGAGCTTTCCATAGAATTTTAGAACACTTCATTTTGATTTTTATGGAATTAGTTATGATTTTTTGAAACTCAACCAAGAAACAGGACAACTTCTTGGCCACTGGCTGAAGATTCTGGCTGTCGCCAAAAACCTTCTAACCTATTTTTGGCCATAGGCCACAACCTTTTGCCCTACTTTTAGTCGCAGCCAAGGACTTTTGGCCGAAGCCAAAACCCCTATTTCAACAATTTCACCCTTTTTGATTGGTTTAACTTTTCCAATCCCATAGGCACTTGTTTGAGCTTCTAATTGCTATCTAAATGGCCCAAAATAGAATGAATACAATGATTTTAAAATAGTACATGAATAAGTACTAAGTTAATTATTATACATTTAACATTTTAGGATCGAGTTGGGAGCCTAAGGTTAACACGTTTACGAGGCACACAATACAGGGTGAAAGAGCTTTGATGTAGGGGCATTATCCTTTATACATCAAGCCTTAGTCTAAATGATTATGTGGTTACCACTGTTTGTGCTTTGTTTGATCAATATGGTTTGCCTAGAAGAGGCAGTTAGTGCCGGAAGTACACTCACACCTAGTAGTTGGGTAAGAATATGACCGGTGTACGATTAATAGGGTGGAATCCTACTCATGTATACATGATGATGATGTTTGATATTGTTGGTGTATGATTAGTGGGGCTTGGGCCCTACTCATGTATACATAACAATGTGTTATTAGTGGGGCTGGGGCCATACTCATGTATACATGATGATAATGTTTGATGTTTTATATTGTTCATTAATTGGTGCATACATGGTCTCTATTACTCTATATATATCAAAATGGAAATGGGTGTTGATATCATAAATATACAAGGAACTTTGGTGAATGAAATTTGGGATGTTACAAGAAAAGGGTATAAGAGGAGGACATAAAGCAAAAGGTAGTAAAACTTTCCTACAAGTATGTCATTATGCTAGCATGAATTTACATAAGTAAGCATGTCATGCATTAAGCTTGTATCTTGCGTGCATAGCTAGCAATGTTTGCTACTAAGATTCTCTCAAATCTCACTCTCCCTCACCCAACATATAGGTGCAATGAGCACAGAATAGGAATGCATGAGAAGTGCAAGAGGAAGTGTGATGAATAATTGTGGATTATTGTGTAATAATCTATTATGTATTAATTATCATGCAATGTGAATAATTGTATAACCACACATATGTATCTAAATGGGTAATTTCCCTAGCACGACAATTGACTAGGAATTGGCAACCACATGATAAGGGCTTAGTAATTAATGCACTGTCTGTGGGTTATGAGTAGAGACATCACTCTGGTAATTATAAAAGGAATTAACAAACAATGAGTCACTACGAAGTTACGAACCACTTTATGATGGATTTTAAAAAGTTTTAAACTATTCAAAAAAACCCACTCTTAATGTGGGGATTTGAAAGAGCTTTACAAAGGAATATCGATTAGTGGTTTGAATTCACTGCGTAAAACTCATCGGATTGATTATAGAAATAAGGCCTTACACCTTTCCTCTTGAATTTCTTTCTACCATTTTTTAAATTTAGGGTCATCCTTCTTGCCCTTCTTTTGGAATTTCTTGCCCTTTCTAAAATCAGGCTTAGGATTAGAAATACTAGCATCCTCAGTGTAATAGGCTTGTCTAGAGGACTTATAAACCTCTAAGAGTTCATCCTCAAGCTCAAGGTGGTTAACCACATCATTAAAAGTAACGATGTTATCATTATGGGTCAAATTAACCTTTATATGCTCCCAACTAGAAGGGAGTGATTTGATCATAGCTTGTAACTGTTGTTCATCAGACAAGATATGCCTAGCTTCCTTAAGTTCTTTTATCATACTTGCCATCTCTATTAGATGTCGTTTCATGGGAGTATTGTGCCTAAGCTTATATGTATCTAACTTAATTATCAACCTTTTAAGCTTAGTAGTAGACATACCACCGAACTTGTCCTTCAGTACTGCCAACATGGCTAGCGCAGTTTTGTGCTTCTAATATTTGTACATAAGGTCATCTGCCATATTGCTTGGCAATGTGACCCTAGTAATGCTATTTTTCTTCTTCCAAGCCTGATAAGCTTCCATATCTCTCTTGTGCTGAGCTGTATTAGCAGCTTCAGGTTCCACTATGACAGTTGTCAAAGGCTCAATTGCCTCTTCTTCTTCTTCTTCTAATATGTATTGCATTTTTCAATGTCAAAAATCCCAGTTGGCACTATTCAACTTATCCCCCTTATTTAACTCATCAATAATGTTCTTTGTTGCCATTTTTCAATCATGGAGCAAAGTTTATCCTTCATTTAATACAACCAAAGAACATATATACTATTACATAGCAAATCACAGTATTCAATGTCTTATACTTATATTATTCTTGACCAGAATAATAATGACACTGCTAGATTCATGATCAAGAGTATATGTTTGTACCTCTCATCACATATATATTGGGAATATTTCTACATTCTGTCGAGAATTTTATATAAGTACCTCGATAAATTACTGGCTTTTAGAGGCCTCTTCTTCTAAAAGCTCCCATTTGTAAAAGGCATAACAATTAATCATCAATAAGTAAAGCATGCTGACAACGCAGTGTGTATAAGGAAGCCAATTACATAAATGCATCAATAAATATTAGAATAATATTCAATAGTGGCATTCCTTATTAGTTTATGAATATGTACTTTATTAATATTCAACAATATTAATTTTAAGAATTTTTAAATGCATAAAAGCACAAAAAAAATGCATTGTTGAAACCCTCATAAATATATTCTATTTTGCTATGGAAAATAGGAAAATAATACATTAATCTATCTATTTATTTTTTGTACAGCCAAAACACTTTTGAGACCATGATGATGATGATGATGATGAATATTATGATTATTATCATAATTATTCTTTCTATATGGGTTGGATCTTGGATCCACATGATCCAACTCGAAAAGAAAACAACAACCAAGGAGCATTGCAAATTTTACAACAAATTGAAACTAAATTGATATGAAATTTGCTTAATAATTTTGAGAAGCAAATAATGTTGCTGATAAATCATGAATAGAAAGAAAATAAATAAATTATTTAATCACATAGACAAACAAGATAAATATTATGACAATGGAATAGACATAGAGTAAAAAAAACAAATAATGCAAGCCTAGGGAAAACTCTATGCTCTGATACCAATTTAAGATATTAGGGCGTACCTAGAGTGCATCTACCACCTCAAACACCCACACCAAACTGGATCACTACTAGACATAGTAATAGATGCACAGCAAATAAACCACTTAATTATAGGAGGAGAAGAGAGACTTGAGAATGTTGTTGTCATATCTTAAAGAGCAAAAAAAACAAAATATAGATACTAGCTCATTCAATGTGTAACCTTATAACTAGAGTTATGACTTCATTAAGAAGAGAAACTTATCACCTCATAAAAGAGGAGAAACTTATTTCTCCATTAAGAGCATAAAACCGATGCTCTCTCCTCGTAACTCAATGTACACCATTGTAAGGAGAAAATTATTTCTTCATTAAGAGAACAAAACCGATGGCCTCTCCTCGTAACTCAATGTACACTATAGTTTCGTTCATGCACATTAAATATGAAGAACATATCAAAGCTAGTCACCCATAATAAATATTATTTTCATTTTATCCCCATAGCTTAATAGGTTTAGACTAATCTACCAAGGGTAGACCACCATAATCCAACACTCAATGTATAGTCTCATTAAGCAGAAACAAAGCCTTGTCTTTTACATTTAAGAAAATGAAAGACAGGTTTGTTGAGTAGTTGGTCTAACATAGGAACATTGAATTGAAGAGGATTGGTGTAAAATTATACCCAACAAGTGAACTTTATGATACAAATGATTCATAAGATGAGATCTCTCTGTTGGTTTGTTATATATGTAAGGCTACACTTCAATGCAATAGATTCTGTCGGCAATAATAGCATCCCAAAAAAATTTGCGACGGAATTTCAATTCCGTCAGAAATTTCTGACGGAATCTGTTCCGTCACAAATTCTGAAGGAATTTCTGACAGAATTTTCCGTCGCAAATTCCGACGGAATCCAATTCCGTCGCAAATTTCCTACGGGATTCGTTTCCATCGCAATTTTTTTAAAAAAACAAAAATAGAAAATTATATTTAAAAAAAATCAAAAATTTTTTAACTTTTTTTTTAATTTACAAATCCCACGTGTTTCCTCCTAAGAGCGCCATGTGTCCCTCTCCCCTAGCTGCCAAGTGTCGCCTCCTCATAATTCCTCCAAATGCCTCCTCTCCCGTTCGAACCCGCGACCTCAAGGTGCAGACGCCTTCGTACCCGAGTTTTTGCCAGTTGCGCCAGAATAAACCTGTGTTATATTATTATATATATAATATTATCACATATATATATATATATAAACATACATACATATAATTAATTAATTATATACATATAATTAATTATTAATTAAATATAATATTATTAAAAATAATGAAAAATGTAATAAAAAAGAAAAAAATATTTATATATTTAAATTAAATAATTTTTTAATTAAAATTATTTAATAAATAATAATTTAATATAATAAATATTATTTTTAATATAAAATTAAAAATATAATATTAATAACATATATATTAATAAATAATAATATAATTTTAATAATTAAATTTAAATATAATTATTTAATAATTAATATTTTAATTTTATAAATATTAATTTAAAAAAATTAATTATTTTTAATGTTTCCGACGGAATTTTCCGTGACAAATTGCGACGGAAATTTCCGTTAGAAATTGTATCGGAAAGTTTTACAACGGAATTTACTACGGAAAAAATTCCGTTGGAAAATTTTTGAAGACAAATTCCGACAGAAATTTCGGTCGGAAATTGCCATAGAAAAATTTTCGTTGGAAATTCCGTGGCTAAATTTGCCACGGAAAATTCAGTCGGAAAAATTTATGACGGAATTTGCCATAGAGCAAATTCCTTCGGAAATCGGGTGTTTTTTTGTAGTGTATTATGTTTACTGCCATTGGATACAATTGATCAGCTCATATTACAAAATTTAATGTTAATAACCTTCATTAATGAAAAATAGCTGATTTCCATCGCAATTCGGTGGTGACACAATTTTTTGTAACGGAATTTAATATGAATTTGTAACGGAAGTCTCAGGTATAAAAGAACTTTTATACAAACTTTTTAAAAAAGACATACTTCATCTTGTCCTTAATGTATGATTTAATTTGGGAGTTAATCTTTGTCCTTATTATAAGACATATTTTCTATATTTGTCAATCTTTTCCTAACTAATTTATTCCTATTGATAACAATAATCAAGTAATTAGAGAGCGATTGAGGGAACTTAAAAAGATGACTAAGATGTTTTAGAAAAAATTATATCATATTAACTAACTTAACTAACTTCTTTAATCTAATCAAATTAGATAAATAAATCTTACATTATACACCAGATGAGATATTTTGAAACATTGAGAGCAGTACTTTGTGCGTACTTAGAGAGGACGTGTCAACTTTATCAACTGAGAGCAAATGCCCCCACAAATGTTTTCACATCAATATTCAACTAACTACAATTGATTGTGCTGGAGATTGAAGAGGCATGCGCTTCACGTTGGGCTGGAATTTTGTTTGTTTGGTTTGCGTTATTGTGTGTGTCTGTGTGTGTTTTTTTCTTTTAATTTCTCTTTGATTATCCAGCCTAGTCTTGTTTGTCATATGTGACTTGCAAGTTGGGCATGACTTGTGTAATATTTTTATCATTGTTTAATGAACATTGATCTTTAGATTAAAAAAAAAATAAGTGATTACAATTGATTGTACGTGGTTAGGTGTTTTGTTTGTTTAAGAATTTTTGAATTAATATTGAGAACAAAGGATTTAAAATTTAGAATTATGAAAAGCGCCGATACCATGTTCTCTTCCAAAAGAGAGAGGTGTCTCCATTGATCTTCTTCTCAATTTTCTCCCTATTTATTTTATCCATAATTGAATTGTTAATTTTCAATGGTTGGAACTTAAAATTTTACAAAAATATATTATAGATCGAAATAAAAAATATAAATAAATTTAAACTATTAAATTTAACCTTAAAAGTTTGAAAGTGCTAGAGATAAAAAGTACAAAAATTATAAAACATTTTGATACAAGTCTAAAGAGTTAAACTATTTAGATATAATTTTAATAATTTAAGATTTTTGTGTATATTTTTGTATGTAATATTATAATAGTATTATCATAAAATGTTAAAGCCCAACAATTATAAGTTGATTTAATGGTGGGTAAAGTACATGGAGAGAGGAATGTCAATAAAGACACCCCTCTCCCTCCAAATAAATTGGGAATGTTGTGTTAGATATTTTATAATAATTATAATTATAATATATTCTATTATTAGTAATGAGATTATACCTACATACTCTAGTTATTACTGTTTCCTATTTTGAATAAACCTGAGTGTGGCCCGTAGGTCAATTGGACTAGCTAAGTTCATGTTTAGGGTTTTTACTTGGTCTGATTAGCTATTACTCCCTCCGGTCCTAATTATAGGACATATTTACCTAACTTTGGAGAAATTAAGGATAGTGGTTAAATTAGTTAATCTTATTTATTTTCCTAAAATGCCCTTTTTTAATACATACAAGAAATCATGTTTTGTTCATGTTGATCACTTGTCTTGATGTAAAGCAAGTGATCTTGCCTGTCATTAAAATGGAGTTATGCCGGTTTGGTTCAAGTAGAATTAAAGAAAAGGAAAGTTACAATTTTTAAAAATAGAGATGATGACGTTGATAGTGTTAAATTGATTTTCTTACCCTTTATTCTTATAAAATAAAAGAAACAGTAGAATAGAGGTATATGTGAATTAATGAATTGTAAGTATTACTTTCTTTATAGAATACATAGATATATTATAAAATTATTATTGTGTTTCATTATTATTGAGAAAGTATTAATGGGGGTATTTTGGGAAGAAATTGATAAAAATTAAAACTTTATTCTATAATTGAGACCAAGATCAACTCTCAAATGTTGTCCTATAATTAGGACCGGAGGGAGTACTATAAATAGTAGTTGATTGAGTTAGAACGGTATCCCAGGCAAAACCTAACTCAACTTTGGTGTTGTAGGATTTTCTATTCTCATGTGGATTTAATTTTTAGTATTTCTTAAATGTTGATTAAACATATAAATCAAACAAAAATATCATATAGCTCATCGCTTTACCACACCACCAAAAAAAAACTGTTTATAAAGTTTTTGAACATGTACGCGGTTGATAATGTCAAGATTAGATATCTCATCTTTTTCTGTTGTTTCCTTGTCGGCTTTCTGCAAATTCTCTTTAGAAAACCTCAAATCCTTAGCCCAATATATCCGTAATAGTTCCTTGCCGGTTTATGGAAAGGATGGCGGGTTTACTCTCCCCACTCTCTCATCTCTTTATGATCTCACAAGATCGATGACGCTGTTTGGCTGTTCGGTATGTGGTGTTGTGTTTTGCTGCTGCTGGTCCCGGAATTTTGCCTTGATTACCGAAAGTTGTGGTGTGAAAACATGATAAACTTTTTTTCCTTTTCTTTTAAGTTGCTGTATGCTTGTATGAGAGTCAAATTAAGGAATGTAACTTTTAGACGTAGACTAAATTTTATGTAAAAAAAACATGACAATTAACATCAAAATTTAAATTGCTAAAATATATAAAACCCTTCAGAATTTTGGGCCAATTTGCATATAACTCATGATATTTCAAAATTTAAATTTAACTTTCTTGAAGTTTAAAATTTTATCATTAAATTATCCGCCGTTGGTTTTGCCATTAAATTACTAACAAAAATTGTCACATGAGATTACTGGGGATTATGTGGCATGTGATATGAATTGAAAAACTTTAATTAACTATAATATATAGAACTCCTCCAAACTTTATAGTTTAATTACAAATAATCCCTTGACATGATTTCAAAATTTAAATTTAACCTACTTAGTTTTAATTTTTTTTTACCACCACTTTTGTGCTTAACTTTATTTTTAAAAACTTTTTATGATAATGACAATAATTTCAAATTATACATTCAATATTTTCAACTCACTACAAAAAAATAATAGAATACCGACGGAGTTTTAGTTTTCCAATGGAATTATGAATAGAAACGGGATTACCGATGGAATTACTGACGGGGTTTTTTCTAAATAATGATAATAAATAAAATGAAAAATAGAAAAACATGAGATATCTAAGCCTAACCTAATCAACTGCACAAGAACATCTTTTTCTAAATAGATGCAAATTCTCTCAAGAGAGTACTTTTAAATTTTTAAACTAAAATGAATTATTTTTACTAATTTCTTTTCATCCACAATCTTACTAAATCAAGATTCAAGTGCGAAAGGGATTAGTATTATTCCTGCTTATAGGCTTTGTGAGAAATTAATGTGAATGTGCACAGAAGCCGCTATCCTGACCTGAGCTGTTGGATGGAGATGGTAGAGTCAAATTTTGATGCCCATTGTTTGGTAGATAGTGGAAAATGTCAAGGTGCACACACTGTTATTTTACACCTTTGCTCATATGGCGGAGAAAGAGAATTTTTTTCTCTTAATATAAGCCATCTAATTAATTAAATTTATTATATAAATGTATAACTTTACTTCTAATTTCATTAAAATATGTATACTAAGTAAGGGTAAAATTGAAAAAGTTATTAAATTTTAAAATAAAATTAGTGAGGTTTAATATTTTTCTTGATTCCAGTAAATAAGACAACTTGTGTACCATCAAATGCTTAGATCAACTGGTAGCAAGTTATTCTAGCTTAACCAAACATCTTAAGTTTGAGACTTAGGAATGCAGACATTAAGTGGTAGGGACGCTGCCTGAAAAAAGGTTCCTGTCAAGTTTCAAATGCAGATTAGTTTAGGCCCATGGAGTTCCCCATGGCAACGAACGGGCCTAGTATACAAGGTGCATATACACACTCACACACACACACAAAATAAAAATAAAAAGGACAACTTGTGTTTTGCAACACTAATAAGACAAATTGTGTATGGGAACACGTGAGCCCTTAAATCTCCTTACAGCTATAGGCCTAACAATACAATAAAATAAAATACGTAGTAAGATACTTTCTGCCTATATATATGGATAAGGAGACGTAATGGAATACAGTTCCAAATAAAGAAACATATTAAAAAAATGGGGCATTCAGTGAGACTGCAAGTGTGGTGGGTGATGGCCATAATCACACACAAAATATTATTAGGGTTTAATGGAGAAAGTGAGGGGTGCTTGAAACAAGAGAGAGAAGCTCTTTTGAAATTGAAAGAAGCTTTTAATTATCCGAATGGCCATTCTCTTCCTTCTTGGAGTAACCTTACGACCTTGTCTGATTGTTGCACTTGGGAGGCTGTAGAGTGTGACAACTCCACTCATAGAGTCATAAGCCTTCTTCTAAGCAATAAAAGAGCTTATGAGTTGAGACACCTCAAATGGTCACTCAATGCTTCTTCTTTTCTCCCTCTTCACCAACTTCAAGTATTGGATTTGTCTGGGAATTTCTTGTTAGGTCATCCTCTTTCTTTTTTAACTATTATATATACATATGTATATATATATTGTTATTCATGCACAGAAGCATATATTAGTTACAGTAATTCATGTATTAATAAAAAGTGAGTAAAACCCATGATAATATACATATATATGTGTATCATTGACTCTTATATATCGTATTTTTTTTTTCGTAATTTCCTCTTATTTAGCTACCAATATGCCGATGTAAGACCATTCTGGCAAATACTTGTGGATAGTTTCTTATTGAGATAATGAAACTTTTGTTTCCTCAAGTTTATTTGCTTCCATTATTGCTTTGGTCCCTGAAATTTTAATCTTATAAAAAAATTGCCCATCCAACATTTGATCATATCTGACAAATTGGTTTGTAAGAGAATTATAAAGCATGTTCAGAGCTTGTTATTGTTATCGTTTATCATTTGATCAAATCTTGTTTGTGGAGCAGGGCTACTTGGTGAAATTAGATTGGACAACTTGCAAGATTTGAATTTGGAAAGCAATCAGCTCACAAAATTTCCATCTTTTGGTGATCAATTTCTGTCTTCCAAGTTATTTAAACGGCATATTTCAATTATTTCTATCATATTTTCCCCCTCTTTGGATTCATAATTATCATGCATTTATCATTATTATTCTGTTGTATATCAAAAGTTTATCTATTTATGAGATCATGGATTAGTACAAAAATACTAGAAGAAGTAAAGGACAAAACTTCTCAATAAAGTTTTCATCCGTGTATATTTGATTTCATTAATTAGGAAGTTAATAATTGTCTATGTGCCTAGTTTGTAATGACCTCAACTCAATTCACATTTTTTTTTTTTTCTGCAAGAGAAAAACAATTGAATTTTATAGATCGTCGAGCTAATGTCAGAATTGAAGCACTTGAATATATGATGGAAACATGACTGAAGAGAGAGAGAGAGAGATATATATATATATATATATTACTCGTATTAATAACTGGGTCGACAAACTAAAAAATAGCCGCGCACTAATCACGAATCAATGAGACTATTAGATTTATGACATTTTACTGAGGAGAAAATGAATATAGATGAGAGAGATTGAAGTGAATTAGATATGTGCCATCTGAAAAGGATAAGAGACATAAACTTGTAAAAAAAATATGTTTTTCTTTATATAAACTGTTTATAATTTATGAATAATATGATTTTATATATTTTATATTTCACCTGATAAAGTTATGATTTGAAACTCAGTGTACGTATAATTTATTCTGTTTAGATATTATAAGAAACAGATATGCAAATCGAGATATTATAAATATTAATGACTGCAAATTATGAATAAAAATTAATTATGATATGACTCTTAATTATGCGTATATATTTACATGAATGATGTATATATTATGCACTTTTTATTTCAAATTAATTAGAAGGGTCTCTAAGCTTTAAGAAATGGAATAATATTTTTCTTTAAAGAATATGAAAGTTTGTTCCATCACATTTATAATAAACGTACTACCTACTTCTTAACCTTAATTTTCATTTGACATTTGACAGATCTTTCCCATTCACACAATTTGGAGTATCTGGAAGTTGGTCTTAATTTCTTGGAGGGCAGTTTTCCCGAATCTATTACGTCCCTCACTTCTCTCAAATTATTGTCCTTATACTATAATAACCTTCATGGTTCGCTGCCTCAGAAAGGTATTATATATATTTATACATTTTAAGTAAGAAAAAAGTCATATTATTACTTGCTTGAGATTAGAATAGACAAATAAAGAATTTCATATACAATCTCTCCCTTGTTTTTACATGAAATTTTTGTTTAAATTGCCCTCAAAATTCAAATTCATTCTTATATCTATGATTAACCGATTAATAAGATTGAGCTGGATATTGACCCAGTAAGTATAGGTTTCCTTTTCATATATATGCAAGCTGATATCTAACTGCTAATTGTGAATATTGCATCTTCCCAGAGAAAACCAATATGTTTCGTGATACTCTTATCAATTACTACTATATTAAATTTTGTAGAGTATGTATAAACTAAAGAGGATGCGAACAAAGGAAATTAGTTAATAAAATGAAAATAAAAATGGTGCCAAAATAAAAATTTCGCTTCCATGTTTTCCCTCTATGCATTATCTGTTTATTTATGTTTTAGCACTAATTAATTTCCTCATTCAAATATATCCTATTAGTTTATATAGATAATTTTTATAGTATTTTTTTATGGATTAAGGTGGAAATTTACCCATAAAATTTTTCCAAAATTGCACCTGACACCATAATGTTTTGCATTGGTGTAAATAAACATATGAATTTTTTAAAATTGGGAAAAATTAGCCAAACCATTAATTTGGGCAGATACAATTAGTTTGTGTAAAGAGAAATCTTGTGGGTCTTATAAACATAAAGTAACCGACCGTTTGCTTAAATTAATGATTTTGTCATTTTTACACCATTTTAAAAAATTTATGTTTATTTTTGCACTTTAGAAAACTTTATGGTACTAAGTGCAACTTTGAGAAAACATTATAGGTAGATTTACACCTTAACCCAATTTTTATTGATAAACATATTGACTAAATTTAATAAAAACAAACATATGTTGCAGGATTGTGCGATTTGAAGAATCTTGTATCATTGAGTCTTAACCACAACAAACTTGAGGGACAACTTCCAATATGCCTTAGCAATTTGACGTCTCTACGTGTACTTCGACTAAATGAAAATCGCTTTGAAGGAACCTTTCCTTCCTCAATCTTTCATACTTTGAGGTCGCTAGAATCAATTACAGTTTCTGATGACTATTTTAGTGGCTCATTCTCACTCTCTTTGCTTGCCAACCACTCCAACCTTAAAATCTTTACCATTTTATGCTCTAGTGCCAATCTCATCAAGCTTGAAACTGAGAATCCCCCATTTATTCCTTCCTTTCAGTTGAGGATTTTCGGCATCCGAAATTGCACTCTCAATGAAGCCAACAATAACAAAATGCCTTCCTTTCTTCTTCATCAATATGACTTGTTACATCTACACCTTAGCCACTTGAACATTTCAGGAACCTTCCCATCCTGGCTTTTAACAAACAATACAGGATATTGAATCATTTCAATTTGACCCACAACTTGTTTGATGGTCCCTTTGAACTCAATTCCACCTCAAAATGGCCTCTAATGGAATCTTTTGATATTTCCTCTAACCCCATGAGAGATGATATACCTTCTCATATTGGCTTCATTTTTCCCAACATGATTTCTCTTAATATGTCTTCGAGTTCATTGCGAGGCCGCTTTCCAGGTTCAATAGGTGACATGAGACAACTGAATGATCTTGACTTGTCAGATAATAATTTAGCTGGTCACTTACCCCAAGAATTCAGCCAGGGCAACAATGAATTGAGGTTTTTGAAGTTGTCAAACAACAACCTGACTGGCCCATGTCTACCCATAGGATCAAATTTCACAAATTTGTTGTTTATGGATCTCAACAACAATAACTTCCAAGGAAAATTTCCTAGTGGTAGTATACTTAATAGTACTAAATTAAGAATGTTAGATCTAAGATCCAACCAATTATTTGGTGAAATACCTAGCTCGATTGGAAATTTTCAACATTTGAGTTACCTTATTCTGTCTAAGAATTATTTAACAGGTTCATTGCCAGAAAGCTTTTGTAACTTGACTGAACTTACATATCTAGACCTTTCCCAAAATAAATTCATTGGCCCTTTACCAAGCTGTCTGAATATGCCAATGTTGAAGTACTTGGATTTTTATGACAACCATTTCACGGGACCTCTACCTTCTACTTTGGCCAATTCCCCCTTTTTGTTGACTTTGGATTTGATGAAGAACCAATTTTCAAGTGAAGTTCCCAAATTTTTTAGTTCATTTCAGAATTTAAGGGTTCTCATCTTAAAAGAAAACAAACTTGAAGGTTCTATTCCAGTTGATTTATGTGGGCTCATGAAGATAAGCATGTTAGATCTTTCTCAAAATAAATTTTTTGGACGCATACCATATTGCTTGAATAACATCACATTTGGAAAGATGGATGCACTAAGGGAAAATAAAATAGGAAGTTTTACTGTGCCGTGGACTACAAGATTCTCACAATACATATTTAATCCTTGGACCGGTGAAGATTCTTTTGATGAAGAAAAGCTTGAGGTTACATTGTATAGATATGTAGAAGTGGGATTCACAACAAAAAGAAGGTATGAATCTTACAAAGGAGGTATTTTAGATTTTATGTCAGGTTTGGATCTCTCAGATAATCAATTGATAGGTGAAATCCCTTTACAGATTGGATATTTAAGCAGCATTCATACATTAAATTTGTCAAACAATCATTTCAAAGGGCCTATTCCAGAAACGTTTTCCAACCTCCAACATATAGAAAGCCTTGATCTCTCACATAACAAATTGACAGGTCACATTCCTACACAACTAACTCAGTTGTACTTCTTATCTGTCTTTTCTGTGGCTCACAATAATCTATCTGGAATGACACCTAACATGAAAAATCAATTTTCAACTTTTGGATCAAGTAGTTATGAAGGGAACCCCTTTTTGTGTGGTCCACCTCTGCAACAAAATTGTGAATCTATTGAAAAATCAATAGGAGGGACAAACATGCAACCTCATCATTCAAAAGCTGGTGATTTTCAAGAGCCCTTTATATGGAGTTTTGTTGGAGCATTTGCGGTCTTTTTTCTAGGTGTCATTATTGTTCTTTATCTAAACCCTTACTTCTATAGTTACAAACTACTTGTAGTAGAGAGAGTTATAACAAGTTATTTGTATAAGTGGATAAGATCTTGATCATGTAATAGATGGTAATCAACTCTAGGATTACAATAACCAAAAGATTGCTAGTTTGAAGTCTTATCATGATCAGAAAGGAAATGATGTGATATGGAACAATGGTTGATTAGGATTTCCAAATATTTAGTATATTTATCATTATTAAGGAATATTTAATGTTACTTTTGATTGATTGTTGTAACACCCCAAATTTTATATTCATCAAATATATTGTAATTATTTGAGAAATTCAATAAAATGGTGAATATTCATAACTTTGGAATTTATGAATGATATAAATGTTCATTATGGAATTAATTTGGGTAATTTAAAAAGCCCAATATTAAGATCCAAAAATGGAGGAAATGCAGAGAAAATATTTGGTCTAAGAATAAATAGAATTTGGCCAAATAAAAAAAAAGGAAAAGAAATTGGATTAAAAAGGTGATGACAAAATTGTAATTTTGTCAGTTTAGCATAAAATTAATTATTTTTTGATTAATTGAATTGAATTTAAATTAATTAATAAAAATAAGTGGGAAAAATATATTTAAAATATTTTGGTCAATTTAATATGAATTTATGGAAAATTTGAGCAAAAAGTACAATTTTAACCAAAATTGAGACTTTACGTATATACGTAACTGGAACATGTTGTGAAGCCAATTGATAATAAAGGGTAGGACCCCTAGGAGTGTCCTACATGTAGCATAAAGAAGAAAATATTGGTTCGGCTTAATGAGCATGGTTACATGTACATAAGGATTTTTGTACATAAGTTAATTTTTGGAATTTTGGAAAATGAAACAAATGAATAAAATAAGGTAAAATATATGATAAATATCATCATCTTCCTTCTTTCTTCAGCATATCACGTCCAAACAGACCTGAAACAAGAGAGAGGAAGTTGAGAGCATTTAAAGAGAGAAAGGGAAGAAATCTCGCAAGATAAGCCGATTTCTCCGATAATTTAGCTCCTAACGCGTATAACACTGACCCTAAGCTACTCCTCTTTGTTCTTTAAGGTTTGGAGGCTCAAAAATCTGTTGTAGAAGGGCTAGGGTTTCAACCATATTGAGGAAAAGCTAGTAGGAGCTTGAGGTAACTTCCAAACCTTCGTATATTGACTATTCTAGCTGTTGTGGACAATTTAATTGTTGAAATTTTGCACGGATTGTCCTTGGTTTTAAATTTTGGAAATATTTATGCCTAGCTGTTATGCTGCCCAAATTGGTACTAAATGGTAGTATTAATAAAGTGGTTAGGAGTAGAAAGAACGCGTTTGAGGAGCCGACATCGCAAAACCCTGATTTTCCCAAGAGAATTTATATATTTTGGTCGGAGTTATAAATGGGTCTTAGAGTTGGATTTTCAAAGATTTAATGATTCCATTGAGTTTAGGAGGGAAAATTAGGTGGGGTTACAGTTGGTCACTTTTTTAGAAAAGGCCAAAAAAACATAATTACGAAAATGCCCCTGAAACCTTGAAATAAGGGCTACCAATGGCAATTCTGTAATTTAACATTGAATTTTATAATTCCCAGTTTGGAAATAGATTCTTTGGGCCGAAATATGTTAGAATAGCCCATGTCAAAATTTCAGGATTTACCATAAGCTAATATAACTGCAACAAATACTATAGAAGTGTCTAAAATGATACATTGATAGGTTATAACATATTTATTATACATTTAACATTTTAGGACTAAGTTAGGAACTAAAAGTCAACACGTTTTATGAGGCACACGATACAAGGGTGATAGAGCTTTGAGGTAGGGACTAATATCTCTCATATACTATGTGACTATTTATATGATATGTGTTACTATATTTTGTGATATGAATGTGTGCTAGAGGCACATTACCTGGTTGTGGTTTGGTGCCCAACCAAGGTATACTGGTATTGCCTATCTGTAGTTGGTGACTCGGCTGAGGTATATGTAGGGGTTATAATTCAGCGTTTGGCCCTAAAACTTTGTGTACACATATAAATCAATGAGAATTTTCATTTTACTTGATACGGTGCATTGTATATTTAATTCTCATATTTTATATGTCAATAGTATGTTTCTACTGAGATTCCTTGGGGTCTCACCCCTTTTTCTAAACCAAACATCTTAGCGGGTGCCGGTGGATCCAAAGGCAAGGACGTAGACAAAGGGAAGTAATTGGCACGTGTTTCATGGGGAAGCTAAAGTTCATGATAGATAGGCTATGTTTAAAATACTTTTGGATGTCCTATAATTATTGTAAATAGTGTCGCATTCTGTATGGATGACTCTGGATTGTAAACGAATACTTTTATTAGTATCTATGTACTTTTCTATATGCCTATGGAACTTAGTCTCTATTACTCTGCTTATATCGAAATGGAAGTGGGTGTTGACAATTGTTATCTTATTATTAATTGTCTTTTGCATTTAATATTCAGTTTCTAGAATGTTTTGTCATTAATTTCTGGGGTTAGGTTTATGCTTATAAATAGCACCTCAACTCATTTGCTTTATATGCGTTTTGATGAATTGAATAATCTTGAGTATTAAGTTTCCTCTCTTCCTCCTCTATTCATATGATTTTCCCCTCTTTCTTAATGTCCTCTATCCTCTCACTACTACAAAAAATGCCTTTTATGATGATTATTATTTATTAAGTCTTCTCCTTCCTCCTCTATTCATATGATTTTCCCCTCTTTCTTAATGTCCTCTATCCTCTCACAACTACAAAAAATGCCTTTTATGACGATTATTATCTGCCATATATAACGGTTCTAAACCGTCATATATGCGACAAATATACAAGCTCAGTGCATATACACAACATTTTGAACCGTGACTTATTTAGTATCTATTATAATGGTTCTAATATAAAACTCATTATGTATTGTGGTGTGGTGAGGCCATGCTATGTGTAATACTATAATGATAAAAAAAATGGGCTCACATAAACAACCATTATAAACTCTGAAACATACATAATGGTGTTTTCACAATAACCATTATATAACGTATAAACATACATAATAGGCGTTATATTTCAACAATTATTTATTTGCTATAAATGCTAACAGTTTTAATGAAACAACCATCATATACAGTTTATACATAAATAATGGTTTTTATGTAAGAATTGTTAAAATTTAGGCAAATTGTTTTTTAAAGAAATAGGGATTCTCCTTTCAATATCTCCCCTGTATCCATACAATACAAAATTGTACACAAATTTGTATCATTCATATATACATTAGAACCAAAAGTTTAAAACCTATATATAATATATGCAAGAGATAGATATTCTGCTTTGGTTGTTAGACTTGACTATATAACAGAATAGAAGCTCACACATCAAGTATAGCCATGCTATTTGAGATAGATCAAGATATTCCTAGCTTTGTGGCTATGCTTGATGGAACTCCCTATCATAAAAGGCTCAAGGGGTATGCAGACATCAAGCAACACTTGATAGAGAAGGAGGGATATGATGTGACTTTAGAATGCCATATGCTAAGGCCGGTGCCTTGCCACTACCCATAGCATATACCGTTCTATAGTAACATATGATCCCTCCTTCTCTATAAAGTCTTGCTTGAGGCTACATACCCCTTGAGCTCTTTATAGTGGGGAGTTCCATTGAGCCTAGGCACAAAACCAAGAATGTCTTGATCTATCTCAAATTGCATGGCTTTACTCAATGTGAGAGCTTCTATTCTATTATAAAGTCAAGTCTATTAAGAAAAGGAAAAGCAAAAACTTTATCTCATGCATATATTATAAGACTCTATCTCTTTATCTGAATGATCATCAAGCAGTACACAAAATGACTTTTCTATATAAAAGATTTTGCTCTTACCTTTAAAGAATCTAGCATATAACGGATGTGTAAATACCTTTATTAAAGAGTAACATATAGGATTGAATCAATATAGTGAAATCATTATAAATCTTTAACAACTTATAACAAGAGAGTAACCTTCGATCAGAACAATTGATTTTTTCAAAAAAAAACATGAGCATGACTAGGGTCAAAACCTAGCGACAAAACACAAAGTGAATAATAATAGAGAATGCAAAATGAAGGAGGGAAATCATACCTCTATATGAGTAGAACAGACCATGGAAAGAAATGTGACCCAGTTAGGGTAAATGAAACAACTCTCATAGCTATTACTAACAAGTACGGCGAACGCTTTGAATTGTGTCGCTCTACTGAAAATGACTGATAAATGTCAAAAAATTCAACTATAGAAGTAGGGTTCTGAGGTTGGTTGGTTATAATAAACCCTAAGACAAGTGTGGTAATGAATAAAAACATGTGTTAGGGCTTACACAAACACTTGCCAGGTATCATTGAGAAGTATGGATAAGGCTTTAGATGGTGTAATATGTAATGACCCAATTTAGGATTAAGGGTTAATGACTCTGATCTTGATTGTAATTAGTGTAATTAAACATTTTTTGAGAAATGTGGTGTAAATTTGATATAAGTGGATGTTGGAAATTGTGCCCTAAGGCCAATCATTGTACTTTGAACATTATTATTTTAATGAAATTTCTCCATTCTGTTATCATATTATTTGCATGTTAACTGTGATAATTGTATCCTTGGATAATTCATAAAGATTGTCCTAAAATGTCCCTGGTCGGTCATCTATACGGGAGCAGAGATGAAACAAGATCAGTATGACTTTGATAAGATATGGAGATACGAATCAAAGTCTTAGGCACTTGTAAGAGTACAAGGTGCTGGACTGACCCACTATGAGAAAGCTACATGGATCAAGTCATAAGCTTTTCTCATATATAACCACGTCACAATGCCTTTAGACATGAGGTCATCATGGATTCCTACATGAGAGTTGCTAAGCTTTGAACTAGTCAAAAGTCACTTTTGACCGGGTGATGATAAAGGCTACGATCGGGCTTGGTGGTTTTTCATGCAGAGGAATATGAATGATCAAAATGGAATTTGTCCCTCACATTAGTAGAGAGATATTACTGAGCCCCTCGATGAGTGAGTCTGAGAAATGTATGGCCATACTATGATGAAAGGAGTTTCTGTCTCTGTTATCAGGCTACTCAGTAATCGAGAAAGTAATGGTCAAGAACAAGAGGATGACATTATCCATGCCTTATCCTTAATCGATATATCGTGTGACAAAAGGGACGTGACATGGTTGTATGACAGGTTGCATCGTGATAACGATCCTCATATGAATTGGGTAGTCGTAATGTCTTGCTAGAGGCCGCTTGCGACTTTTGGGTTAGTATAGTTATTGGCCCACTGCCAACTTCATATGGGCCTATAGGGTCGCACATAAGAATGGCCCAACACGAGATAATGTTTAATTTAGGGTGGACGAATTTTATATTTATATGTATATATATATAATATAAAATTTATTAATAATATTATATAGATATATATTTTTTCAAAATATATATCTTATATATATATGTATATATATATATTATATGAAATTATTATATTGTGTTAGTTTTAAATTTAATTTATTAAGATATATTAAATTTAATAACTAACATGATAGAAATATAGTATCTCAGATTTAATTTATGAAGATAAATTAAATCTAATGGCTCTTTATTTGGATTAAATAAATAGGTTAAATTAAAACTGTTGGACATATTTAATTTAAACTGAATTTATTTAATTAGCTCATCAAGATAATTAATTGTTAATTAATTTTGAAATTAATGATGATTAATTTTGAAATTTGAAAATAGCCCTTATAGGTTATAAACTTGATAGAGCAGATATATTGATATGCACATGAGAATTGAGAGCCGCAAGTGAAACCCTAGGAGACATTAGAGGCACTAGCACGCAATCTCAGTTGGAGAGCATTCGTATGGATACCGGTAGAGGGAGCAGACCTGACGTGTTGGCTCCTAGAGATCGTGAAAACTCTGAATCATCAAAAGGTATGAATCCTTCCAACTTGGTTTAAACGCCGTTGATAGATCCTCGATTAGGATTGGTAAAAATTTTTAAAATTTTTCCGCTGTGCCTACCGATTCTAACAGTGTATTTAGAGATTAAAGATCAATGGTTGAGATTTATTGACCATGGGTCGGAATCCTATGCTTTGCACTTATGTGAGCTCATGGAGGGAGTGAGAGGATGTTGACATGTGGCATTGTGTGGACTATTGGATGTGGCACAAAGGACAAAAGTCCACTTTCTCTCTCTTCTCTCTCCTATGCGGTTGAGGGGGAGTATGGGCAAGAGAAAGCAATCATCATCATTTACTCCATCTCTCTCTTTCTCCATTCTTTCCGGTGACTAAGAAGAAAAGGAAGAAGGAAGGTGAGATTTTCATGTGTTAGTTGATCTCTAATACCCTAAACCTCTTCTCTAAAGTTGTGCACCTCATTGAGAGCTTAATTGTGGTGATTTCAGAATCTTGAAAGGTGGTGATTTGGGTATTGGATGAAAGTAAAAGTTTGAGAATCAAGATTCTGGATTTAGCAAGTTGAAGAGCTAAGCATTTGATGCTTTTTGATATATATGTTGTGATTTTTGAATAAGTTTGAGAAATTCTAGAAATTTGCCCTGGTTTATGCCCATTTTTGGATATATGAATTTTATAGTGATTGATGTTAGGATTAGTTCATTGTTAAGTTCTTTGATTATTTGATATGGTTTTAAAGTTTAGAAGTGTATTGATTGGAATTGGGTATTGTGTGTCATAGAGACCCAAGGGCATAGATTATGGTTAAAATGGTATTTGGGTGTTTTGGAGGTTACCAATAGGTTCCCTATGTCATTTTAAGTGAGTATGAGCTTTGTGTGGAGTTTAGGAACTATTGGGTGTGATTTTGACCAATCTGGGAAATTCTGTCAATTGCTGCGATCTGACAATCTGATAGCCTCACTCGAGTGAGGGAGGAACTCACTCGAGTACTACAGTGTATTTTCCTTTTTCTCTTTGTGTTTTTCCTGGGTTCTCATGAAGGGGGCTCGAGTGCACTTCCTTCACCGCGAGTAATGTTGGTGCACGTGAATAACCATGGGATCACTCGAGTGATGGTATGAGTTCTTGGTTAGGGTTGCTCTCAGGTTGTCACTCGCTGGTTGATGTTCAAGAGTGTGTTCTGACACTCGCAAGTGAAACCTTCTCACCCGAGTGCTGGGGGTATGCTCGAGTGAGCTTTTCCCTCTATTGTTGCATGTGCTCTCAGGTTGTCACTCTTTGTGTTGCACTTTCGGGGACTCGAGTGGATTCGGAGTCATCACCCGAGTGCAAAGTCTTATGCTTGAGTGTTGTAAGCACTTTCTGGCCGAAGTAGCTTCTCACTGTCAAACACTCGTGAGTAAGAGCCGTTCTCACTAGATCACGAGTCTTACATCACTCGAGTGAGGTCATCTTCACTCGAGTGAGCCAGCTGAAAAATAGTGTTTTGCCTTTGAAAAGGGGTCTTCAGGGTAGTTTCTCCTAACCCTTTAGGCATATGTTTAGGCCTCTAATAGTCACCTAAAGAGTCTTAAATGATAACCAACTTAAAGTATTATGGAAATAAGTATTTGAGAAAGAGATTAATCAATTGTCCCTAAATTGGTATAGGATTTGATATCTATCAAACGCGTGAGCCCACTGTGCCAAAGAACGTCAAGAAAGATACAAGTAGTGACTTCTCTCTTATACTTTGTGTAAATGTATTGTATGTTTGCCTATCATGCATTGTGTGCTGCTGCTGCCGCTTTGTGATACATTGTGCCTTGAGATGCTTTGTAGAGCTTTATAATGCTTTGTGCCTTGTGATGCTGCTGCATAGTGTTTACCGCGTAAGCTACCATTGTGATTACCGCGAAAGTAGGCATAGTGTATTGTGATACAATCGTGAGTGCTGTCGTCTGTGGCACGAGCCATGGATCATTGTGTTGCTAATGATACTGGTGAACATGATAACATTACATGCCTTGTGTTTATATATTGTATGAGTGATTTGTTACTACAGGGATTCTTTAGAATCTAAATCTTTCTAATGACTAATATTTTCAAACAGGGCAAGTGGCTCGAAAGGGAAGCGGCCAACCATGAGTGGTTAGGGCTAGTAGGGACATATTAGATTTTGGATTGTTGGTTATCTGTTTTAGACTTTGGATTTTTGGGATTACTGTATATATAAGAGTTGTAGATATTATTTTGGATATGTAATCCCCATGTTTGGGAAACTTGAAACCCATTGTATATATACAAGTAACCCGGGGTTGCCGGGATTTTGGTTACGCACTCTGATATTTATTATGTGATGTGACTACACAGGTAATTGTATTCGAAAGTAAATGTGAGACCAGATGAATTCTGTTTTTAAACGTTTTGTTTGGACACCCCATCTCTTGGAGGTAAGTGATTATAAATGTGATTTTTGTCTTATTGGTCTCTATTTCACTTAAATTTCATAATCTGGATATAATTACCATGAGGGGGTTACATAATACGATTGAAAATGACGATCAACAGTCGAAAAAGATCACCAGAGTAGTGGGATTTCGAGGTTAGTAGGCTTACATTCCACCTAAGACATGTGTGCTAATGAATAAAATGGAGAAGTGGGTAGACGTTTAAATAGAGGTAAAAGTTTAACTGTATAGTAGTTTAAATACAACAACTGTAATGTATTAAGGTGTTGTTACATATATAACGGGTATTGTCAGAAACCCATTAAGTATTTTAGAAATATATATTACAGTTTCTAGCTAATAATTGTTAATTATCTATAAAACATTTTTTTATAAAAATAGGGGGTTCCACTATCAATTTCCCCTTGCTTTCATATACAACACATAAGCTTCAAGAAAATATTCTAAATTAAACACAAAGCTGCAGCATCATTAAAACAACAATACACAATCAAAACATATAAATTAAGTGTCTCTTTTTTCCTAGTCTTAGCTTTTTGTAAGTTACTCTTCTTAGCTTGAATTCTTCTCTTCTTGTCAAGTACTAATTTTCCCCTCTTCAAAACTCAAATGCCTTCATTGTGATCATGTTTGATATGCAAAGCATCTTTTTCAGCCAAATTTAATGGTTCAAGTGACCTCCCATTAAATGGATCATCCTCAACTCTTTCACCCATCTCCTCATTAGTTACTTTATGTGTCAATACAACAACAGACCATCCATATTTAGAAAGATCACGGATGTATAAAACTTGTTTAGCTTGAGAAGCCAAAATGAAAGGCTCATCTTTATACCTTCCTAGTTCAAATTTAACTATGTCAAGCCTAAGTTATCAACTCTCAAGCCATAATTATTGTCAGCCTACTTGCAACCGAATATAGGAACCCTAGTGTAGTCAATCACCTCAAAGTAAGACATCTTTGCATAGATAAGATTTCTATATTTGAAACTTGATAAATGCATAGAGTTAGCTATAAGAGTTATATCACTATTTTACATTTTGCGTTGATCATCTTACTCTTTGGTGTAAAACGTGAATCCATTTATGATGTAGGTTGCATAAGATATCACTTGGTTGCTTGAACCGTATGCTAAGAACATCAATTTGCTAGAGACTGATTTAGAATTAGCTCTATACTTGCCAAGGTCTTAATCTTTAAACCATGTCATAAAATATTTATTATGTTGTTGAGCACACAATCTTTCTGCTTTATAGGGATTTCCCCTTTGAATTTGTTGCATATGGTTGCATATATACTCATCAACCTCTTCAGAGTTGTGCAACACATATAGGTGTGCTTGCTCCAACTGTTGGTCTGAAATTGTCACAACTTTCCTACCTATGATCCCTTCCCCACTAGTCGTCCTTCCCTCACGATGAGACATAGGAAGCCTAATATTGCTTGCATGTTTTTAAGTATGTGGAAGAATCAGCAGCCTCTTCACAGATATATCATTCAATAATATAACCCTCCGGATGACTTTAATTTCTCACAAACCCTTTCATTACCTTCATGAAACATTCAATTGAGTACATCCACCATAAATAAGCTAGGCCACAAAGTTGTACCTCTCTAACCAAGTGAGTTGTCAAGTAGACCATGATGTCAATGAATGCTGGAGGAAAATACATCTCAAGATTACACAATTTGTACAATTTGGTTTTACAATCTCAATAACTTTTTAGGGCCTATTACTTTATTACAAAGAGACTTAAAGAAACATAACTTGGTAGTTGTAGTTCGCACCTCATAAGGAAAGACACCTTGTACAGCCACTGAAATCAAGTTCTCCATCAAGACATGGCAGTTCTGAGATTTTAATCCTATCAGTTTGAAGTCCTTCACTAACACGAGTCTTTTAATCTTTGAAGAGTAATCCTCTGGCACCTTAACTAAAGTAAAGAACTGATAAAAACTAGTTTTTTCTTCCTTTTATAGAGTGTAAGATGTGGACAAAGAAATGTGGGCTCCTATCTCTTCTGGTGCTAATTCTTCCATTATTCTTATCTCAATCATGTTTAGCTTAGCATAAATAATCTACGCACTGTAAATGGAAATGGTTAATATTTTTTCTCTATCGAGGACTTAAAAATCTTCAAGTATGACTTAGAACCACTCCATTTCAATTTTTGTAGATTAAGTTATGATTTTGGAAGTTTAGCCCAAAAATAGGATAATTACTTAGCCGTAGCCAAAAAGTGTCTAACCTGTTCTTGGCCGCAGCCAAAAAGTTACTGACCATTTCTTGGCAGTAACCAAAGAATTCCTTGGCCGCGGCCAATAACCAATTTCAGTATTTTATATATTTGAAAGGTGGTGTCTGGTCTAGCTTTCTATAACCTTCTTAGGCATCTGTTTGAACTTCTAACAACTACCTAAATGACTCAAATGATAACCAACCCCAAGTATATATTTTACAGTTATTATAAAATTGAAATAGGCAATAACTTATCGTCCTTAATTCTAATTTATAGGATTTGATATCTGCCCTTAGCATAAGAAATTTATGCAAGAACAAGATCGAAAAGACCAAGATAGTAACTCTTTCTCTTGTATCATGTATAATGCTTTGCATGCATGTTCATATCATCCATTGTTACGAATGTTATGAATGTTACAATTGTCAAGAATTTATGATTGTTATGAATGCTATTATGTGATGATTGTTTACATGCTTTGTGAAATTATATGTCATATGAGTGAATTGTTACTATTGAGATTCATATGAATCTTACACTTTCCAATGTCTAACCTACAGCAAGGGCAAGTGGCTCAAAGGGCAAGCAGGTAAACAAGGATAGCTAGAGTGTGCAGTTAAAGGATTAGGACTTTTGTTGGCTATCTAGTTTTAAGAAACTATACATGATGTATATATAAGTACACTGTAAGGGTAGTACTCCTTGTAATAGTAAATGCACCAAATGTATGCTCAAATAGTAGTACTTGACCCTGATAAACAAAGTAAAATAGGGCGGTAATCGACCAAGACCCTTTAGTTACAGAATTTAACCTGAATATCCATTGAGGATGTGGGTAAGGACTCTAATAATCATAAATGGGAATAGAACCACATCGAATATGTTTTGGAAAGTTTTCTTAAAGACCCACTTAAGTACAGGACTGTACCCTATTTTTGGTCTCTGTTTGACTTCATTTCATATTTTGAACTTCTTTCAACACTTGAAATTGTGGTGTTACATCTTCTTTCCTGACTTCTCATGGCCTTAAACACATAGTCATATTATTAGAGCCATGGCAAATAAATTCTTAATGGGCTAATTTAGTCCCATATACTTACTTTCACCATT
The DNA here is from genome assembly GCA_963210345.1 of Inga oerstediana. Lineage (NCBI taxonomy): Eukaryota > Viridiplantae > Streptophyta > Magnoliopsida > Fabales > Fabaceae > Inga > Inga oerstediana. The sequence continues at coordinate 31,642,426 of OY723408.1, forward strand.
GGAGTTCATTTTAATTACATTTGGCCCTTTCTTTCTTAAATTTGCATGGTAGCTAAAAGCTGCCAGCATTTTGACCAAACTTTGAAAATTCATAAATAATTCTTTAGAACTCTAATTATGGTGGTTCAAATTCCTAGTCAAAGCTCTATAAGTCTATCTTAAAGATAAAATATTACTCAAAGCCAATTCCAACCACAAAATTCCAAAACTACGACTAAATCCTTACTACCACAGAATTTATTCCAGATTCAATGCCCAACTTCAACAATTCATAATTCCTAGTATACTGATCTAAATGGCACAAATGACCTATCAAATTATAGCTTGGCAAGTATACTTTCATTCTAGAAAGTTTCATGGCTATTGGATAATATAAAATTACCCAAAAACACAACACATATAGACTGCTACACAGGAAACCCTAATTGGCGACAAATTACAATTTTTAGATTTTAAATCCATTCTTTCTAAAATCATACCAATAACCTATTCTTACACAATTTTGCCTAAGGAATCCATTAGAGACCTCAAAAACAACAAAATCATTCTCTTTCTTTATAACCTGTTCTGACCAAAATTTAGGGTATAAAGCAACAATTAACAAATTCACAATTTATCCACCAAGCTAGGTTCATATACTTCCTAAACATCATATAACCACATGTATATGACTAAAGCATGATGAAAACCTAAACTCTAAGATAACCAAAATTAGGGCAGCCACTAGAATTCTCCACAATCAACCAATCAACAAGATACTTGGTTCAAATCAATGCTCATACTCACCTCTTGCCCCTTTTAGAGTTTGTTCTTTATTTCTCCAACTTTGACACTTTGTAGACAACACAAGACACCACCTTTTGAGAAACAAAAACCAAATAATTATAGCTCTTAGCTATTAATGCAAGTAGTTTACCCAAGAGGTGGGTGAATTGGGTCATTACAAAATAATTGCATCATAAAAATTAATTAATAGAATTTAAAACCAAGTTAAGAGCTAAGAAAGATATCACCCAAGTGTACACCGGGAGTTATACTAGTTCGATCACAACCACTTTGACCTATGTCCAGTCCTTAGAGTTCCTTTGAGAGTTTTATTATATCTTCCAAGATTCAGTAGGTTCTTGTCAAATGAATATATAGCAAGTTCCTTCTTGGACACCCACTCCCCCTTACACGATGTAAACCAAAACCCAACTCAAGGTTCCAAAACCTTAAGTTGTCTTAATAAAATTTATTGAGTTTGTAATGAAATTCTCTATCAAAGAGTAAATGGGTAATCACTAAAGTATAGAGCAAAGAAGGGATGAAGAATAGAGCAAGAGAATGTTTTTTGTAAGTTGATTGTATGTTATTGTTCATTATTCTTCTCACTTGAACGCTTCGGTATTATATACAAGATATTAGAGAGCCACTAAGAGTATTCAAATGTTTTCCCATTGCAAAAGGATCATTGTGTAAATAAAACTTTCCACCGTTATTTACTGTTGCAAATGATCCTTTAATGATGAAGACTGTGAATTTTGATCATTGCTTATTACCTATAACACACTCATAAGAGGAGGTCAATACTGTAATTAATCTGTCAAAAATAATTTTAAACTTCACTTCGAGTGAATTATCATTCCACTGGAAGTGCTTTGTTAACTTCCTGCTTACTCGAGTACAATAAGACTTCACTAGAAGTGATCTGTCAATTTTAACATATCACTGAGTATGTTGAGAATTCACTTGAAGTGATCTGCCACTTTCTAATCTTTACTTGAGTGATTCAAAATATCACTTGAGTGGTCTGTTGTTTTAGGCAATCACTTCAAGTGATTCTGAGGATCACTTTAAGTGATATGCTATTTTGGCAATCACTGCAAGTGATTATGAAGATCACTTCGAGTGATCTGCTTTTAGTGTCATTTCACTCAAGTGATCTTAACTTATCGCTAGAGAGATCTGCCTTATCACTCAAGTGATCTGTTCACCGATCACCTTCTTTATTGGCTTACCATTACAGTGCACATTTATGAATCTAAATCAATTAAGATTTCATGCAATGACATATCTAACAAGATTTGTTATCATTAAAACATATTATGAAGTCTAACATTCTCACCCTTTTTGATGATGGGAAAACTTGTTATATGATCATATATTATGTAAAGACACGTGGATATAAATGCAGATATGTGAATTCAAACTACTCCAAACTTTCTACATTTTCATTAAAGATATCAAAAACTTAATGTTGGATGAGATCATGAGATACAAAACATTATAAATATCATGCCATAATATTACCATATTCAGTATCAACAAAATACAGAAGATATACAAGAAAATCAAGAAAAATCAGATCATATCAGTAACTTTTCTCCCCCTCTTTATCATCATCTGGGATAATAGTAGGAAAAGTAAGATCTGAAGAGGGAACAGGTAGTATGTAGAGGTCCATGATAGTTAAATGATCGATAGGGATAAAAGTATGATCAGGTGAAGATGAATGTGTGGGGGAATATAGAGTAAAGTAGGAGAGGAAGGTAAAATAGGTACATACTAGTGGTAGGTCAAAGATCAAATCCTAGAACCTCCATAGTGACAAAGTATAGAATCTCAATATCCTTAGTATGAGTGCTAAACTTTGTGTGGTGAGACTGTATGGGTGATGTATAAGATGGAGACTGAAGAATGGGATCTTCTTTAGGAAGATCACCAGGTAGAATGGTGTCAGACATAGGTGTGGTAGAGGATAAGGGTATGGTGGTGTCATGAGGAGTGGTGTCTGATTGAACCATATTTTTATATGAATTTTCCATGATTAATTTGGGATTTTAATGTATTTTCTGGGACATTATTGCATTATTAAGCATTAATTTTGGTTAGGGACAATTGTTTTGAATTAATGGTAATTAGGGGCAAAAATGGTCAAAATTCATTAATTATTATTTTTTATATTGTCCTTTGAACTTTTAATACTACTTGTGCTTAATTTTGCATTGTTGGTTTTATGGAAGGAAATTAGAGATTTTAAAGGGTCAAAATTAATATTTTGAGGGTTAGAAAAAATTACAGAAAATGTCCCAAGATTTTGTGAAAATTACAAAAATGTGTAGAAAAGGCAATGGAAAAATCACAGAAAAGCCATATATTTGAGAAATTACATTCGACCCTGCGAATATTTTAACAATTTACACTTAAGTCCCTCAACCAAACTTTTAATAATTTCAGATTAGTCCCTGGTCAAAACGCAAGTTTCGACCAGTGTTACTATTCATCATCTGCAACCTGAGAACACTGGAATGGAGACCCGACTGGTTGGTGGATATGCTATTCGGACATGCCCAGACCTGAGAAACATATGGGATATACAGAACAGAGCTAAGGGCAAGTGGAGAGCGTCGCAACACGAGGACCTTCATTCTCTTCTTAATCTGCCTCATCGTCCCTCACCGGCGGCCAGTGCTTAACTGTCACTACAGATCTTTGCCACCGGCGAGCTCCTTTCACCATCCACAATAGACAGCTACAACACAGATTCGACGAGCTTTGCCTCTTAACCGTGCTGCCACCAAGCCGGAGCTGTGAGGAAGAGATACACGAGCTGAGAGTTTCAGAGAGGAGAGTGCTGTGTCTTCACCACCCCCGACGTTCATAACGTCACCACCTGGCCCACAACCACACCACCATCACACCGCCACCATTTTACTTCAAACACCACAACCACCGTCCTTTTCAGACCACCGTCTCTCTGTCCTTCACCACCATCAACCACCTCCGTATCTCTTTCTCTTCCAACCTGAGTCTCCCTTCAAGAACTCACGGCCTTCTTTCTCTTTTCTATTAAGTCAACACTTCTATTAGCTTCCATGGCAATTTTGGTTGGGCAATTAATTTGGACTGTGGTAGTGGCTATGTGTGGCTAAAATTTTGTGCTCTTGGAGATGAATTGGAAATGACTTGAGCTCACATATGCTTCAAAGGGGAGTTTATTTTATCTATAGTTCATTATATTTGTGATTTCGTAGGTTTAAGAATTCATTTATGTAATGAAACTATGATTTTAGTTACAATTTTTATGAATTGAGTTGTTGTGATTTGGAATTTGTAATGAGGATTTATACTCATCAATATATATGGTTATATATATGTTTCTCTATGATTTTATTGAATTCTATCTATTTAACATGGTATTGTTGGATGGTTTGATTGAAATAGAATTGTAGTTAAACCTAAATGCATTACTTATTCCATAGTCACTCTCTAAGGGGTTTTAATAATGCTTAAATAAATGGGTTCATGAGTTTAAGCATTAGACTCAATGGTAATTGAGGTTTGGTATATTAGAAAACTTAGAGAAACTCATTACACTAAGAGGGCTTAATAGCATTTCAAGGGTAAGGGTTCCTCTCTTGTGATGCTAGACTCAATGGTAATTGAGGTTTGGTATATTAGAAACTTAGTGTATTAACTCCCCAAATATTTTTATTGAGCAAGGACAGCCATTGAAAACCATTTCCAAGAGCATATTTATCACTTGCATTTCTAACCAATTTCCATTCCATATCAATTTTATTCCAAAAATCCAAAAATATTAGTTTTAAAAGCATTTTAGTTTAATTGCAATTTAGTTGTTAGATAAAAAGCTCAAAGATCATTTTTAACTCATTTCATGTCAATCATTGCAGTTAGTTTCTAGGTAATTAATAAAAGGCTCTTCAAGAGATGATCCGGGATTGTACCCTATATTGCAATCCTTGGTTTAAATTTTGAAGAGGTTACCAAGGCATAAAAGCTGACAAGCCTTATTTCTTCAGTGTCAATGGCTGTAGCTTGAGTATCAGTGGTAGGGGAAACAAAATGGAATGGAAGTAATATCAGGGAGAGTAGTAGGTGTAGCCGAGTAGAGGTAGAAGGAGCAGAAGTGGAAGCAGGAGTAGTCTCAGGGATAGGAATGCCCATATGTGATCTCAATATCTCCTCAGTCCTCTGAATATGATCTACCTAAGTTGCATGGAGATCAAATAGAATCTTGAAATTATTGTTCATTGCCTCCACCAAAACTATTACCTGGTAGTCCACTTTGTCAACCAGGTAAGTATTGGATTTCTTGATATCAGAGATAGAAGCTTACAGAGAGTCTTAAACATGTGTCTGGAGAGTGGCTCCTATAAATGGGGGACCTAAAGACCCTACCTTAGATGATTGGGCCTAATCTACCCTTGGAGGTAAAGGCTACTCTACTCTCATGCTCTTACTTTTTTATCTGGGTTGTGAGGAGTGTTCACTTTAAGTTGCCTTAAAAGATGTCAGGGGTATAGAGATGCCCATCTTGCCCAGGTGAAGCTTCCCAAACTTAGGTATCCTCACTATCTCTCCTCTAGGGACTAAGCACCAGATGTTATGCATTGAGAGGATAAAAGAGACAAGTTGAGGATAGGGGATTGTGGTGGTCTTAGTAGAGTGAAATCTGAATCTTCTCATTTCCTGAAAGATCATATCACCTCCATTCCTCTTTTCTTTGGTCACTAGAGATGCCATTATCTGTAGATCCTTCTCAGTAATATGTGTAAAATTCTTGGCCTTGTTAACCATACTATAGGAGTAAATATAGAAAATGGCTCTCTGCTTATCAATCAAGGCAGCAGGAGTACGGGGTAAAGACTCACTAGGCTGTTCAGGTCTAAATATGTCTATGAGCTCATGAATATGAAATACTTTAGGAGAATTTTGATGAACATCCTTTAAGCCTAAGTAGGAATTAATCAAATCTCTAGAGAGTAAGATCTTCTATACCTGACAGTTGTTTTAATTCTCTCCTCAATCACCCTCCCTAAACTGTCTGATATGTCTACTAGTTTCATATTATAGTAAAAATGTTTAACCATAATTAGATTATATGAGATTCTTAATCTAAGCCAAGACTCATACTGCTCCAAGTAAGGATATAAGTTATATCCAAAAGAAAATCCTTTTTGAGTTTAACTAGATCAACATAGACTACTAGACAGAATTGTCTTTTTGCAAACTTATTATCAAACACAACTGGATCATTTACCTTAAGTGTGCCAATATTGAAGCCAGGAGGAGGAGTCAGAAGCTTGGGTGAATTGGATTTAGAAGGTTGAGTAGAGACTGAAGGTGATGGAGTTTTATTTTCAGTAGCTTGAGGAGATTCTATGTTGTAGCGTGATCTTGTAGAAATTGAACATCCTATACTGAGTATATGCAGGGACCTTTCTATCTTCGCTTCAATGTTGATTTCTAAATATCTGTTTCCCTTTCTTTGTAAAGTTTCCCTTTCTCTTTTCCTTTTAGTGTGGCTGAATTCTTGGATTGGGATTTTACTTCTGCTGGTTCTTGAATAACAACTCTTATGGCTTTCTGAGGTGTAATTGAGGGAGCATCTGTCTGCAATTTTGGCTTGAATTTAGTCTTCATGGGTTTCGTAGATGGTAGAGACAGAGGTGGCGAATCCCAATTAACATTGGGTTTCTTTGTCCTTGCTATTGTTAGAAAAGGAAGCCTTTTAGGGTTCCAATGAGAATGGGTTATGAGACGATTCAAGGCTAGAAACTTGTATAGGCTGAGAAACTAGAAAGTATCAAAGAAATTGGAGTGGCTTTATCGGTGAAAGTTTGTGGGAAAATGGAATAAATTTATGTAGATTTGAATTTAAGAAAACAGAGTCACAGAACACTGTCAAGAAGAGGAAGACGGTGACTTGGAATGAAAATGAAAGGTCTCGAGGAGAGACAACTAATATAACTTGAAAAATTTTCTTTTACTTGAGTGATTTTGGTTATCACTAGAGTGAGCTCATGGAATCACTCCAAGTGATGTCCTTCTGATGCTGAATCACTTTAGTGACAATGTTATTTCACTCAAGTGATGCTTCAGATTATCACTTTCACTTGAGTGTTTAGAGATATCATTAGAGTGATTTCTCATTTCACTCAAGTAATATTAAAAGTCATTTTAGAATACTTACCTCACTCGAGTTATGCTCTGAATTCACTCGAGTGTTACCTTCAGAATTACCATTACTTGAGTAATTTCTTATCTCACTCGAGTGACCTCTATGAGCATTAAACTTTGTCCTGAACACTCAAATGAATCATTCTAGTGATTCCTCCTTCTTTTACCTCTATTTTTCAACATAGGGTATCCTGTAAAACATTTTTTTTGAAACTCTAATGCTTAAGTTATTTAACAAATCATCAAAACATATTGAAAATTAATTTAGCTTCAAAATTTTCTTACAATTCATTGGGATGTACCATTCCTAATTCTCTTCTTATAAATAGAAATTGGTCATTGGACAAGGGTTTCGTGAAGATATCTGTTGTTTGAAGAAGTGTTAGAATAAATATTACTTTGACATCCTTCTTTTGAACATGTTCCTTGATGAAGTGATGTCTAACATTGATGTGCTTAGTTCTAGAATGTTGCTATAGATTCTTTGCCAAGCTTATCATACTAGTATTGTAACAGTAGATAGGTATATCTTTCAAGTGTATATCAAGGTCTTACAGTTGTTGTTTCAACCACAGTACTTGTGTACAACAACTTGATGCTATCACATACTCAGCTTCCATTGACAAAAGAGAAACTGTGTTTTGTTTCATGCTAAACCATGATACAAGTAAGCCTCCAAGAAATTGGCATTGCCCACTGCTACTCTTTCTATTAGTCTTGTATCTTCCATGATCAGAGTCTGAGTATGCAACTAGATATTCATTGCCTCCCTTAGGATACCAAATACCTAATTATGTTAAGTCAGTAAGATATCTGAAGATTCATTTGATGGTTTCAGCATGTGATTCTTTTAGGGCTGATTGATATCTTGCACACATACTAATACTAAATTAGACGTCAGGTTTGATTGCAGTGAGATAAAGCAAGGAGCCAATCATTCCTCTATATTTAGTGATGTTATAGTCTTTTCCTTTGACATCAGTATCAAGCAATGTAGTTGAGCTCATAGGCGTGTCTACTCTATTTGATTGATCCATCCCATATTTCTTCAATAGCTCTTTTAGACATTTGTTTGAGTTATAGGTTCCATTCTTCCCTTGCTTGATTTGCAAACCAAGAAAGAAATTCAATTCTTCCATCAATGACATCTCAAACTCCCCCTGCATTATATCAAAGAACTCTTTGCACAGAATTTCATTAGTATCACCAAAAATAATTTCATCAACATATATTTAACCTATCAAAATATCATTTCATTTACATTTTATAAAAAGTGTTGTGTCGAATCTTCCTCGTACAAAACCTTGATCGATGAGAAGTTTACTAAGTCTTTCATACCATGCTTTAGGGGCTTGTTTTAGACCGTATAAAGCTTTTCTTAGTTTGAAAACATGATCAGGTTTGGTTACATCCTCAAAACCTAGAGGTTGTTCTACATATACTTCCTCTATGATATAACCATTTAGAAATGCACTCTTTATATCCATTTAGTATAGTTTGAATCTTTCGATACACGCAAAGGCTAAGAGTACTCGTATAGCTTCCAATCTAACTACTAGAGCATATATTTCCTTATAATAAATACATTCTTCTTGATTATAGCCTTTGTCTACCAATCTAGCCTTGTTTCTGATAATGATTGCAGATTCATCAAGTTTGTTCTTGAATACCCATTTAGTGCCAATGATAGGATGATCTTTAGGCCGAGCTACCAAATTTCAAACTTTATTTCTTTTAAATTGATTAAGTTTTTCTTGCTTTACTATTACCCAATCATTGTTTAATAGGGCTTCATCAATGTTAGAAGGTTCAATCTCAGAAATAAATACAGAGAAACTAACCTCATTTAATATTTTGTTCCTAGTCCTGACTCCCTCATTTACATCTCCTATAACTTGATCTAAGGGATGACTCTTGTTATACTTCTAGGTTCTAGGTTGTCCTAGTCTATGTGGTTGTTCTTCTTTATAGGTTTGGTCAACCTCTAGATTGAAATGTTTAGGATTAGGTTGCCCATTTTCTTGATTTAATATAATTTCTTGCTCATTGTCAATAATCTTGTTAGAGGATTCAAATTCATTTTCTTTTATACATGTTCATTCATTAAAAACTTTATATGCTTTGCTTCAGTTAGAATAGCCTAGGAATATTCCTTCATTTGTTTTAGAATCAAACTTTCCTAGGTTATGTTTACCATATTATGAATGAAACACTTACAACCGAAGATGTGTAGATGAGCAAGGTTCAGCTTTCTTCCTTTGTATAGCTCGTACAATGTCTTTCTAAGTTTTGTTCTGATATAGGCCCTGTTTGAGATATAACATGTTGTGCTCATTGCATCGGCCAAAAAAACTTGTGCACGTTCTTTTCATTCAGCATGGCTCTGGCTATTTCTGTGAGTACTCTTTTCTTTCTCTCTACAATTCCATTTTGTTATGGTGTCCTTAGTGCAAAGAAGTTATGGTCTATGCCATTTATGTCACAGTATTATTCAAAGACATGTTTCTTAAATTCTCTACCTTGATCTATCCTAATACCTGCAATATACATACCCTTCTCATTTTGCACTTTCTTGGCAAAAAGAATAAATTCACTGAAGGCTTCATCCTTCAATGATAAGAAAATAGTCTATGTAAATCTAGAAATATCGTCAACATTGACCAATAAATATAAGTTGCCATTAAGACTTTTAACTCTTACTAGACCAACTAAATCCATAACAGCAGTTGAAGTGGTCTTTTTGTTGTGATTCCTTTTTCAATTTGAAAGACGATTTTGTTTGTTTACACTTTTGACATGCATATCAGATTAAATCATTTTTAAAATTCAATTTGGGTAAACTAATAACTAAATTATCTTTAATTAACCTACCTGGTGCATATTAACATGAGCTAGTCATTTATGGCATAACCAACTTTCATCAATATTGCTTAGAAAATAATTTTTAAAAGCATTTTTACTCATATCAAGGGTATAGTAGTTACCTTCCCTTTTTGCTCTGAGTTTTACTTTAAGACATTTCTTGCCTATTTGTAGATCCTTCTTGCTTATAATTAGGTACTCGTCTGAGTCAAATATCACCCAGTTATCTTTATTTGTGCTTTGACTCACTCTTAGCAAATTATGGCACAAGCCTTCAATGTAATAAATGTCTTTGACTTAATGCCTTATTACTTCTGATTTCACCAAACCCTGCTTCCTGGACTAATTTCCTCCAAATTTTACCTTCCCAACTTCTTTAAGCTCTAATGTGGTAAAATTTTGAGGATCACCAGTCATATGTCTGGAGTATCCACTATCTATGTACCATTTGTTGGCTCTGGATGCACGAAAGAAAATTTGCAATTAATGATAGTTAAGTCTTAGATACCCATATCTTTTTGGGTCCTTTTGGTTTAGTACATGTTATTTTCTGAACATATGATCCTTTATGTACACATTTATAGGTTCTTATTTTTCCTTTCTTTTTATGAATTCATGACGAAGTATAGTGACCCTTTCTATTGTAGTAATTGCAATGTGCAAAAGGATTTGATGTATGTATAGAATGCTGAAAGTAATTTAAGTATGTTTTACAACCTGTTTTCTTTCTACCTTTCTTTTTGTCTGATTTTGGATCATATCCAATACCAAATAGGTCATTTACAAAATGTTGAGCTTTTAAAGTGATGTTTAATATCTCACTTCCTTCAGTGAATTTTTCAAGAGTCTTAATGAGATCAGCATTTTTCATTTTCAAAGATGGACAATTTTCACAATCTTTTTTCGAAACTTCCTTCAGTTTTTCTTCAAGAGTTTTGTTCTTTTTGAGAACAACTAATTCTTAAACTACTTTGATGAATTCAGAATACAAAGCATTATATTTAGAAAATATTTCATTATAGCTAGGATCAGAATCAATTACCTCTTCCTCTTCCATTTTTTCTCGAGAGACCAAGCAGATATTGGCTACTTCTTTATCACTATCTTCATCAGAGGAACTGTCTCCCCCATATAGCAGACACATATACTTTCTTTTTGTTGAAGAACTTGCCTTTTCTCTTTTCTTTGTTCTTCTGAATCAACTCTAGACATTCTGACTTGAAATGTCTTAGCTTTCCACATTCATAGCAGATGATGTGTTCCTTAGTCTCCTTCTTGTTACTCGTTGCTCCTTTTTGAAAATTTTTGAATCCCTGGCCTTTCTTGTAAAATTTCTTGAATCTCTTTATTATTAGGCCCATTTTGTCATCATTGAAATCTTCATCACCTTCTTGATTTTCCTCCTTTATCATGTTTGATGGAAGGCTTTTCTTTTTCTTATCACCGATTTCTTCTAGTTCTTATTTGAACTTTAATTTTCTCTCATATTCATAGGGACTACCAAATAGAGAAGCCATAGATCGCATTGTTTCACCTTTTACTTCTTCTATCGCCGTTACTTTGTCTTTCCATTCTTTGGAGAGAATATTTAGTATCTTCCTTACTTGGGTATTCAGATCATAAACTTTCCCAAGTGCTCTAAGGTGATTTATGAGATGAGTATACCTGAGTTCAAATTTAACTATTGATTCTCTTGATTTCATGCGAAGTAAATCAAATTCAATAACCAAGAGTGTTGATCTAATTTTCTTTTATGCCTGAAGTTCCTTCTGAGCTATTTCGAGGGCTTGCGACATTTCCTTAGTCGTTGGAAGTGTGTAAACCCTGAAATACTCTTTTTGGCTTAAAGCACTCTAGATCATCAAGATTGCTTTACTTTTGAGAGTCATGAGCTTTTTACCATTATCACATATTCTTCTGGTAACTTGGGAACTGATTGTGATTCTTCAGTTTTTACTAGAACATAGTTCTATTTTCAATTACCTCCCATAGGCCATATTCTATGGCCATTACGAATACTTTGAACTTTTCTTTCTAGAAAGAAAATTGTTCTCAGTTGAATCCTAGTGGTTTGGTTATCGAAGCTCCAACAGGAAGTATTCCTTCATCCATACTTGCCTCGGATCCTTATTAGGTTGTTATACCTGAACAAGAAGACCTACGCTTTGATACCAAATGTTAATACAAGTGGTTCACCAAAGAGGGGGTGAATTGGGTGATCATAGAATAATTGAATTGTAAAAATTAATTAACAAAATTTAAAATAAAGTTAAGAGCTAAGAAAGATATCACCGAAGTGTACACCGGGAGTTATAATGATTCGATCACAACTACTTTGACCTACGTCCAGTCCTCACTGTAATATCCTAAATTGTAATTAAGGATTAATAACTTCAAAGTGATGTAATTTATGTTAATTAAATACTTTTGAAGTAAATAATGTGAATTATGATGCAAATGTGTTCAATGATGGTTTAGTATATGTTATGATAAGCAGGGGTAAAATGGTAAATCTACCTACCGACTAGCCAATTACTGAAGAGGGAACTCATGGGTAACTTGAGATCAATGGTTAGGATGTGTTGAGCAAGAGGTAGAATCTTGTGTGGAAGAGTTTATAAGAACTTATGGAAGGAAGAATGAGATCTTGCCAAGTGTCATTTTAATGGCCCTAGGATTAGTCAAAGTTTCAAACTCATTTTTTCTCTTCCCTCTCTTCTTCCAAGTCGGTTGGGGCATGGGAAAAATGGAAAATATGTGATCACCATTATTCTCATCTCATTCTCTCTCCTTAGCCTCCATTTTTATTGAAATAAGGCAAGAAAGAGAAAGTGTTAAGGTGAGTTTTGGCTAGCTATATGCCTCTTAATGCTCAAGTGTTCTCTATTAATGTTGTGCAAGAGGTTGAGAGCTTTAAACCTATGGTTTCAGAATTTTCATTAGTGGTGGTTGAGAGATTGTGAACTTTGGAAAGTTGAAGAATCAAGAAGTTGGCTTTGGAAGACATAAGAGGTGAGTAGTTGATGCACTTTGGTATAATTACCTTGGTCATTGGTTAAGTTTTGAGGATTTTGTATTTTGCCCTGATTTGGCTTAAATTTGGAAGGTATGAATTGAGTAGTATAAGGTGGTGGAATAAATACCACTTTGTATTTTGGAGTCCATAGTTTTGGTTTGGATTTGAAAAGAGGAAGTTTGGTCATTAGGTGATTTTAGTTGCAATGTGGTTAGAAGTGATGAATGTGTCATTGTGGTAAGATTTTGGTTGTTTTGAGTTTACCAATAGGTTCCTTATGGAATTTTAGAGGGGAATGAGTTTTGGTATAAATGTTGGGACCATTGGAACCAGTTTTGGTAAATCTGGAAAATCATATCAGTTGCTGCGATCTAGCTTCTGATAAGCTTCACTCGGGTAAGGAGGGGTCTCACTCGAGTGCAGTATGAAATTATGGGTATTTTGGTTAAGTCTTTAAGCAGAAATCATGAGTGCACTTTTGTTTCCGTGAGTGATATAGGTCATCACTAAAGTGATCTTGGTTTCACTCGAGTGAAGGAGTAAGTTTAAGACTTTGGAGTTTATGATTGCTCTCAGGTAGTCACTCACGGTGCCTTACTTCTTGGTGCTCGAGTGTATTTGAGGTTATCACTCGAGTGCAGTTTTCTATGCTCGAGTGAGGGTGTAAGATATATCAAAGTTTGCTCTCGGGCAAACACTTCCGGTGTGATACTTTTGGGTGCTCGAGTGAATTTGGGGGTCATCACTCAAGTGAGGTCATCTTCACTCGAGTGAGCTTACCAAAAATCAATTCTTTTGCTTCCAAAAAGGCATCTTCGGGGTAGTTTCTCCCAACCCCTTTGGCATATGTTTAGGCATTTAATAGCCACCTAAAGAGGTCATATGAATACCAACGTATTGTATTATGGAATTAAGAACTTGGAAAAGAGATTAATCTATTGTCCCTATTTTGGTTTATAGGATTTGACATCTACCGTCCTTATGAGCCCACTGTGACAGCGAACGTCAGAAAGGAACAAGGTAGTGACTTTTCTTTTATACCATATGTGATGCATTGTATATGTGTTATATCATTGATTTGTGATAAATTCATATGTTGCGATATTTATGGATATGTGTAAGCACCGCCATGCCAACAGTCCCTGAGTCGCTAACAATGGTTCGGGTTAGGACGGTGTGCCTTCCCGGTGGTAAAAGGGGATGAGGGTAGGGTGTGATATGTGTGATTATGTGAAAAGCCGAAAGGCTATTTCTGAAGGCCGACGGGCCAATTGTGAAAGCTGGATGGCTATATGAGCTATTGTAACCCCCTTCCTTTAAACACGTAACTATAATTCGATAACACATAAATAAGATGGTTTAGAGACCGTTGGATAATTCAAACTCTTTTTAACTTCCTACTTTACCGTAGGGTTTTTCATAAAATCCTTCAAAACTTTTCCCCATCCTGGTCTCAATTTCAAATATTTGAATATAATTACCTGTGCAGTTAATTCACATTCATACATATCAGAGTATATAACAAAAATCCCGGCAACCTCCGGGTTCCATTCATTCACTAAAGGGTTATAATTCCCATTTAGGGAATTACACAACTGTATCCAACTAATATTTACAACCCAAAAATAATTTACAGAAACCCTGCCCAAAATGAGTAACCAACATATCTAAAACAAATGTCCCTACAGGGTTCTAACCACTTCTAGTAGTCCGTTTCCCCTTAGAGCCACTTGCCCTGTTTGAAATGTCAGTCATCGAAAAGAAGGAGATTCAAGAGAATCCCAGTAGTAACAATCATTCATGCCACACATAATCACATAGCATGCAAGCAAATCATTACACAGGAACAGCAGCATAAATTACACTCCACCCTCATCCCCTTTTACCGCCGGGAAGGCACACCGTGAAGAAATAAGGTTTTGTCGGCTTTTATGCCTTGGTAACCTCTTCAAAATTTAAACCAAGGATTGCAATATAGGGTACAATCCCGGATCGTCTCTCGAAGAGCCTTTTATTAATTGCCTAGAAACTAAGTGCAATGATTGACATAATATGAGTTAAAAATGATCTTTGAGCTTTTTATCTAACAACTAAATTGCAATTAAACTAAAATGCTTTTAAAACTAATATTTTTGGATTTTTGGAATAAAATTGATATGGAATGGAAATTGGTTAGAAATGAAAATGATGAAGATGCTCTTGGAAATGATTTTCAATGGCTATCCTTGCTCAATTAAAATATTTGGGGAGTTAATTCACTAAGCTTCTAATATATCAAACCTCAATTACCATTGAGTCTAGCATCACAAGAGAGGAACCCCTACCCTTGAAATGCTATTAAGCCCTCTTAGTGTAATGAGTTTCTCTAAGTTTTCTAATATACCAAACCCCAATTACCATTGAGTCTAATGCTTAAACTCATGAACCCATTTATTTAAGCATTATTAAAACCCCTTAGAGAGTGATTATGGAATAAGCAATGCATTTAGGTTCAACTACAATTCCAATTCAATCAAACTATCCAACAATACAATGTTAAATAGATAGAAACAATAGAATCATAGTTAAACATATATATAACCATATATATTGATGAGCACAAATCCTCATTACAAATTCCAAATCACAACAACTCAATCTATAGAATAAAACATAACTAAAATTATAGTCTCAATATATAAATGAATTCTTAAACCTAAGAAATCACAAATATAATGAACTATAGATAAAATAAACTCCCCTTTGAGAAAGCATATGTGAGCTCAAGTCATCTCCAATTCATCTTCAAGAGCACAAAATTGCCTAGCTTATCATGTGAATAACTTCTAGAAATATAACCACACTCTGATTCAAATTCCCAGTCATGAAATCACATATTAAAAATGACAAATCAGCATTTAATCAATTGGCTGGATTTGAATTCAGAAACAGAACAGAAAGAATCATGGCTGAGATGATGCTGGAACAGAGAAGATTTGATGCTGGAAAAATGTAAGACGAAGGAGGAGGTAGTCGGTGAAGTTGCCAGCAATCTACAATGAAGAGGTTCACCGGTGTTTGGGCTTTTGCAGGTTCTGTCTCTCTGGTCGCCGGCGGCGATGGCAGTGAGGGTGAAGAATGCCGCCGGCGACAAAGAAGAGAGGAAGAGAATGATGGTCTTCGGCGCTGGTTCTCTGGTTCTGCTATGATGATCTGCAATTCTCCCCACTTTTTCCTGTGCGGTGCCTCCCTCAAATATCACTCTCAGCTTCTGCATCTCGGATCGGGTCCCCCATATCCAGATTTCATATCCACCTGGTCCTTGTTTCTGTTCTCAAATCACTCTCGGGTCCCCTTCCGTGGCTCCATTTCTGTTTCTTCTTTTTTGTTTTTTTTAAATTCCAAACAGCCTTAGGTCCTTGGGCTTGCATCTTGGGCTTGTTCTTCTTTTATTTTATTTTTCTTTGCACTTGGCCAAATAATTTGAACCTCCAAATAATTAGTTTGAGCATCCCAAACCCTCAATTTCCCTCTTTAATACCTACAATGCAAAATTAAGCATAAGGTAATATCAAAAGTTCCAAGAAACAATTGTACAAAATAATTAATAATTTTGATCATTTTGCCCCTAATTACCATTAATTCAAAACAATTGTTCCTAACCAAAATTCATGCTTAATTATACAATAATGCTTCATAAAATGCATTTAAACCCCAAATAGATCATGAAAAATCATGTGAAAATATGGTTCAATCAATTCCCCCACACTTAGACCTTTGTACTCCTGAACAAAGGAAATTAAGCACATTTTTCTAAACTTAAATCACTAATGCATTTAAATGACGAGCAATTTTATAATTGGAAAGCAATGTATCAATTAATCAAATTCCTCAAGTCAACACTAATCATAGTTAAGTAATGCAAAGAAATTAGCTAACCACGCAATCCAAAATATTAGAATGGAGCACAAGAGAACTCTCAAGAAAATAGTGTTTAACTCATCTCACCTCATAGTGGTCATTTCACTCTAATTCACTTAATCAACACCTTACCATAGGCTTGTAACAACTCTAACTTCTCCACTACTTATAACATTAAATGCAATGAATCAAGAGGGCTTAAAAGGCTTGCAATGATGGATGAAGGCTAGATGGAATGGATTAATCAAAGAAAAGAAATAGTTGATATGCAAGTCTAAGTTAATGAATAAATTCATAGCATCTAAATAACTTGAAAACTCTTGCCAATTCTTTTCTAAATTCATGAACAAATGCCTTATTGGTATTTCTTTTGCTTTTCTCTCTTTGTTTTTTTTTTCTAATTTAATCAATTTTTTTTTCTTTTTCTTCTCTCTCTTTTTTTTTTCCAATCCAATTATCTTTCTCTTTTTTTTTTTTTTTTGCAATATTTTTTTTTTCAATTCAATTCTTCTTGTTTTTTTTTATCTTTCAAAACCATACTCACTCTTTTCTTTTTCAATACTCTTTCTTTTTTTTTTCCTAACTATACACACTTTTTTTTTTACTTGCTTTCTCTTTTCTAATACATGGCATTCCACTATATACAATGTTCAACTTCCTATTGGCAAACCACTTTGATTTTAGAATACTATGAGCATTATGAATAAATGACATGCATACAACATAAGAATGGTTCAAAGGGGTAGCAAAGGCAAGTGAATGAAGGTTTGTGTTTGGGTGAAATGGTTTAGAATGAATGCCTCTTTCATTTCCATCACACTAATGCCAATGTCGTTTTGAAAAAGAGTGGAAACAAGTTCTAGAAGGTGAAGTACTAAGTAAACATCACACATGGAAAGAATTCAAGGCCCAAATAATCTTCCAACAAGGTTTCTCTCTAATGCTCACTCCAACACAATCAATTGCATAGCTAACTAACCACAATGCATTTGCTTAACTAATTCAAATGCTAACCTTACAAACATAATCAATCAAAACATTACAATCAATTATAAGAATGCTCAACTCTTAAAAGCACTAATGATATAGAAACTTTCTTTTCTGAAAACAAGGAGTAAGTAAAAATCCAATTGTGGGATCATTTCTCTCACCATTCACTTGAAAAGAACAAAACATGGTTTCAAAAAGTTGCCAAAATACTAGATCTCATGAAAGCTTAAAGAATTACTCACAAATCCCATTTCCAAAGTGACAAATGCGACCCTTTACCACTTAGGACATGTATCAAAGCAAGTCATTCTTGAAAAATTTTTGAAAAATTTTCTAGTTAATGGCATTTCTCATTTAAAAACAACCAAATAGTGGGATTTGAAATGTATTCTCTCCCCCACACTTAATCAACACATTGTCCTCAATGTGGACAAACACTCTAAAGAGAATGTTGAGCAAGTTGAAATTCAAGGAACAATGGTAATTACGTAGGGTAGTGGCCACAAATGATGCAAAGCATACAAAGGGGGTTTTTATTGTACTAAACTACACTACTTCTACCTTTTTCTACTGGATTGTGTCCCTCCCCCACACTTATCTTCCTCACACACATGTAAGTTCAAAGAATCATAGAAAATAGGAAGAAAACAAGTGAGGAAAGAGACGACCTGTGTTAGAGAATCTTGAGTCGTTTGAAGGAGAAGTTCTCATCCCTAATGAGAATCATACATTTGTCATTAACAACATCTTCTCCCGCATTGGATTCCCTTGGTGGAGGTGGCTCAGGATCAATCGGAAGAGGTCCAAGGAAATACGGTGGATGTTGGTTCCTCCGATGTCCTTTCCAAGAATGTGTCTGTAAAGGAGACAGGCAACCAGCAGTATCCCATCCAAAAATAAAAACATGGAGAGATTTCAAGTGAAGTAAAGGCATATTAAGTTCCAAACTCTCCAAGTAACTATCACATCCAAGGAAATCAATGGTACTCCCATCAGTAGGAGTCAAACAAACAGTTAAATTCTCTTGTGTTTGCAAAGTGGAAGGTGCGGAATCCAACTTAGTGTTGGGGTACACCACATCATCATTGCAATCACAAGAGATGGAAGGGGAAAGAGTGGAATAAGAAGGAGAATTTTTCAAATCATTACCACCCAAAACTTTTGAACTTTCAAAAGAATTATTTTCCTTTTCTATATCGGGCGGCAATTCACAAGAAAGAATCATATGAAAATATTCATTTTCATTTGTAAAATCATCAATTAAATCATTTGAATCTTTCCGTATGATACTATCAAGCAATTCATTGGAATCAAAAGAAAGATCTTTTTCTAGGCAATGGTCTTTTTCATTCACAACAATCACATTAGCATCCACACAAGATTCAACATTTTCACAAGTGTCATGCTTAGAAACATCAATAGTACAAGGAGATGTATCAAGATGAACGGTAGAATCAACCACTTCACTAAATGCTTTATTTCGAAACTCAACAAGCAAGTGGCATTTATCATGATAACAATCAACACAAATATGATCTTCAGCACAAGAACATGAAGATATATCATCCAATTGAGCGCAATCATCCCTAGTACTATGAAGAGAAGCATTTTCAACAGTTAAAGCATCACACAAAGAAGAATGAGCATAGTCATGAATAGGTACAATCAAATCACTACTACTTAAACTAATGGGTGGAGCAATTACATTTTCAAACAGTTGAGGGGATTCAACAATGATTTCCTCGTCCACCTCATCGTCACTCAAATCGTGAATTGCTTCACTAGTTAAAGTAGTAGGAGAGTCTACTTCTATAAGGATAGGATCATTACCGAATGGTAAGGAAGACTCTTCAATACTATTTTGAACTTGCTCCACTTCATATGTTTGTGCGGAAATAGGCACCGGAGGTCTGAAATCTTCCACTTGTGAAGTGGCATGTGACTCTTGAGCTTGGACTCCTTGTTCCTCCACCACAAGAAGGGAAGACTCCTCTGGAAGTTGAAATCGCACATTTTTAACTTTCTTGACTTGAATAGATGGATTACATGTAGGCAATGGAGGAAGAGTCTCTCGTGGAGTGATGCACTTAGAAATCTTTTGTGACAGCAACTCCATATTTTTCTTAAATTGTTCAACATCTTTCTTCCATCCCTCTTCTTCTTTTGATGGCTGAGTGAGACGCTCAAAGTCCTTGTCCAAACTTGCACGCTCTTTATCTCTTTGCTCCATTGATCTCATTATAGAGGCCATGCAATTGGAAAAAGTGTCCTTGTGTGACTGTTCCTCATTTATAGTACAAGTCATTGGTTTCTGGAATTCTCCAATAACTCCACCAATAGAAGGTTCTTGGAGAGGCACACATGGTTGAGAATGATGTCCATAAGATGGTTGTAATGGTAGGAATAGAGGCTCATGAGGTGGATGGCATGGTTGGAAAGTAGGAAGGAATGAAGGAGAAGGGTCATAATATGGCATGTGGTTATATGATGGAGGATTAGAGTGAGGCTCATGATATGGGCTGTATGGTGGCGGAGAAGGTTCATGGTATGATCTATAGGGTGGGTGTGGTGGGTAATGAGATTGGAATGAAGGTTGAAATGAAGGTTGTTGGTAGGGTTCATGGTATGGAGGGTAGAATGGACCATTACATTCTTCACCAATTGGACTATCTTGACATCCCATCTTAGCTTGAAGAAGCTGCAACATTTGTTTAATAGCATGGATGCTTTCAGAGATAGACTCTTTCCTTTCAGTCGAATCTGCTACAGAAAAGTGAGATTGAAAGGATAAACCTTGATTACCATTAAACCAAGCCATGCAATCCAATCACAATAAATTCCAATGAATCACAAAGAGGATTATCTAACAAAAAACTATAAGAACTAATGGGGGGAAAAAAAAAATCTAAGACAACACAAATGCAAATGAAAAAGGGGAAAATGATTTCAAAATGACAAAAGATGCAATATGCTTTGAAAAACATGCAAAACTACCTAAACTAACTAAAATGCAACCTAAAGGCTCAAGGTACCAATTAATCAAAGATTGACACTTAGCTACTAGGGAACCAATTACTTGGCTCCCCGGCAACGGCGCCACTTGAAGAAATAAGGCTTTGTCGGCTTTTATGCCTTGGTAACCTCTTCAAAATTTAAACCAAGGATTGCAATATAGGGTACAATCCCGGATCGTCTCTCGAAGAGCCTTTTATTAATTACCTAGAAACTAAGTGCAATGATTGACATAATATGAGTTAAAAATGATCTTTGAGCTTTTTATCTAACAACTAAATTGCAATTAAACTAAAATGCTTTTAAAACTAATATTTTTGGATTTTTGGAATAAAATTGATATGGAATGGAAATTGGTTAGAAATGCAAATGATGAAGATGCTCTTGGAAATGATTTTCAATGGCTATCCTTGCTCAATTAAAATATTTAGGGAGTTAATTCACTAAGCTTCTAATATATCAAACCTCAATTACCATTGAGTCTAGCATCACAAGAGAGGAACCCCTACCCTTGAAATGCTATTAAGCCCTCTTAGTGTAATGAGTTTCTCTAAGTTTTCTAATATACCAAACCCCAATTACCATTGAGTCTAATGCTTAAACTCATGAACCCATTTATTTAAGCATTATTAAAACCCCTTAGAGAGTGATTATGGAATAAGCAATGCATTTAGGTTCAACTACAATTCCAATTCAATCAAACTATCCAACAATACCATGTTAAATAGATAGAAACAATAGAATCATAGTTAAACATATATATAACCATATATATTGATGAGCACAAATCCTTATTACAAATTCCAAATCACAACAACTCAATTTATAGAATAAAACATAACTAAAATTATAGTCTCAATATATAAATGAATTCTTAAACCTAAGAAATCACAAATATAATGAACTATAGATAAAATAAACTCCCCTTTGAGAAAGCATATGTGAGCTCAAGTCATCTCCAATTCATCTTCAAGAGCACAAAATTGCCTAGCTTATCATGTGAATAACTTCTAGAAATATAACCACACTCTGATTCAAATTCCCAGTCATGAAATCACATATTAAAAATGACAAATCAGCATTTAATCAATTGGCTGGATTTGAATTCAGAAACAGAACAGAAAGAATCACGGCTGAGATGATGCTGGAACAGAGAAGATTTAATGCTGGAAAAATGTAAGACGAAGGAGGAGGTAGTCGGTGAAGTTGCCAGCAATCTACAATGAAGAGGTTCACCGGTGTTTGGGCTTTTGCAGGTTCTGTCTCTCTGGTCGCCGGCGGCGATGGCAGTGAGGGTGAAGAATGCCGCCGGCGACAAAGAAGAGAGGAAGAGAATGATGGTCTTCGGCGCTGGTTCTCTGGTTCTGCTATGATGATCTGCAATTCTCCCCACTTTTTCCTGTGCGGCGCCTCCCTCAAATATCACTCTCAGCTTCTGCATCTCGGATCGGGTCCCCCATATCCAGATTTCATATCCACCTGGTCCTTGTTTCTGTTCTCAAATCACTCTCGGGTCCCCTTCCGTGGCTCCATTTCTGTTTCTTCTTTTTTGTTTTTTTTAAATTCCAAACAGCCTTAGGTCCTTGGGCTTGTATCTTGGGCTTGTTCTTCTTTTATTTTATTTTTCTTTGCACTTGGCCAAATAATTTAAACCTCCAAATAATTAATTTGAGCATCCCAAACCCTCAATTTCCCTCTTTAATAACTACAATGCAAAATTAAGCATAAGGTAATATCAAAAGTTCCAAGAAACAATTGTACAAAATAATTAATAATTTTGATCATTTTGCCCCTAATTACCATTAATTCAAAACAATTGTTCCTAACCAAAATTCATGCTTAATTATACAATAATGCTTCATAAAATGCATTTAAACCCCAAATAGATCATGAAAAATCATGTGAAAATATGGTTCAATCACACCGTCCAAACCCGAACCGTTGTTAGCGACTCAGGGACTGTTTGTATGGCGGTGCATACGAATAGCCTTATACCTCACATAATTACAATATCACACCCTAACCTTATCCCCATTTACCGCCGGGAAGGCTCACAGCTCTTACCCGAACCGTTGTTAGCGACTCAGGGACTATTGGTATAGCAGTGCTTATACAATTCCACAGATATTGCAGCATTCAAATTCATCTCAAATCAATGATATAACACACATACAATGCATCACATATGGTATAAGAGAAAGAGTCACTACCTTGTTCTTTCCTGACGTCCTTTGGCACAGTGGGCTCACAAGTACGATAAATGTCAAAGCCTATAAACAAAATCAAGAACGGTGGATTAATTTCCTACCCCCAATTCTTACTTTCAAACACTTAAAATAGGTTCCATATGAGTCCCTTAAATAGTTATAACAAGCTCAAAGAGAACGTAAAACGATTGGAAAGTACTAGGTTGGAAATTACTTTGCAAAGTCACAAAATGCTGAAAATGGGGTTTTAGCTGCAGCCAGGAATTCTCTGGCTACGGTCAAAATGTGCACATAAATTTTTGCATTGCAGCCAAGAATTTCTGGCTGCGGCCAAAACATGCACAGAAAGTTTTGCGCTGCAGTCAAGGGAATTTTGAAAAATCATAAATAATTCTAACAAAATCAAAATGAGGTGATTCCAAAGCCAAATGAAAGCTATTTAAGTCCTCTTCCTAGGAAAAATATTGGCCATTTCTGGAAATCACTACAGAAGTACAGAATTACACGAAATTCACCTCAACTCCAAAACAGATTCCAGTTTTAATCCCAAACTTTGAACAGTCATTGCTCTTAGCTCAAAAAAACGAAATGACACAAAATTTATGTTCATTTTAAAGCTTGGAATGTGAAATTTAAATCTGGAAGGTTTCAGAATTTTTAGACACCATTTGTCTATTCAAAACATCCAGACAACCTGACTGCCCAGAATAAACTTTCAATGGACAACATTTCAATTTTGCACCAATGCTTCCAATGGTTCCCAAATTCATATCAAATACCATTCCCACATAAATTTGCACAAGGAAACCATTGAAATCATCAAAACAATCCAATTCAACCTCCATTGACATGTTACACAATGACCACCACATGTCTTACCAAGAACTCAATCAAACCACCATATTGCAAACCAATCCAAACCAACATTCTAAATCAATTTCAAATGCTCAAGGACACACTATGACACCAATATCACACTAAACACTAACCAATACACACATTTTAAAATTAAGCCAAAATCAGGGCAAAAATCCAAAATCCTCAAAGCTAAACCAAAGACCACAATAAATATGTCAAAAGGTTCCAAAGGCTTACCTTAACTTCTTCCCAAGACTAATTCTTGATTTCCACCACTTCCAAATTTTCTTAAGCTTTCAATCACTACTAATCAAAAATCTAAAACCATAGGAATAATGCTCTCAACACCTAGAACAATGTTAATAAAGAGTATTTGAGCATTTATGGTCATTTGGAGCACTAACCTTAGGTTTTTCTCTTTCTCTTTCCTTCTATAGCTGAACGAAAATGGAGGAGATGAGAGATGAGATGAGTTGGTGAAGATGATGATCTAATTTGGCCCTTCAATTGGTTATTAGGCGTCCTAAATGAGAGAGGGAAGAGAAAAGCAAATTTTGACACTTTGACCTTAATCTATGGTTCACATGAAGCCAAGTGTCAAGATCTTGTTCCTCCTCCCAACTCCTTCCATGTTCATGCAAGCATTGGATCACTCTCTCATAATCTCTTGATATGTAATCCCAACCATTGATCTACAATTTACCAATGAGTTGCCTCTTCGGTAACTGACCAATTGGTAAATGAATTTCCAATTTCGCCCCTGATTATCATAACCTTTACCAAACCACCATTAAATATGAATATAAGCTTAAACATTGCTTACCACACATTCACAATGAGTTTAGCAACATTTACATCATTAAGATCATAATTAGCCCTTAATCACAAGTTGGGGCATTACAGCTATAAGGCTATGTGTATGCACTGCCATGCCAACAGTCCCTAAGTAGGTAACAACGGTTCGGGTTAGGACAGTGTGCCTTCCTGGTGGTAAAATGGGATAAGGGTGGAGTGTGATTTATGCTACTGCTGTTGTATGATGATTTGCTTATATGATGTGTGCTTATGTGTGGTATGGATGATTTGCATACATGTTGTGTGCTTATATGTGGTATGAAAGATTTGTTACTACTGAGATTCTCTTGAATCTCATTCTTTCCTTTGACTAACCTCTCAGACAGGGTGAGTGGCTCTAAGGAGAAGCGAACAACCCAGAGCAGTTAGAACCCTGTAAGGACATTTGGTTCAGGCCATGATTATTCATTTTGGATAGGAATTACTGTACGACATTTTGAGTTGTAAATAGTTTTGAACATATGGTAGTGTAATCCCCTAATTGGGAACTGGAACCCTATAGATATATATAGATGAGACCCGGGGGTTGCCGGGGATTAAGTTATAAACTCTGATATGTTTAAATGTGATATAACTACACAAGTAATTATATTCGATATTTGAACATTGAGACCAGGATAGAGAAGTTTTGAAAATTTTGTGAAGTCCCTACTATGAAAAGGGAGTTTTAAATGAATTTTGAATTATCCAATGGTCTCTAATCCATTTTATTATGCATTATTGAATATTAATTACGCTAAGTAAGGTAGGGGTTACACTCAGAGTTCCTCTGAGAGTTTCACTATATCTTCCAAGATTCAATGGGTTCTTGGCACCCAATACATAGCAAGTTCCTTCACTGGACACTCACTCCTCCTTACATAATATAAACCAAACCCCAACTCAAAGTTCCACAACCTTAAGTTGTCTCAATAAAATGTATTGAGTTTGTAATGAAATTCTCTCTCAAGGAATAAATGGGTAATCATTGAAGTACAAAGTAAAGAAGGAATGAAGAACAAAGCAAGAGAATGTTTTTCATAAGTTGATTGTATGTTGTTGTTCATTATTTTTCTCACTTGAATGCTTCAGTATTATATAGTAGATATTAGAGAGCCGTTAAGAGTATTCAAATGATTTCCTATTGCAGAAGGATGATTACGTTTACAAAACTTTTCACCGTTATTTACTATTGCAAATGATCCATTGTTGATGAAGAATTTGAATTTTGATTGTTCCTTATGACTTGTAACATACTTAGAAGAAGAGGTTAATACTGTAATTAATCTATCAAAACTAATTTTAAACTTCAGTTCAAGTGAATTATCATTTCGCTAGAAGTGATATGTCAATCATAACATATCACTCAAGTATGTTGAGAATTCACTTGAAGTGAACGGCCAATTTTTGATATTCACTCTAGTGATTCAGAATATCACTTGAGTAATCTATTGTTTCTGGCAATCACTCCAAGTGATTCTAAGGATTACTTTAAGTGATATGCTATTTTAGCAATCACTCCATGTGATTGTGAGTATCACTTCGAGTGATATGCTATTTTGGCAATTACACCAAGTGATTTTGAGGATCATTTTAAGTGCTATGCTTTTAGTGTCATTTCACTTGAGTGATTTTAACTTATCACTAGAGTGATCTGTTCACAAATCACCTGCTGTATTGGCTTACCATTGCAACACACATTTATCAATCTAAATCAATTAAGATCTCAAGCAAAGACATATCTAACAAGATTTGTTATCATTAAAACATATTATAAAGTCTATCATTAGCAAGGGGAACAATGTTTATGAAGAGGTTTTGAGCTAGAAAGGTGATTTAGAAGGTGATATTAGACCAAGAAGACTCACCTTGCTTCTTTGATCTTCAAATGTTCTTTCTCTTTCCTTATTTTTTTCCATCCTTTTCCTTTCTTTTTCTTTCAACTTGGCCAACTTTTAGGGAGTGAGAAAGAGTAAAATTGCATTTAATTCAGTCTATCTTTAGCCCATAAATTTACTTGGCTAAAATTCACTCTAAAAGACCAAGAAAAGGATATGTGCCAAATTGTCATGGCTTCTTGAAAAGTAACTTGGCAAATTAACCAAGTGTTGGTTGAGTTAATTTAATTGATCTTTTCTCTTTCCTCTCTTCCTTTGCTTGGATGTAATTCCTCCTCAGAAAGAAGCCAACTTTATTGACTAATTCCTTCTTGATATGTTGCATTTTTTGTCAAACTTTCAACTTGATAAAAATAAAGACCATTTGACTTTTCCTTCTCTTTTTTTCTTTTCTTTTCACTTGGTCAACAAACTTTCATTCACTTAAATTAAATCCTCTTTCCTTCCCTTGAGTTTTTGACCAAATTCCTCCAATAAAAAGGAAGAGAAAATGTTGACCAATTGCCTGTTGGTATATAAGTTTAAGTTTACTAAAGTCTTCTTTCAAAAAGGGTTGACACTTTGACCCAACCCTTCTTTCTTACTTCTTTGCCCCTTTTGACATTTTTTAACCATGTGTGAAGAGGTTTAAATTTGCTTTTTGTCCTCATGATTACTTTTGCTTTTCATGAGAAAGTCCTAGCCCATCATTTTATCTTGCAATTTTAACTTCAAGATCAAGTGGCAATTGTCTCTTTTGCCCTTGATTATGGCAATATTATTTCTTGTGCCATTAGTTCCTTTAGTTTTGTTTATTACTTCTTTCTAGACACCATTTCTATTTTCCTTTGGATCCAAGTTTGGTTTTATGTCATTCCGACACATCCTAAACGAATCGGGTACTTTCCCTTAACTAATATGCACTGAAATTCATTCTTTATTCTGAGTACAGTTTGGGATTCTTACTAAACTAGACTTAGTAGTCTACTTTATTTAGGCTTATTCTCTTGATTCTAATAACAAAATTTGGGGTATTACACCATCTAGCTTAAATAATTTAGAAACAACAACCCCAATCAAAACCCGATAACCAACCGCACCCAGAATAAACTCCCAAAAATGTATAATGAAAGGAAAACCACAAACCACATGTTATCCTTGAAGTTGAAGGAACAAAACTCTAAGGTTTGAATGGACGCCTTTCACAGAGTTGAAAGAGCTATAGCTATTGATCAGGTACGAACGTTTTTGAATGTCAAACTGATTGGATATTTTACAAAACAACCCGAGTTAAGTAGTTTTTAAGGTTTTACATAATGGTTAGTTGGTAAGAACCACTAATTGTTTTAATGTTATCATGGTTACGTTCAAATAACCAAGGGGTATGTTATTAATAAATTAAGGTCTTACATAACGATTGGTTGGTAAGAATTGCTAATTATTGTTTTACCTTTATCACAATTATTTTTTGTTAATCGTGATGTTTGTTATTTATTTGATTTATCACGGTTCTTTAATAACAACCGTGAGGTATGTTATTATTTTTTTATATTGGGGCCATACTTATATTATTTATTTTTATAAATGAAACTAGAAAAAGAAATAAATAAAACTTACTCATCATCCTCAGAGGAGTGATATGAATTATTTAAGAAGACGAAGATGAGCTATAGTACACGTGGCAATGGCATCGACTCTAGGCCAGAGGTGGATGATAGGGAGGTGGACCATAAGGAGGAGGAGGAGAAGGTATAGGTTGGGGAGGAGGAGAACGGGAATCAGGGTGGGGGAGGAGGTTGAGGAGGAGGAGGAAGGGAAGTAGGCAAGGTTGGGGAAGAGGAGGAAGAGAAGTTGGTGGAGGAGTTGGTTGGGAAGGAAGAGCACGAGAAGGGGTGAAGGTTAGGGAGAAGGAGGAAGATTCTCCAACATTTCTTCAGTATGTTAGTTTACCATGATGATAAGGAGAATAGATAAAGAGGATGAAGAAAACGTATGAAATAAGGAGTTTAAATATATTGGAAGTGACGTGTACATTAGAGAAGAGGATCAGTCCACGTCCAATTATGTTATTTTTCTCGTCCCATGAGTTACTTGACGGCTATTTTTTTTAAAAAAAACCATTATTTATCTTCACCTTCATGACGATAATCAAATAACGAGGAGGCACCCAAAATCAGCAAGGGAAAATAAAAGTTTTGGAAAGCCATTAATGTTTATTGTCAGACCCTTATCTTATTTCCACCTTCTTCAAAATGCTTGCGCGTAGTTCAGTGGACACACAGAAATAGCATAAAAATACTAATAATCAGTACTTGATTTCAATATAGAAATCCTCCACAGGGTGTGTTTATAGTAATTACGGACCTTAAAATAATAAAAAGGTCTTTAGATAACTAACAATCTTGTTCAATTAGCACTATAACCCTCAGTTGTCGATAAGTACGCTTTTGCCCCTTTAAGCCACTACCCTTTACTGCTGCAAACTTTATACATTATGGAAAGGGTGAGATTTGAAATAATTTCAGTAGTAACAAGCTATCAGTCATATAAAATTTGATAGATAAATATGACATACACCATGTAATGCAAAATAACAAAAACAACATGACATGTGCACATGAGTCGGGGCTATTTCCCCACTATCCATAAACCTCTATAAATGTGCCTACTCACACAATGCCTTACTTGGCAATACAATGTTTATATTATAAAAGATGGCATATACAAAGCATATAAACATTCACATAGCTTATGAAAGATAGAGTTACTACCTGAGTCCTTTTCTTGTTCTGTTGTCTATCCTAAATTCTTGTTTTAGCTTGGGCTGTTTCCAATTCCAATAAAATTAAAGTTATAAGTAACTAGTTATTACTTGAACTATTATTGCCTTTAATCACAGTTTGTTGGTTATCTACAATAGTTTCAACAATTTCTGCACAGTATAACTTTGCATAGTGCAGTTTCACAGCTTTCCAGAAAACTCGTAGATTTTCAGTCGAATTTGAAAAATCATAATTAATTCTATGAAATTTCAAATTGACTGATTCTAAAGCCTATGTGAAGCTCTTTTTGAGTGTTATTTTAAGGAAAAATACTTAAGTTTGACCAGTGTCATCACACTTTTCCCAGAAATCCGCCAAACTCCCCTGTTCCTATATTGTATTCCAGAAATAGGGCTCAACTTCAAAAATCCATATCTTTTAATCTACTTGTCGAAAAATTATAATCCACCTATAAAATTAAAGCTCTACATCTCTACTTTAATCCTGCCAAATTTAATAATATTTGGACTAGGTTTGGCTAATGAAATTCATTGCATAATCAAACTGCTTCCAGTGAAACAAATCAAACAGCACCTCCCCTTAACTTCATAAATTTCCAGATTTGCATACTAACATCCAAAAATCATGAACAGATGTATTCCTACACAATTTTCCCTTCTAAATCCAATAGAACCATCAAAAATACAAAATTCTAACTCCTTCCTATGGTTCTACATCTAGCCGAAACCTTGAACCCTTAAGAGAAAAGTTATGTTTTCTTGATTTCTCTTGACTAACCACTTCCTTTTCACTTATAATCACAAGATTAACTACTCAAACACTTAATAAATATGATTTGAGGAAATTTTGGTAGCATAATCCCTTAGGGTTTCATCTCCCAAATTTTACAAAAACAACCAAACCAAGCCAATCACAATATGAACAACCATAACAACAACACATAAGGCAAAAGGATCAAAATTTTGGAGATTACCTTTTGATTTCCCACTTTCTCTCTCTAGGTGCCATCTTTCCCTCTCTCTTCCCTCTTGATTTTGCTTGCTAAACAAGATTTCCAAGATGGAGAAGAGATTAGAAGAGATTGTTAGATCTCAAGTTTTGATGATAACAAAGAATGGTATGAAAAAGATTTGATAAACAAATAAGTTTGAACAAAGTAATAACAGGAAAAATTATCACTTGAAGTAAGCATTGGAGTAATAAAGAAAGGCCAAGAGAAAAAGCTGAGAAACTTGATCAGTGGCAAGTTTTCTAAAGGGTTTCTCGAGTAGGTACTGGAGTAAAGAGACAAAAACTTGAAGTAACCAGCTCAACCTTCAAGTAACCTGCCAATGATACTCGAGTACGTACTCGAGTAATAAGGTAAATGACTCGAAGTTGCTCTCGACCTGCCAATGTTACTCGAGTAGCTACTCGAGAAACCAGGTAACTCACTGGTAGTTGCTCTCGGCCTACCAACGTTATTCGAGTAAGTACTCGAGTAACCATGTCAAAGACTTCCAGTTATTCTCAGCATTTTCAACCCTGCCAATGATACTCGAGTATGTACTCAAGTTACTCTGTTTCAAGAAATGTGTTGCTTTCGGCATTCTCAACCCTGCCAATATTACTCGAGGAGCTACTCGAGTAACTCACTGTGGTAAGAAAAACCTGAAGGTATTACTTGAATAACATAAAATGCTTTTCTCACACTTCACTTCAAGTTACTACTCGAGTATGAAGAATTACTTAGAAGAAAAACTTCAAGTCACTACTCAAGTATGCAGAGTTAGTTGGAAGAGAACTTCAAGTCATTACCTGAGTAAGCTATGCATAAAAATTTATGTTTACTCAAGTAAGGACTCAAGTGACAAGGTAATCAAATGAAACGTTCAAATGTCACCTACCGCCATCTACCGCAAACAGATATTTTTCAAATACTGGAAAAGTCAACAGTGACTGCACATTCCCTAACAGACATGAAGAAAAATGTTCCAACAATCATTACCAATGCATCTATATATATGGGAACATCCAAACAGAGAACAGAGAACAAGAACACACACGAACGTATCATCAAGCTCATTACTCTGTTTTACATTATACTTGTAATTCTATGCTTCAGTGATTCTTATTCACTCTGTGAGAGAGATATTTCATTCAAACTCAATATTTCTTATTGAGATAACTTAAGGTTGTGGAACCTTGAGTTGGGTTTGGATTACAACTTGTAAGGGGGAGCGAGTGTCCAGGCGAAGCAACTTGCTTGTACTGAGGTGCCAAGAACCCACTGAATCTTGAAAGTTATAGTGAAACTCTCAGAGAAGCTCTGAGGACTGGACGTAGGTCAAAGTGGTTGTGGCCGAACCAGTATAATTCTCGGTGTACACTTCAGTGATATTTCTCCTTACTCTCTATTGCTTTATATTCACCGTCAAGTTTTTATATTTGCAATGAAATTTTAGTATCACCCAATTCACCCCCTCTTGTGTGAAACGCTTGCTCTAACAGAGATGTATAAGGGATTGAAGACAAGAACAAGTGAATTCTACAACTAACTCACCTTCATCTTGCTCCTTGCACCTTACTCTTTCTCTTTGTTCTTGTGTTGTTGAGCTCTCTTCTCTCTCTTTTTGTTTGTGTGGTGGTTTAAAATGGCCCAAGATGAAGATGTAATCATCTCATAAAAATATCCCAACTCACTTCCTCATAAATATATATTTAAATGGGAAATTAACATATGCATGATTTACTTGGCCATAATATTTTCCCTCTTAAATTAATGCGAGCCAAGTAAATTCATTTTCTCTTGCTCTCTTTTGTTGACCGAAATATATCCCTAGTTGGAAGAAAATAATTGCTTCTTGCTTTATTGGTCAACTGATCATTTTGCCTATACATTTTTTCCTATTTTCGCACCTTGTTGGAAAATTGGCAGAATTTGCATCAAACTTTGAAAATTCATATCTAATTGTATAGATAGATAATTGGTATGGTTCTAAATGCTATGTAACAACCCTTATTAAGTCTATTTTAAGAAACAAAATATAGCCTTTAGGCAACTAGGACCTTATAATTCCCATAATTTCCAATTTTGGACGTTGTCACAGAAGCTTGTCAGTTTCACTGGGCTAGCTTCAAAAATTCATAACTCTTTGTGTACAACTCCGAATGACTTATATGACCTATTAAATTAAAGCTTGATAAGTTTACTTTTATTTAGAAAAATTTCACATTTATTGGACATCATTTTATTATCCAAAACTTTAACACAACTAGACTACCACACAGGAAAATGACACTAGCAGCAAAGTGTACATTCTTGGGACTCTTGCTAAACAAGGGCTTAGCGGTCCACTTGATTCAGACTTATTATCAACCTCTAATCCCAAAATTTAAGATTTTACATTTATTAAGTTAGAACTGTTAAGTATATTGGTGTTATCGTAATAAGAATATGTTACGGTTTTTTTATTAAAAACCATGAATTATTAAGTTGTTTTTTTTGTTCACTTTGTTTTATTATTTTAAGAAAGTAATAGTGGTGTTCAATCATCAACACCACTGCCATCATCCTAGTCCTCCTCTTCCTTCTCTCTATTCTCATCATCGGAGGAATAAGATGAAGGGTTTGACAGCAAGTTATATTCAACGCCATTATGATAAAGTATGAGGTTCAATTTCCTGTTCAGCTTATTAGTGTATGCTGAGAGACATCTTGTGTGGTGGTCAAGGCTTTCAAACATCTGCATCAAAGCCTCCATTTTAAGAGGAGGTGGAGAAGGATAAGGTGGAGGAGGGGTAGTGGTGGCAAAAGAGCTCTCTCGAATCTTAACGTGATGATAGAGAGAAGGAGGAGGCCGATAAAGAAAAGTAGTAAAAATCACAGGGAGTAGGTAAGTTTAAAAAGAGGACTAACAAATGTTACAAAGGGCTTTAACCTATGAACTATTTTACATTTTGTCTTTGCTGATATAAGAGGTTGGAAAATCAATCATTTGTAAGTGCTATATGATGGTTATTTTGTAAGAATAATCATATTTGTCACTAAAAAAAATAAAGGTTATTAACTATAACCATTATTTTTGTGTTTTCAAGGATTCCACCTCTTAATACATGATAGTACGCATATTTAACCATTATATTTTAGCATTATATATTCTTGGGCGACCTCTACCTCGACATACATAATATTTATTTGTTCTAACCATTATTTATTAAATGTTATATATGCTCTTATTAGTGTCTCTAGTCTCTCTATCTCACTCCTCTCTTTTTTCCCTTTCCCCTTCCCTGTCTTGCTTCAATTGGTATCAGACCCAAGTTCTCACATCTCTTCTTCTTGCATAAGCCTCCTAAATCAAGCCCCCAAATTTCTCAAAGCCTTCTAAAGTGTTAAGGTTGTATTTTTGAGATTTTTCATTATTCTCGCATGGTTCCTACCATTCCTGATCTCCTCAGAGCCTAGAATCACCATATGAAAGAACTTTTAAGGTTAAATTTTCTTGTTTTGGGTTTGTAAGGCATGCTTGGTAACTTTTCTCTCTTTCCATTGATTTTTATTTTTGTTGTTCTAAAAAAAGAAAAAAAGGAAAAAAGTGAGAAAAAAAAGAAAATGAGAGAGAGAGAGAGAGAGAAAGAAGAAGAAGAAGAATAAAGTTGAATTCAATGTTTTTACATAGTTATTTTTTCCACCTTTACACTACTTAGCTTGCACACATTTGGCCCTATACTAGGTCTCATTTATCTTAGGTTAGTCGATGTTTCTAATGGTTTCCCCATAGGCTGTTTGGAATACTCTGAGGTTATTGTAAAGACCTCACTTAACTTGTTACTTATTTAGTAAGTGTAATCCCTGTATAACTTTAGAGTTCTTAGGGGTTAAACTTGTTCAATAGAAATTCTAGATCAAAGTACCGTGTTGAGGTTTGATCAAGCTGCTAACACCCCTTATGGTTTTCTCTTTCAATATCTCACTTGTTAGAAAGGTTTTATGGATATTCATTGTTACCAAGTGGCCTCCAGTGGTTTTCTCATTTGATATCCAACTAACTGGAAAGGGTTTCCTGACTAAAGCACCACACCAAATCCCACCCTTTCCTCCCCAGCTCTATGCTTTCATTTTCACTAGTTAAAAGCTGAGTTCTTTAAGCAGGAGTGAAATGATGAGATATGGAATAATGATTATTAAGATTTCTAGATATTTAGTATATTTATCATTGTTAGAGACTATTTAGTTTTTATTTTGATTAAATGTTATCTTTTAATATTAATTGTCTTTTGCTTTAATTTTCAGTTTCAATAATATGTTATCATTAATTTATAGTATTAAGTTGAGATCTATAATAGCACCTCAACCCATTTGCTTTGCTTGCCAATCTTTTTGATGAATTGATTAATATTTGATATTGAGTTTTCTTCATTACTCCTCTGTTTGTCTGATTTTGTCCCTCCTTCTTGTTGTCCTCCCTCCTCTCTTTCTCTCTTCTTCTCATTTTCCTCCCTTTCTGCTTCCTCATTCTATATTAGAAATTAAATTGAAATATTCGAACCCTTTGTCTTTCTTTATGTTTGTCATCCATTTTAATGTTTAGCCTTTTAATGCAAATAAGTTATTGAAATTGTTACGTAGTAATATACAATGAATAGTCCAAGATAAATATGAAGCTTCTTAACTTTGCAACCTTATTGGGACTAAGGAAGATGATATTGTCAACTTTAAGGGGGAAACACATAGCATTAAGCAACCTTAGCAATGGAAAGGTCGATCCCTTCCCTAAATCTGCCTTCCCCATGCACTTTCACACTCATCATAGCCACCCACCATTCACTCACTTACATATATATATATATATATATTTATCATCTCAATTTGAATCTGTCTTTCTCTTCATATAGTTAATCATAAGATCACCGCCACCTTTATTATTGTTAGACTTTAGGCCCAGGTCAGCCCTTAATAGGCCAGACTATTTGATTAGGGAACAAGTAGCTTTATCAAATAAGAAAAAAAATTAGCATTAATTATGTATTTGTTAATTGAGAAACAAATAATTATATATTAGGAAATTAATTAAGAATTATTTTCCTAATTATTACTAAGAGAGTAGAAGTGTACATAACTTCCTAATTATTGGTCTCCCTATACCTCTATAAATATAATGTGCCTCCCTCTGCTAAACCTCACCCCTGCCATTGAGCTATCTGGCAATCTCTATTTATCCTACCATCTTTCTTGTTCTGTTGATCTGCTGTGCTAATTCTAATTAGGCTCTAGCAGTCTAATAATTGTGTGAGCATTATTATGTTCAAGTAATGGATCATTGGAGCTTTGACCAGGATTTAAACATGGATTCACCCCGGTACACAAGTCTCTTCTTTATCCTATTTTTCCTTCATTGGTTTTAAAGTTGGATGATCCTAAGGTTGTGATTTATTCTTTATGAATAACCATGTGATATAATTTGTTTATATCTCTA
Source organism: Inga oerstediana (assembly GCA_963210345.1). Lineage (NCBI taxonomy): Eukaryota > Viridiplantae > Streptophyta > Magnoliopsida > Fabales > Fabaceae > Inga > Inga oerstediana. The sequence continues at coordinate 31,678,189 of OY723408.1, forward strand.
TCATGTTTTATTTCAGTTGTGATGTCATATATATGTGAATATTTGATGTTAAAACATGCATGCTTCTTATTCTTCTCTCACCCGCATGCATATATATAAATTTAGGTCTTTATCTTTGTCTATTTACTGCTCAATTTATTGAATATTTGAGCATTCTGTGTGCATTTGCCTACAACTATTCTCTTCTCTAATATGCATATATATGAACATGACATGATAAAATAAATGTTCAATTTTTCTATTTACTTTGATTCAAGCTTTGTGCCTTCATTCTCTCCTCTCAAAATGTTATATGCAAGCATTTGTTTTTTGTCAAAAACTTGAATCTTTATATGCAAATACGTGAAGATTAAAGAATGTGTTTTGTTTGCTCTTCTGTTCTTATAATTAAAGTTATAACATTTATATGACTTTGTGAATGATTATACCTTATCCCTAAGTCCTGTGAACATAAATGTTGGTAATTTTATGTTGTTTGATTCACTCCTCTCTCTTTTCTTAATTTTGCTCCTCTTCTCCTCATTTCTTCAATCTTATTAAAATTAAGTTTTTGGAACCTCAGTGTAATAAAAAACATGAGAATTACACCCTCAAAAGGTAAAAGAGCTCATAAAACATAGAGGAAACACATCCAAAACACGTTATGGAATGCCGTCAACGTCAGCCGAACAAGCTTGAAAAATTGGATTTTTGAAAATGAGCATTTTAGCATAAGCTGAGGCCATAGATGTGTAGAGCTCGATGAGATGATTCTAACGACACTTAGAACATATCAAATGGAGCTTGAATGACAGAGATAGAAAAGAGAGAAGTTGGCGGGTTGTGTTAATACCGCTGCATATTTACTCACAATTTGATCTTTGGAAAAGATGTTTTCATATCCAATAAATGCAATAGATCTATAGTTTGTGTTGCGATGATTCCAACAATACCAAGAACACAAAAAATGAAGCTAAAACGAGGAAGATATGGCTTCCAAAGTTGGCAGGTCACGATGATCCACCGAAGCTCCGGTCAGGTCAAGAAAACCCGGTTACAGGTTAAAGATGATGACATAGCAATATTATGCCACATCATCAAACAACAAGACATATAGGCCATTAAGAAGAAGCCATGTCATCAGTTGTGTAGTGCCCCAAAATTTTGAAAATATGGAGCCGTCACCAAAATTTTTGAAATAGGATGATTTTGGAAACCTTTTTAAAAATGAAAACTAGTCTACAAAAAATCATTTAAGGTTCGGGAGTCGATTGTGTATGGGCCTAAGGCACCCACAACACCCATTCACAAGAATGGTTACCCTAAGTTAATTATTTAAAAATATTATGGCCTTCAATTTTATTATAATTACCCAAAAAAAGAATATTTACAAAAGTAAATGAAATGAAAAACTAAAGAAGAAAAAAAAAGAAACATTTATTTACAAAATTGGACTTGACCTAGGAAGAAAGCCTAGGGCTTACGTACCCTTTAGAGGGATCAAAGCCCACATAGTTCAAGGGTAGAAAAGCGTGTCACTTGGTTGGTGTTTTTTAGAAAATTTTTATTTAATTTATTTGAGAAAAATATTTTTTTTGTTTGGTTTGTGTTTTTTATTTGTTTTTTTCAAAAGGTATTTTCTTTATTTTCTTATAAATGAGAGTTTTTCCATTTTATTTTCATTTATAAAAATTTGTCAAAATATTTTTTTCTTTTTTTGAAAGAGGACCTAAGAAAAGGATAAAGAAAAAAGAAGAAGAAAAGTAGCACAAGTTAAAAAAAAAAAGGAAGTTAAAGATAAGGAGATTAATGCGTATGTTTAATCCTTTGAACCTGCTACAATAAGAGATAGGGTGATAGAACCACATAATAAATAAGAGGCAAGTACAATCACATCATCTATATTTATTAAGTACTACACCTAGTATCATAAAAAAAACAAGAAAGCACATACCTCTTGCCTAAATGCAACACGTCCAACAATAATGTATGAGATAGTTCAATCGGACAACAGAAAAACAATCTGCAAGACCACAACGTCCAAAGCAATGTCTAGCAAGTGCAAAGTAAAGTAATGTAATGTATATTGGATAAAGTCAAAGTGAATGAATGATGAGGAAGCATGAGGCATGATGAGGTAAGCATGAACAAAGGTATATTAGATGAGAAAAAGACGAGATGAGGTAAGCATGAACAAATGTATATTGGAAGAGAAAAAGACGAGCAAAGTCATAATGAAACAAGTTACGCGGTGAAAGTAATAAGATCCCATGTATCATTAGAAATAAAAGAAAAGGATGAAAACTCAGCCACAGACCTTATCTCCTTGCTCTCAGGAATTCTTGTGTCTTGCTTCAACCCTTGCTCCCCTATTTATAGTCTCAAAGTAGGGTTTCCTTCATAAATTCTCCTTCTTTTTTTTTTGAATTTTCATATTTGATTTTTTTTTTGTATTTTATGTTAAGAACTATCGAACTTGACCCAATCACCATCAATGGAGATTTTTTTTTGTATTTTCTATTGATAAAACTTCCTAGCTTGACCTAATCACCATTAGTGGAGTTTTTTATTTTTTGATTTTTTTATTATTCTCCCCACAAATAATTTTCTAATTTAAACCTATCAACATAAATGGGATTTTTTATTTTTTATTTTTTATTTTTCATTTTTCATTTATTATTTTCCCTTAATGAATGACAATGCCAATCATCATCAATTAGGGGATTTATTTTAATTTTCGTTTTTTTATTTTTTTTCCCTTTCAACGATGATTGCCAATTTGGACACCGATCATCATCAATGGGAGGATTTTCTTATTTTTTATTTTTTTATTTTTTTTATTTTTTTCTCTTATTCTCCCCACAAGTAATTTCCTAAATCAAACCTATCAACATAAATGAAATTTTTTTTATTTTTTATTTTTCATTTTTTTTAATTTATTATTTTCCCTTAATGAATGATAATGCCAATTATCATCAGTGAGGGGATTTATTTTAATTTTCGATTTTTTTTATTTTTTCCCTTTTAATAAGGATTGCCAATTTGGACACCAATCATCATCAATTATTTTTGTATTTTTGAGTGGGGCCCAGACAAAATAGGGTGTTCACAGTTACCCCTCTTTACTTGTTTCATAGCTGAGAAAAGTGAGATTCTCGTCTATGGAGCAAGTAAAGATAAGAACACGTATTTTGTGTGGCCAAAGAACAAGGTGCCCTCTTGGAACCAAAGAGGGTTTGGACAAAATATAGTGCGCATGCCTCTCTTTACTTGGTTCATAGGGCAGAAGAATGTAGGTGGAGATAGATGATTACCTGGAGTGGAAGTGAAGTGCCTAGTTACATAGGACTTTGGTGGGGTGTAAAAGAATTGTGCCAGCCAGTACTAGGCTTTGAGAGTGCCTGCTGATACAGGGCTTTAAAAGAATAGCGCTTGCCATTACAGGGCTTCAAAAGAATTATGCTAGCCGTTGTTGGGCTTAAAGGGTGCCTACTGATACAGGGCTTTGAAAGAATAGTGCATGTCGTTACATGGCTTTAAAAGAATTGAGCCAGCCGTTATTGGGCTTTGAGGGTGCCTGTTGGTACAGGGCTTTGAAAGAATAGTACGTGCCATTACAGGGCTTTAAAAGAATTGTGCCAAGTGTTATTGAGCTTTAAAAGAAGTGTGACAGCCGTTACTAGGCTTTGCGGGTGCCTTCAGGTATAGGGCTTTAAAAGGGTGCCAGCCAGTATTTGGCTTTAAGGGTGCCTGTAGGTACAGGCCTTTGAAAGGGTACCAGCCGTTATTAGGCTTTGAGGTTACCTACCAGTACAGTGCTTTTAAAGGGTACCAGTCATTATTGGGCTTTGAGGGTGCATGCTGGTACAGGGCTCTGAAAGGGTACCAGCTATTATTGGGCTTTGAGGGTGCATGCCGGTACAAAGCTTTGAAAGGGTGCCAGCCGTTACTAGGCTTTGAGGGTGCCTACCGGTACAGGGTTTTGAAAAGGGTAGCAGCCGTTATTGGGATTGTAGTGTGCCTACCGATACAAGGCTTTGAAAGGGTGCCATCTGGTACTGGGCTTTAAGGGTACCTACCGGTACAGGGTTTTAAAAAGGGTACCAGCCGTTACTAGGCTTTGAAAGGGTGCCTCCCAATACAGGGCTTTGAAAAGGGTGCCAGTCGTTACTGGGCTTTGAGGGGGTCTACTGGTACAGGGCTTTGAAAGGGTACCAATCGGTACTAGGCTTTGATGGTGCCTGCCTGTACGGGGCTTTAAAAAGGGTGCCAGCTGTTACTGGGCTTTGAAAGCGTGCTTGCCAGTACAGGGCTTTGAAAAGGGTGCCAGCCGTTACTCGGCTTTAAGGGTGCCTGCATGTACAGGGCTTTGAAAGGATGCCAACCGTTACTGGTGTAACCCCCTTCCAACCATAGGCTGAGATTAAGTTTATAATCAAGTAATTAAGTGAAATTAGAGACCTTAACTGATTTGTAGCTTAACCAAAATCAATGTTTACAAAACTTTTCTAAAACATATTCACAAAGGTCTCATATTCGCATCACAAATACAAAATGGCTTGTACAGGTGGATTTCATTCATACATATCAGAGTAAGCATAAATTCCCGACACACTCGGGATCCATTAATTCATTAAAAGGGATTCATACAAAGGCACAAAGCCCATAATTCATACCCTTAACTTGGGGATTACACACAACTATTCACCCATCTCAATATACATACATTTGATCCCAAAAATATCCTAAGTATTTATATGATAATCAATAACCAAATAATCAAAATGAACACATACATTAGAGCTCTAGCCGCTCTTCGTCACCTGCTTCCCCTTTGATCCTTCTGCCCTGTCTAAAATATTGTTTTGGGAGAGTGAGATTCTAAAGAATCCTCGTAGTGTCAAATCACTCATAATGTGCACAACAATAAGGTATGAAAGCAATCATATCACACAGACATTACAACCACAACGGCAGTTACAACGGCAAAGGCAGGTATGACGAATGCCACCCTTACGTTTGTTCACGCTGAATTACTCACACTGTATCGCCTATATCACAATTCATAATAGTATATATATCACCACAGTTGGGTTTCATATAACAGTTCACAATGCATAGCCATACTGGTCGGTTTACAATTCACAATAAATCCATGTCGATTACAACGGCAGTTCAACGGCTGGGGTAGGTGTGATAAGCATCAACCCCCTATGATGGCTCTCGCTAAAGTGCTCATGCTGTAATAGACCATGGCACATTTTCCTTCACATTTCACTAAGCACAAATTCACATTTCACAAACACTATGATAAATCATGAATTCCAGATATCATACACAATATGAGAGAGCAATCACTACCTGAGTCCTTCTGGGCGTTCCTTGGCACCGATCTCTCTCGCGTCGGGCAAATATCAAATCCTATATTTATAATAAGGGACGAAGAGTTATTACCCTATTCCAATTCTCAATGACTTCTTAACACTTAATTAGTTATCATTATTGCTCTTTTATTACTTAAGAATACCTCTAACAATAGCCATAAGGGGTTAGAAGACTATCCCCAAAGATCCCCTTTTTTGGAAACACAAACTGACATTTTTTACAGAGGCACTCAAGTGAAGATGGCCTCACTCGAGTGAGATTGTACGGAAACTCAAGTGAAGGAGACCTCACTCGAGTGATGGTATGGTCTATACTCGGTACTAGAGAGTGAGAGACAGCGAGTGCATACCTAAGAGCACAAAGAAGTTTTTCAGAGACAGGATCACTCGAGCACACTGGACCTCACCCGAGTAAAAGCTAAATGCCTCACTTGAGCACCTGAGAGTAAAGTCCAGAAAGTGAGAACCCGAGAGCACAAGAGAAATGGCAGTAGCCCAAATGGCTCACTACACTCGAGCACAACACAGCTCACTCGAGCGGATACCCTCTACCCGCAACTGAGAAGGCACACTCTTGCACCATGCCCATGAGTGACAACCCGAGAGGCAAGTCCTTGGTGCCAAATACACCAGTCACTTGAGCACAAGGAGGCTCACTCGAGTGATATTCATCCCTTACTCGCGAGTGAGACTGTGCACTCTTGGATTTTCCAGAAAGCACAACAGAAAAACTAAAGAGAAACAGAAGATACGCACAGCACTTGAGCATTGTTCAACCCTACCCGAGTAATCATCATCCCTCACTCGAGTGAATCCTGAATCACTCTAGTGATTCTATTAGAACCAGAAAATGAAGAAAACAAAGGCATTTTCCTAACACTTGCCCAATTGATCCCAATAAACACAAAACTTTATCTAAAGCCATCCCCACAGAAAAACACCCAATAAAATCAATGGAATCATTAGAATCATCAAAATCCTACTCCATTATCATGCTTTAGGTTTTAGGCAACTAAATCAACAAAATACCGATCTCATCCAAACATCACATTTCAATTGTAATATCCAAATTCAGGATTAAGGGCTAATGACTCTGAAATTGATTGTAATTAGTGTAATTAATCACTTCTGGAATTAATGTAATTTGAATATGGTATAAATATGTCTGGTATTTGAGATCAAGGGTTGGGATTCATTACATATGGGTCAGAATCCTATGCTTTGTGATTATGTGAGCTCATGGTGGGAGTGAATAAGATGATGACAAGTTGCATTGTGTAGACCATTGGATGAGGCATAAGAGACAAAACATCAATTTTCTCTCATTCTCTCTCTCCTATTCGGTTGGGTATGGGCAAGGAAGGAAGAATTGCACTTCATCATCATCATTTGCTTCATCTTATCATCTTTTCTCTCTCCTTCCTTCCATTTCCGTTGACCAAGCTAAGAAAGAGAAAAGAAAGCTTTGATTTTAGGTAAGCAATGATCTTCTTAATCTCAAACCCTCTTCACTAATGTTGTACATCTCATTGAGAGCTTCAACTTGATGATTTCAGAATCTTGAAAGGTGGTGGTTTGTGAGTTGGATGAAATTGAAAATTTGAGAATAAAGATTTTGGATTTGACAAATTGAAGAGGTAAGCTTCTAGTGCATTTTGATATAGTGTTTGTGAAAATCTGAAAATTTGCCCTAGTTTATGCCTATTTGTGGATATATGAATTTCATTGTGATTGATGTAGGAAATGGTCTGTTATGAAGTCATTTGAGTATTTGATATAGTTTGAAAGTTTGGATTTAAATTGAATAAGATTGGGGTATTGTGTGTCATAGAGACCCAAAGGCATAAATTGTGGTAGAAAGGGTTTTTGGAGTGTTTTGGAAGTTGCCAATGTGTTCCTTAGGCATGGTTAAGTGTGTTTGAGCTTTGTGAGAAGTTTGGGAACCATTGGGATTGGATTTGACCATCTGGTATTTTTCTGTCATTTGCTACGTTTCTGGTCTCTGATGCACAACACTCGAGTGAGGGAAGATCATGCTTGAGTGTTGCGTGTATTTTGCCTTTCTACGTTGTGTTTTTCCTAGGTTCTCATGATGATAGCTCGAGTGTACTTCTTTATCCGTGAGTGATGTTGGTACTTGCTCGAGTGAGCAAGGGACTACTTGAGTGATGGTGTGAGTCCAGAGTTAGGGTTGCTCTCAGGTTATCACATGCTGGCCTTTGTTCAAGAGTGTGTTCTGACACTTGCAAGCATGGCCGTCTCACCTGAGCACTGGAGGGTATGCTCAAGAAAGCTTGTCCCTCTAATGGTTGCATATGCTCTCGGGTTGTCACTCGTTGTATTGCACTTTCGGGGACTCGAGCATATTTGGAGTTATCACCCGAGTGCAAAGTTTCATGCTCGAGTGATGTGAGCACTTTCTGGTCATAGAAGTTGCTCACTGTCAGACACTCGCGGGTGAGAGTCGTTCTCACTCGAGTACGAGTCTCTCATCACTCGAGTGAGGTCATCTTTATTCAAGTGAGCCAGCCTAAAATTACTGTTTTGCCTTCCAAAAAGGGGTCTTCAGGGTAGCTTCTTCCAACCCTTTAGACATATGTCTAGGCCTCCAATAGTCACCTAAAGAGTCATAAATGATAACCAACTTAGAGTATTATGAAATTAAGAACTTGGAAAAGAGATTGACCGGTTGCCCCTAATTTAGTATAGGATTTGATATCTGTCGCCCTAATGAGACCATGGTACCGGAGCCAGTCAAGAAAGATACAGGTAGCAACTCTTTTTTTATACCTTATGTGATACATTGTATGTGTGCTATATCATTGGTTTATGATGAATTTAAATGCTGCAAGATTTGTGAAATTGTGAAAGCACCGCTATACCAATAGTCCCTGAGTCGCTAACAACAGTTTGGGTAAGGGCTGTGTGCCTTCCCGGCGGTAAAAGGGGATGAGGTTAGGGTGTGATATATGTGATTATATGGGCTAAAAGGCTAATTGTGGGCCGAAAGGCTATATGTGAGCCGCAAGGCTATTCGTATGCACTGCCACACCAACAGTCCCTGAGTCGTTATCAACAGTTCGGGTTAGGACGGTGTGCCTTCTCGGCGGTAAAAGGGGATGAGGGTGGAGTGTGATTCGTGTGTTACTGTTATGTGATGATTTGTTTACATGCTATGTGATTACGTATGGTATGAATGATTTGTTACTACTGGGATTCTTTAGAATCTCACTCTTTCCAAATGACTAACCTTTTCAGACAGGGCGAGTGGCTCAAAAGGGAAGCAGACAACTAGGAGTAGTTAGGATTACTCTAAAACTTTAATGGTTGTTGGCTATCTATTTTGGTTTGGCATTACCATTTGTGCATAAGATGTAAATGTTAAATTTTGGATATGTAATCCCCATTTTGGAAACCTTAAAACCCATCTTGTATATATACATGTAACCTGGGGTTTGCCGGGATTTTAGTTACGCACTCTGATGTTATTAATGTGATTTGGTTTCTCAAGTAATTATATTCGAATGTGAATGTGAGACCAGGATGAATTATGATTTTGAACCATTTTTCAGGAAACCCTATCCCTTAGATGAGGGTCTTATTGGTCTTTATTTCACTCAAACTTTATAATCCGAATGTAATTACGGTGAGGGGGTTACATCAATCACCAATTAATATATCTATCCTAAACTCATTCTAAGATACCATTCTCATGCCAAACACATACCAAATGAATAGTGGCTTTCATCTTCGGATTCAAGCCAAAATTTCCAGAAATTATAAACTATTTCAAATGGCATGAAACTCAGATAGATAGATTGGTTTCACATACCTCTTCAACTTCTCCAAAAACACTCTTTGATTCTCTAACAACCCGATTTTCGTGTCATCACAACCCTCAGCCAATGGACAAGCTACAACCACCAAAATGAAGCTTATTACTCATGGAACAACTTTAATGAATGGTGTTTAAGCAATGGAAGGCATTTACTTACCCAAATCACTAGCTTTTCTTCCTCTTTCTTACCCACAATGGCGCCGAAAATGGAAGAAAGAAGAAAGAGAAAAGAGATAGAGTGTGGAGGAAAAAGGAAAACAATGATGATGCAACTCCCTCCTATGCCACTAGCCGAACAAGAGAGGAGAGGAAGGAGAGAGAAAAACATTTAAAATTCCCTTGTTGACTTTCTCATATACACATACTCTCTCATACCCACATTTGCCACATGTCTTCCTCCCATTGGCTCTCATATAAAAAGCACCGAATTAGCTACTCTAATCACTCCATTAGCCATTTAATTACACATCTCATTTTTCTCTTAGTTAGTAATTAATTTCTCCCTTAATCACTAACTTATGGCCAATATTCCCATTCTTCCAATTTTTCACTAATTATGACATATTAATTAATATAGCCACCAAACCCACAATTATTCCCATTTAAATTCATGATTATCCACAATAATCATGATTAGCCCTTAATCAAAAATTGGGATATTAAAACTGGGCTTTGAGAGTGCCTGCCGGTATAGGGCTTTGAAAAGGGTGCCATAAACATATAATGCCCCTTGGAGTAGTGCTTATGAAGATTATGACATTGATAACAATGATGACAGTAATGATGAAATCCTAATGAGGATGACAACAATGATGATGAAGAGGATGATAATGAAGAGGATGATAATGGCCATGATAATGAGGGGAATATCAAAATAATGAAGTCATAATGGAGGTGATAACACTAATAATGATGATGACAGTGATGATGGAATCTTAATGACGATGATGAATACAATGATAATGCTGCTGATAATGATGATGATAGTAGTGATGATGATGATGTTAATGGTGATGTTGATAATGGAAGTGATGACATTCTGATAAGAATGAATGCAATAATGGTGGAGTTAAAGAATAGCCTGGTAGGTGATATTGCTCCTTCTTTGTCCAGGTTCCTAACCAACACCCCCTTACCTACGCAATCTTGTCGGAGGTATGAAGATGTGTATAATGAAATTCACATAGATGCCATAACCTAGAACCCTTAGTTTAGATTGTGTCCCTTTATCAACTATTTAACCCTACAATAGAGATTCCAATTGGGACCTTCACTAATGATCCTGAAATTACACAAGTTAAATGGGGAGTAAAGGACAACATGTATATCATCGTGAGTATTTATCCAGACAAAAGTTGTGCTTTCATTAAAAAGAGTTACCCTTATACAAATCATGACACAAGATTTGACATGCGATTTAATGGAAGGGAAAGATATACTAAGGATGAAGATTCATTTAAAGGAAATGATCTTCCAATATTCAAGTAGATGCATAATGATGAACACATATTTGTGTAGATGTGATGCTATTAGGAGGTCATTCGCTTTTAGTTCCATGTAGTCCCCCTGATGGTTCCTTGCTTAATTACCAGAGATATGCACTTTTCGATGAATGATTACGGAGTCTTCCAAATAGACAAAGTAAAGAGAGTCATGGGGCTAGGACTGATAACCTTCTTTGATATTTGTTTAACCTGCCCTTTTAGGTTTTTGACTCAATGAGGTCTCAATTTTGTGCTCTAATTTTTGCCTAAGCCACCCTTTCTGATTTTCAACTTAGCAAGCTTTTTTTTCTGCTCTAACTTCTACCTAAGCTACCCTTTCGGTTTTTCAACTTAGCGAGCTTTTTTTTTCTCTAACTTTTACCTAGGCCGCCCTTTAACGTTTTCAACCTAGCAAGCTATTTTTATCTTTTTTTTTTTGCTCTAACTTCTGCCTAAGTTGCCCTTTGGGTTTTCAACTTAGCAAGCCTTTTTTGTTTTTTTTTCTTTTTACTCTAAGTTTTACCTAAGCCGCCCTTTCGGGTTTTCAACTTAGCGAGCCCTTCTTTTTCTTTTTACTCTAACTTTTGCCTAAGCCGTCCCTTCGGGTTTTCAATTTAGCGAGCCCTTTTTTTTCTTCTTACTCTAACTTTTACCTAAGCCGCCCTTTTAGATTTTCAACTTAGCAAGCTTTTTTTTTCTACTCTAACTTCTACCTAAGCTACCCTTTCGGTTTTTCAACTTAGTGAGCTTTTTTTTTGTTCTAACTTTTACCTAGGCCGCCCTTTCACGTTTTCAACCTAGCGCGCTATTTTTATCTTTTTTTTTTTTGCTCTAACTTCTGCCTAAGCCTCCCTTTGGGTTTTCAACTTAGCAAGCCCTTTTTTTTCTTTTTACTCTAAGTTTTACCTAATCCGCCCTTTTGGGTTTTCAACTTAGCGAGCCCTTTTTTTTCTTTTTACTCTAACTTTTGCCTAAGCCGCCCCTTCAGGTTTTCAATTTAGCGAGCCCTTTTTTTCTTCTTACTCTAACTTTTACCTAAGCCACCCTTTCGGGTTTTCAATTTAGCGAGCTATTTTTTCCTTCTTTTTTTACGCATAGCATTTCTTTACAGCATCTGAATTGATTAGTCTTGGTAAATCTTGGCCATTCATGTTTGTCAATATCAATGCCCCTCTAGAGAAAGCCTGCTTAACAACATATGGGCCTTCATAATTTAGAACCCATTTACCTCTATCATCTTCATGATTTAGTAGGATCTTCTTGAGAACTAGGTCTCCTGCTTTAAATCCCCTAGGTTAAAGTTTCTTATTAAAAGCCCTTACCACTCATGACTGATATAACTGCCCTTAACATATTGCTGTGAGCCTCTTTTCTTCAATCATATTTAATTGTTCAAATTGAGAGCGTATCCATTCACTTTTTTCTAGGTCTGATTCAACCAAGATTCTCAGGGATGGTATTTCCACTTCAATTGAAGTGACAGCCTCCATGCCATAAACTAAAGAGAAAGGGGTTACCCCAGTTGAAGTACGCATTATGGTACGGTATCCATATGATGCATATGGAAGCATTTCATGCCAGTCCTTATAGGTCACTGTCATTTTGCAGATGATCTTCTTCATGTTTTTATTGGCTACCTAACAGCACCATTCATCTGTGGCCTATATGGTGTAGAATTATGATGTTTGATCTTTAACTGATCATATAATTCTTTAATTGTTGCCCCGTTGAGGTTTGGTGCATTATCAGTTATGATCCTCTTCGGTAACCCATACCTACAGATGATATTGGCCTTTAAGAACTTGATGAAGGCCTTCTGAGTAATACTAGCAAAAGAATTGGCTTCCACCCACTTAGTGAAATAGTCAATAGCAACGAGGATGAAATGATTACCATTCGAAGCTTTTGGGTTAATCGGCCTGATTACATCGATTCCCCACATGGAAAATGGCCATGGAGATATAAGAATATGCATCATAGTTAAAGGAGCATTAGCTTTGTTGGCATATATCTGGCACTTATGACATTTTCTAACATAATTGATACAATCATTCTCCATAGTTATCTAGTAGTAATCGGATCTTTAAGTTTGTTCAGTTAATGAGTGGCCATTTGCAAGTGTACCAGATATGCCTTCATGGATCTCTATCATAATCTTATGTGCCTCCCTCATGTCTATACAGCGAAGCAATGTCCCATCAAAGCTCCTCTTGTACAGGATGTTACTACTAATAAAAAAGCCCATGGCCATACGCCAAATGGTCTTCTTTTCATTGTGTGTTGCATCTGGAGGGAAAGTACCATATTCCATATACATCGTAATACTATGGTACTAAGGTTGTTCATCGTTCTCTCTTCTAATATTGAAGCAAAATGCTGGCGATCTTCTAGTCTCAATCTGTATTGGCTGAACTTGAACCCCACAATTGAGTTGGATCATAGTTGCTAAAGTAGCTAACGCATCAGCAAAGCGAATCTTTTCTCTAGCCATGTGATGGAAACTGATTACTTCAAAATTTTTTATCAACTCTATCAAATACTCTTGATAAGGGATCAACTTTGGGTTTTTAGTATGCCATTCACCAGTCACCTAATAAATTATGAGAGCTGAGTCTCCATAGACTTTTAGGTTTTTTATTCCAAGATCTATAGCAGCTTGGAGACCATTAATACAAGCTTCATATTCTATCATGTTATTGGTGCAGTCAAACCATAACTTTATAGCAATCAGAAATTGCTTTCCATCTGGGGATATGATTACTGCCCCTACACCATTGCCATGCATGTTTGCTGTCCCATCAAAATACATTTCCCACTCCTTCGATTTTCTTTCCTTAATCGGATCCTCTGTAGCACATATGTCTTCATCTGGGAATTTGAAATCTAGTGGCTGGCATACATCTATGGGGTTTTCTGCTAAGTGATATGCTATCATACCACCCTTAATGGATTTTTTAGTGACATATATGATACCCACTATAGAAATTAACCAAGTGGTGTAGTAAAGCATGTATTGCCTCAACCTCCTTGTAGCCCAGACTAAACCACAACAAGTTTGCTCGATCATCTGGTAATGTGACTCACAATCATTAAACTTCTTGCTCAAGTAATAGATCGCTTGTTCTCTTTGCCTAGATGCATCGTGTTGCCCCAACATGGCTCCCATGGAGTTTGGTCGTATTGTCAAATACCAAATTAAAGGTTGTCCTGGTACAGGGGGAACCAAAATTAGGGGGTTTAGCAAATAATCCTTGATTCTATCAAATGCCTGCTGACAATCTTCATCCCACTTCCTTGTGCAGTTCTTCTTTAAAAGCTTGAATATCGGCTCACAAGTTGCAGTCAGGTGGGCAATGAATCGTGCAATGTAATTCAACTACCCCAAAAAGCTTCAAACTTCCTTTTCTAATTGAGGAGGGGCATTTCTCGTATTGCTTTTACTTTGTCAAGATCTACTGCAATCCCTTTCTGGCGTATAATAAAGCCCAACAATTTCCTAGATAAAGTTCTAAAGACGCATTTGTTAGGATTTAGCCGCAGCTTATACTTGCGTAGCTTTTCAAACAGCTTTCTTAACACCACAACATGGCTTTCTCCCTCAAAAGATTTAGCTACCATATCATCCACATATACTTCAAGTTCTTTATGCATCTATTCATGGAAGAGTGCCACCAATGCACGTTGATAAGTTGCCCCTGCATTCTTTAGCCTGAATGCAATGACGTGGTAACAATAAGTGCCCCATTGTGTAATAAATATCATTTTTTCTTTGTCCTCTTCAACCTTAGGGATTTGGTTATACCCTGAGTACCCATCTATGAACGAGTACCTATAGCTATGGGCCATATTATCAACTAGGACATCAACAGAGGCAATAGAAAATCATCTGTTAGGCTAGCTTTGTTCAGATCTCGATAATCCACACACATTCGAATTCTGCCATCCTTCTTTGGGACAAGAACAACATTTTCTATCCATTGTGGGTATTTAGCTACTTTCAAGAAACCTGCTTTAAATTGCTTCATCACCTCATCTCAAACCATTAAGGACATATCAAAAGTGAGCCTCCTAAATTTCTGCTTTTTAGCCTTGGTGTCTGGGAATAAGGGAATCTTGTGAATAACGAAAATATCGAAGATGAACAACGAATGAATAGAAGGGAAAAAAAAGGAAGAATGGATATAAATAAGTGAATTTTATTCGCATATCATCCTTTATTCATGATTCATATAAGAGCTTGCCTAAAGGAGCATACAAAACATAAAAGGACAACTTTTTAGCTAGACATGTTACTTTAAATTAATAGAATTAAAGATGTCCTCAAACTCCCAATTTTCCAGAGCTCTTCCAGAATCATCAGATGAAATCCATGTGTAATTCTTTTTGCCTATTGTTGAAACTACTGCAACAGTCAACTTGTTTAGTACTCCAGAGGACATCAAGAATTTCTTCCTTATATGGGGATTTCAGAGTACTAATATTCCCTCCCTATCTAATAATTCATATTAGATTCACTTCATTTGCACTACTAGTTTCCATCTGACAACTATGTGAGTGTGTGTTATATGAATGCGTAGGGGGTAGCTAGTTAGGACATTTAGATGAAGCAATATTGTATCACCTGCTTATAAAGGAATAAAATATCATTAGCTTATTTGATCTCACAATTTCAAGCGGGCATAGCGAGTTATCCATGGTGTATTGGCATAAAGGTATTCTGGCACAAGCATCCTCTAGCTTCCTCAGGGAATCTATTATTCCACATGGTGACTAGAGTTGTTTATTAGATAAGAGGGACCCTGAATCCCATCCTAGCCAAGATCTTGTCATTAACCATAGTGATAAGAATGCAATACACCTTTCCTATAGGAACTTGATTTAAACCTGGTTCTTGTTCCATTTAACCTTTATGCCAAATTTTTAGTTGTTAGATAACTTGCTTGTCCTTTATTAAAGAAAATAGAAGGAAGAGTCAGAAAGTATTTTCAAATGCATGCTATGCAAATGATTACATGTGCTTTCTAGCCTTGATATGGGTGATGGATAATTGAGAAAAAAAACTTCACCCCCTCAAGAGATCCAATACCCTATAGGGAGGATGAAGTGCCTACTAACCTGCGAACACCCCAAGCTATTAGGCGGCTAAGGGTTTTATTAAATGTTTTTTATGTCCAAGGCCCATATCAAATAAAGCAAAATGCTAATAGATGATGCAAGGATACCTCATGAGACTTGAAAGAGTGATGACTTATACTCTAATTTTGATATGGGTGATGCACATTAAGAAAAAGAACTTCACCTCTTCAAGAGATCCAATACCCTATAAGGAGGATGAAGTGCCCATTAACTTGCGAACAATCCAAGCTATTACGCGGCTAAAGGTTTTGTTAAATGTTTATTATGTCTAAGGCCCATATCAAATAAACCTAAATACCAATAGATGATGTAAGGATATCTCATAAGACATGAAAAAGTGATGACTTATACTTCAAGTTTTGATATGGGTGATGGACATTAAGAAAAAGAACTTCACCTCCTCAAGAGATCTATTACCTCATAGGGAGAATGAAGTCCCCATTAACCTGCAAATAGCCCAACTCATCACGTGGCTAAGGGTTTTAAAAAATGATGATTATGACATATCAAATGAAGCTAAAATGCTAATGAATGATATAATAATACCTCATGAGTCCTAAAGGATTATCCCTCATTGAGATGTTTTCTAACATGATTGATGTGATGACATCATGGTCTTTTAGGGTCATAGACCCTTAGACTAAGGTTGGTTATCTAATGCATACACCATTCTTGTGATGTATCTTTATGTGAAGTGATGCTAGATACATGCTCAGGTGAAGCAACAGTTAGTCACTTAATCCTAGGGGTTTCATTGATTATGCATGGATGACAATAATAATTATCAACAATAAATAAACATATGCCCTCCAGTATCCTATTTTAGGAATGACCTTAGGTTGGTGGTATCTATCTTAAGAAAGGCAGGTACTAATTAATTGGGTAGGTCGTTAATTTCCACTAATAAGTGCAATGGTTTCAAGGTGGTTCTAATTCTCACATATGAAGGCCTCCTAACTGCCCCTATCATAAAGATGAAGACCCCATCTGATGAAATTGACCTTTAGGGGGTTCTGAAAACCCCACAGGGATCAACCTCACCAAACAAGTAACAGCTAGGATGAAGTCTTCACAATAACTTCAGCGGGTTCTTAAAACCCACAGGGAAACCGCTAGAAACTTCCACTTACCTAAGGAATTCATAGACCCGGGTATAGGGCCCAAAATGTGTGTGAGGAGAATAGTGTATGTGTTCATTGTGTGTGGAGAGCATACCAACCTATGGGCCTAGGTTCTACCCAACCCTCAACTGCTAAGCAGATCATAAGATAGATAGAAAATAAAAAACAAATAATGAATTTAATAAATAAAAATAAATATTCAAATATTAATAATAATAATAAAAATAAAAATGGTAATTAAAATAAAATTAAAGCCAAATTATTTTTAAACACTTAACTTAAATAGGTTTGACTCTCAAACCATCCCCAGTGGAGTCGCCAAGATGTAGCGCCCGAAATTTTGAAAATATAGAGCCGCCACCAAAATTTTTGAAATAAGATGATTTTAGAAACTTTTTTTAAAAACAAAAACTGGTCTATAAAAAACCATTTAGGGTTCAGGAGTTGATTGTGTATGGGCCTAAGGCACCCCACAACACCCATTCACAAGAATGGTTACCCTATGTTAATTATTTAAAAATATTATGGCCTTTAATTTTATTATAGTTGCCCAAAAAAAAAAGAATATTTACAAAAGTAAGTGAAATGAAAAACTAAAGAAGAAGAAAAAATAAACATTTATTTACAAAAAGAAAATAAGGAAAAATATATTCATTTACAAAATTGGACTTGACTTAGGAAGAAAGCCTAGGGCCTGCGTACCCTTTAGAGGGATCAAAACCTACATAGTTTAGGAGTAGAAAAGCGTGTCACTTCGTTGGTGTTTTGTAGAAAATGTTTATTTAATTTATTTGAGAAAAATATTTTTTTTGTTTGGTTTTTGTTTTTTATTTGTTTTTTTCAAAGGGTATTTTCTTGTAAAAGAGAGTTTTTCCATTTTATTTTCATTTATAAAAATGTGTCAAAATATTTTTTTCTTTTTTCGAAAGAGGACCTAAGAAAGGGATAAAGAAAAACATGAAGAAAAGTAGCACAAGTTAAACAAAAAGAATGTCAAAGATGAGGAGATTTATGCATACTTTTTATCCTTTGAACCCGCTACAACAGGAGATAGGGTGATAGAACCACATAATAAATAAGAGGCAAGTACAATCACATCATCTATACTTATTAAGTATGACACCTAGTATCATAAAAAAAACAAGACAGCACATACCTCTTGCCTAAATGCAACACGTCCAACAATAATGTATGAGATAGTTCAATCGGACAATAGAAAACCAATCCGTAAGACCATAATGTCCAAAGCAACGTCCACCAAGTGCAAAGTAAAGTAATGTAATGTATATTGGATACAGTCATAGTGCATGGATGATGAGGAAGCATGAGGCATGATGAGGTAACCATGAACAAAGGTATATTAGATGAGAAAAAGGCGAGATGAGGTAAGCATGAACAAAGGTATATTGGATGAGAAAAAGACGATCAAAGTCACAGTGAATCAAGTTACGTGGTGAAAGTAATAAGATCCCATGTATCATTAGAAATAAAAGAAAAGGATGAAAACTCAGCCACAAACCTTATCTCCTTGCTCTCTTGATCTCTTGTGTGTCTTGCTTCAACCCTTACTCCCCTATTTATAGTCTAAAGGTAGGGTTTTCTTCATAAATGCTCCTTCTTCTTTTTTTTTTTTTTTGAATTTTCATATTTGATTTTTTTTGTATTTTATGTTAAGAACTACCGAACTTGACCCAATCACCATCAATGGAGATTTTTTTCAATTTTCGTTTTTTATTTTTTTTTGTATTTTCTATTGATTTTTTTTTATTTTCTATTGATAAAACTTCCTAGCTTGACCTGATTACCATTAGTGGAGATTTTTTTGTTTTAAATTTTTTTATTATTCTCCCCACAAATAATTTCTTAATTTAAACCTATCAACATAAATGAGATTTTATAATTTTTTTTATTTTTTATTTTTCATTTTTTTATTTATTATTTTCCCTTAATGAATGACAATGCCAATCATCATCAATGAGGGGATTCATTTTAATTTTATTTTTTTTATTTTTTCCCTTTCAATGATGATTGCCAATTTGTACATCGATCATCATCAAGAGGAGAATTTTCTTATTTTTTTCTTATTTTCATTTTTTTTATTTTTTTTTATTCTCCCCACAAGTAGTTTCCTAATTCAAACATATCAACATAAATGAGATTTTTTTATTTTTTTTACTTTTTATTTTTTTATTTATTATTTTCCCTTAATGAATGACAATGTCAATTATCATCAGAGAGGGGATTTATTTTAATTTTCATTTTTTTTTATTTTTTCCCTTTTAATGATGATCGCCAATTTGGACACAAATCATTATCAATTATTTTTGTATTTTTGAGTGGGGCCAAGACAAAATAGGGTGTTCACAAGTTGACTGGCACATCATTCAACCACATCATTCTTTGACCAGCCACGTAGATCATGTAATGTTATGCCACGTCACCATACCACCTATGCTAGGTCAGCAGTCAACGGTCAACTTTGACATTTGACCAGCCAGGGGTCATATGTTGACCGTTAACCCTTCGAAAAAATTATTTCCAAGTCACCATATGGTGTGTAGGACTAGTGGGGGCCACCTTCTGCCACGTGGCAGACACCATATGACACAAGATACCGTGTGGAGCATAGGTGGTTGGTGTGATTGCAAGGCAGCATATGGGTGACACGTAAAACCATTGTAAGCAGGATTTATTGGGAATTTTCAATTTTTCATGATTTTTCAATCCAAACACCTTTGAGGGGCGCGTGTGAGTATACATGAACTCCAATTGGACACAGTTTGTTCCTAAAAATCCATAAACTTGAGAGCTTCAGTTTGATATATAATTTCATATGTCTGAAGCATGTTTAGATCTAATTTGAGTCAAAAAGTGTCTATCTACATTTAGAAATTCCCAAAAATATTCAAATTGAGTCTATATTGATTCTATTGTTTTAGGAATAAGTTGGTTTACTTATTAAGAATATTTCAGCTGCAACATAAGGTTAATGTTGAAATATTCTTAAAAATGGGAAAGTATTCAAATAAGTTTTTGAATACAAGATCCTATCTGACCTTGACTCAAACTCTTAGAGATAAAACCTGAAACTTGCAACAACTTGAACTTTCTAAATAATAATAGGTGCTGCCAAGTTTCCAACCACATTAAATCAATTGGGATTAAAGCAGTGATTTTTAAGTCAACCCTTTTCATAAATGGTGTGACAAAAGATAAGATAGATAGAGATATGGGAATCATCTCATCAAGTATGAGGTATGCTGCAAATACATCCAAGTAAATGGATGTAAACATGGCTAAGACGTGTTGAGCATTGTACCTAGATGTTGCATGAGTTTATATGGCCAAAAGGACCCTATGAGAGATAACCTACTTTAGAGACAGCAATATGAGGTAGATTTTTATGTATCTTAAATGTTTTTCTTCATTAAATTCATGATTAAATTCTTTGCTTTTAGAATTGAATTGAGTGTATTCTCTTCTTTGATGAACAATTCATGATGTTATTTAGATGATATTATGTTATCATCTTGTTACTATAAATGCTTTAATTAAAGGGGAGCTTCTAGAACGTATCCAGAAACCTAAAAGGGGAATGAGTTCAATAAAGACTACAGTTAAAAGGGTCATAAGCTAACTAGCATGAGTGGGATGGGAGTCAACATCATTGTCTACTAAACATGAAACTAGTGAAATTATTATCTAATTATCCTATATCTTATTTGAACAAATGAATATGATTTATATACCATAATCATCTAAGTGACCAAATTATGACCAAGTTTATTTGATTGAGCTTATAAAGACAAGCTCAATAGAGATTATGTATACCAAATCTATGGAGTTAGAAACTCCTAAATATCTTGCATCTAGTAAGAATGAGATATTAAGGACATCCTACCAACTAGTCTTCAGTATCAGGGGTTGAAGCACCAAAAAGAAATAGAAAGCTTATGCTATCAAGCATTGAAAGAACAAGATTGCTCAAATTTATGATGGCATGTCAGTATGAGCAGTATAACTCTATCCAGGTTATATGGATAGCTTTGGAAGTTGGAATTGACATTTTTTTATTCCATAATGTTAAAACCAAGTTAATTTTTAATATAGTGTATTAAGTCCTAACATATCATTTAGGAAACACTTAAGGCAAATCTCAAACTAATAAGTTGAGCCAAAATGCTGAGTTCTTTCTAACAAACAATAAGTGTATGTTGTGATGAGATATCTCCTAGTGAGTGGGAGTAAGCTTTATTTCCCAGTAAGTGGGAGTATGTGAAAGCAAATATTACTCATGATAAGTATATTGTGACCTTTGATAATGTGGTTTGCCACATTGAACTTGAGTATGAAAGAAAGAAGGATATGAGATCCATCAGTCAAATAAACTTAGTTAAAGAGTGGAGGATTCATCTTCCAAGCCTAAGGGCAATAAACCTATAAGGTAAACTTGATCTAGAGGAAGTCAAGAATGTCTTGTACAAAGATAAATGGCTACATTAATAATCCTTTAAGCTTTGTAGAAGAAACAATCCACATGAGTAGTAGATGATTTATAGAAGTATATGGCTTCATGTTAGGCAAAAAGTGAAATATCCCAAATTTTGGTACCAAAAGCTTGAGATTAAGCCTAACTCAAGCAGATTGCTAAGCCCTAATTAGTAAGAATCTCAAGAATGTTTGAGAGACAGAATGATTTTTAGGAACTAATTTGGGAAAATAAAGTATAGAATTAAATTAAAATACCTAATTCCTTTATCTAAAGGTAAAAGTAATATAAAGCATAATTTGGACCCAAAAATAGAAGGAATGGCATATGAAAGAAAGAAAGAAAAGAATTAAAATGAAAGAAAATACTTAATGGCAACTTAGTTAATGTTGTCATAATCAATAGCAAAGAGACAATTGCTATGTAATCTTGAGGTTAAAATTAGAACCCGAGGTTAAGGGCTAGGATTTGCTCTTGAAAAGAGGAGTAATAATGAGGCACAAAAAGTAAAATTAATTCTTTCAAAATAGCCAAACATTTTATCCAAAAGAGAAGAGAAGAAAAGTATAAGACAAGAAATTCAACCAAGTAACTAATGGATAATAAGCTTCTTTGAGCACAAAGAGCTCAGAACCCTTAGGTAAAGTAATTCCTACTCTCTCTTTCTTTAATTTTAGGTCAAGAAGGCCCATGGATGAGGAAATAATTGTCTTTGGTCTAACCAAAACTCATTTGGTTAGGCTAACTAAACTAAGCTTCAAGAAGGAATTAGGACACATCATCATTTCTTTTCTCTCTCTCTTGGAATTTCGGTTAGCAGCCTTAAGAGGGACATAAGTGACTTTAAAACATATCATTACTTCTTTCTTCATCACTTTTTTCATCCAAGACAACAAGGAAGAAAGAGAAAGGCAAGTTGGAATTTTCAATAACTCAAGAAAGGTAAGGAACTTCTCTCTAGATTTTCACCCTCATACTCACCTTTCTAGCCAAAAGTGTCATCATGAACATTGTTCCTCTTTGTCTAAGCTTCATTCCTATGGTTTTAGTTTTTCAAGAGGAGGTGTTTTGAAAATTTATCATGGTCTAAAGTTGTGGAATCAAGAAATAAAGCTTCGAAGAAGTAAGAGGTAAGTAAGAGCTTTCGTTTGAACCATATATTGTGTGGTTTGGTTGAGTTTAGTGGAATAGTTGTTGGTCCCCTAAATTTTGGTTCTTTGAGTATTTTTATGGTTTATTTTGTTTTGGTTTTGTAAATGGTGTTAAATAAGGTTTAGAAATGAGAAAATAACAAATTTGGAACATAAGAGTAGTGCTACCAGATTTCATTTTCTGGAAGGCAGTGATGTTATGGTGTGTTTTGATCTATCAAACCTAGTCAAAATGCTATAAAATTTTACAAGATGAAAGTAGACATCATGAGCTTTAATGTGATGGGTAGAATGCAATTTTTGGATCATTGAATTTAAAATTATGATTTTTCAAAGTTAAGCCTTGTTTCTGGAATGAATTCTGGAATAAATAAGGTTTGACTTGTTTTTGGGAATTTTGTGGTTGTAATTTCCAGATGGTGATATTATTCCCTAAAAATATATGTAAATAGATTTATTTTGATATATGAAATGTAACATTTGGACAAGTAGATTGAGAGATATGAATTTTTAAAGCTTGATAATGATTCTGGAAAGATAATGGTGGCAAATTGATTGTGACGTGTTTTTGTCTGGCCAAATGAATTCCAATGTCCATTAAATTTTTCAAAAATAAAGTAGACCTAACAAGATTAATTTGATGGGTAATTTGTAATAATTGGATAGGTACACAAAAAGTTATGATTTTTAGAAGTTGAGCATTAATTCTGGGAAAAATTTTGTGACAGAAGTGAATAATTGAGAACTCCAGAAATGTGTGTATGTAAATGGCAGTGCTAACCTTTTTTCCCTTAAAGTGGAGTTAATAAGAATCAGATTGAGCTTTGAACCAACCCAATTAGAGCTTTTTAGAATTAGTTATGATTTTTCAAAGTACAGTAAAAAATCTGTCAGCTTTATGTCTTATGCGAATTTAAGACTTAATGGCATAAACGTAATAATTAGGAACTCTAAGGGTAAGGATTAGGCCCTTAAAGTTGTTGAAAGCCCATATAGTCACATTGGACATTCATTTATCATGTCTCTAATGTATGGTTATACACCTAGGGCCATGAGATGACAAAGAGAAAAATGGAAGATTTTTCAAATAATTGCAATGGTTGGAAGAAAAGGTACATAAGAGGACACAAGTCCAAAAGGTAGTATAACTTTCCTGACTTGCATTTACTTGATAAGTATGCTTATACATTGATGTGTTTAAATACTTTAATGAATGGTATGAAGCATGTATGAATGATTGAAGCTCTGCTTTTACTTATGTTATGGCCATAGATGTAATGTGTGAAGCATTGAGTATGAAAGTATGTCATTATGCTAGTATGAATTATGTAAGCAAGCATGTCATTCATGCATTAAGCATGAATCTTGTATGCCTAGTTAGCAAAGTTTGCTACTAAGATTCTCTCCAATCTCACTCTCCCTTACCCAACCCTATATGTATGATGAGTAAAAGAGAAGAATGCATAAAGATATGCAAGAGGGAGTACAAAAGGGAATTGAAGATTGAAGTGTAATGCCTTGTTTATATACTTTAACTGGAATTTGTGTATGTATATATATATGAACGACTTAAGAATGAGTAGAAAATTGCTTTGATTGAATAAAAAGAAATGATAAGAATTAATGAGTAATAACATGGTTGTGAACCATTAAAAGATGTTCTGACAGTTTTGAAATTTTAAGGAAAACCCATTCAACTACAGGTTTGAATCCTGTCTTGAGATTAGGAATAGAAAGAGTTTTGTAAAAGAATATTGCTTAGTGGTTTGAATTCACTGCATAAAATTCATTTGAATACGTTATGGAATTAAGGTGTTACAAAAAGTAAGAAAGAGAATCAAAGGATTGGAACCTGCATGTTAACTCTGCATGGATAAACCACGCTGATTCACTACACGTAAATATTATTACCTAAAGAGGTGGAATTGGGATATTTTGAAAAGATGATTATCCCTTTCAAGAGGCCTCATTTCGTCCAAAACATAAGAGCAAGAGAGAGAGAGTGCTTTGAAGAACACAAGAACAAGAGAAAGAACTAGAGTTCAAGAAGCAAAGCAAGGTAGTTTTCCAAGCAATTTCACTTGTTTATGTCCTTATAATTCTTGGAAACTGCCTCTAATCCTTATTCCTTTCTTGAAACACACATATAGCAAGCAAAATAGTGGGGTGATGGTAGAAGCTGAAGCCATGCACTTTTCCAGTTCGAAAGACAAAAACACCATATTAGCATCCATGGCCTATTATGGAGTGATAGAAGAAATATGGGAAATCACTTACAACAAGTTTAGAGTTGCTTTATTCAAATGTAAGTGGGTTAGCAATAATGCTGTGGTAATATATCAACAATTTGGATTTGTCTCAGTTGATCTTGAAAGAGTAGGTTATAGGGATGAGCCCTTCATTCTAGCAAGCCAGGCAAAACAAGTGTTTTATGTCACATATCCTACAAATAAACAAAAATTCCATTGTACTTCAAAGTAAAAAACATAAGCATGGTGATCTGACCTTCAACCTTGACGACACACCACCTTTCACAATTAATCCACCTACAACAAGTGAAGTAGATTTGGTAGATGATGAAGAATATGCTGTAAGAAATGATCATAGTGAAGGAATATGGGAAACAATCTAGAGTAAGAGCTTAAGTTAGAAAATAGTAATGTGTGTTGTTTGTTTTATAACTAGTTAGTTTATTCATTTACTTACAATTTATTCACCTATCTAACAATAATTTTTGTGCCTACAGGAATATGGACAATTCTAGTAACTCACAAAGTGATAAGGACAATGTAATGAATAGGCCTGAACCTGCTTCAAGACCTGAATCTGCTGTGAGAAGAAGGGTTAGAGGCAGTACAAAAATGCCTGTATTGGTAGCACGTCATCACCATTAACAGGAGAGGTTGCATATTGACTTTGATGAAAATAGAAACCAATTGATCCGGAGGAAGACCATTTCATTAGCTACTTAGGTTTTTTGGCATGAAGCAAAGTTCGCATTACCTATGATAATTGGAAGTTGGTTCCACCAAAAACGAAAAACTTGATTTGGTAGCAACTTTTGGTATATAAGTTTCGATAAATCTGCATATATATATCTTCATTCCTATTACTCTATGATATCATTAACTTATGTTTTTACCTTGCAACAAATCTATGATGTCCCTGACACTATGGAGATGTACAACGAGTTGATGACAGAGGTTTATCTATGATAGAAAGATTTCAAGAACAGGCTTACACGAGATTACATTCGAAGGGAATTGAGGGGTACGGATCTATGTCAAGAGTATACATATTTGTCTCCAGAGGACTGGAGGTTGTTTATGGCATCACAAGAAGATCCAAACTTTTTGGTAAGATTTCTATCATCATATTGTTTTATTTGAATATAGTTGACATTATAGATTCGGAGTTTGTTGTTTTCCTTTCACAGGCATTAAGTGCAGTAAATGCAGAGAGGCAAGCATATAATAAGTATCAATATTGCATGTCTCGTGGTGGTTATCGGAAGCTTGAATGAAAGATGATGGCAGAACAGTTGGAGAAATTGAAGGAAGCAGCCACATCAGATCCTACCATTGTGGTCCAGGCCCCGCCACTTCCTCCACATCACAAAAAATGGAAAGCAAGGAGGAATAAGGGTGCGAAGTACGTAAATCCGACTGTTGCTGAAGTTGCCGTAATAATTGTAAGTAGTTAGAGCATAAGTATAAAGTCTTTTTTCATATTAGGAGTTCTTAATTTTCATTTACGATAACTTTTATACTACAGGATGAATTGGAAGATCATAGTAGCCAAGGTTCATTCACTCCAAGTGGACGAATGGACATCTTGTCAATAGCGATTGGGAAGGCAGATCACCCCAGTCATGTTCGAGGGGAGGCAGGGGGAGTACGTGTCGTAAAGTATTTTGGCCGAGCCTCACATCCTTATTCATCACAAGCTGAACCCAGTAGAGAGCTTTTGGCCAAGATTCATCAGGAAGTCTCACAAGAGCTCGAGGCCAGCCTTCGTGACAAGCTTCGACAAGAGCTATTGCCAGTGCTATATCTTGAGTTGATGCCTGAGATACGAGCTAAAATGATGAAGATGTTTAATCGTAGGTGGCAACTATTGAGCATAAAACCCATTAATCCCAGGCCTTCCACAGCACCAAAGGAAGTTACAATCCGGTGGAGGAACCACTTGGCGAGCCTTCTCCTACTCCAGCGCCGGGAGAACCTGTCATCCTCTCTTTAGGTGCCCCAGTGCTAGTGTAGTTGCAGATGCTCTCATTCACATAGAAGCTACCACCCACCATCATCAGTAAATTCCACAGCATTTACATAGGGTGACTGTGATGTGTGTTCGAGAAGGGGAAGAAGGTACATCCATCTCTATTCCTGATGACGAGGTTGCCGCAATAGCTCAGGTGAGAGGATCTTTCATCCTTTGGCCTGTACATCTTATTGGCTTAGCAGCAACACCTCCAATGGTATGGAACTACCTCACTTTTACTTGAGATGTGTTGACATCCTACTAACAATATGTTTTTTTATGTTCTAAAAGAATGAGCAAGAAGCAGGAAAATGGCCCTTCTTAGCACGACTACAGCAGATCTATAAAGGCATTCACCAGATTGATTTGGATATGCCTACAAGGATTGTGGGCCAGGAATTAGAGTATCCCTTCACAATTGATAAAGAAGATCTTAAACAGTTCATTAAGTTGGAGGAGCTAGATATTGGATGGGGCAAATTTGCAATCTTGTAAGTTTTTTGTTTCCCATTTTTTCCTTCATTTAGTTAAGTTGATTTTAACTAGCTAATATATTTATCATTTTAATTCTATTATAGCTCCTTTCATCGTATATGCATTGACTTGCAAAGAGTTGATTTATATAGATTCTTGTCTCCTACACATATGACAAGGAGTAGGAATACATTGAAAAAAAGGACGCACTATATGGGCTTCATAGTGGGAGAGAACGACTATCATTGTTATCTAGCACCGATTGTTCAAGGGTACGCATTTTAATTTTGTGTATTTGAGATTTTTAATAAATAATTCCCTTGTCATCTACTTCTTTTTAATCTGTATATGTTGTTATAGTTACCACTGGAGTTTGAGTATTCTCTACCCTTGGTCCCACATAGTTTACTGGTTTGATTCCTTGAGTAAAAGACCATACAAAGAAACTATAAGCGTCTTCAACACGTAAGTTATTTTTTTTGTATATTTATGCTTCTTGATTCTTGACTTAAATGAATTATTCTAATTTCTATTGATTTTCATTTTAATGATAGAGCATACATGACATATCGAGCGCTTAGCGAGCTGCACGATCGTAAAGGTGGCAAAAACTCGAGATGGTTGTTTCCAAAGGTACGTAGTTTCAAATCAAGTTCTTTAGATTGACTATCGTTTTAGATATGCCTTTATTGATTTTAACCATTTGCTTTTGATTTATAGTGCCCTCAACAACCTGACGGCTGGGAATGTGGATACTATGTCTTACTTTATATGTTTAACATCATTAAGAGTGGCATTACGACAAATTTTAAACAAGTAATCGCTTCTTCATTTGTAGAGGATAATATTCTTGGTGTTGTAATTCAATGGCAATTCATTCACTTGATTCATTATTTCATCTAAGGTTATTTTCTAATTTACATATTTTTTACAAAGACGCCTACTCATATGAAGACATAAATATGATCTGACACTTTTTGGCTGGACATCTTCTTCTACGTATACCAGAGTAAAGTCTTTAGTAGTTTGTGTAAGACATACTTTTGTGGTAGTTCTATATATTGTACATATAATTAGCGTTGTAGGTGTTGGATATAGATTGGATTTAGTCTTGGTTATTGTACAAATTGGGGACTTGGATATAGTCTTTTTAGTGCAATAACAGACTTGGATATAGATTGTTGTGTAGTTTGTTAGTAAATTAGTTTGCTACTTCTTAAAGTTATTGCATGTGTAGTAGAGCCTTGGGTTGATCACTGTGTTTCAAGTTGTTGTTTCCATTCTACTAAACTGCTATTGTTTTATTCTGTGTTTCCATCCTATTTCTGCAGTTTACATTTTCCAGAC
The DNA here is from genome assembly GCA_963210345.1 of Inga oerstediana. Taxonomy (NCBI): domain Eukaryota; kingdom Viridiplantae; phylum Streptophyta; class Magnoliopsida; order Fabales; family Fabaceae; genus Inga; species Inga oerstediana. The sequence continues at coordinate 31,706,852 of OY723408.1, forward strand.
AGTGAAATATATATCAAAAGGCCATTTAAAAAAAACTTTCAACATCCTTAAAAATAAAAAGGGACGTGGTAGAGGTGGGGGTGATACTTTAGATGTCCCCTGATTGTATTGGGGATTTCTAAAGTTCCATTTAAACATCCCCACTTCAATCAGGGGACGTCTAAAGTGACACTTTAGACGTCTCTAGTATGGATTGGGGATGTCTAAGGTCACTTTAGATGTCTCCAGTCCACACTGGGGACGTCTAAAGTCCACCTTTTTGACGTCCCCGGACGTTATTGACGTTTGTTTCCACGATTCTCAAATAGACGTCCCTATGTTTTCAGACGTTAAAAGGCCAAAAAAGGGATGTTAAAACTATTTTTTCTAGTAGTGTGTATAGGGTGTTAAAGCTGGAATTTCATGAATTTGATGTTCCCATTGTGTTTATAATGAAAATATTGTGTAGAGAACATGTAAGTTATGAAATGTGAAGGCTTTAGGGTGTGAAATGACAATTTTACCCCTAAAACCCTAACATAGTGGTTGCCAAGGGTATTCAGGTAATTTGAGCATGAATTTGATATATATTAGGACAAAAATGGATTCTACACATGAAATTGTGTAGGAATAGCCTGGGTCATTATTTTTGGTAAAGTACAGTTAGACCAAGTATAAAGGGGCTTAGACCAGGTTCCCCGGGTATTACGGTCATTTCATAATTTTAAGTCAAGAGTGCCAACATGAGTTTAGCATGTGACATGAATGAGTAATAACTTATTTATTTTACATTTGAATTTTACGACATATCAGTAGCCTGAGCCAAACAAAGGGCATTGGACCGATATACAGGCAAGGAAAGGGCAATTCATGTAGTAACTCTATCTCTCATAAACTATGTGATTGTTTGTATGTTATATTTATGCCATATTCTGTGATAGATGTCAAACCCCTTAACATTTCAATATTTACCAGAGTGATAAAGGCACATTTCCACAGACATACAGAAATAGCATAAATATACTTATAAGAAGTACTTGTTTACAACATAGGAGTTCCCCGTAGGGTTTGAAAATATGTACAAAATTGTTCGAAATTATCAAAATAAATTGACGATAACCAATAACTCCGCCTTCTTGACTTGAACACCTCAGTTGCCAGTATTTACCATTTTGCCCCTAGAGCCGCTGGCTTCTGCTAGAATATTTTTAAATTTGAAAACGGTAAGATTCAAACAAATCTCAGTAGTAATAGATAATCATTCATAGAAAATGCGATAAATAAATATGCCAAGTACCACATACAGCAATATTATAATAACAAATATTTTAGTTCGGTTAGAAATTTATTCAGGGTGAATCACTATTGCAACCCCTGCTTGTTTTGTACCTCATTCCTCTAACTGGGCTTATTGGTGTACCTTCATGGTACTATATATTGGTGTACCTTTATGGTACTATGTATTGGTGTACCCTTTTTGGCACTGTGTATCGGTGTACCCATAGGCATTATATATCGGTATACCCATAGGTACTGTGTATCATACATGTTATAGAAGATGTCATACATAAAGCATATACAATTTTACATAGTATATGAAAGAAAGAGTTACTACCTTAAGCCCATTTTCCACTTACAGACTGTTCATGAATTTTGTTCCAGCTCGGGCTAACTGTCCAGTCCTAAAATTCCAAGTTTTACAAGAATTGAGTTAGTACTCATTCATATACTACTCTAAGCTCTTTTAAACTCATTTTATTGATTATCTTAGTTTAAATTTACAAAATCACCAAAATGCCCTTAGGGACCCGATCCAAGCCCTTTGTACCTATCTAACCATACTTTTCCAAAAATTATGATCTGGGCTTATCCTACACAGTTTTGCATGTAGAATCCATTTTTGACCTCATAATTGTCAAATTCATTGCCAAAAGACAAATTTGCCCTTGGCAACCCCTATTTAGGGTTTTAGGGATCATTTTACATTCCAATGATTTTCACACTTAACATATACCCTATACAATTTTCCATTCTAAACACAATGGAACTATCAAATTGATGAAATTCTAGCTTCTCCCCTCAGTTTCAGTACTGGCCGAAACATGAACGAAGAAAAGGGAAAGTTTTTTTTTCTTGATTTAACCATTTAAATTCCTTCCTTTTCACTCCTGATCACATATTTAACTTCTTAAACACTTATTAAACATGATTTGTGGAAATTTGGGCAGCATAACCCCTTAGAGTTTCATTATCCCAAATTTTACAAAGTCAAGAAAAACAACCATAAATCAAGCCAATATCAACAACAACCACCACAACAACAATATATTAACCAAAAGGATCAAAGTTCTAGAGATTACCTCTTGATTCTCAACTTTCTCTCTCTAGGGCATCACCCTCCTCTCTCTCTTCTTGAGTTTATTCTTGCTACACATGATATTGATGAAGATATAGTGATTAGAAGAGGTTCTCTATGAATTAGAAGGCTTATACATCGTATCGGAGTAATTCCAAAGGTTATAGAACTTTTATTGAGTCTAGTTTCAATAAAAAATATAGACTTTGGCCAATTAGAAGAATAAAAATCCCAGAATTTTAATCTTTGCATGCTATTCCAGAAAATAGTCACTTTCTGATTTGACCGTGTCTTTACGAGCAAAACATTAAATTCACAATAGGAAGAGAGGGATGAAAGTTGAAAGAATAGGCAAGATCAAGCCTCAAGAATTACACTTAGTGAAATAACAAGGTATCCACCTATCCAAATTCAATGAGCATACCAAAAATTGAAGTAGCTAAAGCAATGCAAAGTTTAATTGTAATGAGCTTAATTGGGAACCTTAACTAGGATAAGTGTTTACACTCTTCTCTCATATAAGGTAGTATTTCACTCACATCCACTTTAACCATACTCTTCCATAGGCTTGTAGAATTTCTAGGCTCTCCACTACTTGCAACAATGGCATAAATAAATCCAAAGGACTTTGTAGGGTTGTAATGTTGAATAGGCCAAATGATGGAAAATGTAACAAACACTATACTTGCACCAAATAATTTTCTAGATCTCTTAGCACTATGAAACTAAACTTAATTCACATATTTCACCATTGTGACTTTATTCCTTTCTTTGATTTTTTTTATATTCACATTTTTTCTCTTCTTTTTCTTTTCTTTTCTATTTTCTTTCTTTTGACTATTCACATGGCAAATTTTTTTTTCTTTCTTTTTTTTTCTTTTTTAATATATAATAGTACTTTTTTTTTTCAATAGTGCTAATAAGAACTTGATAAAGGATGCAAACATAGCATTTGTATAATGAAATGGAAATGAAAGTGAAGGGTTCAAGGGGCTAAACAAAGGTAAATGGTAAATGGTTTGTGTTTGGGTAAATGGGTGATGAAATGAATGCCAATGTCATCTCTATCTATACCATTGCAAAATGTAGCCTCAAGCAAGAAACAAAACAAGTTCTAGAGAGCAATAATCTAAGTAGATGAATCACACAATGAAATGAACAATTAGGCCCAAAATACCTTCCAACTAGGCTTTTTGTTTCCTAACAAACTCATCAAAATTAAACTATGCATCATTAAAACACTTGAATTTTATGGCAATTCACTAATTCAAAGCAAGTTTCAACCATGAATCCAACTAAGAGTAATCAAGATACTTGATCATGACTAAAGGCTTCAAAAATCTCAGTGAATTGGACAAAAAAAATAACAGAGGACACAAGCAAGAGACAGAGGCATATGATATCACAGTGAATTCTCATGAGAATAACACACACTCCCCCACACTCAATCCTTACATTGCCCTCAATGTAATGCACAAAAACAAAGAACCTAGACGCACTTATCTCTTGGGTGAAGTGAATGTTGTGAAGTCCAATTCAAGATTGAAGCACAACACATCATCGTCACAAAGAGAGAGAGGACAAGACATAAGTGGAAATAGTTCTCAGAAATTAGGCATAAGGATAATAGAAAAAGGGTAGTGTAGGATAAGGTTAAGCACAAGGGTATGATTCATAATGGATTTTATTCAATTGAAAAATGCAAACAAACAAACTACCTTTTACTACTGGTAAGTGCCTCCCCCACACTTGTTCAATAGCATATATCATCGAATAAAACAAGAAACAAGGTAAGGAAAGAGACTACCGTGGGCATTATGGTGGTTGATGACTAGCATGGTAGTGCTTCAACAAGTGACCATTCACTTGAAACTTTGCACCACTTGCAAGATCTTCGAGCTCTATTAATCCAAAGCTATACACCTTGACCACTTTGTAGGGACCTTGCCATTTGGTTTTAAGCTTCCCATTTTTGAGCTTGAATCTTGCCTTGAACATAAGCACTTGCTCTCCTTCATGAAACTGCTTCCGTAAGATGCCTTGATCATGAATCAATTTGGATTTTTCCTTATAGATACGAGAACTTTCATATGCATCCAACCTCAATTCTTCTAGCTCTTGTATCTCAAGCATCCTTTCCTCAGCAGAGCCTTGAAGATCCATATTACAAGTCTTCACAGCCCAGTAAGCTCTATGCTCTAGCTCAACAGGTAGATGGCAACCCTTACCAAAGACTAATCGGAAAGGAGACATGCCAATGGGAGTTTTAAAAGCTGTACGATATGCCCAAAGAGCATCATCCAACCGAAGACTCCAATCTTTCCTACTTGGCTTGACAATTCGCTCCAAGATATACTTGATTTCCCTATTAGACACCTCAGCTTGCCCATTTGTCTGTGGATGGTATGGGGTAGAAGTCTTGTGGAGAACACCATATTTGGATAGCAAGTTGTCCATCAATTTGTTGCAAAAATGTGAGCCACGATCACTCACAATTGCTCTTGGCACACCAAACCTACAAAAGATATGAGTACGTAGGAATTTTATAACAGTAGAGGCATCATCCTTCCTTGTAGGAATGGCCTCAATCCACCTTGTAAGGTAATCAACAGCCAACAAAATGTATAAATATCCATGAGATACAGGAAATGGACCCATAAAATCAATACCCCAAACATCAAAAACTTGACAAAACAACATGGGTTGTTGCGGCATTTCATGCTTTCTAGATAAACCCCCAAAACGCTGGCATGCATCACAAGTTTTGCAAAAAGCATAACAATCCTTAAAGAGGCTAGGCCAATATAAACCACAGTCTAAGATTTTCCTAGCAGTTCTCTTTGCCCCAAAGTGACCACCACACAACAAAGAATGACAAGATGTTATAACAGAAGAAATTTCATCATCCGACACACATCTCCTAATGACTTGATCACTACAATGCCGCCACAAGTAAGGAGGATCCCACAAGTAATATTGAGATTCATGTTTCAACTTCTGTTTCTGAAAATGAGACAAAGAATTAGGGAACACCCCAGCAGCAAGATAATTCACAATATGAGCAAACCATGGGTCATGAAGTGTAATAGCAAGGAGATGGGCATCAGGAAAACCATTACAAGTAACTTCAGCATCAACTACTCCCTGTGTAGCAAGGGGCAAGCGGCTTAGATGATCAGCAACAAGATTTTCTGCACCTGCTTTGTCCCTAAACTCTGTGTTAAATTCTTGAAGTAGTAGCATCCACCTTAGTAACCGAGGCTTAGTATGAGTCTTCCTAGATAAGAACTTGACAGCAGAATGATCAGAATAGATAATCACTTTAGAATCACTAGATAAGACCTAAACTTCTCAAGTGCAAAAACAATGGAAAAGAGCTCTTTCTCAGTGGTAGTGTAATTGATTTGAGCCTTATCCAATGTTTTTGAAGCATAAGCAATAACACAAGAGGTCTTACCAATTTTCTGACCTAGAACTGCACCAACAGCACTATTGGAAGCATCACAACAAAGCTCAAAGTCAAGATCCCAATTAGGAGCAATGAGTATAGGTGGAGAAATGAGTCTAGACTTAATTTCATCAAAAGCCAATTTGCATGCATCATCAAATATGAAATCCACATCCTTTTGGAGAAGCTTAGATAGGGGACAAGCTATTTTACTAAAATCCTTAATGAATCTTCTATAAAACCCAGCATGCCCCAAGAAAGATCTAAGTTCTCTTAAGTTAGAGGGATAAGGAAGAGATGAAATTACTTCAATTTTAGATTTGTCAACTTCTATACCCCTCTTACTTATCAAGTGGCCTAAGACTATTCCTTGATCTACCATGAAGTGGCATTTCTCAAAATTTAGCACAAGGTTCTTTTGCACACATTTTTCTAATGCCCTCTCCAAATTCAGCAAACATTCTTCAAAAGAATTCCCATATATAGAAAAATCATCCATGAATACCTCAATACCTTGTTCGAGTAAGTCACTAAAAATGGAGAGCATGCATCTTTGAAATGTCCCAGGAGTGTTGCATAACCCAAAAGGCATCCTTCGATATGCAAACGTCCCAAATGGGCAAGTAAATGTTGTCTTTTCTTGATCCTCTGGTGCAATAGGAACCTGAAAATAACCAGAAAAACCATCAAGGAAACAATAATGTGATTTGCATGCCAATCTTTCTAGCATCTGATCTATAAAGGGGAGGGGAAAGTGGTCCTTTCGAGTTGCTTCATTCAACTTTCTAAAGTCTATACAGACTCTTCAAGAGTTTTGGACTCTTGTTGGAATGAGTTCATTCTTCTCATTTCGCACAACAGTTATCCCACTCTTTTTTGGAACAACTTGGACCGGACTGACCCACTCACTATCTGAAATAGGATATATGATCCCTGCACTCAAGAGTTTGGTGACCTCCTTCTTAACTACATCTAAGATGAGAGGGTTGAGTCTACGTTGGGGCTGTCTCACAGGTTTAGAACCCTCATTCAAAAGTATTTTGTGGGTGCACACAGTTGGGTTAATACCTGGAATGTCACCTAAAGTCCACCCTATTGCCCTCTTGTGTTTCTTCAACACATGGAGTAAACTCAACTCCTCAGATGTACTTAAGGAACTAGAGATAATGACAGGTAATTGATCATGTTCAGCAAGAAAAGCATACTTCAAGTTAAGGGGAAGGGGTTTCAAATCAAGTTCAGGGGGTTGCACAATTGAGGGTAAAAGTTCTTTCAACTCAAGTGCACCGAGAAACTTCCCTTTCTTATGAGAATCCCCAATAATTGTTGGATTGGAAGTATGTCCCCCTTGTTCAGATGTGGATTGAGGTTGTGGCTCATTCACAAAGCAACCTTGACTACCACCTACATCAGTCAAAGAGTGAAATATGTGAGAAGTAGCATCATGTAATGGTATGCAACAGTGTAGTAATTGATTAGAACTGAGTGTCTCCCCGTTGCAGTCTTGACATGTGGTTGTCCATTATTTCCAAAATTTTCAGCAAAGAAATTTATGACTTTTGACCTGCTAAGTTCATCACCAAAAGGAGAATGTAAGTATTTCAATAATTGGAAAGAAGTGAGGTTACTCACACAATCATCCTTGAGGTTAGGAGAAGTCTGAAACTTGTAAGATGGAGGAATGTGAAGCTTAGACCCATGAATTGCAATCGTGCCATCAGTAGCACATTGATTTCTTTCCTCATCTCCAACAATAACTCCACTTGTGTCTATAGGAGCAGATTCAGTGCTAATGGATGTTGCTTCACTTCCAAAAGTGGAATCCACTTCACTAACATTCTCAAATTCTGCAAAGCTACACAATAATTCTTTCCCAACACCATGATAACTATCAAATGAAGATATAGTACTACCAAGGTTAGAAAAATCAAAAATTAAAGGATTGGAAGTGGAAAGTGAGCTATCAATTGACATGCAATCAATACTACACACATCATCATCACAATCAATAGAGGGAAAAGAATTTGAACCAATGGTAGCACATACATCATCATGACAATCATCTTTCACACACAATGAGAAAGTAGACTCATCAATTGCCTCTTCTAAGGCCAAATCAATCTCATTCAAGCCAAGAAGGGAGTAGTCCTCAAATGGGTGATTCATAGCTTCATAAACATTGAACCGAATGACATGATCACCTACTTCCATAGTTATGTACCCATCCTTCATGCTAATGATAGTATTAGCTGTGCGCATGAAAGGCCTACCCAAAATCAATGGTTCCTCAACTGAGACCTCAATAGACATGTCTAGGACATAAAAATCAGCAGGAAACACTAAGTCTTTGACCTTGACTAAGATATCTTCCAATAAGCCATGAGGTTTCCTAGTGGTGCGATCAGCTAGTTGTAGGATGACACTAGTGGATTTGATGTTTGTGAGGCCAAGAGAGGTGTAAACAGAGTAGGGCATGACATTTATAGCGGCTCCTAGATCAAGAAGAGCATTACTAAAAGGCATGGTACCTATAGTGCATGGAACAGTGAATGAGCCAGGGTCTTTACACTTAATTGGGAGATGGGGTTTAAACAGAGCAGACACACTAGGACTCAACTGAACACACTCATTGGGTTTACACCTACGCTTTTGGGTACACAAATCTTTCAAGAATTTAGCACAAGCAGGCATTCCTTTCAACACATCAAGCAAAGGCAAATTAACTTCAATCTTACTGAAAATATCCATCATATCAAGAAATTTCTTTTCATTTGAAACCTTTTTGCTAAGCACATATGAATTAGGAAATGGAATTTCAAAGAGATTTACCTTTCTACCTTCCTTTTTGCTTGAAGAAGAAGAAGTTGAAGGGTCAAGTACCTTAGCATTTGTGGAAGTTGACACTCCTTGCTTGCTATCCATATTTGAATTTGGAGAAGAGCGCCTTTGTAGAAGCTTCTGTTCAACCATACTCTCAGATATTCCAATAGCAAGATGAGTGCTTTGATCAGAATCATCACTACCATCAATATCTTCCACTTGTGGTTGCAAGGAAACCTCAACCTCTTCATTGTGCCTATCACTAGAATGCATTCCAGATTTGAAACTCTCAACATTTTCTTCAAATCGGACTTGTTTACCCACTTGTTTACCACTCCTCAAAGAAATAGCATGTACATCCTTAGGATTGATCACAGTGTTGGAAGGCAACCCTTGTCCACTTTTAGCTTGTTGCTCATTGAGGCTATCGGACATTTGAGTGACAAATGAAGTAAGGTTAGAATTCTTAGAATCCAACAACTCCAACTTGTTAAAGATTGTGTCAAACTTAGTCCCAATGTCAGAAAATTTAGAATTGGTTTGAGCTCTCTCTTCATCAAATCTCGAGGCTAAGTTACCCATTGAAGATGACACATTGTTCATACACTTGAGAAGTTGAGAGATGTCATCTTTAGTAGCATGGGATTCAGGTGTAGCAACCACTGTTTGTTGGGGATTAGATTGGTTTGAAGGTCCTTGAGTTGGAGCTTGATTTGAAGAACTCCCTTGAAATTGATTCTGGTTCCTCCAACCAAAGTTGGGGTGGGACCTCAAACCCTCATTGTATGTATTAGAGTAGGGATTCCAAGGCCTTTGATTCTGTCCTTGTCTCCCTTGAAAAACAGCCGAGACGTCCCCAAGTTGGTGTGGGCAATTAGGAGCAATATGCATGTGAGAGCTATATATGTCACAGCTAGGAGCCACTAGAGCTTGAGAATGTGACCCATGAATGTTCACATTGTTTAGATGGGCCATGAGCTTATTGAGGTCAGTTCTCATATCTGTCATTTGGGATGACAAATTATCATACTCCCTTGAAGATCTTGAAGTATGTGAGACCTCATGGACTTGTCTAGCATCCAACCCTTCAAATTGTTGATCATTACTAGCTATCTTCTCAATTAAAGCCCAAGCTTCTTCAGGTGTAAGCAATTGAATAGTGCCTCCAGAAGATGAATCCAAACTCTTCCTATCTTGAGGGAGCAATCCACTATGAAAATATTGCACCAATCGAGCTTCTGGGATTTGGTGATGTGGACACTTGGCTAGAAGTTCTTGAAAACGACACCAATACTCATAAAAAGATTCATGGAGGCCTTGTTTAGCACCGAAGATTTCCTTAGTGAGAGATGTTATCTTTGAAGAAGGGAAGTATTTTTCCAAAAAGGCACTCTTCAAGCTGTCCCAGGATGCTAAAGCATTAGGATTGTGGTGAGGTAGCATCAAGAACCACTCCTTAGCTTTGTTTTCCAATGTGAAATGAAAGACTTTCCGGCACATCTCATCTAGATCAACTCCCATTGGTTTCATGGAGGTGCACACAATGTACATATTCCTCAAGTGCCTGTTAGGATCCTCTGCAGGTAAACCATGAAATTTTGGTAAGTGACTCAACAAAGGACCTTTCAACTCAAAATTAATATTAAATTCTGGACAAGAGAGGAAAGGATCAATAATATCAGTAGAAGAGGTAAGATCTTTGATAGTTCTACGCTCCCCAATAGGTAGAGGTACATCTTCTGGAGGAGGAACAGGTACGTCTTCTGGAGGAGGATCCATGGTAAGATGGTGATCTACAATGAACGAAGAGCCAATATGAGAAGAATTATCACAAGTATGTGCAACAACTTCAGTGTCAATGACTTGTCCAAGCCCTACACTATATGATTCAGCTTTCTTACCTTTCTTAAGTAACCTGATTGTCTTGTCAATATCTTTATCTAAAGGCACAAGTTCAGTTTTCTGAGATCTAGTCATGCACAGTAAGAAGACTCATATAGACACACAAATTACAGCAAAGTAATTGGTCAAATGGTCAATTGAAGAAGGGTTGTATAGAGCAAAAATTAGCAACTTGTAGGAAACCAAGATAACTAATCTTTGACAACCAAAAGAGTTAACCACAACCAACTAAATTCAAGTGTCTAAAGAGTAAGACCAATTCCAGCAATAACAAGGCAAGTGCAATGCAATGTGACAAGAGGCAAATAGGAGTTGCAAGGTAAGAATTCACCTTTTAAGGGAACAAGTTGGTATAGCAATGAAGTAGAGTAGTACCTCAAACCGCAAGTATATAATTAGAGTCACTGGAAGCACAACTCACAGAATGTGATAGCTACCTGAAATCTCAAGTTACAACCAACAAATATCCAAGGATGAAGAATGCAAAGTTGCTCACCACAAAACAATAATGAACCATATAATAGCCACTAAAAACATGATAGCAAAGCAACAAAATGCAAATCACTTTTTGTTTTTTTGTTTTCTAATGGCAAATGGAATGCAAAACAACTATGAATATGAAAAATGACTAAACCACTATCAAACACTCCAACAATGAACAACTACCTAAAACAAACTCAAAAACACACTAGCAACCAAGAAAAATCAAAGAAAACCCAAAAAGACAAACCTAATGAAAAACCTAGAAAAATACCAAAAAAGAAAGAAAATTCAGAAAAGTATAGCAAACCTTCGAATTTGGCTAAATTCCAACAGACCTAATAGCTTTATCTATTAGTCTTGTTTAGAATGCTGAAAAACTTTAACCTGTCAAGTTTGAGAATTTTCTGGGCACAAATATTTCAGTTCCAGCAAGACAGTCTTAATCGAAAATCAGAATTTCACCAAAATTCAAATGAGTGCTACACACTTCCTACTAAGCTAAGACACACTAAGACAACAGAAAAGAACACCTAACTACTTAAAACCTTGGCAATCATCTTCCCCGGCAACGGCACCAATTTTGATGAACCCTTGTCGTGTGAGTTCACAAAATAAAACTAGGTTTAAAAATGTAGCGTAGTAGTTCAACCTAGGTCGTTCTTGTGAGGAGATTAATTTCCAATTTTCTAAGTAGTAAAGCGATAAAAAGCCTTAAAGTTGTCAGAAATCCTTTTGAGAATTTGATTTTAAAACTAATGAAGTAATCAAGCTAAAGCAATATTTTTGTATTTTTCGGTTTTCAAGACAAAGAAGCAAAAGGAATTGAAATTAACACTAACAACAAGGTAAATTTAAGAAACTAGAATAATGATGAAATGGGATTCCCTTGAGTTGGGGTTTTAGTCTTCCTTGCTTGCTAATGATATGAATTCTACAATATGAGTCAAGAGGATGGAACTAAGTTACCACTAGCTCCATACTTGCAATAATCATTTAATTCATTCTACCGAAGCAATTAAATGAATACCACCAAATACTTCAAACTCAAGGAGATGAATAATCAACTTCCAATTCTAGCATGTAATTACCATTACAACAATTCAAAACATTCAGTTTAATCATTTAAATCCACTTAACCAAGTTGGAATAAACAATTCAACCTACTCATAATATGAATCATACAAAGCTTAATTAATCAACTCCTAGCTCAACAACCAAGTTTATTCACTTGGCTTAACAATCTAGATCACAATTACATACTTAACCAAGCTACATAATCATGAACTAAAAAGAGAGCTTAAAGGAATTCCATTGAAGTTTAGAAGCTCAAACCATTACCCAACTCAAGGAAATCACCAACACTTTAGCTACTCATGGAAAAAGAGAAGGATGAAGCTTGATATATGAAGAAGGAATTGGCCATAGAGAATAAATGAGAAGCACCGAACAGCTCCTTCAATCTTCAATCTTCAATCTTCAATCTCCAATCTCCAATCTCCAATCTCCAAGTCCAGCGCCTCCTCTTCTTTCACAGCCGCAAAACCAATTCTCCATTCTTCATTCTCTTACACAGCCGCCAATTTGGACTTTTCTCCTCTTCATTCATTCCATTCCATTCTCATTCCGTGTTGCCCTTTTCACACCGCAGCACACTCTCCTCCTCCCTCAATATCACGTGCTTCCTCATTCGCTCCTCATCTCCACACAGCCGCAGCCCTTCTTCATTCCATCGGTCTTGGTCCACAATGTCGGTTGTGTTCCCTCTCTTCCTTCATCCGATGCTCCCTTTCCTTTAATCCTCTATATCCCTTTTCGGTCCAGCTTTTTTTTTCAAACCTCTTGGGTCAACCATTTCGGCTCTCCAATTCAGTTCAGCCTCTCCTTTTCCTTCACACTCGGTCCACTTTCTTTCTTTCATTCAATCCAGCCATTTAATTCGGTCAGCTCTTCTCCTCTTCATTCCTCACGGTCCAGCTAGCATCCTGATTCATTCTTCAATTTCGGTTCATTTTTTTTCCTTCTCAACCGGTCAACTCCTCTTGCTTCAATTATTTCCTTTTGGTTCAGCAGCTCTCAATTCTTTTCGGTCCAGCCCCAATGCTCTCCCTTTTACTACACAGCCGCCACCCTTACTCAATGGTTCCCACTTCCTTTTCTTCTTCAATTCACTAGGTTAAATAAGTTGTGCCATGTTTGGATAAGGAGATGAAAATGTGTTTTAACATTAGGCATACAATTGCAACCACCAAACAAGGCCCTTACTTATTTAACCTCCTCTTAGAAAAAATGTGAAAATAAATTCTGTACTTGTGATGTTCCACTTTTGTCCTTCATTAAGCTCCAAAATAACATCTTTTACCTTTACCACTCAAGTTGTGCCACATCATCACCTACAAAATTATATTCACAAAGGTAATATCTTTTGTTCACAATTAAAGAATAATGGGAATAACAAATATTAATTAAAAATATAACAATTTAACCACTTTAATTCCCAAATTATTCTTCCATTAAAGTCTCACATTAACATTTGATTATGCCCAAAATATTCAATTAAGTCCCACAAAAGCCTAAGATTAATTAATAAAAAGATATAAATATTGAGCTCTATCACTTTCGCTAAGTAAATTTCAAAAATTCATAACTCTTTATATATAGCTTTAAATGATTCATATGATATATCAAATTAAAGCTTAGGATGTCTACTTCATCTTGTAAAATCTCATAATTTTTGAACATCATTTGATAAACAAAATGCATTGCAGAACAACACTGCCTGACTAGAAGCAATGAAACGGCATGCATTTGCAACTCCAACAAATTCCATTTTTGTATACAAATATCCCATACTCTTTAATTCACCATTTTATTCCGTTTAATACCTCAAAGATAAAAGAAATGTTAGGGAATAGATTTGGGACACCTGCTAAACTAGGGCTTAGCAGTCCTCTTTATTACAGCTTGCTTATATCATAATTCCTAATTGATCGACTAAATAGAGTTAAAATTACCCATTTTGGTACTTAGTGATCAATCCTTGTGGGAATGATACTCTACTGACTTTTGTATTACTTTGTTATGATAGTGTACACTTGCACTATTTAATAGACCATTTACACATGTAACATGTGAAACAGGAAATTTAACGTTTAGATTATATATTCTATTGTAAGAGTCAATTGTGGCAATAGCATCTTTACACACCGAATATCGACTACCTACCATGACAAAAGATTGACCCACCATGAACGATTATCTGGAAACTCAAACATCTTCATTCCACTCCACAACGTGATGTACAGCTCATAATGAAACATCCCGCTCCTTGACAAGACGCTCTGCTCTACAATGGAAATCTCATACACTCAACAGTCAAAATGAAGTAATGGGACTCTAATAGATGAATGCTTACAACAGTCATCAATCTTTATACTCTATAAATAAGAGAGCATTCAAAGTCTATCAAAAAATAGAGACAACAAGCAACTACAACAAAAATGATAGAAACATGAATCCTCTGCTTCAACCAAATCCCCCTGTTTTCTAGCTTCTACATTATTTACCATTGAGAGAGTGATTATTTGAATTGTATTTCAGTAATCATTTTATGCACTGGTGTTAGCAGAAGAGAATGTTACTGCTCGTTAGACTTGCACGGGTAAGCAGAAGAGAAAGGATTTCATAATTGCTCTGCTTGTGAGCCTTGCCGTAAGGGGGAGTATCTTGGTGAGAGATTTGTAAAAGGCTTCACAAGTGTCCAACTAAACTTGTAGGTTTGTAAAGGCTTTTCTTATTCCTAGATTAAACAAGAAGATAATGGATTAGCCTATTGGTGATTCTGTTCTCGGATGAAGCCCCACACTTTAGTCTAACTCAGACCCATCCCTCGGCATCCATGTCATCCTTGTACCATCCTCTCTATGGTATGGTAATAAGTACTACCTTCCGGGTATTCCACTATTTCCTCGAAGCTTGTCTATTCCTTTTGGGGGCTTGTGAACTAGCCGAAGTAATTCACTTTGCTGTTTCTATCACTGTATAATCAGCATATCAGTATACAATCCTGTTGCCAGAACCACTGCATCTACTCTTAGTAGACAATTCTATGGCCGGAATCCTTGCTATGATATGAAAAATGTAACACCCTTGTCTTATTTTCACCTTTTTCAAAGTATTTGCGGAAAACGATACGCAATTCCATGGGCATACAGAAATAGCATAAATATACTGATATTATTGAAACAATATTGCTTGATTGTAATGTAAGATTTCCCAAACAGGGATTGATCACAATAATTACAGACCTTAAAATAAATAAAGGCTTGCCGATAACCAACTGCTCTGGTAGACCTTGATCGGAACCTTCAGTTGCCGGTATTTACGCTTTTGCCCTTTAAGCCACTGCCCGCTAATGAAACTTTATACATTTATAGAAAGGGTAAGATTCAGGGGAATCTCAGTAGCAAACAATACCAATATGCATGAAAGCTAAGTGCTTAATGCATGACTTGCTTGCCTTACATAACCTTATGCTAACACAATGACATATCTGCGTGCTCAATGTTTCATACAACATACTCATGGCTATCACATAAATAGAAACAGAGTTTAAATCATTCATATATGTTTCACATAACAATCAAAGCAATCACATGAATCAATACACGTGCACAAATATCAAATACATGCAGGATATGTAAGTTCACTACCTTAATCACCCTTCCTTGATCCTCTAATTGTTCCACTGTCTGTTCAATCCTATATCCGGCTCGAGCTACTGCCAAGTCCTAAAAATTCCAAATACACAAGAATTGAGTCAAGACCTATTCATGTACTAGTCTAAACTCTTTTAAACTCATTTTGTTGGTTATCATAGCTTAAAGCTATAAAATTACCAAAATACCTCGAGGGAACCGGTCTGAGTCCCTTTGTACTCAATCTAACTGTACTTTTCCAAAAATTATGACCTGATCTTATCCTACATATTTTCGCCTAAGGAATCCATTTTTTACCTCAGAATTACCAAATTCACTGCCAAAAGATGAAAATGCCCTTGGTAACCCCTAACTTAGGGTTTTAGGGGTATATTTGACATTTCACATTCTAATGCTTTTCACACTTCATGATCAACATAAACCCCACACAATTTTCCATTCTAAACACAATGGAATCATCAAAAACACCAAAATCCAGTCCAAACCCTCTATGAACAATGTCTGGATTTAATTCCAAAGAAAAGGGGAAAATGTGATTTCATGTTTTAACCCCTTAAACTCATTCCTTTTCACTCCTAATCATTTGTTTAACTTCTTAAACACTTATTTGATATAATTTGAAGAAATTTGGGCAACATAACCCTTTAGGGTTTCATCATCCCAAATTTACAAAACAACCAACCAATTCCACAAATCAAGTCAAGAACCACAACAACAACACTATAACACCAAAAGGATTGAGGTTCTTGAAATTACATTTGATTTCTCAAGTTTTCTCTCTCTAGAAACCAGAAGGAATAAGGTAAGCAGAATATTAAAATCAAAGAAAAGTGAAAAAAGTTCTTGTGTAGTATTAAAAAAAGAAACATCCTATAGAATCAATATTAACAGAAGGAGTATTAATGGAAGACCTCTCTTTATTTTAACTTACAGCAAAATATTAATGCGTTGTTCGATGGGCACAGCAGGAATAACACAAATATACTGATATTATTGATACAATATGCAGGAATTTCCAAATAGGGTTACGTACAATAAATTACAGACCTTAAAAATAATAAAAGGTCATCAGATAACCAACTGCTCTACTTGAACTATCCAGAACCTTCAGTTGTCGAAAATTACGATTTTTCCCTTTGAGCCGCCGTTTGCTGCTGTAAACTTTATACATTTATGGAAAGGGTGAGATTCGAGAGAATCTCAGTAGTAACAAACTATCAATCATATAAAATGTCATAAATAAATATGCTAAGCACCAAATCATGTAACAAAACCATGACACTGTGTATGCAATATACACCCGACGTGTTAGTATATCACAGCTGGGTCTTAGACCACAACTAGGTAATGTGTATGTTCACTATTCATATCACAAAATATGGTATACAAAAAGCATATAAACACTCACATAGTGTATAAGAGATATGTTACTACCTGGAATGTCCTTTCCTTACCTAACTGTCGTTCTAAAACTGTCTGTCAGGCTCGGGCTATCGGTATATCATAAAATTCCAAATTTATGATTAATGAGTTATTACTCATTCATAATCACTTTACATTCAATGTGTTGGTTATCTTGACTCAAAATCACATTTTGACCATTTTACCTTTAGGAACTCGGTCTAAGCCCCTTTATACCTGATCCCGCTATATTTTCTCAAAAATTATGACCTAGGCTATTCCTACATAATTTCGCCTAAGGAATCCATTTTTTACCACGGTTTTGTCAAATTCTAGCCAAAATTATGAAATTACCCCTAGCAGCACCAAAGTTGGGGATTTAGTAGTAAAATTGTCATTTTACACCCTAAAGCCTTTATACTCCATATTATACATGTTCCCTACACAATTTCTCATTCTAAAAACAATGGAATCATCAATTGATGAAATTTCAACTCTTTCTGGATTAAATTGCCCTTGCCCAAATCTGAAAAATTAAGGGAAAATCATGTTTTCTTGATTTCAAATCATAAACGACCTTCTTTACACCTCTAATCACATATTTAAGGCATCATTGCCCATCTCAGTTTCCCATACCGGGGATTACACAACTATACTATTCTATGGTCCACAAAAAATATATATATATATACATAATTGTCTAAATGATAACCAAACCAAAAAGAAACTAAGACTACCACCGGCAATCCTAATCGTCCTTGTTCACCTACTTTTCCCTTAACTCGCTTGCCTTGGCTAAATATTGTTAATTGGAAAGAGTGAAATTCAAAAGGATCCCAGTAGTAACAGTTCACATATATGATGTATAATGAACATAGAAAGTAAGCATATATCACAAATTGACAACACAATATTCAATGTTTCCTGTCATGCCCCGTAAACCCAGCGACCCACAGGCACGGTCCTCCACCATGGGTTGATCCCCCTATATAGCCATAGGTCACAACTCATAAATCAATATCAGCAGCAGTCACAGTTTATTGTTATGCCCCATAATCCCACCAGCCCGCTGGCACGGTCCTCGATAATGGGTTGATCCCCCCATATGGCCGCAGGTCACAACTCTTTATTAGTATGCCCCCCACAGGTCACAACTCACAAGATTCAATGATAAATACACACAAGTAATGTCTTAATAATGATATAGGATAAAGTGTCACTACCTTGGTCTTTCTGTTCTTGATCAGGCATAAGCCTTTTTATGATCCGGGCAAATATCAAATCCTATAGTCATAATTAAGGACATGTTATCACTTATTCCAATACTCAAATGACTTTAGAACACTTAGATTTGGTTACCATTAAAGTCCCTTAGGTGGCTACTAAAATCCTGAACAAATGCCTAAAAGGTTGGAAGTACTATCTCAAAGACCACCTTACGACAGTCAAAAGTTCTTATTTTTGGATGTTGGTCGCGGCCAAGGATCTTTGGTTGTGGCATAAAATAGGTCAAAAAATTTTAGGCTACGGCCAAGTACTTTTGGCTGTGGCCAAAATCAGGTGAGTGAGTTTTTGGCTGCGGCTAAGAGTCTCCTGGCTACGGCCAAAAGCAAGTCAGAAACTTTTGGGCTGCGGCCAAAGACTTATGGCTGTGGCCAAGAAAGTTTCAGTTTCTAGGCTGAATTTCCAAAATCATAACTAATTCTAGAAAAATTAAAATGAGGTAATCCTAAAGCCTAATAAAAGGAATTTAAGTCCTTTTTACTGGAAAAATATGGATCAAGGCTGTCTATAACCACAAAATCCAGAATTCCACAAATGTTAATACTATTCCAGATTTTATCCTAGATTTGATGCCAAAATTTGGACAATCATAACTCCTAACTCACAAATCGAAATGGCAAGAATTATTTGTCCATTTTGAAGCTTGGCATGTAAACTTTAACACTAGAAAGTTTCAGGATTTTTTTATCACCATATGCTATTTCAAAACGTCCATGCAAAACCACTGCCAGCATAGAGTTACTGCTAACCAAAACTTGCAACTTCTAAACCAAGTTTCCAATGGTTCAAAATTCACATCCAATACTACTCCCACACAATTTTCCACAAGGAATTCAATGAAAACATCAAAATAACCAAATCCTCATTCCATTATCATACTCTATTTTTGGCATATATTTAACAAAATCCCAAAATTGCCAAACTTGACATTTAAGCTTAAAGCAAATTCTATCTATCCAAAACACATACTCAAGACACTATATCCATGACAACAACATGCCATACACACCATGACTCTAATTTTCAAAAATAAAGCCAAAATTCCAGACAATCCAAACTCAACCAAATGATACAAAACCTACATAGAAAGGTTTGTCTTACTCACCTCTATAATTTTTCCAAAGGAGTTCCTTGGTTCTTCAAACTCCAAAATTTCTTGAGATCTCAAACACCACCAAATGGAAAATCTAAAACCATCAAAATGAAGCTCTCAACTCAAGGAATAAGATTGTAGAAGAGATTTTTTTCCATTAAAGGTCATTAAGAGGGTCAAATACTCACCTTTTGGCAAGAGCTTCTTCTTCTTTCCTTGGCCAACAATAGAAGATGAATGGGAGAGAGAAAAATGAGAGAGAAGGAAGCTTGAAGAAGGTGAAATGACGCCACTCCCTTCCCCATACCTCATGTCAGTTGAATGGGAGGGAAAGAGGGAGAGAGAAACTAATTTTTTAATTGCAATTTGACTTTCCATGCCCTCTCTCATCCTCTTAACTTGCCAAGTGTCAGATTTTTATTTGCTCTGATAAAGTATGTAACCAATTTGTTACTCTAACCCCTCCACTAGTCATTTAGTTACACATCTCATTTTCCTCTTAGTTAGTGATTAATTTCTCCATTAATTACTAACTTATGGCCATTCTTTCAATTTCTCTACTAATTATGGCATATTAATTAAAATTGCCGCACAACACATGATAATTCATACTTCAATTCACAAATTATTGTTAATAATTATCATTAGCCCTTAATCAAAATTTGGGGCATTACAATTCTCCCCCTGTTCAACAAATTTCATCCCCGAAATTTGTTACACATCATTAGGCATAAAATCAGGAAATCGTTTCTTTATGTCCGCTTCTGCTTCCCAAGTTGCTTCCCTTGGCAACATTCTCTTCCAGACCACTTTCACAAACGGTAAGCTTCGATGTCTGAGCCGACGCTCTTCTCGAACAATTATTTGTTCTGGCTCTACTGCATAGGTGAAGTTATCTTGTAACTCAACTTCTTCATACTCAATGATTTGCTCAGGGTCTGGTTGGTACTTCTTGAGCTGCGAGACATGGAACACATCATGCAATCTACTCAAATTTGGGGTCAGGGCTATCCGGTATGCTACAGGTCTAATTCGTGCTAGAATCTCAAATGGACCTATGTACCTCAGACTCATCTTCTTCCGCTTGATTGCTCTCCCGATGCCTATAACCGGAGATACTCTCAGGAAAACATGATCCCCCATATCAAACTCTAAAGGTCTTCTCCTCTTATCAGCATAGCTCTTTTGTCGACTCTGTGCTACAAGGAGCCTCTTTCTGATGATTTTGATCTTCTCAGAGGTTTGATCAACAAGATTTGACCTATACAAATTCCTCTCAGAAAACTCTATCCAGCACAGCGGTGACTGACACTTCTTACCATACAATGCTTTATACGGAGCCATTTGAATACTCGCATGATAGTTGTTGTTGTAAGCAAACTCAGCGAATGGAAGATAATAGTCCCATTTTCCTTTGAAGTCTAGGACACACGCTCTCAGCATATCTTCTAGCATTTGGATAGTTCTTTCTGACTTCCCATTTGTCTGACGATGGTAAGCCGTGCTAAACCTCAACTGAGTACCTATAGCTTCATACAGAGCCCTCCAGAATCAAGAAGTAAACTAAGGATCTCTGTTAGAGATGATATTCTTCGATGTACCATGGAGTCTCACAATCTGTTTGATGTAAATCTCAACCAGCCTATTAGGAGAATAGCTAGCATTAATAGTATAAAGTGCACTGACTTCGTGAGTCAATCTACAATCACACATATCGCATCATAATTCTTGATCCTGGGCAAACCCACCACTAGATCCATGGTTATACTCTCCCACTTCTATTCTGGAATTTTTGGACTTTGAAGTAATCCTGGCGGTCTCTGGTGTTCGATCTTCAACTTTTGACAGGTAAGACAACTCGCCACATACTTAGTCACATCACTCTTCAACCCTGGCCACCAATACATAGATTTCAAATTGTGATACATCTTGGTCATATCGGGGTAAAGAGTACACTGACTCTTATAAGCCTCATCTAGAATCCTCTATCTCAAGTCTACCTTGAGTGGAACATAAATTCTCTTCAGGTAGCGAACCAGCCCACTAGGTGACAAATCATAATCCCGAGTCCCTCCTTGCTCAATCAGAGCTCGGATAGATTGGGCTCGCTCATCTTGCATCTGAGCCTCTTCAGTCCTCCGGTCATTCTCCCCTTGGACAACACCATAACTGGCACACAGGATATCATTCAAGAGATTGAAGTCCCAAAAATCCTCTATCAATTTCCTTTCCTAAATCATCATCATTGCCTTAGCACCACCTTTTGACTCAAAGCACCTAGATGATATTTAATATCCAGGTTATAATCTTTCAGCAACTCCATCCACCGACACTATCTCATGTTCAACTCTTTTTTATCATAGAGATATTGAAGACTCTTATGGTCGCAGTACAATTCCACTGTCATACCATACAGGTAATGACGTCAAATCTTCAATGCAAACATTATTACCTCAAGCTCTAGATCATTAGTAGGATAATTCATCTCATGAGGCTTTAGCTGTCGGGAGGCATAGGCCACCACTTGTCCCTATTGCATCAGGACACACCCTAACCCCTACTTACTCGCATTACTGTACGCGATGTAAGCCTTGCTGGGATTAGGTATAATAAAAACTAGTGCCTTAGTCAACCTACCCTTCAGCTCCGTGAAACTCTGCTCACAACATTCATCCCAATAAAAAGGTTGATCCTTCCTGGTGACCTTGGTCAACGGCAATGCAATTCGGGAGAAGTTTTGAATGAATCTCCAATAATAACCAGCAAGACCCAGAAAACTGCGGATTTCAAATACATTTTCTAGCCTCTTCCTGTCAGTACTGCTTCCACCTTACTAAAATCTACCAAGACCCCTTCTTGTAAGATAACATGGCCAAGAAATTTTACTTCCGTGAGCCAGAACTCACATTTGCTCAGCTTGGCATAGAGTTGTTTTTCTCACAAAATTCTCAACACGATTTTTAGATGCTACTCATGTTCTTAATTACTCTTAGAATAAATCAAGAAGTCGTCGACAAACACAACCACAAACTGGTCAAGATACTGTTGGAAGATGCGATTCATATAATCCATGAATACCATCGGTGCATTAGTCAAACCAAAGGGCATCACAAGAAAATCATAGTGCCTATACCTCATTCTAAAAGCAGTCTTTGGAATATCCGATACCTTCACACGCAACTGATGATACCCCAACCTTAAATCAATCTTAGAGAATACACACGAGCCAGACAATTGATCTAACAGGTCATCAATTCTCGGGAGAGGGTACTTGTTCTTAACAGTTACTTTGTTAAGTTCTCTATAATCTATACAAAGCCTTAAGCTTCCATCTTTCTTTTTCACAACAATACCACCCCCAATGGTGACACACTGGGTCGAATGAACCCTTTCTCAAGTAAATCTTCAATTTGTTTCTTCAATTCCGCCATTTCATTAGGGGCCATTCTATATGGGGCTTTAGATATGGACCCAGCTCTAGGTACTATCTCAATTGGAAATTCTATTTCCCTTTCCGAAGGCAATCCACCAAGATCATCCGGAAATACCTCAGGGAACTCTCTCACTATAGGTATACTCTCTAGAGTTTTGTCAGTTGCTCCTTGAACAGAAAAGAACACCATATAACCTTGGCATCCCTTTTTCAAACATTCCTCGGCCTTAGCCATCGAGAGGAAATTCAAATTACTGTTTACATTAACATCCTCCTGTAGAGTAGGATACACTATTTTTCTATTCCTACAATCCAGCATTACATTGTTCGCCGTCAACCAATCAATACCCAGAATAACTTTTAGTTGCTAAAGTGGCAAACAAATCAAATCAATGGTAGACTCAAACCCCTCAACAGTTACAACACAATTCAGACAAGCTTCAGCAGTCACAGTATTAGCACCCATTGGTGTTGACGCAACTAAGTCAAATGGAAATTTATGAACATGTAATCCTAAGTGCTTTACACAATCATATGCTATGAACGAATGACTAGCACCCGAATTAAACAAGGTTTGCAATGAACTACTATTTAGAAGAATATTACCTTGAATCAAATTGGGAGATTTCCTTGCTTCCTCGTGAGTCATAGCAAATACTCTCCTTTGATTCTTGGGCCTTGGCTCTACCAGCCGCCGGTTTCAATGAATGGCAAAATGCCCTGGTTGTTTGCAAGTAAAGCACATTGGTTGCCCAGCATAATTCATACCAGGATACACTTTGTTACAACGGGGACATGGCTTCTGCACGTAGGATCTCTGGTTCTCACGGTCTCCATAATAGTATGGATTCTTACTGCCACCCTTGGATAAAGATCCTTGGCTCTTGCACTTCTGGGAGGCTCTTCCCTTACCAAAATTGCCACGACCACTGCCCTTACTCAAGTTGATGTCTCTCAGATTATTCTTGGTGATACGGCACTCCTCAACCACGTTGTTGAATTTATCAAATTGTCAGGTAGCCAACCTCTTCTTCAACTCCCGCCTCAAACCACAGATTAGCATGTCGGAGCTCTACTCCTCGTCATCCATCTGCCAGAGGTAGGAGGAGTATCTAGATAGATGGATAAACTGAGACAAGTAATCATCAAATGTTTCATTGTCTCCTTGCTTGATAGCCAGAAAATCTGACTCTTTCTTAATTCTCACAAACTTTGGGAAGTATTTGTCGTTGAACTGCTCTTGGAACACTTCCCAAGTCACTGGCACATTCTGAGCCCGCATAGTCATAGCAATGTTTCTCCTCTACCTGTTTTTGTCCCCTTCTAGCTTGTAGATAGCCAGTTTTGCTTTCACTTCAGATGAACACTCAAGTACCTCGAAGATCTTCTCCACCCTCATTAACCAATCCTCCACTGCTTGAGGGTCAAATCTTCTTCAAACACAGGAGGTATGTGTTTGAAGAATTTAGAAACCTAAAAATGAAGGTCTCTATCATTGCGAGCCAACACCCCATATGATCCTTGGTTCTCCTCAGTATGAGGTGGAGACTCATGGAATTGGATTGACCCCTCAGCTGTCTCTTCTTGTTGAGTCTCCTCTTGGGTCTCCTCTTGTGTAGACTTGACCCTTTCCTTATTGTGCTTAGCCCTTTCTTCCCTGAGCTCTTCTCTCAGCTCAGCAATCATGTCTCTCTATTCCCTTACTAAATTGATCAACTCCCGCATTGGGTCAGGTGGATTATCGTTGAGCTCTTCCACCTCTGGGTCAATTCTTCTGACTCTAGGGGAGCCATTATTTAACTTCAGTCTACAAATGATTCACCCAGTTAAAATCATAATAAAAGTATACACATATTCCTTAAACTCTTATACCAACAACAACTGAAATATATACATGTGTATACCACCAAAAATTATCAATTACCAAAACTCACTAGGCAATTAGTTGGGGAAACTATCCTAGTAAAACCTACCCTTACCAGGAAAACTACTCTGATACCATAAATGTAACCCTCGCCGTCATTAAGGCCGTGATTAGTGTTTAAACTCATTTTATAACTGAATAAGAGATCAAGAGTAATTAAAACTTTTATAAAAAACTTGTACAATACGATCTCCATTCGTTTCAAAGTAAAAGCAATTAGCCTGCTCAGTTGTCACATACAATATCATAGTATTAACAAAATTCCTAACATTCACCTAGGATAATATCATTACTCCAAGAGTTTTACAGGGCATCATTGCCTATCTCATTTTCCCAGACTGGGGATTACACAACTATACTATTCTATGGTCTATAAAATATATATATATATACACACAATTGACCAAATGATAACCAAACCAAAAAGAAACTAAGATTACTACTAGCAATCCTAGTTGTCCTTGTTCACCTACTTAACCCTTAACCCGCTTGCCCAGGCTAAAAATTGTTAATTGGAAAGAGTGAGATTCAAAAGAATCCCAATAGTAACAGTTCCTGTATATGATGGATAATGACTATAGCAAGTAAGCATATATCATAAATCGAAAACACAATATTCAATGTTTCCTATTATGCCTCGTAATCCCACGGCCCGCAGGGATGATCCTCCACCATGGGTTGATCTCCCCATATGGTCACAAGTCACAACTCTTAAAACAATTTCAGCAGCAGTCACAATTTATTGTTATTCCCCATAATCCCACAGGCCCGCAGGCACGGTCCTCCACCATAGGTTGATCCCCCCATGTGGCTACGGCCAAAATTAGGTCAAAGAATTTTTGACTGCGGCCAAGAGTCTCCTGGCTTTGGCCAAAAGCAAGTCAGAAACTTTTGAGCTGTGGCCAAGCACTATGGCTGCGGCCAAGAAAGTTTCAGTTTCTGCATTGAACTTCAAAAAATCATAAATAATTCTATAAAAATTGAAATGAGGTGATCCTAAAGCCTAATGAAAGGTATTTAAGTCCTCTTTAATGGATAAATATGGATCAAGGCTTTCTATAACCACAAAAATCCAGAATTCCAAAAATGTTCATACTATCCAAGATTTTATCCAAGATTTGACACTAAACTTTGACAATCATAACTCCTAGCTCACAAATCTAAATGGCAGGAATTATTTATCCATTTTAAAGCTTGGCATGTGACATTTAAGTATGGAAATTTTCAATATTTTTCATCACCATTTTCTAATTCAAAACATCTATGCAAAACCACTGCCAGCCCAGAGTTCTACCTAACCAAAACTTGCAACTTTTAAACCAAGTTTCCAATGGTTCAAAATTCACATCCAACACTACTCCACATAATTTTCCATAAGAAATTCAATGAAAACATCAAAATGACCAAATCCCCATTCCATTATCATGCTCTATTTTTGGCATATATTCAACAAAATCAGAAAATTGCCAAACTTGACATTTAAGCTTCAAGCAAATTCTATCTATCCAAAACACATACTCAAGACACTATATCCATGACAACAACATGCCATACACACCATGACACTAATTTTCAAAAATCAAGCCAAAATTCCAGACAATCCAAACTCAACCAAATGACACAAAACCTACATAGAAAGGTTTGTCTTACTTGAAAGAGGCAAGCTTCACCCAAGAGGGGGTGAATTGGGTGATGTTATAAATGTTTCGCTTGATGTGGTGATATGAAAAATATAGTAGATAGAGTAGAGTTGAGAAGATTTGAACGAAGAGAGTTATACTGGTTCGGCCTAACAACCAGGCCTACGTCCAGTCCTTAGAGATCAAGACCTACTGAGATTTTCACTATACCTCCAAGATTCAATGGGCTCTCAAAACGCCACAAAACAACAATTATCCTTGAAAGGACTACGAGCAGAAATATTCTCTCACTAAGAAATTTCTTTCCCCCTTACGACAAGTCTTACGTGCAGAAAAACAATCTATGACCTTTCTCACCTGCTTATGTATACAAGACTTATGAGCAGCAACGTTCTCTCCTGCTTACATCACTGTAAGTCTTACGAGCAGCAACGTTCTCTTTTGCTTGTATCTTATAAGTCTTATGAGTGGAAGGTTCAAAAAGGAATTCTCTCAACTGCTTCTCTCGTAAGGAAATCTACCCTCTCAAGGTCCCAATACCTTGAGATCAAATAAACATAGAATTTGAATTGTATGAAGACTCTCTCATAGAGCAAATAAATAAACACTAAAGATCAATGTGTATACAAAGAAAATGATGAATAGCAGAGACTCATGTATAAGCTTGTGAATTCTTGTGCTTCGTTGTTGTTGACTATCTCTGAATCTCTGTATATATAGATGTTTAGATTTTTCCCGTTTAGGTAATCATCATTTAAGGAGCAGGGCTTTTGCAACTGTGGAAAGACACGCGTATGTTTGAATATTCTAAATGCAGTAGGTACGAGCATGCTTATAATGATGTTGTCTGCCGTTATTTGACTTTCTCCGTGTCATCTTATTTCAAACGTTCATCTTCCTGTATCATACTTATAATACATTTAAAATGATGTTAAACAATGATAATAAGTAATGATGATATGAATAAATGACAATAAACCATATTCGAATTGAACGTTGTGAGACTTGGTATTTTTGGTGATCTGGCAGAGCATCACTCGAGCATAGATGGCTCACTCGAGTGATCTCCCTTTCTTTCTCTTTGTGCTTCAGTTTTCAGGTTGTGCTTGCATAGGATTTCAGAGAGACAGAATTCTCACTCGCGAGTGATGTGAGGTCTCACTCGAGCACAACTTCTCCTGCTCGAGTGATCTTGCATTTTCCACTGGGAGTGTCTTCTCGGGTCATCACTCGCATATCATTTTAGCAAGAGTGAGATTTTGTACTCGCGGGTGATGTGGTCCCTTACTCGAGCACACACACTCCTGCTCGAGTGAGACGCATATTCTCAAGGAATATGCTCTCAACACCAACACTAGCATCAGAATTTCAGAGGGATAAATTTATCACTCACAGGTGATGTGGGCCCTCACTTGAGCACACAGACTCCTGCTCGAGTGAGAAGAATATTCTCAAGAAATATACCCTTTATACAAGCACTCGCATCAGATTTGGAGAGGGATAGATTTTTCACTCGCAAGTGCTGATGTGTTACTCGAGCATATGAGGATGTGCTCAAGCACACTTGTGCTTCTCTGAACTTCATGACTCTCGGCCAAGCACTCGCAGTACCTTGCTCGAGTACAAAATGCTTATGCTCAAGCATTGATGTCTCTGCTCGAGTGCATCAAGGAAGAATGATATTACTTGCTCTCGGCCAAGCACTCGCAGACCTTCACTAGCATGTGTTCGAGTGAGAATGGCTTCTCTACTCGAGTGCAAACTCCAGTACTCGAGTGAATCAGTGAACATAACAGTGGCATGCCTCTCGGGTGAACACTTTCTGGCTTTCACTCGCACCTGCTCGAGCACAGAAGGGATCTATGCTTGAGTGTAAAGCTCATGCTCGAGCACTCCAGTTCAATTTGTCAACAGATATCAGAAAATATTGCTATATGCATTTGGTAACTTTGTAAACTTCTCTTAAACTTATAAAAACATGATTTGTACACAATTGACTTTTTGTTATCATCAAAACTTGGGATCTAACATTCTCCCCCTTTTTGATGATGACAAAAGCTTTGTGATGAAAGTTTAATAAAGATTGATTAAGATTTAAAATTTTTGAAATACTTCAATGTTTCCAAATGCATATCAAGTTTTAGTTTCAAGTTCAAGTTTTCCTGCAATACTTCCTCTGGACACTTAACAACCAAGATAAGCATAGTATGAAACAAATAACTTAATAATTCATGAATAGCTTGAAACATCATTAATATTAAACTTGATAACACATTTTGTCAAAATGTAAACAAAATATCATCATAAACTCCTACCCCATACAAAAAAAATCTACCCAAACTCCCAATACATCCCACAGAGGCTTAGCTCAGAAATCATCACACATCCTTCTCCCCCGGTTTGTCAGCATCAGAAGGGGGCGGAGGAAAAGCAGTACCAGAAGGAGGAACAAATGATACCATGGTAGTGAGAGGGTCAATAGGTCGAGATGATGGCTGTGGTACAGAGGATGAGGGAGGTAGTGAAGGTGACCGATCAAAAGTGACATCAACATTAGAATCTGGATCGGTGAAGAGTACATGTGTCTGTGGTACACAGGTATGAGTGGTTTCTGGAGGCACCTCTGAAGATGAAGATGGGAAATGTGAGTGTAAGAAGGTCTCCATATTTGTTATCCTCTGAGACATCTCATCCTGAGTCTTGAACATCAAATCAAAATTGATATTGGCCTTATCTACCAATTTGATGACCTGTGACTCCATCTTTTCCATAAGCTTCTCATACTCAGTTACTAATTCCTTCTTCAGGCTAGATACTGCTTGATTAATTGCCTCAGTCAAGTGATTGGAAAGAGAAGCATTGAGGAAGGAAGGAGGAGGAATAGGACCTTGGGCAGATGATTGTACTTCATCACCTCTGGATGGAATGGCTTCCCCCTTAGATGTGGCTTTGGTTCGACTCACAGGAAGATTAATACCCATATGAGTTAATTGAGTCTTACCAAACCTTGATATGAGAACCCTTTCAGTACCTTCCAAATACCATATCTTGTTTTTCATCAGGATGAAGGATACAAGCTGAGGGTATGGTATGGTTGCGGATTTTAATGAAGAAAATCGAAATCTTCTCATCTCGTTGAAGATAATCTCCCCCACATTTCTTTGTTGCCCGACAAGTAAAGATGCCAATATATAATAATCCTTTTGAGCAAAATGGGTAAAGTTTTTGGACTTATTGACTATGCTCCGGGAATATATATAGTAAAGGACTCTGTAGATGTCAGGCATATCAATAGGTTTAAAATTGAGAGGACCTATTGGGTCTTTTGGCCTTTTAAAATCTGGAAGGCTTCATTGGCAGAGAAAGAAGGTGGATCAGGAGGAGGTGCAACATACCCAAGCAAGTCATTTATGATCTTAGCAGATATCATAATAAATTTTCCTCTAACAGTAGTAGACACTGCTTCCTCAATCAATTTACCAGATCTAGACTTAATGTTATGGGACTTCATGTTGCAATAAAAAGTTTTCACAACAGAGGGTGAATATGGCATATGGATGTTCAGCCAGGGAGCATAGTATTGAAGATAAGGGTATAAATCCAAATGGCAAATCTTCTTCAGATAATCTAAATCCACATACACAACTGGACAGAAGTGCCTATGAATAAACTCATCATCAAATACCTTCTGAGACAGTGCCTTAAGTTCCTCAACAATAAATCCCTCAGGAGGACTGGTGATGTGATCATCCACTGGTGCTTGTGAGGCAGAAGGTGCTCCTGAAGCAGAGGCACTTGATTGTCTAACTTGGTGTGAACTTGAAACACCGGCTTGAGAAGCGATCTTTCCAACTATCTTGTCAAGTTTGGACTTCTCCAATGCTTCCCGGAGTTGTTTGTTGAATGAATCACTAGAGGAAGAAGATGATTGTTGGGGTTGCTCTGTTTCCTTTTTCTTCCCTTTTCCTTGAACCTCCTTGGATTGAGACCGGGTAACTATAGGTTCCTTGAACACCACACCCTTTGGTTTCTTTTGAGGAGGTTGATCTTTCTTTGCAAGTTGAGGCTTTGGGTGAGGTTTCTTAGTCGGAGTCCTCTTTTTGGTCTTAGGCTTAGAAGGAGGTGAAGGTGAGGAAGATATTTTGGGAGATGGAGGTGTTGGTTCTGGGGTACCAAACGCACTGGCAGCAGAATGAGTAGGAGAAGGAGAGTGAGATCTTTGAGAGATAGAGGGCATTTTGGTTCTTGCCATTGTAGAATAAGAGAAAGAAAAGCAAGAACTCACAGATTCTTTGAGAGTGAAGATAGGAGCAAACTGAGATTAAGGCACGAATGAGAAATGCAGAGGGTAAGAATCACCTTTTATAGAAGATTGAAGAGTTGTAAAGGTGATTTGAAGCAAATGGACGCGATTGATTGAAGGAAAATGGTTGAAAATGAAGAGTTGCGCCTTTCGAGTGACGAGACACCTCGAGTGAGAGCAGAAAGTGTGACGTTCTAAGCTTATGTGAAACTGATATAAGTGACAGTGCTCAAGCATAAACCCTAGTGCTCGAGTGATATTCATACTGTGCTCGAGTGTGTTCTATCTGTGCTCGAGTGATATTCTGGAAAATTTAAGAAAACATGTAAAAACGTACCTGGATTATGGATTTCTTGCTATATTTTGTATCTTTGTACTCAAATCCTCCAAGATCATTTGAGTAACCATGATTTGGATTGCTTTTTGAAAGAAATTCTTCCTCTCCACTCGAGCAGGCACTCCTCACCTCAAGCATGTTCATATCATGCTTGAGTGAGAGTTCCTCACTCGTGAGTGAGTTAATCTCTCACTGTTGCTTTTGAGATAGACTCTTGGTATTCTTGTTTCCTCTGTTAACCTCTGTTTTACATATCAAGAAGCAGAGTATTTTCAACAGTGCTGTGCTCGAGCAGAACTACTTGTGATCGAGTGAAACAGCTTATCACTCAAGCAGCACTCTCAGTGCTCGAGTGATAGACCTGCAAAATGGTTTTTAACACTCTGATGCCAAAGTCAGTATGGTTATCATCAAAAGGAAATTTAATTAAAATATTTAACAAGAAAACTTACAACTCATTGGGATTAACCATTCCCAATTCTCTTCGAATATATAAGAATTTATCTTTTGCAATTGGCTTTGTGAAAATATCCGCAAGTTGAAGATGAGTTGGTATGAATTCCACTTTGACATCCTTCTTTTGAACATGATCTCGAATGAAGTGATGTCGAATGTCTATGTGTTTGGTCGTTGAATGTTGTACAGGATTCTTGGCCAAGCTTATCACGCTAGTGTTATCACAATAAATTGGAATTTCTTTTAAATAAATTCCCAAATCTTGAAGTTGTTGTTTCAACCATAACACTTGAGAACAGCAACTTGCCACAGCTATATATTCAGCTTCAGTCGAGGATAATGAAACTGTGTTCTGCTTCTTGCTGAACCATGATACTAGAGAGCCTCCCAGAAATTGACATTGACCACTGGTACTCTTTCTGTCAGTTTTATATCCTCCGTGATCTGAATCTGAATATGCCAATAAATACTCATTCCCTCTTTTCGGATACCAAAGACCAAGCTCTGAAGTATCTCCTAGATACTTGAAGATTCTTTTTACTGTCTCTGCATGTGATACCTTAGGAGCGGATTGATACCTTGCACACATTCCCACACTGAACTGAATATCTGGCCTGCTAGCTGTGAGATAGAGTAATGAGCCAATCATTCCTCTATACTTAGTGATGTTGAAGCTAGGCCCCTTTACATCAGCATCCAACAGTGTTGTAGAACTCATTGGAGTATCAGCTCCGTTAGCATTATCTAATCCATATTTCTTTAACAACTCTTTCAAATACTTTGTCTGAGATATAAATATACCATTCTTCTTTTGTTTGATTTGAAGTCCAAGAAAGAAGTTCAATTCTCCCATCATGGACATTTCAAATTCTCCCTGCATAATCTTAGAGAATTCTTGACACATAGATTCGTTAGTAGCACCAAAAATAATATCATCAACATAAATTTGAACAATTAGAATATCATTTTTGTTATGTTTGATGAATAGAGTTGTATCAACTTTACCTCTAACAAAACTTTGATCAAGAAGAAATTTGCTTAGTCTTTCATACCAATCTCTAGGTGCTTGTTTCAAACCATATAGTGCTTTCTTAAGTTTGAAGACATGGTCAGGTTTTGTTTCATCTTCAAAACCAGGAGGTTGTTCTACATATACTTCCTCCATAATATAACCATTTAGAAAAGCACTTTTCACATCCATTTGATAAAGTTTAAAACCTTTAATGCAAGCAAAGGCTAGGAGTACTCGTATTGCTTCCAATCTTGCCACTGGAGCATATGTTTCCTCATAATCAATACCTTCTTCTTGATTATAGCCTTTGGCAACCAATCTTGCTTTGTTTCTCACAATGATTGCTGATTCATCAAGTTTGTTTTTGAAAACCCATTTGGTTCCTATAACCGTATGGTCTTTAAGTCATGGAACCAAATCCCAAACTTGATTTCTTTGAAAATGATTTAGTTCTTCTTGCATAGCAATCACCCAATCATTGTCAGATAAAGCTTCTTCAATATTAGAAGGTTCAATTTCAGAAATAAATGCAGAAAAGGTTACCTCATTGAGGATTTTGTTTCTGGTTTTGACACCTACATGAATATCTCCTATAACTTGATCAATTGGATGATCCTTCATATGTCTCCATGCTTTTGGTTGAGCATGATCATCGACATCTTCTAAATTTTGAAAATCATTTGTTTCAAAATCATCTTGTTTTGAAATAGATTTGTTTTTCTTGATTGAATCCATTTCTTCTTTATCAATAAGTTTTGTCTGAGATTCAATTTCATCAAACACAACATGAATAGATTCTTTAACAGTACATGTTCTTTTATTGAAAACTCTAAAAGCCTTACTTCTATTAGAATATCCTAGAAATATACCTTCATCAGACTTTGCATCAAATTTACCTAAGTTTTCTTTACCTTTATTGTGAATGAAACACTTACACCCGAAGATATGTAGATGAGCAAGATTTGGCTTTCTTCCTTTGTAAAGTTCATATGGCGTCTTTCCAAGTGATTTGCGAATATATGCTCGGTTTGAGATGTAGCAAGCATTACTCATTGCGTCTGCCCAGAACACTTGTGACATTTCTTTTTCATTAAGTAATGTTCTTGCCATTTCTATAAGAACTCTGTTCTTTCTTTCCACTACTCCATTTTGTTGAGGTATTCTAGGAGCAGAGAAGTTATGATCTATTCCTTCGTTGTTGCAGTAGTTTTCAAATGATTATCAAATTCTCCTCCATGGTCCGTCCTAATGGAAACAATAGAAATACCTTTCTCATTTTGAACCTTTTTAGCAAATATAATAAATTAGCAAAAGTTTCATCTTTTGAAGCAATAAATATAGTCCATGCAAATCTTGTAAAATCATCAACAATTACTAACGTATATAAATTTCCTCCAAAATTTTTTACTCTTGCAGGTCCTACCAAATCCATATGAAGTAATTATAAAGGTTTTGAAGTAGAATTCTCATACTTTGTTTTAAAGGAGGATTTAGTTTGTTTTCCTTTCTGACATGCGTCACAAATCATATTATCTTTGAATTTGAGTTTGGGAAGACCAACAACTAAATCTTTTCTATTCAATTTATCAAGTTGATTCATATTGACATGAGCCAGACGCTTATGCCATAACCAACTTTCCTCTGATCGACTAAGAAAACAATTTTCAAGAGAATTTGAATTTAAATCAATAGTATAACAATTACCGTCCCTTTGAGCTCGGATCTTTGCTTTGATAAATTCTTTGTTTAGTGGCAGATCTTTCTTGTTCACTAACAAGCATTCTTTTGAGTCAAAAATCACCCAGTTATCTTTGTCAGAGCTTTGACTTACACTCAGGAGATTGTGGCATAATCCCTCAACATAATACACTCCGCTGATTTGAACACCATTGGATTTTCCCACTTCACCAATTCCAGCAATACGTCCAGATTGATTACCTCCAAATGTTACCTTTCCTCCTTCTCTAGTTTCTAGCATGGTGAACTTATTTTTGTCACCAGTCATGTGTCTCGAACATCCACTATCAATATACCATTTGTTCGCTCGAGATGCTTTGAGACATACCTAGAATAAAATGGTCAAGTTTTAGGTACCCACTCTTTCTTGGGTCCTTTGTGGTTAGTATGTGATGTATTGGTCCCTTTCGGAACCCATTTATATGTTCCAACAACTTGTCCCTTTTTGAAATAACATGATGAAGTATAATGTCCTTTCCTGTTACAATAATTGCATGATGCGAATGGATTTGATGTATGCACAAAATTCCTGAAATATTTAAGATATGCTTTACTATTCCTCTTATATCCTTTATTCTTATCATGAACAGAATTATATCCAATTCCAGATTTACCAAATGAAACTTTCTGAGAATTTAAAATAACCTTAAGAGTTTCACTTCCTTTAGTAAACTTTTTAACAATTTTTGTTAAATCATCTATTTTCTTATCTTTCTCTTTACACATTTCAAATGATGATATGACAGTACTTTCTAATTCTTTTACTTTCTTCTTATAGCTAACCATTTCTTTAGCTACTTTGATGTACTCTGTATGCAATGCATTATATTCAGATAACAATTCATCATAGGAAGGTTTAGAATCACTTACCTCAGAGTCTGATTCTTCTTCCTTGGCCACCAAGCATAGATTTGCTACTTCGTCGTTGTCACTTTCTTCGTCTGACGAACTATCACCCCATATAGATGATATATATGCTTTCTTTTTCAGCTTCTTTTTGTCTTTATTTCTGAAACATTCAGATTTGATGTGTCCAGGCTTCCCACATTCATAGCATACTATATGTTGTTCTTTGTTTTCTTTCTTGCTTGGTCCACCTTGATAGTTCTTGAAATTCTTTTGACCTCTTCTGTAGAACCCCTTGAATTTTCTCATGATTATTCCCATTTCATCATCATTAGGGACATCTTCATTTTCAGAAGATTCTTCTTCTTCTTTGATAGCTTTAAGTGCAACTCCCTTTTTCTTTTTATCATCGAATTCTTCAAGTTCCTTTTTGAATCTCAACTTACCTTCATACTCGGAAAGACTTCCAAAGAGAGCAACTACGGATCTCATAGATTCTCCTTTAGCTTCTTTGATAGCTGTCACCTTCGTTTCCCATTCTTTCATAAGAATATTAAGAATCTTTCTTACCTGGGAATTTTGATCAAACGACTTTCCAAGAGCAGATAATTGATTAACAAGATAAGTATACCTGAGTTCGAATTCTGATATACCTTCTCCAGGTTTCATACGAAATAAATCATATTATGTAATTAGAGTATTGATTCTATTTTCTTTGATCCTAGATGTACCTTAGTGAGCAATTTCAAGAGCATCCCGCATATCTTTGGTAGTTGGTAGAGTACATATACGAAAGTATTCTTTTTGACTAAGAGCACTATGTATCATTAAAATAGCTTTACTATTTAATGTTACTAACCTTTTATCATTCTCGTCAAACTCCTCTGGACTCTTCTTAACGGCTCTATCTTCGATTTTCTTCATTAGAACATAATCACCATCTTGTATTACATTCCATAAGCCGTACTCATTAGCCATCACGAACACTCTGAATTTTGCTTTCCAGAACGAAAAATGTTCTCCAGCAAAACCAGGAGGTCTAGTGATTGAAGCTCCGTCTGGAAGAATGTTTTCACCCATTGTTGCCATTTATCGGATCCTTCTCAAGCTGTTAGGCTCTTCGGAGAAGACTAGGCTCTGATACCAAATGAAAGAGGCAAGCTTCACCCAAGAGGGGGGTGAATTGGGTGATGTTATAAATTTTTCGCTTGATGTGGTGAAATGAAAAATATAGTAGATAGAGTAGAGTTGAGAAGATTTGAACACAGAGAGTTATACTGGTTCGGCCTAACAACCAGGCCTACGTCCAGTCCTCAGAGATCAAGACCTACTGAGATTTTCACTATACCTCTAAGATTCAATGGGCTCTCAGAATGCCACAAAACAATAATTGTCCTTGAAAGGACTACGACCGAAATATTCTCTCACTAAGAAATTTCTCTCCCCCTTACGACAAGTCTTACGTGCAGAAAAACAACCTATGACCTTTCTCACCTGCTTATGTATACAAGACTTATGAGCAGCAACATTCTCTCCTGCTTACATCACTTTAAGTCTTACGAGCAGCAACGTTCTCTTTTGCTTGTATCTTATAAGTCTTATGAGTGGAAGGTTCAACAAGGAATTCTCTCAACTTCTTCTCTCGTAAGGAAATCTACCCTCTCAAGGTCCCAATACCTTGAGATCAAATAAACATAGAAATTGAATTGTATGAAGACTCTCTCACAGAGCAAATAAATAAACACTGAAGATCAATGTGTATACAGAGAAAATGATGAATAGAAGAGACTCGTGTATAAGCTTGTGAATTCTTGTGCTTCATTGTTGTTGACTATCTCTGAATCTCTGTATATATAGATGTTTAGATTTTTCCCGTTTGGGTAATCATCATTTGAGGAGCGGGGCTTTTGCAACTGTGGAAAGACACGCGTATGTTTGAATATTCTGAATGCGATAGGTACAAGCGTGCTTGTAATGATGTTGTCTGCCGTTATTTGACTTTCTCCATGTCAGCTTATTTCAAACGTTCATCTTCCTGTATCATACTTATAATACATTCAAAATGATGTTATACAATGATAATAAGTAATTATGATATGAATAAATAACAATAAACCATATTCGGATTAAACGTTGTGAGACTTGGTATTTTTGGTGATCTGGCAGAGCATCACTCGAGCATGGATGGCTCACTCGAGTGATCTCCCTTTCTTTCTCTTTGTGCTTCAGTTTTCGGGTTGTGCTTGC
The DNA here is from genome assembly GCA_963210345.1 of Inga oerstediana. Lineage (NCBI taxonomy): Eukaryota > Viridiplantae > Streptophyta > Magnoliopsida > Fabales > Fabaceae > Inga > Inga oerstediana. The sequence goes on from OY723408.1 coordinate 31,744,268, forward strand.
ATAGGATTTCAGAGAGACAGAATTCTCACTCGTGAGTGATGTGAGGTCTCACTTGAGCACAACTTCTTCTGCTCGAGTGATCTTGCATTTTCTACTGGGAGTGTCTACTCGGGTCATCACTCGCATATCATTTTAGCAAGAGTGAGATTTTGTACTCGCGGGTGATGTGGTCCCTCACTCTACCACACACACTCCTGCTCGAGTGAGACGCATATTCTCAAGGAATATGCTCTCAACACCAACACTAGCATCAGAATTTCAGAGGGATAAATTTATCACTCGCAGGTGATGTGGGCCCTCACTCGAGCACACAGACTCCTGCTCGAGTGAGAAGAATATTCTCAAGAAATATACCCTTTATACAAGCACTCGCATCAGATTTGGAGAGGGATAGATTTTTCACTCACAAGTACTGATGTGTTACTCGAGCATATGAGGATGTGCTCGAGCACACTTGTGCTTCTCTGAACTTCATGACTCACGGCCAAGCACTCGCAGTTCCTTGCTCGAGTACAGAATGCTCATGCTCGAGCATTGATGTCTCTGCTCGAGTGCATCAAGGAAGAATGATATTACTTGCTCTCGGCCAAGCACTCGCAGACCTTCACTCGCATGTGCTAGAGTGAGAATGGCTTCTCTGCTCAAGTGTAAACTCCAGTGCTCGAGTGAATCAGTGAACATAACAGTGAATCACTCGAGCATAAATCCCTTCTGTGCTCGAGCAGGTGCGAGTGAAAGCTAAAGGAACTCCTTTGGAAATGTTATAGAGGTGAGTAATGTTAGATCCTAAGTTTTGATGATAACAAAAAGTCAAAATGAAGCCTTCAAATCAAGGAACAAGATTGTAGAAGAGATTTTTTTCATTAAAGGTCATTAAGAGGGTCAAATACTTACCTTTTGGCAAGAGCTTCTTCTTCTTTCCTTGGCCAACAATAGAGGATGAATGGGAGAGAGAAAAATGAGAGAGAAGGAAGATTGAAGAAGGTGAAATGATGCCACTCCCTTCCCCATACCTCATGTCAGTTGAATGGGAGGGAAAGATTGAGAGAGAAACTAATTTTTTAATTGCAATTTGACTTTCTATGCCCTCTCTCATCCTCTTAACTTGCCAAGTGTCATATTTTTACTTGTTCTTATAAAGTATGTAACTAATTTGTTACTCTAACCCCTCCACTAGTCATTTAGTTACACATCTCATTTTCCTCTTAGTTAGTAATTAATTTCTCCATTAATCACTAACTTATGGCCATTCTTTCAATTTATCCACTAATTATGGCATATTAATTAAAATTGCAACACAACACATGATCATTCACACTTTAATTCACAAATTATTGTTAATAATTATCATTAGCCCTTAATCAAAATTTGGGGCATTAAAACATGAAGAGGTGTAAATCCAGCGCCATGTGAATTATTTGAACTGGAAGATGAGTGACTGGAAGATGACTATTCAGGTTCAAGAAGAATCAATAGAGGTATCTGTAGAAGATTTTATGGAAATGGAGTTAGAGAAGTAACCTCTACTTCCTCTATACCATTAGGTGACTGATGCTCACAAGAAGAAACAATTACTTCCTCAGTACCTGTAAGTGTTGCTAGATCCCAAGTTTTGATGATAACAAAAGGTAATTGTGTGTTATGGTAAGAAATTATGTTTTTGCAAGTTTAGGACTTGATTACAAACTTACGAAATGCATCACAAAGTTCAAAAGTCATTACTGTTATTTTTAACTGATACACTTGAGTGATGGAGCAAGCACTCGAGCATTAAGCACTTTTGTACTCGAGCACATGCAAGTGCTGGACAGAAAGTGTTTGACAGAGAGCAATGACAGAGACAGGATATCATCAACTCACTCGAGCATAGAACCTCTACTCGAGTGATAGTCTCAAGTACACCCGAGTCCTTGCAAGTGTGGTAGAGCAAGTGTTTACCCAAGAACAAGGTAAACTCAAAATGTAAACTGCACTCGAGTACAAGCGAGTGAAAGACAGGAAGTGTTTGCCCTAGAGTCACTAAGTGTATGGAAGAAAAAGTATGCTCGAGTGAAGGATATCGCACCTGAGTGATACCTCAGCACCTGCGAGTGTGGAATCCAACTCTCTCAATTCTGATGCAAGTTCTGAAGCAAAAGAGTATCTTTTACAAGAATATATTGTTCACTTGAGTGAGAGTAAGTATACTCAAGTGAGGGCCCACATCACCTGCAAGTCTAAAATCACACTCTTGATAAAATGGGATGTGAGTGTCATCCAGAGATGTGGGCTCATAGTGTAAAATATAGGTGCACTCAAGTGAGGGATTTCTACTCGAGTGAGGTCCCACATCACGCGCAAGTGTGAAAATGCACTCTCTCAAAATCATGTGGAAGTACAACATAAAAGCTGAAGTAGAAGAGCAAATATGAAGACTCACTCGAGTGAGGCCTAATACACTCGAGTGATCCTCTGTCAGAAGCCCAAACATCACTAACTCATAGCGATCAATCCGAATATGGTTTATTATTAATTAATCACTCTATTTCCACCTATTATTATTATTTAACATCATTTAACATATATTACAAGTGTGATACAGGTGGTTGATTGTTTGAATTAGAAAAGTACAGAGGAAGTCAAACAACGGCGGACATAATCATTACTTCCAACCAAACACGTACCTACCACATTCAAAGATTTCAAACGTACGCATGTTCTTACACAGTAAAATGCTCCGGTCCACAATGATTATTATTCAACAGGCAAAATCATCTGGCTATAAATGCAGAGCTTCAGAGACCATCAAGGATAACGAAGTGCAAGAATTCAGACAAGCAAATTCATGAGTCTCTGTTATTCACATTTTCTCTGTATTCTTATTATACTTCAGTATTTATAATATTTACTCTATAAGAGAGTCTGTATACACTTCATATTCTATTTAATCTCAAGGTACTGGGACTTTGAGAGGTAGATATCCTTACGAGAGAAGCAACTTAAAGAATTCCTAGTAGGACTTTTTGCTCATAAGACTTACAAGATATAAGCAGTAGAGAACGTTGCTACTTGTAAGACTTATAGTGGTGTAAGCAGGAGAGAACGTTGCTGCTCATAAGACTTGTATACGTAAGAAAGAGAGAAAGGTCATAGGTTTGTTTTTCTGCACGTAAGACTTGTCGTAAGGGGGAGAGAAATTTCTAAGTGTTAGAATATTTCTGCTCATAGTCCATTCAAGGACGATTGTTGTTTACGGCGTTCCGAGAGCCTATTGAATCTTGGAAGTATAGAGAAAATCTCAGTAGGTCTTGATCTCTGAGGACTGGACATAGACCTAGGTTTAGGGCCGAACTAGTATAACTCTCTGTGTGCTAATCTTCACAACTCTACTTTTTTTACAGTTAAATTTATATCACTGTATCAACTAAACAATTTATAACATCACCCAATTCACCCCCTCTTGGGTAAAGCTTGCCTCTTTCATTTGGTATCAGAGCAAAGTCTTCTCCGAAGAGCCCACCAGCTTAAGAAGGATCCAGTAAATGGCAACAATGGGTGAGAACAGCCTTCCAGATGGAGCTTCTATCACTAGACCTCCTGGTTTTACTGGAGAATATTTTTCATTCTGGAAAGCTAAGTTAAGAGTGTTCGTGATGGCTAACGAATATGGTTTATGGAATGTGATATAAGACAGTGACTATGTTCAAATGAAGAAAATCGAAGAAAGAGTCATTAAAAAGAGCCCAGAGGAGTTTGACGAAGATGACAAGAGGTTAGTAAAGTAAATAGTAAAGCTATTTTAATGATACAGAGTGCCCTAAGTCAAAAGGAATATTTCTAAATCTACACTCTACCAACAGCCAAAAATATATGGGATGCTCTTGAGATCGCTCAAGAAGGAACATGTGGAATCAATGAAAATAGAGTCAATACTCTAATTATAGAGTATGATCTATTTCGTATGAAACCTGGAGAAAGAATCTCAGAATTCAAACTCAGATATACTCATCTTGTTAATCAACTATCTGCACTTGAGAAATCATTTGACCAAAATTCCCAAGTAAGAAAGATACTTAACATTCTTATGAAAGAATAGGAAGCAAAGGTAACAGCTATCGAAGAAGCTAAAGGAGAGTCAATGAGATCCGTAGCTGCTTTCTTTGGTAGTCTTTCTGAATATAAAAGAAAGTTGAGGTTCAAGAAGGAACTAGAAGAATTCGATGATAAAAAGAAAAGAGGAGTTGCACTAAAAGCTATCAAGGAAGAAGAGTCTTCCAAAAATGAAGATGTCCCTGATAATGATTATATGGGAATGATCGTGAGAAAATTCAAGAAGTTCTATAGAATAGCCAAAAGAATTTCAAGAATTATCAAGGTGGACCAAGAAAGAAAGAAAACAAGGAGCAACAAATAGTATGCTCGAATGTGGGAAGCTGGACACATCAAATCCGAATGTTTCAAAAATAAAGACAAGAAGAAGCAGAAGAAGAAAGCCTACATCTCATCTATATGGGGTGATAGCTCATCGGATGAAGAAAGTGACAATGATGAAGTTGCAAATCTATGCTTGGTAGCCAAAGAAGAATATGATTCTGAGGTAAGTGATTTTGAACCAACTTATGATAAGTTTGTTAGATCTCATGTTTTGATGATAACAAAAGTATGGTATGAAAAAGAATTGATTAATAAATAAGTTTGAACAAAGTAAAAGCAGGGATAAGCATCACTTGAAGTAAGCATTGGAGTAATGAAGAAAGGCCAAGAGAAAAAGCTGAGAAACTTAATCAGAAGCAGTTTTTCTAAGGCATTACTCGAGTACGTACTCGAGTAATGAGATAAAACTTGAAGTAACCAGAGGCACCTTCCAGTAACCTGCCAACGTTACTCGAGTAAGTACTCGAGTAATAGTGTAAGTTTTTTTCAAGTTGCTCTCGGCCTGCTAATGTTACTCGAGTAACCAGGTAAAAACTTGGAGTTGCTCTCGGTTTGCCAATGTTACTCGAGTAGATACTCGAGTTACTCTATTTCACAAAATGTGGTGCTCTCGGCATTTTATACCACTACCAATATTACTCGAGGAGCTACTCGAGTAACTCAGTATGGTAAGGATAAACTTGAAGGTGGTACCCGAATAACTTGATGGTTACATCAAACTCAAAAAGGCCTTATATGGTTTAAAACAAGCTCCTAGAGCCTGGTATGAAAGGCTTAGTAAGTTTCTTATTGATCAAGGTTTTGTACGGGGAAAAGTTGATACAACACTCTTCATAAAACGAAAACACAACGATATTTTAATTGTTCAAATATATGTTGATGATATTGTTTTTGGTGCTACTAACGAATCTCTGTGTAAGGAATTTTCTGAGCAGGGAGAGTTTGAGATGTCAATAATGGGAGAATTGAATTTCTTTCTTGGTTTGCAAATCAAACAAAGAAAGAATGGAATCTTCATGTCTCAAACAAAGTATTTGAAAGAGCTATTGAAGAAGTATGGAATGGATGAAGCAAATGGCACAGACACACCTATAAGCTCAACTACGTTACTTGATGCTGATGTCAAAGGGAAAGATTACAACATAATGAAGTATAGAGGAATGATTGGATCATTACTCTATCTCACGGCAAGCAGACCAGACATCCAATTTAGTATTGGCATATGTGCAAGATATCAATCGGCACCAAAGGAATCACATGCTGAAACGGTCAAATGAATCTTTAGATACCTTGCTGACACACCTGAATTGGGTCTATGGTATCCCAAAGGAAGAAGTGAATATCTTGTTGCATACTCAGATTCAGATCATAGAGGATACAAGACAGATAGAAAGAGTACCAGCGGACAAGGACAATTTCTTGGAGGATCTCTTGTATTATGGTTTAGCAAGAAACAAAACACTGTGTCTCTTTCATCAACGGAAGCCAAATATGTAGCTATCTCAAGTTGTTGTGCACAAGTGATATGGTTCAAACAACAACTACAAGATCTTGGTATTTATCTCAAAGAAATACCAATCTATTGTGACAATACTAGCACAATAATTTTGGCAAAGAATCCAGTTCAACACTCTAGAACCAAGCATATCGATATCAGACATCACTTCATCAGAGATCATGTTCAAAAGAAAGATGTGAAAGTGATATTCATTCCTACTCATCTTCAATTAGCAGATATCTTCACAAAACCTCTTGCAAAAGATCAATTTCTATACATTAGAAGAGAATTGGGAATGGTAAATCCCAATGAGTTATAAGTTATTTCAGCCTTTCATAATATTAGATGAAGTCACCTGATAATGTTTTGATGATCACTAACTTAAGCATCGGAGTATATAGAAACTTGTTTTGCAGGAGTTTGAAACTCTGTTTTCAGAAACAAAAATAGAGATTATCATAGGACACCATTACTACAGTACCAACTTGAAGTAATGAATAACGGAGAAGCAATACCCGAGGAATAACTTGAAGTAAAGTAACACTTTACTCGAGTATGTACTCGAGTAATGGTCCCCAAAACTGGAAGTAATGGATCAAGTTACTTGAAATTTAAATCTAACGGTTCAGTTACAAAGAAATGAAGAGTCAGAAGTTGAAAAGACAGGTTACCCGAGGCGAGCCTCGAGTAAACTTGAAGCTTACTCGAGTAAGGCCTCGAGTAATGTCGGAGTCCAAATTCTCAAACTGATGAAAAATGACTCAAATCTGCTCAGAATTGTTATAAATGATCGAGGGAACATCCATGGATAATTACAATATTATTCATGCCAGGTACGCAATTTAAATGAATTATTTTAGAGTTTTTCTGTATGAACACCCGAGGAAGGCCTCGAGTAAACTTGAAGGTTACTTGAGTAAGGCCTCGAGTAACGTCGGGTTCTAGGTCTTTATCTGTCGCAAACTCGGTCATTTCCATAAAATCTCCTCTAGTAAATCACTATTTTCTTTCACAAAAATTTTTCACAAGTGATTCCTTGCCTCATTTCCGTCAAAACCCAACAGATTTCATTCCTAGAAACCTCCTATTTTGCTCAGAATCTCTGTGCCCTAAGTCGCATTTGTGTTTCTGTTTTTCTGAAAATCTCAGTTTTCATTCATTCAGAAAGATGAGAACTAAAAACCTTACTCCCATAGACTCCTCTGAATCCCAACAACTCTCTGATCCTCTTCCTTCTCCTCCCACAAATAGAAGGAAACTTACTCCAAGATCCAAAGCCAAAATCCAACCTCAACCGAAACCTAAAGGGGTTGTGATTAAAGAGCCTATTGCTACAAGGGCTCAATCTAAAAAGAGTACTTCCACCTGGAAAGGCAAGAGTGCCAAATCTCCCTTACCTCCTCACTCTGATTCCTCTACCCCCTCTTTCACACCTAAGCCCTCTAAAAAGCCCAAGTATGACAAAAATGTGGCTAAGGCTATGGCTGGAATTTTAGAGCAAATGGAGAAGGGACAATCTTCTAAGAAGTCTAAAGTGCTGGAAGAAGAGATCACCAACCCACCAAAGGGATTCAATGTCAGCAAGTTGGTAGAATCTCCGAAGTATCTGTCTCAGTTCTCCAGGAGGAAGGTGTGTAAAACACACTACGTGGATCTCAGATTACTTCAAGAGGTAGTGAAGCATGATCTTAGACCTTATTTAGATCCTTTCATGCCTTGGCTATCCATTAGATTACCATTCTGTACTAAAGTGATCACACACTTTTACTGTAATCTAGAGATTATAGATGAACCAAACAGAACCTCAGCTGAGGAAGAGATGACCACCACAGTAAGAGGCCAAAAGATTCTCATATCACCCTCTAGGATTAACTTGTGGTTAGGAATAGAGAATCCCCCGGATGACATTTACTCCCAACTTGAACCAAACCAAATCTTTTCTATCCTGAAACCTGGTGAGTTAGTTGGCCCTCTAAATTTCAAACCCAGTGATATGTGTGATCATCACAGAGTCCTATGGTATATCTATTCTAGGTCCTTAGTGAACAAAGCCAACAATTATACCCATTTCTCTAATAGGGACTTTAGGTGGTTTACTTCACTTCTCTTGAAGGAGCAGAAGGATTTAGGGGAGTATATCTTCTCTGAGATGAAGAGATACAGGGTGGATGGAAAGGCTACAACACCAATGCCATATCCTCAAATTGTATCACTGATCCTAAAAGAAATGGTATTTGGATAGCAAGGAGCCCATTAAGAGGTTGACTCCGGTTGGGAGAAACCAGATTGGGAAATTGAACATTGACATCCCTCTCAAAGGCCCTCTGGAATCTGGGTCAAAGAAGAAGAGGAAGACCACTGAGGCAGAGACTAGCAAGATGGATGACACTCAGTCATCGGCTCCAGCTGCTACCACATCATCGCTATCCTTCCTCAATGCCACTCTCCAGCACTTTATGGAAAATATGCTGAGAGGATTCCATGTGGATATCGCCAACACGAATGCTGAACTGATAACCCACATGAATACCAAGATGGGAGAGTTGGTAGAGAAAATGGACAAGAGGCATGAGGAGTTGCTAGCTGAGCAACTTGCCCAGGGTGAGATCTTGAGATTAATTCTGGCACGACTGGACTCTTTAGGTCCCGGACCTTCTGCCGATCCATCTACTTCTGCTCCACCACCACCACCTCCAGTGAACCCTCCTTCTGACACTCCCATCACTGAGGCTGAACCATCCACTCCTCTGGTATCAGTCCACCTGAGTCTCAAGCCAAAGACATTCTATATATAGTGGACAACCCAGATACCAATGAGACCGTTCATATCGTCATTAATGATTCACTTCCCAAACCTCAACCTGAACTCACTCCTAAACCTATTCCCTCTCCTACCCACACTGAGGAAATATCTCCCCCCTCCTCCTCTGAACATCATACTCCAGCAGCAGAGACCACTATGGTTGTCTTCCAACCTTCTTCTATTCCTCCTAGCGATGACATCCAAATTCCCCCAGTTAATCTCCCTGAACCAACTTCTTCCAGCTCCTTTGATTCATCCAGTTCAGATGATGGTTTAGTGCTTCCTGTGAAGCCTATCTCTATGGTCAAGCCTTCTAGTCCTCCACTTGATTGATGATGCCAAAAAGGGGGAGAAGAGCTTGAGGGTGAATTTTGTGGAAGTTTCTGAGTTTCTTTGGGTATTTGGGTGTATATAGGTTATAGGGAGTCTTTTGTTAAAGCTTTTATCGTTTTTAAACTTGTTAAGTTTTATCTTGTTATCTTGTAATATACAACTTTTAAGTTTAATGCAAGTGTGTTTAAATTATGATTTCATTTTAAGGCCATTTAAACTTTGAATTATGATATGATATTGGACTAATGAAGTTGTTGTGTATGCAAGGTGTATGCTATGAATCTAAACTTAATAAGACATATTTAAATTGAAAATTCAATTTGAAAAACCATGTCCAAAATCACCAAGTTTTGTCATCATCAAAAAGGGGGAGAATGTTAGATCTCATGTTTTGATGATAACAAAAGTATGGTATGAAAAAGAATTGATTAATAAATAAGTTTGAACAAAGTAAAAGCAGGGATAAGCATCACTTGAAGTAAGCATTGGAGTAATGAAGAAAGGCCAAGAGAAAAAGCTGAGAAACTTAATCAGAAACAGTTTTTCTAAGGCATTACTCGAGTACGTACTCGAGTAATGAGACAAAACTTGAAGTAACCAGAGGCACCTTCCAGTAACCTGCCAACGTTACTCGAGTAACTCAGTATGGTAAGGATAAACTTGAAGGTGGTACCCGAATAACTTGATGTAATTTTATTTCATTTTCCTCGAGTCATCACTCTAGTATGCAAGTATTTAATGCTTTATTTTAAGTGGATTCCTCGAGTAGGTACTTTAGTATGCAGAGTTATTTTCAAGGAAAACCTCAAGTCATTACCCGAGTAAGTTATGAACAAAAAGTAAGTTTACTCGAGTAGGTACTCGAGTAACAAGGTAATCTAACTTGATGTGCTCTCGGCCTTGAAATCCTGCCAACATTACTGAAGTAAAGCATCGAGTAACCAAAAGTTTATTTGAAGGTTTACTCGAGTTGGTACCCGAGTAACCCATAAAGTTGTGAGTATATTACTCGAGTAGGTACCCGAGTAAACATACATTACCAAAGGTTTGAAAATTGGTTATTCCATGCACTACCCGAGTAATCTTTAATTATCTGTTGACTTGCAGTTGATCAAAGTTTTTCCCGATGATACTCGAGTAAGTACTCGAGTAAACTTCAAGGAATACTCGAGTAAGCAAACCCAGAAATCCAGAAATCATTCAAACGTTCATTGATTTATTTCCTATATGATTAATCTTTCATTGTATTAGTATTCTTAGTCTATTTACAGATGAACAATGAAGAAATCATATCAAGTGATGGAAGTCAAAAGAAATGTTCAAATGCCAACGGTGCCAACGGATATTTTTCAAAAACTGGAAAAGTCAATAGTGGCTGCGCACTCTCCAATGGACGAAAGGAAAATGTTCCAACGGTCTTCACCAACATATCTATATATATGTGAACATCCAAACAGAGAAAAACAACAAGAACATACACAAATGTATCATCAAGTTCATTGCTCTGTTTTGACGTTGTAATTATATTTCTATGCTTCAGTGATTCTTATTCACTCTGTAAGAGAGATATTTCATTCAAACTCAATATTTGTTATTGAGATAACTTAAGGTTGTGGAAACTTGAGTTGGGATTGGATTACAACTTGTAAGGGGGAGCGAGTGTCCAGGTGAAGGAACTTGCTTGTACTGAGGTGCCAAGAACCCACTGAATCTTGGAAGTTATAGTGAAACTCTCATAGAAGCTCTGAGGACTGGACATAGGTCAAAGTAGTTGTGACCGAACCAATATAACTCCTGGTGTACACTTCGGTGATATTTCTTCTTATTACTTACTATTTTAATTTACTGTCAAAGTTTTACATTTCCGATAAAATTTTAGTATCACCCAATTCACCCCCCCTCTTGGGTGAAACACTTGTCCTAACAAAGTTATTATCTGAATATAATGCATTGCATACTGAATTCATCAAGGTAGCTAAAGAAAAGGTTAGTGATAAGAAGAAAGTAAAAGAATTAGAAAATACTGTCATATCATCATGTGTATTATGTGAAGAAAAAGATAAGAAAATAAGTGATTTAGCAAAAACTGTGGAAAGATTTACTAAAGGAAGTGAAACTCTTAAAGTTATTCTAAAATCTCAGAGAGTTTCCTTTGATAAATCTGGAATTCGATATAAGTCTGATCAGGATAAAAACAGAGGAAATAAGAAAAATGGCAGTAGAACTTATCTCAAATATTTTAAGAATTCTGTCCATACATCAAATCCATTTGCATTATGTAGCTATTGTAATAGGAAAGGACATTATACTTCATCATGTTATTTTAGAAAAGGACAAGTCATTGATACGTATAAATGGGTTCTGAAAGGGACACATGTACCAAAAGTAATGCATACTAACCATAAAGGACCCAAGAAAGTGTGGGTACCTAAAACTTGATCATCTTACTCTAGGTATGTCTAAAGCATCACGAGAAAACAAGTGTTACATTGATAGTGGATGCTCAAGACACATGACTGGTAATAGAAATAAATTCACCATGCTAGAAACCAGGGAAGGAGGAAAGGTAACTTTTGGAGGTAACCAATCTGGACGTATTGCTGGAATTGGTGAAGTGGGAAAATTTGATGGTGTTCAAATCAATTATGTATATTACGTTGAAGGATTATACCACAATCTCCTGAGTGTAAGTCAAAGCACTGACAGAGATAACTGGTGATCTTTGATTCAGAAGAATGCTTGATAGTAAACAAAAAGGATATAATGCTTAACAAAGAATCCATCAAGGCAAAGATCCGACCTCAAAGAGAGGGTAACTATTATACTATTGATTTACTTTAAATTCTTCTGAAAATTGTTTTCTTAGACAATCAGAGGAGAGTTGGTTATGGCATAACCGTCTAACTTATGTTAATATGAACGAACTTGACAAACTGATTAGAAAAGATTTAGTTGTTGGTCTTCCTAAACTTAAATTCAAAGATGATGTGATTTCTTAGGCATGCCAAAAAGGAAAACAAACTAAATTTTCATTCAAAACAAAGTATGAGATTTCTACTTCCAAGCGTTTACAATTACTACATATGGATTTATTAGGTCCAGCAAGGGTAAAATGTTTTGGAGGAAACCTATATACTTTTGTAATTGTTGATGATTTTACAAGATTTACATAGACTATATTTATTACTTTAAAAGATGAAATGTTTGTCAAATTTATTATGTTTGCTAAAAAGGTCCAAAATGAGAAAGGTATTTCTATTGTCTCTATCAGGACAGACCATGGAGGAGAATTTGATAATCAACTCTTTGAAGATTTCTGCAACAACGAGGGAATAGATCACAACTTTTCTGCACCTAGAATGCCTAGCAGAATGGAGTAGTAGAAAGGAAGAATAGAGTCCTCAAAGAAATGGCAAGGGCAATACTCAATGAAAAAGAAATGTCACAAGTTTTCTGGGCGGATGCAATGAGTACCGCATGCTATATTTCAAATCGAGCATATATTCGCAAGTCACTTGGAAAGACACCATATGAACTCTACAAAGGGAGAAAGCCAAATCTTGCTCATCTACACATCTTCGGATGCAAGTTCTTCATTCACAACAACGGTAAAGAAAACTTGGGTAAATTTGATTCAAAGTCTGATGAAGGTTTATTTCTAGGATATGCTAATAGAAGTAAAGCATATAGAGTCTTGAATAAAAGAACATGTACTATTGAAGAATCCATTCATGTTTTGTTTGATTAACTTGATTCTCATATAAAGAATTTTGATGAAGAAGAAATGGATTTGATGAAGAAAAACAAAAGTATTTCAAAAAAGAATGATTTTGAAACAAATGAATTTCAAAATATAGAAGATGTCGATGATCATGCTCAACCAAAAGCATAGAGACATATTAAAGATCATCCAATTGATCAAGTAATTGGAGATATTCATGAAAGTATAAAAACTAGAAATAGAATACTCAATGAGGTAACTTTTTCTACTTTTATTTCTGATATCTATTCCATTTGCTTCATCCATTCCATACTTCTTCAATGGCTCTTTCAAATACTTCATTTGAGATATGAAAATTCCATTCTTTCTTTGTTTAATTTGTAAACTGAGAAAGAAATTCAATTATCCCATCATTGACATCTCAAACTCCCCTGTATTATCTCAAAAGATTCCTTACACAAGGTTTCATTAGTAGCACCAAAAACTATATCATCAACATACATTTGTACAATTAAAATATCATCTCGTTTTCATTTTGTAAAGTGTTGTATCAACTTTTCCACTTACAAAACCTTGATCAATGAGAAATTTACTGAGCCTTTTGTACTATGCTCTAGTGGCTTGTTTTAAACCGTATAAAGCTTTTCTCAGTTTGAAAATATGGTCAGGTTTAGTTACATCTTTAAAACCTAGAGGTTGATCTACATACAATTCTTCCATGATGTAGCCATTTAGAAATACACTTTTTACATCCATTTGATAGAGTTTGAATCCTTTGATGCATGCAAATACTAAGAGTACTCGTATAGCTTCCAATCTAGCTACTGGAGCATACATTTCCCCATAATCAATTCCTTCTTCCTGATTATAGCCTTTGGCTACCAATCTTGCCTTGTTTCTAATAATGATTAAGGATTCATCAAGTTTGTTCTTGAATACCCATTTAGTACTATTGATCAGATGATCCTTAGGTCAATGTACCAAATCCCAAACTTGATTTCTTTCAAATTGGTTTAGTTCTTCTTGCATTGCTATTACCTAATCATTGTCTGATAGGGCTTCATCAATATTAAAAGGTTCAATCTCAGAAATAAAGGCAGAAAAACTAACTTCATTGAAAATTTTATTCCTAGTTTTGACTCCTTCATTCACATCTCTTATGACTTGCTCTAAGGGATGACTTTTATTGTATTTCTAGGCTCTAGGTTGTCCTAGTGACTAATCTTCTTTAGTTTGATCAACTTCTAAGATGAAAGATTTAGGATTAGGTTGACCATTCTCTTGATTTAAATCAACTTCCTGCTCATCATCAATGGTTTTGTCAAAGGATTCAAATTCATCAATATAATATGAATTGATTCTTCAACAACACATGTTTGTTTATTGAAAACTCTATATGCTTTGCTCTGGTTAGAATAGCCTAGGAAAATTCCTTCATTTGTTTTAGAATCAAATTTTCCTAAGTTATCTTTACCATTATTAAGAATGAAATACATACAACCGAAGATATGTAAATAAGTAAGGTTTGACTTCCTTCCTTTGTATAGTTCATATGGTGTCTTTCCAAGTTTTGTTCTGATGTAGGCTTTATTTGAAATATAGCATGTTATTCTCATTGCATTGGCCTAGAAAACTTGAGACACAATCTTTTCATTCGGCATTGCTCTAGCCATTTTAGTGAGTACTGTGCTCTTTCATTCCATGACTCCATTTTGTTGAGGTGTCCTTGGAGCGGAGAAATTGTGATCAATGCCATTAGTATTTCAAAGGCTTGATTTTCAAATTCTTCACCGTGATATGTCCTAATACCTGCAATAGATATACCTCTCTTATTTTTCACTTTCTTGGCAAAAACAATAAATTATGCAAAGGTTTCATCCTTCTATGATAGAAAAATAGTCCATGTAAATCTAGAGAAATCATCAACAATTACCAATGAATATAAGTTACCACCAAAACTTTTAACTCTTGCTGGTCCAACTAAATCCATGTGTAATAATTGAAGTGGCATGTTGGTTGTAATCTCAATTTTCAATTTGAAAGATGATTTAGTTTGTTTACCCTTCTAACATATGTCATAAATCAAATTGTTTTTGAAATTTACATTGGGTAATCCAAGTACTAAATCCTTTTTGAGAAGTTTGCTTAGTTGGTGCATGTTGACATGAGCTAGCCTCTTATGCCATAAATAACTTTCATCGGCATTACTTAGAAAATAGTTTTCAGAATCATTTCTACTGATATCAAAAGTATATAATTTACCTTCCCTTTTTGCTTTGAGCTTTTCTTTGAGATTCTTCTTATCTAATTGCAAGTTTTTCTTGTTTACAATTAGACATTTCTCTCAGTCAAATATTACCCAGTTGTCTTTATCTGTACTTTGACTTACACTCAGCAAATGATGGCACAATCTTTCAATGTAATATACGTCTTTGACTTGTATGCCTTTATTGTTTTTTATTTCACCAAATACGATTAAGTCTTAGGTACCCACATCTTTTTTTGTCTTTTTGGGTTAGTAAAGAATATTTTCTGAACATATAAACCTTTTGGTACCCATTTGTAGGTTCCTATCTTTCCTTTCTTTTTATGTATACATGATGAAGTATAATGACCCTTTCTATTACAGTAATGGTAATATGCGAAAGGATTTGATGTATGTACAAAATGCTGAAAATAACTCAAGTATGTCTTACCTCCTACTTTCTTTCTTCCTTTCCTTCTATCTGATTTTGGATCATATCCAACACCAGATCGGTCATTTACAAACTATTGAGCTTTTAAAATTACATTTAGCATCTCACTCCCTTAGTGGATTTTTCAAGAGTTTTCGTGAGATCAGTGTTTTTCTTTTTCAAAGATGAACAATTTTCACAATCCTTTTCTAAACCATCTGAGTTTTTTTTCAAGATTTTTGTTTTTCTTTTTGAAAATAACTAATTCCTTAACTAATTTGATGAATTCAGAATGTAAAGCATTATATTTAGAAAGTAAATCATCATATTAAGATCAAAATCAGTAACCTCTTCTTCTTCTTACTCTTCTTGAGCGACTAAACAGATATTGGCTACTTCCTCATCATCGCTATCTTCGTTAGATGACTGTCTCGCCATATGGTAGGTACAAAAGATTTCTTCTTGTTGTAGAACTTGCCTTTTCTCTTTTCTTTATTCTTCTGAGTCAGTTCTTGACATTGTAACTTGATATGTCTAGGCTTTCCACATTCATAACAAAATGATGTGTTCTTTACTGCTTGTTCCTCCTTTCTGAAAGATTTTGAATCCTTGGCCTTTCTTGTAAAACTTTCTTAATCATTTTATCATTAGGCCCATTTCATCATCATCAAACTCTTCATCTTCATCTTGATTTTTTTTCTATTGCTTTTAGTGCTAGGCCTCTCTTCTTTTTGTCACCAATATCTTCTAGCTCTCGTTTGAACTTTAATTTACTTTCATATTTAGAAAGACTTCCGAATAGAGAAGCAACTGATCGCATTGATTAGCCTTTTGCTTCCTCAATAGTGATGACTTTGGCCTCCCTATCTTTAGAAAGAATATTCAAAATCTTTCGTACTTAGGTATATTGATCATAGACTTTACCGAGTACTGTAAGTTGATTAACAATATGAGTATATTTAAGTTCAAATTTAGCTATTGACTCACCTAATTTCATTTGAAGTAAATCAAATTCAGTAACCAGAGTATTGATCCGGTTTTCTTTTATTCCTGAAGTTCCTTCGTGAGCTATTTCCAGAGCTTCCTATATTTCTTTAGTTGTTAAAAGTGTAAAGATCCTGAAGTACTCATTTTGACTCAAGGCACTTTACAACATTAGAACTACTAGCTCAATAGTAGCATCTCTGGCTAAGCGCACGTACTTGCCCCCAGGTCGTGTGTTCGAGGGGTGTGGAGGCGAAAGAAATCCCAGGGGGCAATACTTTGTGAGTCACATTGCCACACCAATAGGTCTCTGGTAGTTACTAACAGTTCAGGTTTAGGCCTAGCAATGAAAGAGATTAAGGGTGGGATGTGACACAAGTGCTGTTTGATTTTTATTCAATTATCTGTGCTTTCTCAATTCAACGGTATACTTGATAGCAAGGTTCTTATGGATTTTGATCATGTTAAAAATAATTTGAAATTTGATGATGAAGGTATGCAATGTCTTGTACCTTCATCTTTTGTCAGCTATAATTCTGTCCTTTTACTTAATTTTTTTATGTTGATGTCTTGATGATTTTGTTGATTCTATTCATGCTTATATCGGCTATGATATATCTGGTCTTCGTTTCTCAGAACTAAACAAAATGGGTTCAAATCCAACCTATAATATAAATGTGTATGGAGATATCAAACAAATGCTTCAGGAGCTTGGGACTAAGAGAGCAAAGGAAACTACGATGCTTAGGGGAGGTGGGACCAAGGCACAAAAGGAAACGATTGCTGCACTTGCTACCATATTAGCTACAAGGTCATGTCCAAAGGAGGATTCAAAGTCAAATGTTGATGCTAAAGCTCCTCAGGGATTTAGTATAGTAGACGCTACTTTTGCTTTAGTGCATGGAAGAAGCGCAGTTGCTGCTAAAGCCTCACCAAGTAATAAAATTGCTGCCAGGATAGCTATGCACTTAGCTAGTGTGAAGGCTCCATTAAATGGGAAGCTAGTGAGTTTCACATATTTCATCTTTATCTTGCTTGGTTTAGTATAATATGTATTTTGAGCTATATATTTTTGGAATAAAAACTCAACAGATTCTGCTTTTACCATGTGGGTAATGGAGGAGGGTGTTGGTGCATCTAGAGAGAGATGGCATTGGACCAAACAATATACTACCAGCCTTGATCCTTGCTTAAATCCTATGACTATTTGGAAAAATGAAATTGTCTGTTGTTGTCAGGAGGAAGATAAATCAACAATTGTTCTCTTAAATCCCACTACTAAAGAAATCAAAAACTTTGCTATTACCAAAGTTAACATTTATTTAGCAAAAGCTATTCTATCTCTATTCAACCTCACATCTTACGAATTTAAGATGTTTGCTTCCTATATTTTAATCTTTATTCTATACACTAATTTAGTTTAAGCACTTTCGGTAGACATAAAGATTGAAGACCTATCGAGATATTATCTAGAATGATGATTATATATATTAAATGACAAATGTTTCTAGCTATTTTTATCTTACCTATAAGATTATTTTTTCTATTTTCTTTCCAAGATGGATATATAGTCTACTTGCTGGTGTGTGGATCATTTGTAAGTTGTGGCCTTTTATAATATACATGTATCATATGACACTGACTTTATCCCCAACTTACCTTTATTGTCATTTCAATCTTTGTTCAATGTTTGAAACAAATCTGATCAGTACATCATCTTTCATTCTTTGTACCACTCATACTTTTGTAAAGTATTAATTATACTCAAAGTACTTGTGCGTTGAATGTTGTCTCATAAAGCGCAATAGTGACTATTTTAAGAGGTCCCAAACCCTGAATGATAATTTTTACTAATATGTGATGGAAACCTTCACTGATATGTTCGTATTCAATGGATAAAAGAGCTCCACAGAGTATAGATCTAATGGATGAATACAACAATTAAAGAAAAGATAGGCGAAAGAAGAACCCACTAGTGCATTCGAGAGGCACTCCACTCTCCTCACAATCTCGTAATAGCTTCCATGCCTCTCCTCAACAAACTACACCCCATATATACTTAATGTAACCCCCTCCGTAATTATATCCGAAACACGTGATTAAAAATGAAATAGAGACCAATAATAATCAAAATTCATTTACATTCCCATCCTTAAGATAGGATTTTTACAAATACATTTATCAAACACTTTAACCTGGTCTCACATTCATATTTCAAATACAATTACTTCGTGAAGATAAATCACATTTATATAAATATCAGAGTGCACATTAATAACCGGCAAACCCAGACTCATACCTTCACTAAAGATTCATAGGGCAATACGCCCTTTACAATTACTCAACGGGGATTACACAAATTCATCTCCAATACATAACCAAATAACCGAATAGACATCCAAGCACATATACATCAAATATCCAATTATACATCCTAATCTATCATCCGAACATATACAATTATCCCAGCATATAACGATAACCAACTACCAAATCCAAATGCCCATAAGGGATTCTCGCCGCCCCTAGTCGCTTGCTCATTCCTCGAGCCACTTGTCCTGTCTAAAATGTTGGTAGGGGAGGGTGAGATTCTAGAGAATCCCAGTAGGAAACAGATACTAATATGCATGCAAGATAAGTGTTTAATGCAAGACATGCTTGCATCACAATAACTTGTGCTCACATAATGATATATCCGCATGCTCAATGTTTCAAAAACATACTCATGGCCATAGCATAAATAGAAACAGAGCTTCAATCATTCATATATGTTTTACAAAATTAAGCAAAGCAATAACATGCATCAATACAAAAACACAAATATCAATACATGTAGGAGAGGTAAGTTCCCTACACTTTTTCTTTCCACGTATGCTCCAGCATCGGCTACTCACGATCTGAGCAGATATCAAACCATGATCAGGGTGAATACCCAACCCTATAACCAAATCAAGGACATAGGATCATTCTCTTTTCCAAATTCTCATTTTCATAACATTTAAAGTTGGTTACCATTCATGACCTTTAGGTGGCTATAATAAGGTCAATGAAAGCCTAAAGGATTGGGAAGTACTAGGTTGGAAATCACCTTTAAAAATCCCAAAATGCTGAAAATGGGGGTTGGCTGCAGCCAAGAACCCTCTGGCTGCAGTCAAGAATTTCTGGCTGCGGCCAAAACGTGAACAGAAACTTTTGAGCTGCAGCCAGGATTTTCTGCTGCAGCCAAGGAAACTTCAAAAATTTATAATTAATTGTAGAAAAATCGAAATGAGGTGATCCCAAAGCCTATTGAAATCTATTTTAGTCCTCTTTATAGGAAAAATATGAACCATTACTGGAAATCACTACAAAAATACAGAGTTCAAGAAAATTCCACCTTGCTTTAGAATTATTCCCAGATTTAACATCAAACTTTGGACAGTCATAACTCCTAGCCCAAAAATCGAAATGACATGAAATATATGTCCATTTTTAAGCTTGGCAAGTTAACGTTAAGACTGGAAAGTTTCACAATTTTCTGAAATAATTTGGTCATTCAAAACGTCCACACAAGTAAACTGCCCAGAACAGAGTTCCAAGGAACAAATTTTCCAATTTTCTACCAAAGTGTTCCATGGCTCCAAAATTAAAAATCAAGCTTATTCCCACATAAATTTTCACAAGGAACACAATGGAAACCTCAAAATGACAAAAATCACAACCTATCAACATGCCCTATTTTGACCAAAGCACAAAACCAACACAAAAGGTGCCAAACTTCACATTTAAGCTTCAATGCAATTCTATCAATTCAAAACACCAAACAAGGCACCATTTCCATAGCAACAACATACCATACTTCCCATGACCCTAAATCACAAAAATTAGGATAAAATTCTAGAAATTCAAGGCCCAACAGCCTAACCAATGGCCACAAAATTTATATGAAATTGAAGCTTTCACTTACCTCAACAACTTTCCCAAAGGCATTTCATGATTCTCCAACTTGTACATTTTCGTGATTCCTCAAATTACCACCAATGGAGAAACTACAACCATCAAATTGAAGCTCTCACTCCAAGGAACAACTTTATAGAAGGAAGTTTTGGCATTAGAGGTCATTTACTCACCTTAAATGCAAGTTTTCACTTTCTCTTCCTTGGCCAACAATGGCTGCACAAGAGAGAGAAGAGAGAGATGGAGAGAGGTAAATGAAGGAGAAAAATGATGACACTTCCTTCCCCTCCCATAACATGTCCAATGTACAAAGAAGGAAGAGAGGAGAGAGAAACACTAAAATATTCATTTGACTTTTCTCCCTTCACACACACCCACAACCTTGCCACATGTCACCTTTCTATTGGTTCCCACACACTTAGTCACCAATTAGCTTCTCGAACCCATCCATTAGTCATTTAATCACACTTCCCATTTTTCTCTTAGTTAGTAATTAATTTCCCATTAATCACCAACTTAAAGCCAATAATTCCATTCTTTAAATTTTCCATCAATTATGGCATATAAATTAATGTTGTCACCAATATACATTAATTCCACTTTAATCCGATAATTATCCTCAATAATTATCATTAGCCCTTAATTGAAAATTTGGGGCATTACACTTAACGTATTCTCTAACTACCACATTACAATTCCCTATTTTCCCTTACTCACATGTTCTGCACTATCACTCATTTTAGGCCTACATTTATAATAAATGAATGATGGCCTAGGCTCATCATTACCCCTCCCATAAAGATTGACCTTGTCTTCAAGGTCAAGAAACAGAAGCTGAAATTTTGTCAAGTCCATGATCAAGGGCTAGTTGTGGGGGCTCGTCTAGTTTAATATATCTCTCGTCCTCCATTGGCGTGTCCTCTGAAAGAATCAAGACCTGTAGCTGTTTGTTCCTGCAGTGATGTCCAGGTTTGAACTTCTCTTCACACTTGAAAAAAAGTCCTAACAAACTGTAACCACTTTCATAATTATGATTCGAAATACGTATTTTAAAATGAAATAGAGACCAATAATAATCAAACTCATTTACAATCCCTTCCTTACGGAAGGGTTTTCACAAATATTTTAAAAATTTATGCCTTACCCTGGTCTCAAATTCCATAACTCGAATATAATTACCCTGTGTAGTTACATCACATTTACATATCAGAGTGTACAACAAAATCCCAGCAACCCCCGAGTTTCATACATAAACTAAGGGTTTATAAATTCCCATTAGGGGATTACATCATTGTCTCCAAAACAACATTTATAAGATATACGATGATCTCCCAACAAAACATGATAACCAACACCAAAATATAAATCTCCCTAAGGAGCCCTATCCGCCCTTGGTCGTCTCCTTTCCCTTGGAGCCACTTGCCCTGTCTGAAGGTTAGTCAATGGAAAGAATGAGATTCAAAAGAATCCCAGTAGTAACAAATCACTCATACCACATGTAATCACAAAGCATGCAAGAAAATCATCAAGCAGCATCACAGCATAAAGCATAGCACGCCGGCTACCACATATGCACATAATCACATAATCTCATCCCCCGTATTCCACCACCCCAAAGGTACGGTCCTCCCACCGTCAACACTGATGGGCCACGGGTGAAGGTTACACAAATAGCCTTTCGGCTTTCACATAGTCTCATCCCCTGGATTCCACCGTCCCGAAGGTACGATCCTCCCATCGTCAACACCGATGGGCCACAGGTGATAGATACACAAACAATGATCAAACAAACATACCATGTATCACATATAGTATAAGGGAAAAGAGTCACTACCTTGTTCTTTCCTGACGTGCGCCGGCACAGGTTGCTTGCGATTAGGACAAATATCGAACCCTATAAACCAAAGTCAAGGATGACAGGTTATTCTCTATTCCAAATTCTCACCTTCAGAATACTTAAAGTTGGTTATCACTTGGACTCTTTAGGTGGCTACTAGAAGCCTAGACACATGCCTAAAGGGTTGGGGAGTACTATCTCAAAGACCACCTTTTAGTGGCATTGTAAAACATGCTAACCACTAGACTCACAACTTGGTCCTACAATTCCAAAATACAATTTAGACACTTCCATAGTATTTCTGGGGGTTATATGAGCCTATTATGAAAATTTACAAAAATGCCCCCGGGGACCCGGCCCAGCCGTACCCGGTCCGGCTGTACTTTTCCCAAAATTTTGACATAGGCTATTATGACATATTTTCACCCAAGGAATCCATTTCCGAACTCGAAATTATCAAATTCAATGTCAAATTACAACATTAACCTTGACAGCCCCACTTTAAGGGTTCTAGGGGCGTTTTCGTAATTATGCTTTTTCGGCCTTTTCCGAAAAAGTGACCAACTGTAACCCCACCTAATTTTCGCTCCTGAACTCAATGGAACCATCAAATCATTGAAAATCCAACTCTAACCCTCAAATCTAGCCCTGGCCGAAATCTTGGTATACTTTGGAAAGAATCGGTGTTTTTCGGTTTCGGCTCCGTAAACGTGTTCCTTTCGACTCCTAACCACTTTATTAATCATTACATTAGGTTACAACTAACATTAATACCCAATTTGGGCGGCATAACCCCTAGGCCATATCATTTCCAAACTTTAAAACCAATGGCAATCCGGCGAAATTTCACCGATTAAATTGCCCACAGCAGCCAGAATAAGCAATATACGAAAGTTTGGAAGTTACCTCAAGCTCCCACTAGCTTTTCCTCAAGGTGGCTGAAAACTCTAGCCTTAGAACACCCAAATTTGTGCTCCACAAACCTTGAAGAACATAGAAGAATAGCTTAGGAGTGGAGTTATACGTGTTAGGTAAGGATTTACCGAAGAAATCGACTTACCGTACAAGTTCTCTTCTCCTTCTCTCTCTAGAATTTCTCACACCTTCTCTCTCTTGTTGCAGATGAATGTCACGGTTTTGGGCTGATGGAGGAGGTGGATGATTATTTAATATGATATAATATTATTTTCTAATTATTTACTAAATTTCCATCAATTTCGGATTTTTACAAAATTTTGACAGATTTCTGTCCAAACTTTGAAAACTCATAACTAATTCTAGAAAAATCAAAATGGGGTGATCCCAAAGCCAATGGAAAACTATTTAAGTCCTATTTATTTTAAAAATATGGATCCCTGCATTTAATAACCTCAAAAATACAGAATTGCACAAAAGTTCATACTGCTCCAAAACAGATTCCAGTTTCCATCCCAAACTTTGAAAAATCATAACTCTTAGCTCACAAATTGAAATGGCACAAATTATATGTCCGTTTTGAAGCTTGGAATGTGAAATTTAAGATTGGAAAATGTCAGAATTTTTAGACACCATTTGCATATTTAAAACGTCCTTACAAATTGACTGCCCTATACAGAGTTTCAATGGACAAAGTTTCCAACTTTTGCACAATTGTTCCCGATGGTTCCAATTTCACAATAAACACTCTCCCCACACAAATTTCCACAAGGAAGCCATTGGAATCATTAAAACATCCAAATTCCCATCACCCATTCTTCAAAAGTGTTTATTCAACAATGATTACATTCATTTTTGAAGGCATTAGCCCTTAATCGCTTTTTGGGATATTACACGAACGATGACAATCCATCTCAGCATCAGTGTACTTCTTGGGGTCTGATTTGCTGGTATAAGTAACCGGTATGGCTGTGCTCTTTGAATCCTCTATTTTCTTGGTCTCAGTGGAGCTCACTGGAGAAGACGCAGTAGCCGTCGACCCCACTTTCCCAAAAGACAATTGGTCCGCCGTGGTATGATAGGTATAAGTCGGATAGTAATGAGACTCGGTCCCTTTGGAGTCAGCCCAATATTGGTAAGGCCCATCCGACTTGACGTTCATGGCTTGTTAGTACCAAATTGCATTCCTCCTAACATAGTGCCATATCCATATGTTTCGAAAGTGTGTTGAGCCGAAGCAAACGCTGATCAACTTTAATCTCGATTTAGAGCACATTCAAAAATGTAGCAATCAGCAGTTCTTCATCAGAGTTTCCCAGCTTAGCCGAGAGCAATTTGAAATGCTCAATGTAATTTGCAACACCCTATGTTTGGTGTAACGCCATTAACATCTCATAAGCACTCCCGTATTGCAAAGGATGGAATCGCAAGAGCAAATCGCGCTTCAGATCGTCCCAAGAACGAATAAGGGATCGAATCTCTTTCCACTGAAACCAATTAAGAGCATAGCAGCATCAAGTTTGTCACGTTCTGAAACTTTGTTGACTTTGAAATAGTGCTCAGCTCGGAAAATCCAGCCCAATGGATCATCTCCTGAGAATAGTGGCATCTCAAGATTGTGATAAGTAGACACTCCGGACCCTTCAGGTTGTTGTGGTTCTTTCATAAATGATTCTTGAATTATGGTTGTAACCGACATTTTAGACGAAGACGCTCCCAATAGAGGAACGTTGTCCTGCGACGGTTTTCCCTCTCAGAATTTGAAAATAAACTCTGTCAACAGAGATTTTAAAATCACCAAATCACACTTGACTGAGGCCATATTGCCCTCAAGTATTCGATATGTTGTTCGGCGATAACTAACTTGGCATTGTGTCCATCCACTTTTGCCTCCATTCTTGTGTTGACCATGCCCAGAATTGAGTGCTCTAATACCTTTGATGGAAACCTTCACTAATATGTTCGTATTCAATGGATGAAAGAGCTCCGCAGAGTATAGATCTAATGGAGGAAAACAGCAATTAAAGAAAAGATAGGCGAAAGAAGAACCCACTGGTGCATGCGAGAGGCACTCCACTATCCCACTCTTCTCACAATCTCTCAATATTTTCCATGCCTCTCCCTAACAGACTGCACCTCATATATACTTCACGTATTCTCTAACTGCCACATTACAATTCCCTATTTGCCCTTACTCACATGTTCTGCACTATCACTCATTTTGGGCCTACGTTTATAATAAATGAATGATGGCCCAGGCTCATCAATATGCAGATTCATATACATGGGGTTTGATATTGCTATGGAACAACATAGCTGGTCTCATGTTGGATTTATATTCTTTTCCATTGTATCTTTTCTTTCTTATTTATTTTGTTTTATAAACCTGAACGGTAAGGACTCATAATGGCTAAGCATTTTATTTCTCTGCTATTTTTCTTCCATAACTATAACTCATCCAGATATTTCTCTGCTATTTTTCTATAGCTGCTATCGAGAAATAACCTATATCATAATGACACTTGATCTTAATACAGTAAAAGAAGAAAATGAACGAGAAGACACAGTACCTCAACTCTACAATTGTTTTTCGACACAAAATCTACAAAGAATTGTTAGCACTAACTCCTAATCAATTTCCCAAAATATAATTGAGACAAAGGGGAAAGATGATTGGCGGTGAGGGCGACAGAGTGGGCGATCAGAAGAGGGTGATGATGGTAAGCAAATGAGAGATCGATATTATGTGAAAGGGTGGAGCTTCAGGTTAAAATCAAGGGGGTTATTTTTGTCATTAATATATTTTTATCAAGGATAGTTTTGTCTTGTAATTTTGCAGTCCCGAGATTGAAAATGCAATAATAGAAGGGAGGTGGCTTTGCAACAATCCCACTTTCATGATACTCTCAATCACTGGTTATCTGTAATCCCTTATATCAAACAATATATTCTAGCCTAATCTATGGTCCAATCTCAATTCCTGCCCCAGTACTTCATAGCAAACCGGACCTTAGTATTTGTTATAGCTGTGGTACATATGGAGAGTGAAGATTCCAGCACCCGTCAACTTTTGACACCTTTCTTTTTACCCTGTTTTTTTTTTTTTTTTGATAACATTTTCCCTTGCTTTTTTTAAACCGAAACTTTTGTCGCCTTTCACTGATACACGTATGGAATTTTGATAACGACGTTATGTCCACTTCAACAACGGTGGTGGAAGACCCTGTCACACATAATAAAAGAAATGCCCAAAACAAACAAAAATTGAGCATTTGCTATGGTTCCATCGTCATTGCTTACCCATAAGCAAGTGATTCTAAGGAGGATGTGTCTGGGCTCCCCATGGAATCCAACTTTCAATTGGTTGAAGATTCCATCGAATTGAAGGTTCCAGAAGGTTCGAATCAGATTCTGCTCAAGAATCTCGACTTATCCTGTGATCCCTATCAGCGAATTTTGATGAGCAAAACAGTTGTTCTCATATTATAATCTTGGCGCTGTAGGTCTTGTTCGTTGCATTATGCTCTTTTACTGTTTGTTCTTATGTTTCACTTGCTTGCTGGAAGTTTTGTGAAATGAGAATTGATTTTGAGAAACTACTTGATGATTCGTGTGTGTTTGAATTAGATTTTGAGAATAGTTTTTACGATTTACGAGGTAAGTGTGTGAGAGGAGTTTTATCTCAGGTTAGGCAAATCTAAGTTTGAAACTTAGGTTTGGGAATTTGTGCTGAAAATTTCCCCAAGTTAGTAGGTTCTGAATCTGCTTAAAAGTTTAGTTTTCTGCATAAAGCAATTGGAATGAGCTAGTAGGCTTGTAATAACTCCTCTCTCTCTCTCTCTATATATATATATATAGGACTGATGGAGTAACTCTTGGTTGGATTGGAAAAGCAAGAGAGCCAAAATCGGCAATGTTTCCGGTCTCTTGTAAGTCTTGAAACAAGAGGGATATCATATGTAATTTAACCGATCTTAAAGGTGGTTTAGTGTAATTTGCCTAGTGGATGTTTGGTGATAATAAAAAAAATATGCAAACACATCCGCCCTTCATGTTAGAGTTAGTTGGGATTAAATTTAGTCCTAAATATAATATCTCAATCCACTTTGTCTCCTAAATTTATATTTTTTCCCAAAGTATTCATATTGATTGCACCCATTAATGAGTTTCTACTCAAGGGTAGTCATGATAAAAGATGGTATTTTAAGAAAACCAATCTATATTTATTACAAATAACTAATATAAATAACTTTTTTTGTCTACCCAAATTAGTCAACTAGCTACTACATTAAGGACCGGGGGTAGTATATACTTGAGGCTTCTTAGAAGAAAGGAATACGTGCAATTTATTTGTTTCAGCGTGAACTAGTATATCATCAAACATGGTCACACTGAAGAATAAGACATTTTGAAGTGGCTCATTACTCTGGTGACACTAAAGCTTATGGTCACTGTTTAATCAATTAAAATTAAAATTAGATTGTATGACATTGAAATTGCTTAGATGTAGTATAACGTGCAGCTGCTGACAGTTGTGTTGAATAATTGCAGCCAATACATGGATATGGTATGGCTAAAGATGTTGAATCTGGACACCCTGACTATAAAAAAGGTGACTTAGTTTGGGGATATGTTATATGGGAGGAGTACAGCTTGGTGTGTGTATGGATTAGCTTTTTTTAATAGCTTTTACGACTTACGAAGTAACTGTGTGAGAGGAGTTTTATCTCGGGTTGCACAAATCATGGTTTGAAACCATGGTTTGGGATGTTGCCAAACACACACCAAGCTGTACTCCGATGTATTTCAAATGGTACACAAACCATGGTCTCCTCAACTCAAATGCATTTCAAAATTGAGCACACCGATATCCGTCTTTCCTATTATACTGGAATTCTTGGTGTGTGTGTGTGTGTGTGTGTTGAAGCGTTTCAATTTATTTCAATGCGGCTTTGGTGTGTTGTTGTATATGTTCTTAATGTATGTGTCACTTGGAACCCTAACTTATCAAGCTTTCATGTGATAAATGGTTTCTTTGTACCTTGTTTGTTCTAGAAGTTGCCAAATGCTGATGAAACATTTCTTACTAATTTCTGCAATGATTGTTAGTATTATGCATTTTATTGGTTTGGAATGGTGGTTTGGGTGCTTTTTTGTTAGCTGCCTTCTTCATTTTCTTTATATTTATCTGAGAAACTGGTAGTCAAATCATTGAATTTATCCATTACCCAGCTGTATCCTGATATGGTCTCTATTTTCTTTATATATGATTTGCGTTACGCTTTTGTTTCTTTCTTGAGCACACATGTTTCTGAAGATTGAATCTTAGCCAGCTTCCAGGTTTGTGCTTAGTTGCCCAGCTTATCCTGTTTGTTCGTCTTGTTCTTATCAATGCTCTTCTCTTCTTAAATATTGAACATCTCCAAGTTCCACGGAGAAAAAAGAAGACATTTATGACTAGGAATATGTTGTGCATATCACTTGTTGTTCTTTCTTGGCATTCTTTAATAGGACCCTTTAATTTGGTCAAAAAAGAAAAAGGTAGGAACGTCTAATATTAATTAAAAAATAATTGAATTGTAATTTTTTTATTTATGCTTACTATTTTATCTTGAATCCACTAGTTATTTCCCTTCCTCAATAACTATCTTCTTTTGTTTCAAAATAGGTATGCCAGGATTGACTTTATATGTTGGTTTCTATGAAATCGAATCTCCCAAGAAAGAAGATCGCGTTTTTATCTCCACTGCATCTGGTGCAGTTGGTCAACTTGTTGGGCAATTCGCAAAACTCCTAGGTTGTTATGTCGTCGGAAGTGCAGGGAGTAAAGGGAAGTTATGTTTCTAATTGATGCTGTTATACCTTAGAATTTATTGAAACTAACATGGGTCCCAATTTGAATCCTCTATGTTCATAAAAACTAACTATACATATAGTGTACGTAGGGAGGTATATACAGTTTCTTTTTATGTCTTTTTCTCTTTAAATACATGATGACTTCATAACCAAAATGGACTCAATTTGGCATATTCTTCCCCCCTTATTTATCCTAATATTACAAAAGCACTATCTTACATGTTCATTCACTTTAATATTTGAGAGAAGTTAGACTATCAACAGCTTTTGCTTTCAATTTTAGGTTCCTTCTTCAGTGAAAGTTAGTAAAGCATCTAATTAGTACCATATTAATGCATCACAACCCAAAGTAGTTGCTTGCTTCTATTTTTTTTTCTAGGATAAAGCCAGATTATATATTTTGCAGGAGTGTGATTAAAATGAACAAAGTCCATCTGTTTTCTTTTCTTTTGTCTGATCTTCCTATCTCATGAATTTTCACCCTTGTACAATCAGGTCGATCTATATTGAAAAATAAATTAGGATTTGGTGAAGCTTTTAACTACAAGGAAGAACCTGACTTGGATGAACCATTGAAAAGGTCAGTGTCTGATAACTCTATCTTTCACCTAGAAATTTAAATTACTTCACCACTTAATATGCATCTTAGAATCTACTCTCTCCAATACTTTTTGTCCTTTCTTAAGTTACACTTTGGAGATGTCTAAAATTTTAATGCAATTTTTATCTTTTTGTCCTTAATTATTTTTATGTTGATTATAACATATGGTTACTCATTCTCTATCTCTCACCCTCCCTATAAATAAGGTATATTTTGACAAAAGAATACATTTTTACATACTCATTGCCTTTGACGAATTTTGATTAATTTCTTAATTTACAAAACTTGATTATTTGTAATTTATAAAAGGGGTTAAGATGCAATTTTGCCCCAAAAGTAAGTACTTGGGAACTCTGGGTATCTGGAAGTTTTTCAATGAGCAATTATGCCCAGAACTAACCAAAATGTAGTAATTTTACCCCTTGCCTTTAAAAATGTTTATGGTCAACATTAATTTTATAATTGTCAATGCTTGTTTTTTAACTGTCAGGGCGAATTTGCTCCTTTGTTAAAAAAACTTTCAGTTCCCAGCACTTTGGAGTGGTTACTTCCGGGGAGAATTGGCAACCCTTATAAAAAAGTGTCAAAGGGATTAATAGATATGGATTTGCATATTAGGTACTTCCCAGAAGGCATTGACCTTTACTTTGAGAACGTTGGGGGTAAAACACTTGATGCAGTACTTTTGAATACGAGAGTCCATGATCAACCTGAAGGCGTAAAAAATTTAGCACAAGTCATTTTTAGGAGAATCCGTATGCAGTGATTTAATGTACATGATCTTTATCACCTCTGCCCCAAATTATGACAGTTCATTCTACCTCTTATCAAAGAAGGGAAAATAGTTTATGTGGAAGATATAGTTGAAGGCCTTGAGAATGCCCCTGCAGCTTTGGTTGGCCTCTATACCGGTCGCAATGTTGGAAAACAAGTCATCGTCATTGCTCGCAAGTAATATTAGGGATATGGACCCTCCACATTTAGTAAGTTTTGGCATGGTATAAATGTAGATGATGGTAGCTACAACAAATTTTATCCCTACAAGTGAGTTTGGCTATAAATGAGCTTATCTGAAGATTTAGTTGTTGATAGAACATAATGGTGTCGTACAATCCATATATCAATCTCACCTAGTCGAATAAGACCTTTTTTTTGTTGTTGTTATTGTATATGAAAATTAAGTTGCGGGGTGAAGAATTGGAAAATGATTCTTGTATATGTTTCACTCTGTTTCCCAAGTATATGATGCATTACAGTATATTATTATAGTCCAGAGTATGTTCTATGAAATACCAACTAAACAAATAACAACTTAAAATTTCACTCAATGTTAGGATCAGCAGACTTCATTCCCAATTCCATAAGAGTTTCCTTCTCAAGAATTAAATCAAAAACTTCACACGCATTCCACAAATCAACTCGTAGACATTGAACCATACGTGCTTGTTTAGGATCATGTTTTGGGACTTTCAAAAGTGTTTATTCATGTAAATCAAAACAAAACTCATTTCACATATTTACCTTATATACTGTAAATCAATATTGAAAAGCTGTTTTGAAAGCTTTAATCGTTATTCCAAACAAGCAAATACCTTAAACAAATTCCTCTGCTACACAATTACACAAACAACTTGCGTGCATTTTATATTAACTCATAAAACAAACATCATACCCCCACCATTCAACAACCATACAAGTATATAACCTTCAAATATCAAAGTAATTTCAGAAAAATCCCAGTATTCCATTCCAGAATTTATTTTAAAATTTAAATAGAACAGCTTCTAAATTCAAAAATTATCCACCAACTTATTCAAGGTTAAAATAGATTTTTGTTTTATTTCTATAACGAGTTTCTTATCAAGATTTTCCTTAAGCAAATCATAACAAAAATTTCTTCTCTTATCAAGATTTTCCTTAAGCAAATCATAACATAAATTTCTTCTTCTCTATCAATATCTTAGTCTGATAGCTTTCAATCAATTAATTCTAACTCCTTCCTTCCTTCCTTTCTTTTCTCAACCAGCAGCAAACAACATTTTTTTTGGCCAAACAACACTGAGAAGAAAGTATTGGGCATACCATATCTGAACACATGAGGAAGAAATGAGGGATCAAACAGTTGACCCCAAACTTCACTTGGAGCAACAGAGCAAAGAGACAGAGATGAGTCTGATGCTGAAGAACCAAGAAGGAAACACACACACAGAGCAATGCAAACTTCAATGGAATCCCCTTGTTACAACAAAGGGAAGAAGAAAAGCGGACAGCTCACCCCACTCCACCCCGCCTACGAACAGCAACGGAGGGCGAAGGAGAGGACGAGGAATGCAACCATCATTTGCAAGGCAAAGCAAGAAAAACGTTATCAACGGAGATGGAGAGAGCTAGCTAAACATATAGCGAATTCCATCAACAATGCAAAAGATGTAATCAATTTCCATTTGAAGAAGTTTTATAGTGATTTACTAGGTCAAACATATGAGGAGCTGAAGGGTGGTCTTGAATCTTGATATTATAATTTTCAGTTTTACATTTCGTGAATTTAAGAGATGATTAAAAGATACGTTACTTGCATTGAGTAATAATGAACTTACTTATTTGGTATCACATGTGATTTATCTCTTGAATGCTATTTGGAGGAAGCAAAATCTAGCCATGTGTCGTGGGCAAGGGTAAGTCTGATGGCAACAATTGAGGAAGTTAGGCAAGTTGTTCAATTCATAGACCTAGCCCGAAGACCTATTTTCTCACCAATTGTCTTCATGTTGCTTTGTTTTGGGTCCGAAACTGACATATTGATTATAAGCATCAACTAGTTATTTACTGCATCAATAAATGTATCATTCACATCCCTCGTAAGTTCTCTTTAGTGATTAACATTACTTGGCAAGAAATACTGCTTTACTTTTTGAAATTTCAAATGTTATCATCAAGATCATTCCTCAGTTATCATGTCGTCTATTCATATATAGCAGTTTATGTTCTATATATATTTGTAACTTATAAACCTTGTTCATTGCTGGAATATCATTTTGTCTTAAAAAGAAAAGGAGGTGAAGGGTAGCCTTTAGTGGAGCAGTCGTTAGGCAACTTGCTACCAGCAACTTTGCCTCAAAAGTTTTTGACCTTTTTTTAAAAAAAATTTCCATATGCATCCTATATCTCGGTAAGTGCAAGCAAAATGAAATTTTGTAGGGTTAATATAATGTTTTGTCCTCATAGTTTACTCTCATTTTCATTTTGATTCCTATAATTTTAAATCATAGGTTTTACTAAGGGGTAAAATGGTCATGTCCTAGTTTTATTAAAATATATGGACTAATGTTTTAGACAGAAAGAAACTTAAGGGATCTAAACTTATAGTTTGAAATTATAGGGACCTAAACCAAAATAAAGCCAAATATGGTAAAGGAAAAATCGCTAATAAATGCTAAATAAGCAAATTAATTGCTCTTTGCCACCAACACACATGGGGGACTGAACTTGCATTAAAATTGAACTTAAAAAGACAAAAAAGCCCTCAGTTTGATAAGAAAATTTTAGGCGGGAGGAAGGAGAAAGTGCAGTTCTGAATCCCTTCTTCCTCTTCCATTTCCGGCCTACAGAAGTTCAGCGTCGTCTCCCCTCACTCGGCCGTCTCCTTGGCTTGTGTCTGTCGGCAGTGTCATCTCCGGCTACTCCTCCAGCGGCCGCCGTCTCATTGGCTCGTGTTCTTCGGATCTGTCGTCTCCAAGTGCTCCTCCAGCAGTCGACGTCTCCTTGGCTCGTGTCCTTCGACATTGTTGTCTCGGGCTACTCCTCCAGCGGCCGGCGCCGACACCTAGTCCTCAAGCGACCGTCGCTTGCTCCTCCAACCTAAATGCCTCCTTCATTCACCTGATCTTTTTCATACGTACCCAATGGTCATCCACGCTATATGCAAAGGATGAAAATCCATTATGTGCCAATGATCTGTCGTTTTGTGCAATTACTCTTCCTTCATGTGCCAATGATCTGTTTTGTGAATTACTCTTCCATTATGTGCAATTGATCTTCCACGCTGTGCACCTGATCTTCCGTTTTGTGCAATTACTCTTTCATGATGTGCAATTGATCTTCCATTCTGTGCAACGGATCTTTTCCATACGTGCCCAATGGTCATCCACACTATGGAAAAAATCTATTCCACAAAATGGGAGATTAATTGCACATCATGGAAGAGTAATTGCATATAATGGAATATCATTGGCACAATGGATCATCCTTTACACCATGGAAAAGATCCATTGCACAAAATGGGAAATCAATTGCACATAATAGAAGAGTAATTGCACAAAACAGAAGATCAAATGCCCATAATGGAAGATCAATTGACCATCATGAAAGATTAATTGCACAAAATGGAAGATTATTGGCACATGAAGGAAGAGTAATTGCACAAAACAACAGATCATTGGCACATAATGGATCTTTATCCTTTGCACATAGCGTGGATGACCATTGGGCACGTATGGAAAAGATCCGTTGCACAAAACGGAAGATCAATTACAAATCAATGAAGAGTAATTGCATACAATGGAAGATCATTGGCACAATGGATCATCCTTTACACCATGGAAAAGATCCATTGCACAAAACGGGAGATCAATTGCACATCATGGAAGAGTAATTGCACAAAAATGAAGATCAAATGCACATCATGGAAGATCAATTGAACATCATGAAAGATTAATTGTACAAAACGGAAGATCATTGGCACATGAAGGAAGAGTAATTGCACAAAACGACAGATCATTGGCACATAATGGATCTTCATCCTTTGCACATAGCGTGGATGACCATTGGGCATGTATGAAAAAGATCAGGTGAATGAAGGAGGCATTTAGGTTGGAGGAACAAGCGACGGTCGCTTGAGGACTAGGCGCCGGCGCCGGCCGCTGGAGGAGTAGCCCGAGACAACACTGCTGAAGGACACGAGCCAAGGAGACGTCGGCCGCTGGAGGAGCACTTGGAGACGACAGATCCGAAGAACACGAGCCAATGAGACGGCGGCCGCTGGAGGAGTAGCCGGAGATGACACTGCCGACAGACACAAGCCAAGGAGACGGCCGAGTGACGGGAGACGACGCTGAACTTCTTCAGGCCGGAAATGGAAGCGGAAGAAGGGATTCAGAACTGCACTTTCTCCTTCCTCCCGCCTAAAATTTTCTTATCAAACTGAGGGCTTTTTTGTCTTTTTAAGTTCAATTTTAATGCAAGTTCAGTCCCTCATGTGTGTTGGTGGCAAAGAGCAATTAATTTGTTTATTTAGTATTTATTAACGATTTTCCCTATTGTAAACTAAAAGAAAATATCATTACGTTAATAAAATAATTTATATTTAAAAAAAAAAAAAAGTGAAACGGGAAAACGGGCTCACAGGCTAGTCCAAGCTTAAGTCCTTTCTTCACACTTGTCATTGCTGGACCCCAATGCTTAAAATACTCACATACCCCTATTAAATAGGTTCGGCTCTTGAAGAAATGGTACTTGATCGAGTACTCCGATGAGTCCAAATTGTATTTTAGCCTCCAACTGTATTGGCCCAAGCCCTTCATGAGCTCATTCTTAACGTTCTATAAAAAAACCAATATATTAGGGTAACAATAGGATTGGGTCTAGCGGGATAGACTAATCCATCATAATATGGTAAAGTAAGATTTATATCTTCGTTAGGAGAGGTGTCTATAAATAGTATCTAGAACCAATAAAAGAATAAATATGCCTAGCAAAAACAAATTCTTAAGGTACTTTATTCACTCATAAAAAAACAAGATTCATTCATGTGTGTGTAGTAATTGATTTATAAATTTAATTTATAAGAATAATATTTGTATAATTAAATAAAATTGAAAAGCAAATAATAATACTACCTTACAATATAACATGATTTGGCTTCATAATTGATTCTATGCACGTTTGGTATAGTGATGAATAAATGTGATTTTAGATTATCATTTTCTAAAATCACTTATGGTTATATAATTTTTTGCCAACAAAACCACAAATTTGTATTTATGTAATAAACAAATAAAATACAAAAGATTGTATCATATTACATACATCTCATAAAATATAGGAGAGGTTCCACAGAACTAACCTACTTTTAGTAAATATTTTAACATGCGACTTTTTGACAAGATGACAAAAAAGAGGAGAGTAGCATAGTTCATGAACCCGGACCGGACCGGCCAGTCCATCCCAGGAACCTGCCGGTAAACCACTGCACTATCCACTGCAATAACTATCTTAAAGGGAACTCATAAACTCTAATTCCCAAATTACTACCAAACCAAGAGGCTTTAGCAAAAGAACAGTGAAGAAATAGATGGTCTAAAGACTCATTGTCAGAGACACAGAAAGAGCATACCCCAGAAACAATCAATAAGCTTACTGATGGTTATATAATTACCATAAAGAGTAAAGAGTATGAATTTTATAAATTTATTGATATTTCCATAATTATATTTAATAATTTCTAATATTAAATCTAATTTAATAAATGACCTAAATATTTAATAAATACATTTATATTTAAATATAAAGTTGTTTATGGTTTCTCTTTTTTTATTTATTTTTTTTTGGACTGATGTTTATGGTTTCTCTTTAATTGGTGTCAAAATCATTACCTCGCCTTATCTTTTTTAAGTTTTTTAGTTTATATAATATTATTCTGACTATATGTAATTTTTAAAACTCCTATTTACTAAATATCATTTTTTCTTGAATAAAAAATATAACTTTCATTTAATAATAATTATTATTAAAAATAATTTTAAATTTTATGTGAAGTACAAATCTTAAATAAAAGACATCGTATATTAAATAAAAAATAAATTAAATGGGAAAAA
This sequence comes from Inga oerstediana, assembly GCA_963210345.1. Taxonomy (NCBI): domain Eukaryota; kingdom Viridiplantae; phylum Streptophyta; class Magnoliopsida; order Fabales; family Fabaceae; genus Inga; species Inga oerstediana. The sequence continues at coordinate 31,780,712 of OY723408.1, forward strand.
AGTTATATAGGAAAAACTTTAATGTTGAAACTTAGTTGGGATTTTATCAATGCTGAAGCACCAGCTTATTTCTTATGTTCACTATGTCGCACAAAAATAAAATTACGATTGATGATCAGGTCTTAGGAAAATTACCCGATCGACATAAATGGTTTTTATTTTTTTTTGGACTCAAACAAAATAATCTAGGTTTCCATTACTAAATCAAATAGGCACTTTTAGTATGTTACAAGACTACCCATCATCCGTGGGTTGAGTGGCGAGGGGGTTGGACTTTGTGACTGGTTGTCCGCTTTGGCACGGGTTCGATTCCTGGAAGTAGCACAAAATGTCTCCACCACGGCGTGTAAACGCCTGAGGGTAATTGACGGCTCGCCCTGCCCAACATTGATATGACCAAAAAGAAAGGGAGATTTCGCCCTGTTCTTGGATTGTGGGTGACCCAACCCATTTCTTAAAATTTATGTATAAAAAAAAAAAAAAAAGTTTGTCACAAGACTATTTGGATTTTTTTTAAGGAAAAAATCATGATTTTGATCTTAACATGAATCCAAGCATGTGCCTATTTGGCTTAGTAATCATCCCAACCACACTACCCCACTCACAAAGCAATCATTGCCATATATATATTTAGATTCTATGCATAGAAGATTTAGCCACCATGATACGTCAATTTATCCTCCATGAGATTGGAATACAATCCCCTAAAGTGACAAAATATCTTGGACATGACCTAATCCCCATCAATGATGCCTGGGCTCAACGTTACCACCACTCCCCCAACAGTATGTCTTGTCTTGGTGCTTTCTTCAAATGGAAAATTATCACTCTTTTAGTAGGGTTCATGTGAACCTATTTGGAGGTGGCTATAAACTAACTTAAGGCATTAGCCAGCTTCTTTTTTATAAAAATTAAAATAAAGTTGCAGTTATAAAAATTAAAATAAAGTTGCAGTTATATTAATAAATATGTTAAATATAAATTTCTCTTTTCATAAATATCCTCATTTAATAATTGGTCAGTGGCTTTTGATAATTAATCTCGTTAATAAATACTATTTTTAATAAGGATATAAAATAAACTTTTTAAATAAATACTCCAAAAAAGATATTGTTTCTTGTAAATTGAACCAGGAGAACCCTACAAAATTCTCTTGTAAAATATCAGAGGGAATATTTAGTCTATAAGTATATGTCATTGGTGAGGTAAGCAACCATCCCACCAACCTTATGTCTAGTCCATTAGTCTAGCGTCATTAGAGCCTTCATCACAGTTGTAGAAAAATCAGTTTTAAGATCAATTAAAAACAATATTTTAGATCAGTTTTAGATCTGGTCTTGATACAGTCAGTCTTAAAAGTCTGCTATTTTTTAGACCGGTTTTATAATAATTATTTTTCGACCGGTAATCAAAGAAACCAGTCTCAACTTTTTAGACTGGTCATAGAGATAACCGGTCTTAAAAGTTATAATTTTACATTTCCCCAGTAAGTTATTTCCCCTGTTTACATTTCACTCAGCAAGCAGTCATTTCAACGACATCCAAATAAATTCTTCTCTTACACAGTTTAACAAACATCTTATACAAATCACATGAAAATCCAAAACGAAAGTAGACATAGATTCACCCATATCTGTTGATATACATGTAATAGCATAGATGGAAATTAAAAATTAGAACCACCTGAATCAGATGAATTAGCATCAACAATAGGCCTTGAAAAAAAAAAAAAGCATCAACAATAGGCAAGAGACCCTTTAACTCAGACTCAGACAAATTAAACTCGCTCTTTGCATTTGAGATGGCCCTCACGTGCCTTCATCCTATATGAATTTAAATTTGCATGCAAAAAATAGTTATTCTTCTAGTTTCTAAATAATAAAATAGTACAAATTTGTAACAACATTGATTCACAGCATACCAGTTCACATTGCCTCTAAGAGTGTTTATTTCTCCATTGTGACCTAATAAGCGCATAGGTTGAGCTCGGTCCCAGCTAAGACACCTCATTTCCTTCATTTTTCTGTGACGACAACAAAAAAAGTAATTTTATATATACCAACAACAATATATATGATAATTATTTTAACTAACTAACCTTCAAAGTAGTTTTATAAAGGGATATCCTCCCATATCCCTTCATGATGATCGTTTCTTGTACCGTGTTCATTTTCTGCTTCATCTTCGTTTAATTCTGGTAAATCCCTAGAAAAAGAATGAATCTCAAGAAGATCATTCATTGAACGACTTTCCTGATTAATGTCAACGACCTTTTTTCCTTGAAGAGCTACAGACCACATTTTATTTGCTTGATCGGTTATATAGAACACTTGTTTTGCTTGATATGCCATAATAAAAGGTCCATCTCCAAAACTTCTACTAATCAGATCAACCAATGTAAATCCCAACTGATCAATCATCACACCATTGTTGACATCAACCCACTTGCATTTGAAAATGGGAAATTTAATTTTAACATAATCAACCACCCAAATCTCCTCAATAACCCCATAATAAGGTATTGCTGCCAATCTAGGGTTTTTATCTTTCGAATTAAAGAAGTGCATAGATTCAGCCACTAACATAACCCCACTGTTCAGGACGGTGCTCTTATCATCAAGGGACTTCATGTAAAACGTATAACCATTGATCACAAATGAAGTCTACGTTATGACATCAACCTCAGGACCACGTGCTAACCATTTAATTGTATTAGAAACACATTATTCTCCATCAACCTTTTGTTTGAACCAATGTGCAAAAGTTTTGTTATACTCCCTAATTAACCTTTGTTCGGTCATTCAACTATTTTCTTTCCGGACAATTTCTTTATGAGCATTAATGTAATCTTGAACTTCATCAACATTATTCAAGATGTACAAGTGGACTTGTTGCAATTCATCATCATCAACACTTTTTACTGTAGCCCCGTGTCTACCCCTTTCTTCATCATGACGTTCAGGAAGCCCAATATATCTTACATTTGACAGGTAATCTTGACAAAACTCCATGGCTTCTTCAGAAACATATTTTTAAACAATAGATGCTTCGGGCCGATTTGCATTCTTCACATACCCTTTTAGGATTTTCATAGTTCTTTCAATTGGGTACATCCACCGCAAATAGATAGGGCCACACAACTTTATCTCCCTTACTAGATGAACAATTAGATGTATCAGGCTACTCAAAAAAGAAGGAAGAAAAAGCTTCTCAAGCTGGCACAAGATCAGATATCCTTCATTTTCCAATTCATCCAATCTTTCTGTCTCAATGACTTTAAGAAGAAACAAAGTCAAGTCAAATTATGTTGAAGATCATATTTGGCAATGCCACAAATAGCTACTGGGAGTAGTTGTTGCATTAAAACATGACAATCATGAGACTTTAACCCTACTAACTTCAAATCTTTCATCGACACAAGCTTCCTTAAATTTGAAGAATACCCTGAAGGAACTTTCATGCCATGTAAACACTCACAAAAGCTTCTTTTCTCAACCATAGACAAAGTATGAGCAGCTAGAGGACAAAAAGTTCTCTTACTATATGGCTTTAGATGCAAGTCTTCTCATATCCCCATTTCTTGCAAATCTAATCTTGCCTTCACGCCATCCTTAGAACTACATTGTATGTTAAGCAGTATCGCAACAATACTATCACATACATTTTTCTCCACATGCATGAATCAATACAATGTCTGACATCAAGATTGTGCAAATATGGAAGATTGAAGAAGGCAAACCTCTTTTTTCATTTATTTTTTTCATTACTAGTCTTTGTAGTTTTACCAAAGATAACATTGATATTTTTCACCTTTTCATAAACTTGCTCCATAGTCAATGCCTTCGGAGCATCTTCAAACTCTTGTCCACCAAAAAAAGCTTTCTTTAATCTACGATATAGGTGGCGTCATCTAAGAAATCTCATGTGGCCAAGATAAACTATCTTTCTTCCATGTTGAAGTTGATGGTAGCATGTTCCTTCTTGACAAATCAGACATGCAAGGAAGTCATTTATAATACAAACGATCATGGCTTGTATTTTAAAAACCTCCTTCTTGTTCGCGTCAAAAACATCAACACCTTCGTCCCACAACTCTTTCAAGTCTTTGATCAAGGGTTCTAGGTAAACATCTATGTCATTTCTAGGTTGTTTTGGTCCCAAAATCAACATAGACAACATGATGCACTTTTGTTTCATGCATAATAGAGGAGATAAGTTGTAAATTACCAATAGAACAGGCCATAAACTATGTATGCTTCTCAGGCTACCAAAAGGATTCATGCCATCTGTGCTAAGCCCAAGCCTAAGGTTCCTAGGTTCTTTACTGAAGGTAGGAAATAATTGATTGATTTTCTTCCATTGAGAAGAATCAACCGGATGTCGAAGCTTTCCATAGGATATCCTCTCATCCACATGCCATCTCAAATTTTTTGCATCATTTTCATTAGTAAACAAGCGCTTGAACCTTGGTATGACTGGAAGATACCACAACACTTTTGCAGGGGCGTTATTTGATTTGTACCTCGAGGTTTCACATATCGGACACTGTTGTTCCTCTTCATACTTTTTTCTATACAATATAGAATCATTAGGCATGCATGGATCTTTTTATACTTCATCCCTAGTGGACACAGTATTTTTTTAGCATCATAGTATCGAAAAGGCAACACATTATCATCTGGAAGCATGTCCTTAAAAACCTCAAGCATTTCTGAAAAACTCTTGTCGCTTCATCCATGCCGTGCTTTCAAGCTTACCAATTTCAATATTGCTTTCAACAATTGGTATTTTTTACACCCTGGGTACAGCGGTGTCTCAGCATCACTGCACATATTACCATATGCATGTGATTGCTCAAAAGCCTCTTCTCCTATATCACGAATAATATCCTCTATCCGATCATCCGTATCCGTGTCATTATCATCAAAGCCCACTCCCGCTGTTGAGATGAACTTGGCATTTCTAATTCTTCACCATGCCATACCCATACTGTATAACTCTTACAAAATCCTTCACAAATTAAATGTGTATATATATCTACAGCACTTAGTCGCTTCTCATTCAAACATACTTCACAAGGGCAATAAAACTTCCTACTACCATCATCGGCATTTCTTCTAGCAAAGTCTAAACAACCCCTCACCCCATTATCATATTCAATACTCGTTCGTTTAGCTTTTATCCAACTATGATCCATATCTATCTCAACACTTGTAGCACCCTATATCCAATAGTAAAAGGATAGACAAAAAAACAACAACCATAGAGTTTTAGAGGTTTCAAAGAATTTTAACATGTACCATTTGAAAGTAGTAAAAAAAGAGAACTTAGAATCAAACAATCACACTAACACTGACAATAACATGGACAATCAAACTACAATCACACTAAACCAATAACACTGACAATCACACTAAACTAATAACACTGACAATCAAACAATCACACTAAATTAAAACAAAAGTAAACTTAGAATGGTATTACTCCAAGCCAATTATCATAAGTCAAAGAGCACCTTATTTAATTTTGGTCCAAAACAAGAAAAACATATATAGTAATAAAGCCATCGATCACACAGTTTTCCCTTTAACCTTAATTACAATTTTCTACAATTATTTCGTGTCTAACCACTATATAATGTCAAAGTTAATATTGTTGAGAATAGTAAATACAAGCTGAAAGTTGAGGGCTTTAATTAACAGAACACTAACTTGATTGAAAACCGAGTGAGCTTCTACCCAAAGTCACGGTGGCAAAGGGAAGTCATGGCCAAGGAGAATGGTCACTGCCAAGAATAAAGGTGGCGGTGGAAGAGAGTAACGATGATCAAAGAACAGCGATGAGGAACACAGCAACGACAACGGTAATGACGGAGAAGAGTGGAGCAAAAGAGGAACGGGGAGCGATGGAGGAGTTCAAAACAAGCAGCGACAGAGGTCACAGAGAAATGAAGACAAGAGAAGAAAGGGTTCAGAGTAGGGGTGTTCAAATCCCGGGATGGGACCGGGATCACCTATTCCCGGTTCCCGTCCCGGGGGATGGCCGGGACTGGGATGTCATTCCCAGTCCCGGTCCCAAGAAATTCCCTGGACAACTGGGACCAGGATCGGGAATTCCCGGTTTTAAAAATATAATTATATTAGTTAAATTTTTTATAATCTAGTGTTTAAAGTGATTATTTAACACCTAATAAGATCATAAAAATCACACAAATTGAACTAGAATTGAAGAATAACATATTATTATTAATATTATTATCACATTCATCATTTTTGTTATTATCTTTATACATTATATAGTTAGGATTTATATCACGATATATACGATTTAACTCTAACTAAATATGTGATATATATTTTATCAAATGATAACTTAATTTATGGGATAAAAAATACAAAAATAAAATAATAACCTATTTTTTAAGGAAAAATGAAAAATAAAAATAAAAAAACCGGGACCGAGAATTCCCGGGATCATAAGGTGTGATCCCGATCCCGGGTTTTTTAGATCCCGGTCCCATTTTTCCCGGTCCCGGTCCCAGTCCCGGCCGGGACAGGAAATTCTCGGGATAAAATGTCTGGGACCGGGCCGGGACAACTGGGACCGGGATACTTTGAACACCCCTAGTTCAGAGCGCAGGATCTGGGCGCGCGGGAGTGAAAATAAGTCAAAATATCTCACCTTTTAGACCGGTTATCCATTAAAACCGGTCTTAAAAGGGTGAAAAAAATAATTTTAAAAATTTTTCATATTTAAAATCGATTTTCATAAAAATCGGTCATAAATATAACATTTAAGACCGGTTTTCAGAGAAACCGGTCTTAAAAGTTAAAAATTTTTAAATTTTAAAATATTTTTATATTTTAAGACCAGTTTATTTATAACCGATCTAGATAAGTTTATATTTAAAATTTAAAAATTTTGATATTTTAAGACCGGTTTTATTTATAACCGGACTAGATAAATTTTTTAAGAATGGTTATTTTTAGAACCGGTCTTAGTATATATTTACAAAACTGCCACCGGTCAAATTTTAAGACCTTATTTGCTAGAATCGGTATAAATGTGGTGGTCTAAAAAGGGAATTTTGTACTAGTGTCATCTATTTTAAGTTGCAGGTATGTTGTTTCATATGGAAATTTCGTGGTTGGAATACATGTTCATAGCAACACTAGTAGTATGTAAGTTGATTTGAGTTGTGCTTGAGAACATTGTCCTGAAAAACATATTCCACAATCCCTCAGTAAATTGAGATGCAGGTGAGAAGTAAACTCAGCTAAAGATGATCTTAGAGGAGGAAGAAGAGAATGCTTAAAAGCCCAAGAGCGGTGCATTTCAGCTGTAGCTAGCATCTCCTTATATAGGTTGTGGATTCACAAAGACGTTGAGCACTCTTAAACACACTATTGAACTTATAAATTGCACTACACATGTGAGGTAACAATGCAACCCTGTTCAAGAGTCGACATATCCCTAGTAGCTCCCCATCATTATATTTTAAGTAAAGGTGCAATTTTAGCAAAAATGTTTTGTGCCAAAGGCAACTAGCACCATACAATTTTTAGAGGGACTAAAACACACACAAACATTGAAAAGTAGGGCAATTTTATGACACCTGTTAAGTCTAAGATAAGGTCCATTAGTTTAAGCAGAGTGGGTCCCATCAGTTACACAGTTGTCATCTATTTGTCTCGTTTAACCTTTTGAAAGCAACACATCTAATCCCTTTAGTCCTTTGATCATGGAGATCTTTCACAGCTGTCATCTATTCCTCCTCCTTAAGCCATCCGTCGAAGATGCATCTTCCTCCCTGAGCCCTCAATTAAAGATGCCCAAAGACCTCTACTCCCTTTAATTCTTTCAGACGTGATGGGTAGGAGTGAGTTAACTCCATCGGGTTCCTTCGTTGAAGAATCGATCGAAAAGAAGGAGGAAGCAATGGAACTCATAAATATCTGTCGGGAAGGAGGAGGAGGATTCAAAATCGTCGAAAGTGGTAGGTGGGAGTTGTGAATATCCATCAAACTCATAACTCTGAACCTTCTTATGCTTCTATAAATATCTATCAAACTCAGAACTAAAGGAGTCATTAGTGTCATCGAAACGCAAAAGCTCAGTCACAAAGATGGTGTCATCATCATCTTCTACGGTTGGAAGATGCAGAAAGAGTGTGTCTTTGCTAAGGCAACCCAGTCGCGAGGATGAATATGAAGGTCTAAAGGGGTATTACCATCATAGGTCATTGGCGCCCCGATGGACGGCATGGATGAAAAGCAATCCAGGGAGGAGGTTTTATAGATGTCCAAACCACTAAAAGGTAAGGAGTGGATTTCAGAAAGTTGATTGGGTGTGGATCTTAAATTGTAAATTATAATGTTACCACATGAACAATGATAGGATAGGGGTGTGGCTACTTTGGATGGCATGATAGTAAGTTTGGTGAAAGGGCAGATACTGTGATTAAGAAGCTACTTGATGACATAGATAGACTTTATGATGAGAATAACATGTCTCGAAGAGGAAAGAAGGCCATAGATTCTTTGAAGAGCTCGACGCAATACGAGGTGAAGTGAAGATTCTTAAACACAAAGATGAGATTAATGATACAAAATTTAGAATGGCGAAGTTGAAGTTCAAGGTAGCCTTGGCTTTATTGTTAATTACATGGGTGTGGTTGTTTATTATGTAGTGTGATTGTGAAAATGAAAAACAATCAAAGGTGAAGAACAAGCAAATGCATGTATGTGCTGAGGCATTGTTATATATATGTGTTGTATAATGTTGTTATGTTAGATGCTTCAAATTGAACCAAGTTATATATATTCACAATGAAAAGCCATCATAAAATTCCCAGCAAAATTTTTTTTTATTTGCCAACAATTCCCAGATGATATATACAAAATATTATATATATATATATATATATATCTTAGTGATACTATACCTATAATGATACAATGAAGACATGAATAGTTGAAGAAAAAATTGTGAATTTAATTGCTATGATTTAGTTGTCACAAATGTTCCCAAAAGATGAACATGACATTTCCAAAAGATAAACCTATGGACATTTCCAAAATATGGTTGCAAGCAACATATGGTTACAACCTAATTTCCAAACTATGGTTGTAAGCAATATATGGTTGCACCTAATTTACAAAATATTTTCAAAATAATTGGCAATCAACATGCCATGTATAAAATACTATGATATAAGTTCACAAAGTATATCTGAATCACCACCTAGTTACTCAACCCCTTATTTATGAGAGTTGGTGTGTGGGTCTTCTCTTTTTAATAATACTCTATGTCTGTGATTGAAGTTGGGAGGTAGTAATACATGATTGCCCCTTTCACTTGAATCCTAGTGCTTTAAATGGTAGTGTTAGTGGATACATATTCTGTCCAATCCTCCTTGAACCCTCTGATGCACTTGAACTTGCAACTCTTAATAGTCTGATTCACTTCTCATTTGGTATTGGAAATGTCCTTTAAGTGTCAGCAATGGGAATGATATTGTACTGTGCATTCCCCTCACTAATTAGAACTATAGAAAGCAGTCTAAGCTATAAAGAGAACGGTAAAAAGTAAGCTGCAAACAAGTGTCATGAATAATATTCAAAGGAAAAAGAATGCATACTGACATTGTATATGGCTTTGCCAGTTTCTTCATCAACTCTTATACCCATTCCACCTTGAACTCTATTTTTGTAAACACTTTGTTTTGGTGGCTGTTTGGACAGTTTTGAGGGAATGAGTAGTAGATAGGTGACTTGTGATTATTGTGATGGTTGAGTTTCTTGTGGTTGCTATGAAAGTTGTCTCACTTCTTGTCGCTGGGAAGCTTGACTTGCTTCTTACTGTTGTGAAGGTTGGGTGGGTTGTATTCTTTTCCTTTTTTTAGCTTGAGAGTTGCTGGAAGAAGGTGCCTAATTCAATCACAACAATTTTCACAGTAAGCATTAAGCATTGTCAAACCAGTTGAAATAGAAATAGGAATTTAATTTATAACAACTTGAACAAAGGACCTGTTTACATGTTGATTTGTTGTGGCCTTCCTGTCTGCAAATGGTACATCTGTTTATAGAGCCTCTTTTGCTCAACTTCTCAAGTCCCTTTTGTGTGTGTTCAGCTAATGTAACTTTCTTTTGTTTCCTTCTTCAGTCCTAACCCTTTTCTTTCTTGGTCATCCATGTAAGGAACAAGTTGGTGGTGGTTGCATAAGAAGAAATTTCTTGCCTTCCCAATATTGCTTACCCCTAGCAGGTTGAAATTTGGTCCTATAGCTAGTAATATAGGTGTCCTTGTGGTAATACGGGGAGATTTGGGTTATAGGATCTAATTTGGAATGGTACATAGCACATATACTGTGTTGGCAAGGGATTCCAGTTAAATCCCAAGCCCTACACGTTTACTTCTTCTGACTGAGGTCTACTATGTACCTATCTTGTCCTTCAACCACTTATTATCCATAATCTCCATTGAAGTATATTCTACATTTCACTGCTAAGTACTTATTAGTTTCAAACAACTCCAAGTACTTGGGGCTATAATTTCCCTTTGAACATCTAACAATGTTCTCACTTTGTGCCCATTTCTCCATCATTTTAACCCTAATTCCATCAAACATTCTAATCACAGGGAGAAATCTATATTCATCAATCCATGCATTTAGGCTTTCACTCATATTGTTGACATCTACTTGTAAAGTATGATCTTACCCATAATTCAAGATTGTAACCAACTGCATCCTCGGCTACTTGCTTCCTTAAACGTCCAAGTACTATTAGATTATCATTGAATTGTTCCCTAAAAGTACTCCATGCACAAGCAAAGAACCGCATCTTCAGCTCATTGCCTCTCTATTGTTTTCTCCAATTCACATAAATGTGCCTTGCACAGACCTTATGCTCAGCTAGAGGAAGCACCTCTTTAACAGCATGTGATAAGCCCTATCATTTAAGTATAATTAGCATCAATTGTAATCAAAACATTAAAAATTAAATAGCTTTAATTACCTTTTGCATATCTAACATGAAGGTCACCTTAACTCCATTACCCAATTCTAGTGAGGACCGAACGTTTTCAATAAACTAGCTCCAGTTATCACTATTCTCTTTTTGGCAAGACAAATGCTAAAGGGTATAATAAGTCATTGGCATTAACACCAACTGCAGTAAGCAAAATGCCTCTAGCTTTTCCTTTCAAAAAGGTCCCATCAACCTAATTAAAGGCATACAACTATGTTTCCACCCACCTGCACAGTAGTCCATACAATTACACAAACAGAAATGTTTTTAAAACTGCAATAAGGAATAAAAAAATAACAATAACACATAATTTTCAATTTCATACAGTTAACCTACATAGTATTAATATTTAAACCATCAATGAAAAATAGTGGACGAACAACAATAACCTTTCAAGACCATAACACATACCTTTGAAGCATTGAAATATAGGTACATCCTATTAAAAACTCTCTGTCCTAGCTACAATGACTCTTTATTTATCTCTACATTGACATTTGACCCTAGTTCAATATCCTTAGCTCATTGCAATATGCTTCCAACCTACCAAACTCATCTTTAAAGCTCCCATCCATGTCTTGTATTATCATCCTCTTTGCCTTCTTGCACTTGTGAATACTGACATGCACCATGAACTCATGCTCAACATCTTTTTTCATGTCATTGACACTATACTTTGGCTTTTCTTAGATTTTTTCCTTAAAGTGTTTAGCCAGCTACCTCATGGTAGACCTTTAGTCGTCATAAACCCTAAAACAACTATGCTTATGCCACAACATCTTTACCTTGTACCCTATATTTAACCTATCTCTGGATACATATAATATGAATGGGCAACCCTCTTCACAAACAGCTGTTACTAACCTCTCCTCACTTCTCACTATTTTCACATTAACCCCGTTTTTAATGGCATACCTATAGATAGCCCTCTTAAGCTCTGCTTTGTCCAAAAATGTCATACCCACCATGAAAAAGGGCTTACTATCAGACTCATATCATTAACAGGCCTATCACTCTGGAGGCCCAAATCTTCCTCATCATCCTCACTTGCATCCAACCTTAAGTCCATTCAAGTTCATCCTCCACACTTTCTTCAGTATCCGACCTTCCACTTTGTACAATATAGCTGTCATCTTCACTATCATCAAGAGCACTACCATCCTCACAAACTGGTGCTTTCCCCTTCTCTCGAACAAGAACAACAATGTTTTCTGCGTTACCTAGTACAATTGTTTCATCAAGTCCATCAACATTAACTATGTCCTCAACCCCTCTATTACATCAATTACTTCTGTTGCAACTTTCTCCTTCCCTTCATTATCAACTGCAACTCCTTTAGCAACATTCTTGAAAACCCCTCTATCATTTATGGGTATAATACTTTCAGTAACATTTCCCTCAGTTGTATCCCAACTATTGCTACGCATAAAGCAGATAAAATTTACCTTCTTCAATAACATTTTGTACCTCTATTCCACTGTCTCCTCCATATGTTCCTCTGTATTTAGACCCGTATTTATTCCACAAGTTCAAAGGGAAGGCCCATTAAACTTATAAGCCACACTTTATTTATGAAATTCCCTCGTGTGGTAATCATAAAAGAAATATCTTTCCCTTTTGGTAAGTTAAGAGGAATGGTCAAAACATTGGTGAATTTGGGCACATTTATTTCTCTATGCAAGAACACATTATAATTTCTTACATCTAGCTGGCGAAAATCCAACAAGCACCATATTGTTAGTAACTTGGTCATTGGTGCAAAGATTTCTTGGAACTCCGCACCTTCATTTCTTTTATTTTAATCAAGAATTTTCCTTTCAAGACTTAGAGCGCAAAGTGTTTGTGCCTCTCCCAACAAGTGTGCTTCCTAGAATTCAAACTTGTATTCTCCTGTGAGGTTGCTTACCACCTCAACCAAACTTTTAGCACCTTCAATTTTCATGGAACTTCATACCTTTAATTTAAGTAAAGCATTTCATGACCAATGTCGCTAGTGTTGAAAATGTGGGAAGTAGGTTGGCAAGTTAGGTTGAAAAAACCCACATCAAAATATGTTGGTATTTTTTCAACCCAAACCTTTTTTAGGCTTTTTTAAATACCTTTTAATTTTTTGATTAAATAATTACAAACTTTTATGGACCAAATTTAAGTTGTTTCTGTATTTTCTTAAAGTTATATAATTAATTTCACACCAAAACTTTCAAATATCAACATACAATCTATTTCATATGATTATTATATGAATATAAAAATGATAAACTAATAAAAATAGAGAAATCAAACATGGAATAGCCTTCCTGTCGTAAAACAAGACTATGTTTAAACGAAGTATTAAAACCAACAAGATGATGCTTGCTGTAATAAGTGGCACAAGAACACAAGTTCAAATTTCAAGAAGCATACTTTTTTAAAGGTGAAAACCCTTTATGCTCTAAATCTCGAAAGAAATTAAACTCAAATATAAAGTGAATTGGAGATACCTTGATCAAATCAAAAAAATTAAGTAGAAAATAATAATTTTTTTATTAAATTAGAGTTAGAAAAAAAAATAGGCTGCGACAAACCCTACTCATATGTTACAACCCTAATGTTGCTTTTTAACAATAGACCTTGCCAATTGACTCTTTTTTTCATGAACAAGTAATTATGTAATTATGAAGAAAAAGAGAAAGATACAAAGTTTTTTAACATTGTGCATATGTCGTGTAATATGTAGGAAAGCCGCCACGACACTATTTTAAATTTAGTAATAATTGTAATATGTGACTTCTTGACTAGGGAGTAAAATAAGGGGAACTAATGTGACTGATCAATATGTCTTTGACCTAAAATATACTAGATTGCATCTCATAGTGCTACTAGTTGTAGTTGAAGATGACCCACTTTAACTAGAGTACAGATGTGCCATGCATGGCAACTTGTCTGATTGAAGCATACATTGATAAACATGATACACTTTCTCGGATAAGTCATTTTAATTTTGAACATTATATTCCAGCGAGGTCCACTATATCCTTGTAATTGTCGTAACCAAAAAGTGGTGTACTCATCATCTGTCTGCTTTAGTCTTGAGCTTGAACCAGTTTGCTTTGGAAATAAAGAAACATACTAACTTACCTTGGTTTTTGCCATCTATATTACCTAAATAGGAGATAATTGTTGCCCTATATGACAAATACTGTTTCGTGTAAACCATAAACTATGTATAATATAGAAGGTAAAAGGGAATTAAAACTACTATGATCTGATAGAACCTACAACCACAAGGTTATCCATTGTTATAATGGTTTAAGCTCGAAAGAGTCAACCCGAAATCCTTAAGCACTACCAAACCAACAAGCTCTAGCAAATGGACAAAAAAAAAAGAACAAATGATCTAAGGACACATTAGGTAAGCCACAAAAAACATGTAAGACCCCACCTTACAATTTTTTCCATTTTCGCACTTTGCTGGAAACTTGGTAGAATTTTCATCAAACTTTGAAAATTCATATCTAATTGTACAGATGTCTAATTGGTATCATTTTAAAGGCTATGTGACCCTTATTAAGTCTATTTTTAATTAAAAATATAGCCTTTAGCCAACTAGAAGCTCATAATTCCCAAAATTTCTATTTTTGGACGTTGTCATGGAAACTTACAGTTTCACTGGGCTAACTTCAAAAATATATAACTCTGTGTACAGCTCCAAATGACCTATATGACCTATCAAATTAAAGCTTGATAAGTCTACTTTTATTCTGGCAAATTTCATATTCATTAGACATCATTTTTCTATTTAAAAATGTCACACAACAAGACTGCTACATAGGAAAACTCATTGGCAGTAAATTCAAATGTTTACAATTTGTGTTTCAAACATAATCATGTTGTGTGTGACCACTACTTACCTTGTTTTATCATTCCATATGCTCTTTACTTCACCTTTTTATTCCCTTTAATATAAGAAATTTTGGATGAATAAAATTTGGGATGTTAGATTTCTCCCCACGTTGATAAAATTTGGACCTTGAAATTTTGGATATCATATAATGTCGATTATCCTCAGGGAATCCCATCTTAATATGCAACTTATTCCTGTTGTGTGCATGCTTGTATACATCACGAATTATCTTATATGTGCATGTTAATGCCTATTAGCAGTCACGCATTCAGCCTGTTTCATCTCAAGGGTTACACAACCTATTACTACATTGTTTATCCATTAAGCCTCACTGCCTGTCTGTCTATCAGGGTTTAGGATTAATTGCCTGCTTATCCCTACTTACCATATTGTGTACACTATTTAATATATCACAGAGTGCTTGTCAGGCCTTACTACCCAAGGACATTACCCTGTGCAAACATGCACATCGGGTCTTATTGCCTCTGTTCTCTATTTAACACAACTTTGATTGCTTAACAATCTACTAGCCTATGGATACCTAGTCCTACAGATCTTATGATCTCACGACATACTTCCACTAGTTACTCTAGACCTCATTGCCTTATCGGGACCCTACCCGATGTATTTAGTCTTACAGCTTGTATCATTGAATGTCCTAGTTTTACTGCCCTATACAAACATGTACATTAGGGCTTACTACTAACATGTCTTCCTGTTTGGTGTTCATGTTTAGGATCAATTGACCATTTGACCCTTACTGGTCGTATTGTGTGCATTGCTCACAAGGTGCACTATTCACTGAGTAGGTAATTAATTCTATGAGGTTATTGAGAGTGATTTACTGCCGCCATTATGTCCTACTACACTAGGGCTCATCCCAATCTCTGTTTACATACGTCACAATGAACCATATTGGTTGTATGACTGTTGACCACAACGGTCATATCACTATAAACCACACTAGTTTATGTAACTGCACACCACATAGGGTGTAATACTATTGGCCGCACTGCCTCAGCACACATGTTTTACGCCCAGCCTCTTGACTGCAAGCAACCAAAGCTGTGCAACAAGCCTGGCCATGTCGAGCTAAGAGCCACCCGATCATAGACTGATTAGTCGCATCTTTAACATGCTCTGATAGGCTACCTTGCTGCTCAGGGCAAATCACAATAAGCCACACAGGCTATGTCACGGTAGACCACACGGGTCTAATCATGACTATGGATGATCAACACTAGTGCGAATATCAACCTCTCATGTTGACCTCAAAATTTACACATCAATTTACTATGCTTCCACTACCCACTCTGATGTTTATCTCTTCATATGAGCTTTAATAATGTCAAGATGATTTAATAGGAGTCCCACAGGAACCTCCCATAACACCTGACTGCACCCATAATCTGTGTTCCTCTATGCCAGTTACTGGATCGTTTCAACTCAATGTTGTTTTCACTTCATTAGGACTTGATAGATACCAATTTATGACAATTCCTGACATATTGTCCCATAATATCTTAGCACCACTCTTAGGTGCTACTTATGTTCTTCTCTACTCATATCTTTTAACACACTATCTGCCATCCACCAATCGACACCTAGTATAGCCTCAAGTTAATGGAATAACAGGAAGATCAATTATATCTCTCATTTCATCCGAGAGCTATCAACTCAATCAATCCTTTAAAGGAATATTTTATGATTATGATATTTCCCTATGCTAGACTTAACAACTAGCAACCTTTCAAAATCCCTTTCTACAAGGATTTGTATCCGTAAGAATCTTGTTCCTCATTCCATAGATTATCACTAACCCGAACACTCTGATCAGGCACCTCAAGGATGTCGTGGGTGCTTTAATTAGCCCCAAACTCCATCGAGAATATCATTAGGAGTACTTTGTCTCTACCCTACTTCTAAGGTCACTGTCTAACACAATTCTGAATATATTTGCAGCTTAAAGACACACTAGTCCACTAAGTCTTAGGGCCTCTAGACACACAGGTCCATTACAACATATCTGACATGTAGGATCTTTCATCCTAAGGTCTCTAACCCAACTTTTAGGTTCATTATGAAATCTATAACCTCAATATCACACATATTGGGAATCATCTTCCTCAATTAAACCCAATAGGCATGCTAAAATCGTGATCAATAATGCCTATTCTAACCTTCATGGTTTTTGGGTATTATCCTCAAAACATTACTGAAAGTTCAACACTATCCACAAGGTTTACAAGGTTCAAACTTCCATCATGGAACAGAACCATAGTACAACCAATTCACATTTTGACCTAAGCACTATTTCAGTTTAAACCCAATTCAGGCCTATCATCAACCTTCAGTATCATCAGATCGGATCCTCTAGGATCAATTTATGGTATGATCACTACTTATCATATAGCACCATATATCATATCTACATACCTTTAACACCATGGTGTTACTAAAGATCATCACTTAGCATGTAGAAACCTCAAAACATTCACTATGCCTCAAGTTTCCATAACCCCATCAAATGAACCTCTCTAGGCAGTACTCACTGTACAAAAATGTTCCGAATTAAAATCAATACTTATATCATCATCATCTCTATGCTTTTAAGCATTATTTATGTCATCTATGAACTTCTAATCAAAAGTCCAAAAATCAAAAGGTTCCAAAATTCCAAGGTATTTCTCAGAGGGTCACCCATCCTAAGATTTTCCTGGGTTGAGCACGTTCAACTTTTGTGTATCTCAGACACTAAGATTTCCAAATGGTATATTCCAGCTCTATTTGATCTTAACCATCGGTACCCTGAGACTGCCCTTGTCTCGAACATCATGCCAACTACCTCCGGCTAACTAAATACTGTGTGTGGTCTGTACATTGGCCTTGGTCATACCCTGTTTCCTTGGGTTTCATAATATCCTTAGACCATCCTCAAACTGGTATTATTATGTTAGCTGCCCTCCAGGTATTTTACTATTTCTCCGGGCTTAGCTATTCCTTTCAGGGGCTTAACTGTGAATTAGCCAAAGTAATTCACTTTATTGTTCCTGTCACTGTATAACCAATCATATCAGTATACTATCCTATTGCCAAAACTGCACGCATTGCATCCAAAACCACTGCTCTGATATCAAAATGTAAGACCCCACCTTACAATTTTTTCCATTTTCACACTTTGCTGGAATCTGGCAGAATTTTCATCAAAGTTTGAAAATTCATATCTAATTGTATAGATGTCCAATTGGTATGGTTTCAAAGGCTATGTGACCCTTATTAAGTCTATTTTTAACTAAAAATATAGCTTTTAGCCAACTAGAAGCTTATAATTCCTAGAATTTCCATTTTTGGACGTTGT
Organism: Inga oerstediana; assembly: GCA_963210345.1. Taxonomy (NCBI): domain Eukaryota; kingdom Viridiplantae; phylum Streptophyta; class Magnoliopsida; order Fabales; family Fabaceae; genus Inga; species Inga oerstediana. Next base: position 31,798,983 of record OY723408.1, read on the forward strand.
CATAGAAACTTGCCAATTTCACTGGGCTAACTTCAAAAATACATAACTCTTTGTGTATAGCTCCAAATGACCTATATGACCTATCAAATTAAAGATTGATAAGTCTACTTTTATTCTAAACAATTTTATAGGCATTGGACATCATTTTTCTATTTAAAAATATCACACAACAAGACTACTACACAGGGAAACTCACTAGTAGAAAATTCAAATGTTTACAATTTGTGTTCCAAACATAATCATGTTGTGTGTGACCACTAATTACCTTGTTTTATCATTCCATATCCTCTTTACTTCACCTTTTTATTCGCTTTAATATAAGGATTTTTTCGTGAATAAAATTTCGGATGTTACATAAAAAACACATACCTCCACCGTAATTAGATGCCTATGCTTCAATAGATAGAAAGTAGGCAGTATTCCTTTTATAATCTTCCATATAAGCAACTGCAATCATGGGGGAAGAAAAGATTTCCAAACCAATTTTCATGTGATATTAATCATACCTGTATTGTGAGTGCCATTTTCCCTTAACATACGATAACTGTCCTTTATCGTATATAGATCATATAGATTGCCATACCATTTAATTGTATCCTGAGCCCGCAACAGAGGAATAGGGTCAAAAGCAAATTGTTGCACCTTCTACTTGGGGTAAAGAGATGAGACAAGCTGCCAATTCCATCTTCCATATGTATGCAGTATAAGGTCTGATACTCGCAAAGAAGAATATGCATGACAGACCCGACTGCTGCATAGATCACCAAAGCTAACGATTTAACTGGATTGAGGCTAGGTAAGATGGTTAGAAACCATTGTCCCTGCCTTATAAGGATTTTTTTTCATATGCTAGAACTATTGTAAGTTGGTTTGAAGATATATTGACAATTAGAACCTTGCCAATTGACTTAAACTTGACCGTATACATGTAATTCCAATTCAAATCAACTGCAATGTTTTCCCAGTGGTACGTACAAGATGAAGTGTTTCCTTTCTCAACACCTCCCATCATGCTATGTGCCACTACCTACTTTGAAATTCCTTGGGTTCATCATTAGGAAGAGATGGTCGCTAACAAGGCATATTTCCTTAAAAGGCATATGTATTTTTTTTTATTAAAAGTAATCTTGTTTGAAGCATTATTGAACAGTAAATGTAAACACCTCTTTTAGTATAAATTCAAAATTTGATTCATCATGTTGTAAGAAACAGATTGATCAACTCCACTATACCCAACCCTTAATAGTAACTAGATGTTAGTAAATTTATCTTAGTGGTGAGCTGATCTATTCATTCGTCTAACGATTCGCCCCTTCATTTGCTAATTCCTCTTATATCATCTGCACTTCTCTATCTAGCTTTTTCCTTTTCTTTTTTCATTAATATATTGTTGCTTTCTTTTACTTTTTCATTTGCGGGTTCTTCATTCTTTAGTCCTATGTATTAATTTTTCCTTTTTGCATTTTTGTAGTGGAAAAACATTTGAAGACTGATAATTTTTTTCCTAATGAAAATATGTATATTATACATTCAAATCTTTATGGATTCCATGCCTGAAAAATCTAAAAAAATATAAAATTTGTGATAAATTGGAATGAATTATTATAATAGTATAAACTCTAACTGAAAAATGAATTTACTAAATAGATTTTTCAAAATTGAAATTTGTAGATTTTTTGACATACCTAGAATGTAGATTCGTACTCTCAAGATACCCATATGAACTGGATCACATTGGCGGAATCCGACTATAATACATGGCAAAATGCACCGAAGGAAGTAGAGAATGAGAGAAAAATTTCAGAGAGTTTATTTTTCAAAGAGGTCTGTTATGTGTGGTTGTCTCCACTCTTATTTTCCACACACACATAAAACCCACATAACAAAAACGGTTCCCAACAATTCTTACGAGAAAACTACTCCCACCAATTTGTTTCAAATAAATGGAAAATATTGCTAACAAATACCCCATAAAATTAGATATTTTATTTTGATCTCAAGGCCAATATGATTGGGCCTAATCTAGAAGGGTGGATCAAGCCCATTTCCCCACAAAATTATATTCAATTAAACCACGGTTTACAGAAAATGTAGCAATGTTGATTTGCCACATTTTTGGCCAATGAGCCTTTTTCTTTGTAGTGACCACGTGTTTCCACTTTCAGCAAACTCCAATACAATGTTTAGTACGAAAAAAACAGAATTTTCTCTAAAGAAATTTCGAAAGTACATAGGAGTATTACTTTCCGATGTTGCCTTTTAACACCACCCAGATGGTAGAAACTATAGTAAAAGCATGAATTAGAGTATCTATCCTACCACACTATATTAGGAGAGGTCCGATTAAATATAATAACAATAATAATAAAGATTTATCTCACTGTGTAGGGTTAACTATATAAATCGCATGATGTTATTATGCTCTATCAAAAACCATGTATTATATAAATTATTAACTAAAAGATCCCGTTTTAAAATCTCATTGAATATTTAGTTCAGTCTTCTTTAACCTTTTTTCATAGCATTCCAATCAAATAAGTGTAAAATATAATATGAAAGTTTACTTAACATGAACAGTATTATTTTGGTTGTTAATTTAGAATTGATTAATGATATTCTACTATATTCTAACAATATACACGCGTTCAAGGTAAAAAAAAACACGCACACATGCGGGTCTGTAGGATGATCCTAGTAGACAACACTTGTCCCCCTAGTAACCTAACAGGCTCAACATGTTGACCCAGCCTAGTGTGCCCTAGTATATCAAGGGATACTATACTATGTTATCTAATGGGGTTTATTTGGATTATTGTTCGTAAAAGTGACTTATATCCAAAGTATATTTTATAAATTGACATTAAAGTAAAAATTAATTAGTACAATGTGATTTATGTTTGAATGCATATTTATAAAAAAAAATAATTCAATAAACTGAAACTTCTTTAGATGATATAATTGAAAAGTAAGTTTTAATGTAAAAAAATTGATGTATTCAATGAATAAAAATATAAATATATGAAAATATAAAATTTAAAAGAATAATAGTAAAAATTTTAAAAAAATATTATAAAAGAAGCATATTAAAAAATTATTTTCAATAAAGAAAAGCCAATTAAGTGTGTGTTTGGGATAGTGGTAGGAAAAATGACTTATTATGATTCTGACTTATTAAAAATGACTTAATAGAAAAGTCAATTTTTATAATATGATTTATGTTTGGATAAGCGATTGAATAAGTGATTTTTCATAAGTCAAAATTTGTTTGAATTGATGATTGTATAAGTGCTTTTTTAAAAGTAAAAACTTGTTTGGATTGACAATTACATGAGTGCTTTTGTATTAATTATAACAAAAAAAATATTTAAAATTAAAAATTAGTGGAAAAATTGAAGTTAGAAAATATGATACCAAAATACAGAATTTCACATAAAATTATTACATAACTAAATATTAAAAAATGTTCAAAAAAATTATATGAAGTTATTTGAAATTTTTTATTAAAAATAATTCCAAATGTGATATTAAATTATAAAAAAAATTTAATATGTCTTGTTTCTCTTAAATTTTATTTAAAAAATCATTTTTATATATTATAATTACTAAATATAAACACTTATAAAGGCAAACGGATATTTTTTTGGTTCCTGGGACAAGGTCTGGTGTTATTATTGTTTAGTTTATTATACTGTCCAGTTCTGTCTTGTTTTAATCCAACTAAAACTTGAGACGTATCATATTAATGTAATGCAGTCCTTTAAATCTAATGCCAATTTTTCGACCAAAAAAAAATTAATCTCAACAAGTTTTCAAAAATAAGTAGGCAAATGGGGCTTAATTTTTAAGGATTCTTAACGGGCTTATTTTTTATTGCAAAACACTTTGCCAAACATAAGCAAATTAGTTTGCGTTTTTATTTGGGTTTATTGGCCAAAAAATGGGTTTATTTGGCTCAAAAAGCCAAACCAAACACTCACTTAATTTGATAAGCTTCTGGCTTCTTGAATAAAAGCTTATTTGCTTCCAATATGCTAAGCTTTGGCTCCAACTAAAGTTTAATATGAAAAAACAAAAAATCAGTTTTGAGCTTCTAACTGGAATTCTCAACAATGACTAAGTCATTAAGCTCGCATGGCTAAACCTTGTACGGGTTGTTGTTTAAAAAACTTTTGTTGAAAACATAATTATCATTAAATTGATATTTTGGATACTAATAAATATGATTCTTTCTCGGAGTGTCTTTTTGAATGTAAAAGTGAGGAATCCAATACTGGAGATTGTGAGTGTGCGAAGAGGGTGTGACTTCCCTTAATTAACCCATTATATGTATACATGATTTTTCGTGGTAATTTGTAAGAATGGATGAGGTGGAACTCAAATAATGAGCCTGGTTCAAGGAACCTTTCCAGGTGGCCTTGGAACAGGGTTTTTGGACCGTTGCAAGAAAGTATACGAAGGTGTTAGTGATCTTCCGAAGGCCATGGTGCAACAAGCTTTTTCCATCTTTTTGAAGGGGTGGCTAATGGACGTTTCAAACATTAAATCTTTCGAATCCCGGACAGAGCACTCAAAAGCAGTCCCTTCCTTCTACTGCTGCAGCATTATTGGTCATTCGTGCTGGGCTTCAAGGGATTTAGATTCTCTCCCATACCATTCCCATCATTTTCCATCCTTTTCCCTTCCCCACCATCCCTTTAATATAATAAATCTGTATAACAAGGAACCAAGCCAAGCTGTGTTTTTTTTTTGGCTTCTCACTCATTTTACTGTTCATATGAACAGTATCAGCTTGCATTTGGCTCCGTGACATCTGGCTTGCATTTGAAATTCGAAATTCCCTCCTATATTTCCCAAACTCGCTCTCTCTTTCTTTTTAGTGTAAAAGCTGAAATCCATTTAAATCACACAACGCCATCCTTCTCTTCCACACGAAACTCGCTTGCACCTTGTAAGTCTTACGAGCAGAATGTCTTACTAGAAATTCTCTCTACAGCTTCCCCTGTAAGGAACTCAACCCTCTCAAGGTCCCTCTACCTTGAGATCAACTCAGAAATATAGTTGAAAGTGTTTACAAACTCTCTCACAGAGTGGATATAATACTTACTGAGGTACAATATAAATAATCACTCTCTCAATGATAAGTAATATAGAAACTGGAAAACAGAGAGTGTATGGGTAGAAGCAAAGGATTCATGTTATTCGCATGTTGGTGTCGTTGCTCTGTTTTCTCTGTTACCCATTGACGTTGAATGCTCTCTCATTTATAGTTGATGAAGATGATGACCGTTGTGAGCATTCGTCTATTGGAGTCATTTTGACCGTTGAGCATTTTTGAAAAACAAGCTACTGTCCGTTGCAGAGCAGAGCATCCCGTTGAAGAGTGGGATGTTTCATTGTGAGCTGTAGCGGGATGTTTCATTGTGAGTTGTACGTCACGTTGTGGAGCGGTATGAAGATGTTTGAATATTCGACAGTCTTTCGTGGTGTGTCAGATGCTTGTCGTGGTAGATAGCCGCCATTCGGTGTGTAATGATGAAGTTCACCGTAATTGACTTTTATTTGAATCTGCAATCCGAACGTTTAATATCCTGTTTCACACTTGAAATATATGTTAGCTAACATTTAGAAACAATAACAAGTGAGAACATAATGATTCAATAACATGTAACCATATTCGGATTGTTCGTTGAGTGATGATATTTGCCGTACGTGACCTCCATTCTTGAAGATGCAATCCAAATATTTAATCTCCTGTTTTGCACTTGAAATATATGTTAGTTAACGTTTAGGAACAATAACAAGTGAAAACATAATGATTGTATAATATTTAACCACGTTTGGATTGATGGCCATGAGAGTCTGAACTTCTACGTTGCTTCTGTCAGAACCTCACTCGAGTACAGTATGGCTTACTTGAGTGCATTTGATATTTTCACGTTCTAGCTTCCTCTCAGGAAAACACTCGCTGCTCTTGACTCGCATATGCTCGAGTGAATTCTAGACATCACTCGAGCACAACACGTCCTGCTCGAGTGTGCCTCTTGTTTTCCCGTACATGCTTCTTCTGGGGTTAACACTCTCATGTCAAAACTTGCATGTGCTCGAGTGAGAAATAGTCTAATGCTCGAGCATGGATCCTAGTGCTCGAGTGTTGCAAATTTCTTCATGTTTCAGCTGCTTCTGGACATCACTCGCACAACTTTTTCAAAGAGTGCGTTTTTGCACTCGCGGGTGATGTGGGGCCACTTTAGAAAAATTTTTGTTTATTTGATTCTAATGATGTATCATAAGAAAGCTCTTGCCATATGCATTCCAATGCAAAAAGAATCAGCTCCAAACTCCTTGTATTTTGCAAGTTATGATCGAAAGAGTGTCTATTCCGCTAGACTGCACAAGTGTCAACTTCCAGAAGGCATAGCTCCTACAATATACGTTCAAATTAGGCAAATTACCTATCCATGGAAAGCTCTTTGAGTCTATTTTCATTTAGCACTGGTCTAGTCTCAATTCGATGTGTGGTTTGTGAGTTATGCTCAAAATACCGAACCTGTGTTGAAAAGTGATGGTGATTTCACTGTCTTCTTCCACAAATCATATCTCCTTAATTTGAGCTTCTTTCAATGTGATCTTGGTGCACATTTTACATGTTGGGAGTCTTCATTCATATGCCACCAGTTTTGGGTCAATCCGACGTGTGGTTTGAGATATGGCCAAAATACTGAACCTCTGTCAGGCTGAACGTAAAACAGAGTAGAACAGAGTGTTCACCCCGTGCTCGAGTGAGTTCATCCTGTGCTCGAGTATTGAGCTCTGTGCTCAAGTATAACTCCCCTAGAAGTGCCATAACTCACATATAAGTCATCTTAGCTTCGTATTAACCTATTCCAACCATTATTTGATCATAGAAACCTCCGGTATCATCATAGAAACCTCCAGTATCACTTCTAACAGCTTGAACCTTGAAATTCTCATAAGATCTAACAAGTTCTTCTTTCTTCTATATCTTTCTTCTTGATTTTCCTTTTGATAATAATTCTCCATAACCCAAGTAAGCATCTCCTTGACTATCTTCAATTTCTTTTCTTCTTCTTCCTCTTGTTCATTTTCATTAATTCAATCTTCTTCATTCTTTGCTTGACTAATCTACAAAATATGTAACATTAAATATAGTAGTTAGTCAAAGAAATATATTATATAAACTTTTTGCTCTTATCATTTCACATCTATATTTGACATCATCAAAACTAATCATATCTAACAAGAAGATGTGTCTTAATAGACGATTTGAAGTTAGTGGGAATGAAGTCATATGATTATCATGTGTTGATGCAACAACTATTATCGTAGCTATTAGAGGCATAATGAATGATGAAGTACGAACCACTGTAACAATATTATGCATTTTCTTCAATGCTATCTGTAACAAAGTCATTGACACTGAGAAAGTTGGATGAACAGAAAAATGAGGGTTACATTATTTTGTCACAACTAGAGATGCATTTTCCTCCTTCATTTTTTGATATAATGGTGCATTTGGTAGTTCATTTGGTAAAGGAGGTAAGGCTCTGCGGTCCAGTTTACCTGAGGTAGATGTACCCTTTCGAGCGATACATGAAGATCTTAAAAGGGTATTCTAAAAATCCTTATCGACTAGAAGCCTCAATAGTAGAAAGATATGTAGTTGAGGAGGCTATGGAGTTTTGCAAAGATTATATGTCAGGGAAGAAGGAACAATCTCGGCATGAAAAGGGGAGAAGCAAGGGAACACGAGGACTGAAAGTGAAGAATGTTCCTCGTGAAGGGGTGTTGCAAGCCTACTTGTATATCCTGAATAATATGGAAGAAGTTCAACCTTACATAGATGAACACAGAAAGACTTTGAAGAACAATAATCCAAGGAAGAATGACATGCAGATTGCTATTGAGCAAAACAAGACATTCATGTAGTGGTTTGAGGAAAAGGTTTTGCACGAGACCAGTATGTCTGAGACAATCGAGTGGCTAGCTTGGGGGCTTTCGTTTCAAGTCATTACTTGGACCGTTTATGATATAAATAGCTATTCTTTCTATACGAAAGAGTAAGATGACAAAAGTACCATGTAAAATAATGGGGTCATGGTAGAAGCTGAAGCTATGCACTTTTCCAGTTCGAGAGACAAAAAACCCATATTAACGTCTATGGCCTATTATGGAGTTATAGAAGAAATATGGGAGATTACATATAACAAGTTCAAAGTTTCTTTATTCAAATATAAGTAGGTTAGCAATAATTCTGTGGTAATAGATAAACAATTTGGATTTGTCTCAGTCAATCTTCGAAGAGTTGGCTATAAAGATGAGCCCTTCATTCTAGCAAGCCAGGCGAAACAAGTGTTTTATGTCACCGATCCTACAAGTAAAAACATGTCCATTGTCCTTAAAAGTAAAAAACAGAAGTATGGTGATCCGACCTTCAACCTTGACGACACACCACCTTTCACAACAACTCCACCTTGAACAAATGAAGTAGAATTGGTAGATGATGAAGAATATGCTGTAAGAAATAACCATGGTGAAGGAATATGGGAAACAATATAGAGTAAGACCTTAATTTATAAATGAGAACTGTGTGTGTTTTTTGTTTTACTCCTGCTTAGTTTATTTTATTTTTATTGCAATTTATTTACGTTTCTGACGATGCATTTTGTGTTAACAGGAATATGGACAACTCTAATGCTGACGAAAGGCGTAGAGATGACGAAAGCCCTAGTGATGATGAAAGGCCTAGAGATAAACCCGTTGCAAGAAGGAGGGTTAGAGGCTATACAAAGATGGGAGCATTGGTTGCACATCATATAGACTTCGATGACAATCTGAATCCAGTTGGTCTTAAGGAAGACCATTTCATTAGCTACGTAGGGTTTTTGGGTCGAAGCAAAGTGCGCATTACCTACAATAATTGAAGATTGGTTCCCTCAAAAAGGAAAGACATGATTTGGCAGCAACTTTTGGTATATAAGTTTTTATACATCTATAATAATTATAGCTTTATTCCTATTATTTCAAATATAATTATCTTATGTTTTACCTTGCAGCAAACATATGATATCCCAGACACCAGGGAGATGTACAGGCACTGGATGGATGAGGTTTGGATACGATGGAAAGGTTTCAAGAACAAGCTAATAGCAAGGTACATTCGAGGGGCCTAGAGGGGTGAGGATCCATGTCAACATTATTCGTATTTGTCTCCAGAGGACTGGAGGTTATTTGCGGCATCATGGGTAGATCCTGAGTTTTTGGTAAGATTTCTATCATCATAATATAGAGCTTTTAATTTTCATATACTTGATATCGTTGATTTATTTTTTGTTGTTTTTCATTCATAGGCATTAAGTGTATTTGCATTACATGTCTCGTGGTGGATATCGGAAGCTTGAGCGGCAAATGATGCAAGAAGAGTTACAGAAAATGAAGGAAGCAACGGAATCTGATCCTAGCGTTGTTATCCAGGCCCCCGCACCTCCTCCATATCACAAAAAATGGAAATCAAGGAGGATTAAGGGTGGGAAGTACATAAATCTGGTTGTTGTTGAGGTTGCTGCGAGGATTGTAAGTAGTTATATATAAGTACATAATTTTTTGCATATCAAGATTGGTTTCGATACATTTACGATAAACTGTATGCTACAGGATGAACTAGAAGATCATAGTAGCCAAGGTTCGTTCAATCTAAGTAGATGGATAGACATCTTGTCAACGGTTATTGGAAAGCCAGATGACCCTGGTCGTGTTCGAGGAGAGACACAGGGAGTTAGTGCCGCAAGGTATTTTAGCAAGACTCACGTTATTCGTCACAAGCTGGACCTAGTAGGGACCTTGTGGCCAAGATTCGAGAGGACCTCGAACGATAGCTCGAGGCCAACCTTCGCGATAAGCTCCGACAAGAGTTGTTGTCAAAGCTTCAACTTGAAATGGCAAAGATGTTCGAAGCGCAAAGGGCAAGGGACGAGCATAGAACTCAGGAATCCCCGGCCTTCAATAGCACCAAAGGAAGTTACAACCCTCTGGAGGAACCACCTGGTGACCCTTCTCCTACTCCAGCGCCGGGAGAGCCTTCCACCCTTTATTTGGAGGATCCACTGTTGCGTGTTGTTGCCGATGCTCTCGTTCACACACGTGCTACCACCCACCATCATCAGCAAATTCTCGAGGATTTTCGTAGGGTAAATGTGACGAGTGTTAGAAAGGGGGAAGAAGGTACAGCCATCCCTGTTCTTGATCCAAAGGTTAACACGTTAGGTCAGGCGATAGGATCTTTCATCCTTTGGCCTCAAAATCTTATTGGTTCAGAGGCAACACCTCCAATGGTAGGCATTACCTTACTATTACTGAAAATCCATTGGCATCCTAATGACAATTTGTTTTTTGATGTTCTAAAAGGATGAAGAAGATGCGAGGAAATGACCCTACTTAGCACGACTGCAACAGATCTACAAGGGCATTAAACAGGCTGACTTGAAGATGCCTGAAGGGATTGTAGGCCTTATATTGGAGTATCCCTACAGGATTAACAATACAAATCTCAAGCAGTTTATCAGGTTGGAGGAGATAGATGCAAGCTGGGTGAAATTTGCAATCCGGTAAGTTTTTTTTCAATTTTCCCATAGAATTCATTTATTGGTTTTTTTATTTCATACATTCAATAATTCATTCCTTATTTTAATTCTATTATAGCATCTTCCACGGCCTCTGCACAAGCATGGAAAGACATGATTGGTATGGATTCTTATGCCCTTAGCATATGACAGGGGATACCAATACTGTGGCGCATAGGACTCACTATGTGCGCTATGCAATGGAAGAAACCAAACTTCATTGTTATCTAGTACCCATTGTTCAACGGTTCATATTTTCATTTTGTCAATTTAAGATGTTTAATAAATAATTTCCTTGTCATTTAACTTCATTTTAATATGTACATGTTGTTATAGTTACCACTAGAGTTTGTGTGTTATATGTCCTCGCCGCAACCTAGTCTATTGGTTTGATCCCTTGTGTAAAAGGCCAGACAAAGATACAAAATCTGTCTTTGACACGTAAGTTATTTTGTTTGTATTTTATTGACTCTTAAAAAAATGAATAGTTCTAATTTCTGTTGATTTTGATTTTCATGATAGTGCTTGTCAAACATATAGAGTCCTAGGCAGGTCACGCGAGGGTACATTTATTAAAAAGCCTAAGTGGTTTTATCCGATAGTATGTAGTTTTGATTCTAATTGTTTCATTGACGATCGTTTTAGACTTACCTTTATTGATTTTAACAACCAATTGTATGCCTTTGATTTAAAGTGCCCTCGACAACTTGGCAACACTGAATGCCGGGGCAATACTGAATGCGGATATTATGTTATACTTTATATGTATAACATCACTCAAAGTGGAATTACTTGCGATTTTGAAAAGGTAATCGCTTCTTCATTCTCAAATGATAATATTTTTGGTGTTCTAATTGAAATGCTAATTAATTCATTTGCTTGATTCATTTCATCAAAGCTTATTTTCTAATTTTCAGATTTTTGATAATGAAGATGCCTACCTACGTGAATACCTTAATTTGATTAGAGACCTTTTGGCTGGACATCTTCTTCAAAATATAGAGCAGTAAACTTTTTATTTATATTAGTTTGTAGTTATGTGATGACAGTGTTTTGACACTTTCTGGTTGTTATTGTACATGTATATAGTAGTAGGTTGTATGAGTTGATATTGTATGTATATGTAGTAAAGATTGTAGTGCTAGATATCCTTACCATTTTGTAACGGATATTATGGTTTATGAATCCATTTTCTATTTTGTTTCTGCAGTTTGAAATCGCTGGGTAATGCAGAATGTAATTAATCATTTAAAAAAAACCTTTTAATGTCCCAAATCCAGAATTGGGACGTCTAAAGCCTCACCTTAAACGTCCCATTTTTTTGGGGACGTCTTTTCTTAAAACATGCTACGCCCCCCATATAGACGTAACCCAGTTTTTTGTCGTTAAAAGTGCCAAAATAGGGACGTTAAAACCCCTTTTTTTAGTAGTGAGCAGAAGTTTTTTATAGGAAACTTTTATAAATGGGAGATGACAGATGACAAAGACATCAAGCTCCAGATCAACGAGTACCACAAGTTGAATGAGGAGCTTCAAGCTGAGAAGATCAATCTGCTAGATGAGTTCGTGGTTGGTGTATTGATTGAGAAGATGTCAGATTCGTGGGATAATTGTAAGCAACAACCAAAATACAAATAGAAACAATTGTCACTAAATGACCTGATCACTCATATCATCATTGAAGATACCAACCAAAAGGTGATACATTCTACAAAGGGCAAAGAAATGGCTGCTAAAGCAAACCTAGTTGACGAAAAGCCGCACAAAAAAATGTACGACCCAAAAAACAAAAATAATCAAAATAAGAAATCTTACTATAAGCCCAAGAAGAAAATGGGTAGTTGTTTTGTCTATGGAAAACCATGTCATGATGCAGCTCAGTGCAAGAAAAGGGCTAAGGAAGATAACTCTCAAAGAGGTGGAAATACTCCTAAGCCAAATGTGAATTTGGTTAAAGAAGATGACAGCAATGATGAAGAAATCATTGTTGAAGTGGTGTCACAAGCCCTTCTTGTCTCTGATGTGAAGAAATGGGTGGTAAACTTAGGGGTTACCAAGCACATCTATGCAAACAAAGAGATGTTTACCTCCTTTAAAGAAAGGGAAGACCATGTTTATTTGGTTGACTCTTGAACTGCTAAGGTTTATGGAAAAGGGAGAGTGGTACTGAAGTTCCCATCTGAAAATACCTTGACACTGAATGACATGCTGTATGTACCTGAAGTTAGAGCTAACTTATTCTCTATGGCATTGCTTAGGAAAGTTGGGGTTACGGTGTGTTTTGAATCTGATAAGATTGTCATGACTAAGAACAATGTTCTTATTGTTAGACCTCATGTTTTGATGATAACAAAAGTATGGTTTGAAAAAGAAATGATTAATAATCAAGCTTGAACTAAGTAATGACAGGAACAAGCTTTACTTGAAGTTAGCCAAGAGAAAATGCTGAGGAACTTGATCAGAAGTACAGTTTCTAAGGCATTACTCGAGTCGCTACTCGAGTAATGAGACAAAACTTGAAGTAACCAAGGAAAACTTCCAGTAACCTGCCACCATTACTCGAGGAGCTACTCAAGTAACCAGGTAAAAACTTGGAGTTGCTCTCGGCCTGCTAATGTTACTCGAAGAGGTACTCGAGTAACCAAGTGAAAACTTCCAGTTGCCTTCAAGTTTTCCCAATGATACTCGAGGAGCTACTCGAGTACCTGTGTTTCCTAAAATGTGGACCTCTCGGCATTTTGTACCACTGCTAATGTTACTCGAGGAGCTACTCGAGTAACCCTGTGAAAACTTCCAGTTGCCTTCAAGTTTTCCCCATGATACTCGAGGAGCTACTCGAGTAACTCTGTTATGAAAATATGTAACTCTTGGCACTTTGTACCACTGCCAATGTTACTCGAGGAGCTACCCGAATAACATACTAAAGGAAGTGAAAACTTGAGGTTGGTACCCGATTAACCTGATCTCTCTTTGTTTCATCTTCCTCGAGTACTTACTCTAGTATACAAGTTTTTCATGGTTTATTTTAAGTGGATTCCTCGAGTAAGTACCCCAGTATGCACAAATATTTTCAAAGTAAACTTCAAGTCATTACCAGAGTAAATTATGCTCAAAAGTCTTAGTTACTCGAGGAGCTACCCGAGTAACCTATGCAAAAATGAATGCATTACTCGAGTCCCTACTCGAATAACAAGATAATTGCTCTCGGCCTTAAAATCCTGCCAACATTACTAGAGTAGAGCATCGAGTAATCAAAAGTTTTTTAAAGGATTACTCGAGGTGTTACCCCAGTAATCTATGAAATTGCAAAAGTATTACTGGAGTAGCTACCCGAGTAAATAACTATTCCCAAAGGTTTGAAATTTAGTTTACTCCATGCACTACTCGAGTAATCTTGTTTTTCTTCATTGACTTTCAATTAAACAAAGATTTCCCGATGATACTCGAGGAGCTACTCGAGTAAACTTCAAGGGTTACTCGAGGAGCTACTCGAGTAAGCTTACCCAGAAATTTAGAAATCATTCAAACTTTCATTATATTGTTTCCTATATGATTAACCTTTCATTGTATTAGTATTCTTAGTCTATTTACAGAGAAACAATGAAGAAATCATATCAAGAGATGAAAGTCAAAAGAAACGTTCAAATGCCAACCACCGCCAACGGATATTTTTCAAAAACTTGAAAAGTCAATAGTGGCTGCGCACTCACCAACGGACGAAAGGAAACGTTCCAACGGTCATCACCAACATACCTATATATATGGGAACCTTCAAACAGAGAACAACAATCAAGCACACATACGAACGTATCATTAAGTTCATTGCTCTGTTTTCACGATTGAAATTGTATTTCTATGCTTCAGTGATTATCATTTACTCTGTAAGAGAGATATCTCATTCAAACTCAATATTTGTTATTGAGATAACTTAAGGTTGTGGAACCTTGAGTTGGGATTGGATTACAACCTGTAAGGGGGAGCGTGTGTCCAGGTGTAAGGAACTTGCTTGTACTAAGGTGCCAAGAACCCACTGAATCTTGGAAGCTATAGTGAAACTCTCAGAGAAGCTCTGAGGATTGGACATAGGTCAAAGTGGTTGTGACCGAACCAGTATAACTCCCGGTGTACACTTCGGTGATATTTCTCCTTACTCATTACTGTTTTAATTCTTTTGTCAAAGTTTTATATTTTCGAAAGAAATTTCAGTATCACCCAATTCACCCCCCCGCCCCTCTTGGGTGAAACGCTTGATCTAACATTTGGTATCAGAGAGTAGGTCTTCTTGTTAAGGTTTAACAGCCTAAGAAGGATCCAATGGCAAGCATGGGTGAAGGAATTCTTCCAGACGGAGCATCCATCACTAGACCCCCTGGTTTCAATGGAGAACACTTTTCTTTCTGGAAAGCTAAGTTCAGAGTGTCCATGATGGCTACTGAATATGGGCTATGGGATGTAATTGAGAGTGAAAATTATCAACCTACAAAGGTTGTAGATTCTCAGAAAATTCCAAAGACGCCAGCGGAATACGATGAGAATGACAAGAAACTTATCACTCTCAATAGCAAAGCAATTCTGATGTTACAAAGTGCTTTGAGTCAAAGTGAATATTTCAGAATTTGCACACTCCCAACAGCAAAGCAAATGTGGGAAGCTCTGGAAATAGCTCATGAGGGAACTTCGGGAATAAAGGAGAATCGAATCAACACCTTGGTCACCGAATTCGATTTACTTCGAATGAAATCAGGTGAGTCAATTTCTGAATTCGAACTTAGATATACTCATCTTGTTAATCAACTTGCAGCTCTTGGGAAAGTCTATGATCAGCACACCCAAGTACGAAAGATTTTGAATATTCTTTCTAAAGAGTGGGAAGCAAAAGTTACTGCAATAGAAGAAACAAAAGGAGAATTAATGAGATCAGTTACTTCTCTATTTGGAAGTCTTTCTGAATATGAAATCAAGCTAAAGTTCAAAAGAGAACTAGATGACATTGGCGATAAGAAAAAGAAAGGTCTAGCTCTAAAAGCGAAAGAAGAGAATCAGGATGAGGATGAAGAGTTCAACGATGACGAAATGGGTCTAATCATAAAATGATTCAGAAAGTTCTACAAGAAAGGTCAAGGATTCAAACATTTTCAGAAAGGAGGAAATAGTAGCAAAGATCATATCATTTGCTATGAATGTGGGAAACCAGGACATATCAAGTCAGAATGTCCAGATTTGAGTCAAAAGAGCAAAGAAAAGAGAAAAGGTAAATTCTTCAACAAAAAGAAAGCCTTTGTATCTGCTATATGGGGTGATAGCTCCTCAGATGAAGAAAGTGATGAGGAAGAAGTAGCTAATATATGTCTTGTTGCTCAAGAAGAAACAGAAGAAGAGGTAAATGATCCTGAACCTACCTATGATGAATTACTTTCTGAATATAATGCTTTACATTCTGAATTCATCAAAATTGTTAAAGAACTGATTGTTATTAAAAAGAAAAACAAAGTTCTTGAAACTGAACTTAAGGGAAAGGATTGTGAAAATTGTGTATCTTTGAAAAAGAAAAACAGTGATCTCACAAAAACTCTTGAAAAATTTACACAAGGAAGTGAGATGCTAAATGTTATTTTAAAAGCCCAACGATTTGTAAATGATCGATCTGGAATTGGATATGATCCAAAATTAGATAAAAGAAAAGGAAGGAAGAAAGCAGGAGGTAAGACATATTTGAATTATTTTCAACATTCTGTGCATACGTCAAATCCTTTTGCATTTTGTAATTACTGTAATAGAAAAGGACATCATACATCTTCATGCATTCATAAGAAGAAGGGAACCATAGGAACCTACAAATGGGTACCTAAAGGTTCATATATTCAGAAAATC
The DNA here is from genome assembly GCA_963210345.1 of Inga oerstediana. NCBI lineage: Eukaryota > Viridiplantae > Streptophyta > Magnoliopsida > Fabales > Fabaceae > Inga > Inga oerstediana. The sequence goes on from OY723408.1 coordinate 31,815,491, forward strand.
ATTTGTACTAACCCTAAAGGACCCAAAAAGATGTGGGTACCTAAGACTTAGTCAATTGATTGCAGGTATGTCTCAAAGCATCCAAAAATAGCAAGTGGTACATAGATAGTGGATGCTCTAGACATATGACCAGAGATTTCGAAAGTTTTACCACATTACAACCTAAAGAAGGTGGAAAGGTAAAATTTGGAGGAAATCAATCCGGAAGGATAGCAGGAATTGGTGAAATCAAAAATGACAAAGGAATACAAGTCAAAGATGTATATTATGTTGAAGGATTGTGTCACAATTTGCTGAGCGTAAGTCAAAGTGCAGATAAAAACAACTGGGTGATATTTGACTCAGAAGAATGTTTAATCATCAACAAGAAGGACTTACAGCTTGTTAAGAAGAATATCAAGGCTAAGCTCAGAGCAAAAAGGGAAGGTAATTGCTATACTCTAGATATTAGTAGAAATGAATCTGAAAACTGTTTTCTGAGTAATACCGATGAAAGCTGGTTATGGCATAAGAGATTGGCTCATGTTAATATGCATCAACTAGGGAAATTACTCAAAAAGGATTTAGTGCTTGGTTTACCCAAAGTTAGTTTCAAAAATGACTTGATTTGTGATGCGTGTCAAAAGGGTAAACAAACTAAATCATCTTTCAAATTGAAAAATGAGATTTCAACAAATAGACCATTACAATTACTACATATGGATTTAGTTGGACCAGCAAGAGTAAAGAGTCTTGGTGGCAACTTATATTCATTGGTCATTGTTGATGATTTCTCTAGATTTACATGGGTTATTTTTCTATCATCAAAAGATGAAACCTTTGAAGAATTTATTGTTTTTGCCAAGAAAGTGCAAAATGAGAAAGGTATGTCTATTGCAGGTATTAGGACTGATCATGGTGGAGAATTTGAAAATCAAGCCTTTGAAGAGTATTGTGATACTAATGGCATTGATAACAATTTCTCTGCCCCAAGGACTCCTTAACAAAATGGAGTTGTGGAACGCAAGAATAGAGTGCTCACAGAGATGGCTAGAGCATTGCTAAATGAAAAGAATGTGTCTCAAGTGTTTTGGGCTGATGCTATGAGTACAGCATGCTATGTTTCAAACAAAGCATATATCAGAACAAAACTTGGAAAGACACCATACGAACTATTCAAAGGAAGAAAGCCAAACATTGCTCATCTACACATCTTTGGTTGTAAGTGTTTTATTCATAATAATGGTAAAGATAACTTAGGAAAATTTGATTCTAAAACTGATGAAGGAATTTTCCTAGGATATTCTAACCGAAGTAAAGCATATAGAATTTTCAATAAAAGAACTTGTATTGTTGAAGAATCAATTCATGTTGTATTTGATGAATTTGAATCCTCTGACAAAACCATTGATGAAGAACAGGAAGTTGTTTTAAATCAAGAAAATGGTCAATCTATCTCTAAGTCTCTTATTCCAGAGGTTGATGAAACTAAGGATGAAGAGCAATCCCTAGGTCAACCTAAAGCCTGGAAATACAATAGAAGTCATCCCTTAGATCAAGTCATAGGAGATGTGAATGAAGGGATCAAAACCAGAAATAGAGTTTTCAATGAAGTAAGTTTTTTCTGCATTCATTTCTGAGATTGAACCTTCTAACATTGATGAAGCCCTATCAGACAATGATTGGGTCATAGCAATGCAAGAAGAACTAAATCAATTTGAAAGGAATCAAGTTTGGGATTTGATGCCCCGACCCAAAGATCATACGATCATTGGTACTAAATGGGTATTCAAAAACAAACTCGATGAATCTACAATTATTGTCAGAAACAAGACAAGATTGGTGGCCAAAGGCTATAATCAGGAAGAAGGAATTGATTATGAGGAAACGTATGCTCCAGTGGCTAGATTGGAAGCTATACGTGTACTCTTAGCCTTTGCATGCATCAAAGGATTCAAACTCTATCAAATGGATGTTAAGAGTGCTTTTCTAAATGGTTACATCATGGAAGAAGTGTATGTAGAACAACCTCCAGGTTTTGAAGATATCACTAAACCGGACCATGTTTTCAAACTTAAAAAGGCTTTGTATGGTTTAAAACAAGCTCCTAGAGCCTGGTATGAAAGGCTTAGTAAGTTTCTCATCGATCAAGTTTTTGTACGGGGAAAAGTTGATACATCATTATTTATAAATCGAAAACGTGATGATATTTTAATTGTTCGAATATATGTTGATGATATTGTTTTCGGTGCTACTAATGAATCTCTATGTAAGGAATTTTCTGAGATAATGCAGGGAGAGTTTGAGATGTCAATTATGGGAGAATTGAATTTCTTTCTTGGTTTGCAAATCAAACAAAGAAAGAATGGAATCCTCATATCTCAAACAAAGTATTTAAAAGAGCTATTGAAGAAGTATGGAATGGATGAAGCAAATGGCTCAGACACGCCTATGAGCTCAACAACGTTGCTTGATGCTGATGTTAAAGGGAAAGACTACAATATCACAAAATATAGAGGAATGATTGGATCATTACTCTATCTCACAGCAAGCAGACCAGACATCCAATGTAGTGTTGGCATATGTGCAAGATATCAATCGGCGCCAAAGGAATCACATGCTGAAACGGTCAAACGAATCTTTAGATACCTTGCTGACACACCAGAATTGGGTCTGTGGTATCCCAAAGGAAGAAGTGAATATTTAATTGCTTATTCAGATTCTGATCATGGAGGATACAAGACAGACAGAAAGAGCACCAGTGGACAAGGACAATTTCTTGGAGGATCTCTTGTCTCGTGGTTCAGCAAGAAACAAAATACAGTGTCTCTTTCGTCAACAGAAGCCGAATATTTTTTTTAGTCTCAAGTTGTTGTGCACAAGTGATATGGTTAAAACAACAACTACAAGACCTTGGTATTTATCTCAAAGAAATACCAATCTATTGTGACAATACTAGTACGATAAGCTTGGCAAAGAATCCAGTTCAACACTCTAGAACCAAGCATATCGATGTCAGACATCACTTCATCAGAGATCATGTCCAAAAGAAAGATGTGAAAGTGATATTCATTCCTACTCATCTTCAACTAGCTGATATCTTCACAAAACCCCTTGCAAAAGATCAATTTCTATTCATTAGAAGAGAATTGGGAATGGTAAATCCCAATGAGTTATAAGAAATTCAAGCATTTCATAATATTAGATGAAGTCACATGATAATGTTTTGATGATTACTAACTTAAGCATCGGAGTATATAGAAATGTGTTTTGCAGGAAGAAAGAAACTCTGTTTTGGGAAACAAAAACAGAGATTATCAGAGGACACATTTACTGGAGTACCAACTTAAAGTTATGGCTAAGACAGAAGCAATACCCGAGGAGTAACTTGAGGTAAAGTAGAAGCTTACTCGAGTATGTACTCGAGTAATGGCCCCTAAAACTGGAAGTAACTAATCAAGTTACTTGATTTTCAAATATAACGGTTCAGTTTTCAAAGAAATGAAGAGTCAGAAGTTGAGAAGCTGTTTACCCGAGGCAGGCCTCGAGTAAACTTGAAGCTTACTCGAGGAAGGCCTCGAGTAATGTCGGAGTTCAGATTCTCAAAGTGTTGAATAATGACTCAAATCTGACCCAAATGGACTATGAATTATCGAAGGAACATCCATAGATAATTACTATATTATTCATGCCAGGTACGCAATTTAAATGAATTATTTTTGAATTTATGAACACTCGAGGAAGGCCTCGAGTACACTTGAACATTACTCGAGTAAGGCCTCGAGTAACGTCGGGTTTTAGGTCTTTATCTTGCGCAAACTCGGTCATTTCCACAAAATCTCCTCGAGTAAATCACTATACACCCTTTCAAAAACTTTTCCCAATCGATTCCTTGCCTCATTTCCGTCAAAACCCAACTGATTTCAAGTCCAAAAACTTCCTATTTTGTTCAAAATCTTTGTGCCCTAAACTCGCGACAGTGACCCTGTTTTTCTGAGATTCTTGATTTTCTGTGTTTCAAGATGGTTAGAACCAAGAATCTCAACTTCACAGATTCCTCTGATTCACAACAAAACCCTTATCTCCTTTCTCCTCCTCCAACAAAGAGAAGAAAGTTAATCCCAAGACCAAAAGCCAAAGTTCCTCTTCAACCTCAATCACAACCTAAAGCCAAAGGTGTGGTGATCAAAGAGCCTATTGTGACTAGGGCTTAGTCTAAAAAGAGCACATCTACTGGAAGAAGCAAAGGTGCCAAAACTCCCTCACCTTCTCACTCTGACTCCTCTACACCCTCTTTCACTCCAAAGCCTATCAAGAAGCCAAAATATGACAAGAATGTGGCTAAGGCTATGGCTGGGATCATTGACCAAATGGAGAAGGGTCAATCTTCCAAGAAGTCCAAGATTCCAGAAGCAGAGATCACTACCCCTCCAAAGGGATTCAATGTGGGCAAACTGGTGGAGTCTCCCAAGTACTTAACACAATTCTCCAGAAGAAAAGTGTGTAAGACACACTATGTTGATTTGAAGTTGCTTCAAGAGGTAGTGAAGTATGACTTAAGTCCTTATTTAGATCCTTTTATGCCTTGGCTATCTATTAGGTTACCATTTTGTACTAAAGTGATTACCCATTTCTATTGCAACCTAGAAATTCTAGATGAGCCTAACCGAACCTCAGTTGAGGAAGAGATGACCACCACAGTTAGAGGTCAAAAAATACTGATATCTCCCTCTAGAATTAATTTGTGGTTGGGAATTGAAAACCCCCCTGATGATATATACTCTGAACTTGAGCCAAATCAAATTTTTACCATTCTCAAACCTGGTGAGTTAGTTGGCCCCCTAAACTTTAAACCGAGTGACATGTGTGATCATCATAGGGTTCTTTGGTACATATACTCTAGGTCCCTAGTGAACAAAGCCAACAACTACACCCATTTCTCTGATAGGGACTTTAGGTGGTTTGCTTCACTACTTTTGAAGGAACAGAAGGATCTGGGAGAATACATTTTCTCGGAGATGAAAAGGTACAAGGTGGATGGAAAGGGTACCACTCCAATGCCATATCCCCAGATTGTGTCTCTTATCCTGAAAGAGAACAAAATATGGTACTTGGAAGTAAGGAGCCAATTGAGAGGATGACCCTAGTGGGGAGGAACCAGATTGGAAAACTGAACATCGACATCCCTCTCAAAGGCCCACTGGAGTCTGGGTCCAAGAAGAAGCGAAAGGCCACTGAGGCAGAGACCAGTAGGATGGATGACACTCAGTCATCGGCTCCAGCTGCTACCACATCTTCACCATCCTTCCTCAATGCCACTCTCCAGCACTTCATGGAGAATATGCTTAGAGGTTTTCATGTGGACATAGCCAACACAAATGTAGAACTCATAACCCACATGAACACAAAAATGGGAGAGTTGGTTAAAAGAATGGATAGAAGGCATGAGGAGTTGCTAGCAGAGCAACGTGCCCAGGGAGAGACATTGAGGCTGATCCTGGCACGATTGGATTCCTTGGGTCCTGGACCTTCTGCCGGTCCCTCCTCTTCATCTGCTCCACCACCACCTCCTGTAGACCCTCCTTCAGACATTCCTATTCCTGAGGCTGAACCATCTACCCCTCTGGTTTCTGATCCACTTGAGCCCCAAGGGAAAGATATTTTATTCACAGTGGATGATCCTAATACCCACGAGACCACACATATTATCATCGATGATTCACCTCAAAAGCCACAGCCAGAAACCACTTCTAAACCTATTCCCTCTCCTACTCACACTGAGGAAATATCTCCCTCTTCATCACCTGAAAAGCATACACCTGAGGTGGAGATTTCACCTGACACTCAGACCACCCCGGAAGGAGAAACCTCTACTATAGTTGTCTTCCAACCTTCTCTTCCCGGCGATGACATCCATATCCCTCCACTTCATCTGCCTGATCCAGTACCCTCTAGCTCATTTGATTCTTTAGAATCAAATGATTCTATGGTCCTTCCAGCAACACCAATTTCCATGGCCAAGCCTCCTAGCCCTCCTCTTGATTGATGAAGCCAAAAAGGGGGAGAGGAGCTTGAGAATGATTTTGTGGATGTGTCCTAGCTTAATTTGGGATATTTGGTTGTATATGGGCTCTAGGGTGCATTTTGTTATTAGTTTTCTTGAACTTATCTTGTAATTTGAAATTCTTAAAGTTTAATGCAAGTGTGTTTAAATTATGACTTCATTTCATATCATTTAAGTTTTGAATTATGATACATGTTTGGACTAATGAAGTTGTTATGTATGCAAGGTATATTCAACCTTAATAAGAAATAATTAATTAAGAATCCAATTTGAAAAACCATGTTCAAAATCACCAAGTTTTGTCATCATCAAAAAGGGGGAGAATGTTAGACCTCATGTTTTGATGATAACAAAAGTATGGTTTGAAAAAGAAATGATTAATAATCAAGCTTGAACTAAGTAATGATAGGAACAAGCTTTACTTGAAGTTAGCCAAGAGAAAATGCTGAGGAACTTCATCAGAAGTACAGTTTCTAAGGCATTACTCGAGTCGCTACTCGAGTAATGAGACAAAACTTGAAGTAACCAAGGAAAACTTCCAGTAACCTGCCACCATTACTCGAGGAGCTACTCGAGTAACCAGGTAAAAACTTGGAGTTGCTCTCGGCCTGCTAATGTTACTCGAGGAGGTACTCGAGTAACCAAGTGAAAACTTCCAGTTGCCTTCAAGTTTTCCCAATGATACTCGAGGAGCTACTCGAGTACCTGTGTTTCCTAAAATGTGGACCTCTCGGCATTTTGTACCACTGCTAATGTTACTCGAGGAGCTACTCGAGTAACCCTGTGAAAACTTCCAGTTGCCTTCAAGTTTTCCCCATGATACTCGAGGAGCTACTCGAGTAACTCTGTTCTGAAAATATGTAACTCTCGGCACTTTGTACCACTGCCAATGTTACTCGAGGAGCTACCCGAGTAACATACTAACGTAAGTGAAAACTTGAGGTTGGTACCCGATTAACCTGATCTCTCTTTGTTTCATCTTCCTCGAGTACTTACTCTAGTATACAAGTTTTTCATGGTTTATTTTAAGTGGATTCCTCGAGTAAGTACCCCAGTATGCACAAATATTTTCAAAGTAAACTTCAAGTCATTACCAGAGTAAATTATGCTCAAAAGTCTTAGTTACTCGAGAAGCTACCCGAGTAACCTATGCAAAAATGAATGCATTACTCGAGTCCCTACTCGAATAACAAGATAATTGCTCTTGCCTTAAAATCCTGCCAACATTACTAGAGTAGAGCATCGAGTAATCAAAAGTTTTTTAAAGGATTACTCGAGGTGTTACCCCAGTAATCTATGAAATTGCAAAAGCATTACTGGAGTAGCTACCCGAGTAAATAACTATTCCCAAAGGTTTGAAATTTAGTTTACTCCATGCACTACCCGAGTAATCTTGTTTTTCTTCATTGACTTTCAATTAAACAAAGATTTCTCGATGATACTCGAGGAGCTACTCGAGTAAACTTCAAGGGTTACTCGAGGAGCTACTCGAGTAAGCTTACCCAGAAATTTAGAAATCATTCAAACTTTCATTATATTGTTTCCTATATGATTAACCTTTCATTGTATTAGTATTCTTAGTCTATTTACAGAGAAACAATGAAGAAATCATATCAAGAGATGAAAGTCAAAAGAAACGTTCAAATGCCAACCACCGCCAACGGATATTTTTCAAAAATTTGAAAAGTCAATAGTGGCTGCGCACTCACCAACGGACGAAAGGAAACGTTCCAACGGTCATCACCAACATACCTATATATATGGGAACCTTCAAATAGAGAACAACAATCAAGCACACATACGAACGTATCATTAAGTTCATTGCTCTGTTTTCACGATTGAAATTGTATTTCTATGCTTCAGTGATTATCATTTACTCTGTAAGAGAGATATCTCATTCAAACTCAATATTTGTTATTGAGATAACTTAAGGTTGTGGAACCTTGAGTTGGGATTGGATTACAACCTGTAAGGGGGAGCGAATGTCCAGGTGTAAGGAACTTGCTTGTACTAAGGTGCCAAGAACCCACTGAATCTTGGAAGCTATAGTGAAACTCTCAGAGAAGCTCTGAGGACTGGACGTAGGTCAAAGTGGTTGTGACCGAACCAGTATAACTCCCGGTGTACACTTCGGTGATATTTCTCCTTACTCATTACTGTTTTAATTCTTTTGTCAAAGTTTTATATTTTCGAAAGAAATTTCAGTATCACCCAATTCACCCCCCCCCTCTTGGGTGAAACGCTTGATCTAACACTTATTAGGAAGAACTATTGTAGTAAGGGACTATTTGTTCTAAGTGTTGCTAAAATGAATGAGAATGCATCTTCTTCTACTTACTTAGTTGATTCATAAGATGTGTGGTATATTAGATTAGGACATGTTCATAAATCTTATATTAAGAGGCTACAAAATCTAGGGCTAATTTCTGAAAGTAAAAGTGATTTTCAAAGTAAATGAGAGATTTGTGTAGAAATTAAATTAACCAAGAGAACGCATTTTCTACACAGAGAAACTGAGTTGTTGTCTTTGATTGATACCGATTTAGGTTATTTGAAACAAACTAAAACCAGAGTAGGTAAAAGATATTATTTTACCTTTATCAATGATTTTTCAAGATATACTAAAGTATATTTATTGTGAAATAAAGATGAAGCTTTTGAAAAATTTATAAATAAAGTAGAAGTAGAAAACCAGTTAAATTAAAGGATTAAACAAGTTAGATCAGATAGAGAAGGGGAATATTTATTACCAAACGATTTTTATGAAAAAGAATGTATAATACATGAAATAACTCCTCCTTATTCACTTGAGTCTAACAGTGTTGCATAAAGGAAAAATAGAACTTTAAAAGATGTTTTGCTTGTAAGTTTTACTACACCAAATAACTTGTGGGGTGGAGCTTTTCGTTCTGTTTGTTTTCTACAAAATAGAATACCTCATAAGAAAACTAAGAAGACACCTTGTCAATTATGAAAAGGTTTTTTTGCCTACTCTTCAATATTTGAAGATGCAGGGGTGTCTTGCTAAAGTTTTACTACCTGATGTTAAAAGAAAAAAGAAAATTGGTTCTAAAACTTCTAATTGCATGTTTATTAGATATGCTCAACAAAGTGTTGCTTATCGTTTTCTAGTTTTGAAAAGTGATGTTTTAGATCATAACACAGTTGTTAAAATAAACGATACAGAGTTTTTTGAACATATATTTCCTTTGAAGATTGAGCATATTCCTAAAAGAGTTGAAAATTCTTCTACTTCTTCTGAACAAAATTCAAACAAAGTGTTGGTTGAAGATCTAAGAAGAAGTAAAAGACAAAGAAAACAAACATCTTTGGAGATAATTTTTATACTTACTTAGTACAAGATGAACCTAAAAATTTTTATAAAGCTATTTCTTCTTCGAATGAATCTTTTTGGAAAGAAGCAATAAAAGCTTAAATTGATTCTTGAAATCAAAATAAAAAGTGGGTTTTGGTATACTTGCCCCCAAAAACAAAGCCTATTGGTTGTAAATGGGTTTTTAGAAAAATGTATTTTTCTGATGGAACTATTGATTAATACAAAGCTAGATTGGTAGCCAAAGGATATGCTCAAAAAGAAAATGTTGACTATTTTGACACATTCTCTCGTGTAACGAGGATTTCTTCTATTAGAATCCTAATTGCCTTAGCTTCTATTCATACACTTTTTATTCATCAAATGGATGTTAAAACAACTTGTTAGATCTTTGTACGGTTTGAAACAAGCGCCTAAACAATGGCATGAAAAATTGGATCAAGTTTTGTTAAGTAGCGGTTTCTCTACTGTTAAGGTATAAAGATGTGTTTATACAAAACTTGCAAATGGTGATTGTCTAATTATTTGTCTGTATGTAGATGACATTCTTATCTTTGGTACTAGCATGGGTGTTGTGCTTAAGACAAAACACTTTATGTCTTATAATTTTGATATGAAAGATTTGGGTGAAGCAAAAGTGATTTTGGATGAAAATATAATGAGGAATGATAATCGCATTATACTTTCTCAAGAACATTATATTGAGAAGATTTTGAGAAAGTTTGAACTATTTGATGAGTCTCCTATGAATACTCCTTATGATCCTAATGTATATTTAAAGAAAAAGGAAGGAAATCTAATTGCTCAATCTAAATATGCATAGATTATTGGGAGCCTGCTACATTTAATGAACTATATCAGGCCAAACATAACATATGTTGTGTGTAGATTAAGCAAATATACTCATTGTCCAGGCAATAAACATTGGAAGGCTCTGGTAAAAGTATTGAGATACCTAAGAGGTACCATGAATTATAGTATTCATTATAGTGGATTTCTTGTTGTATTGGAAGGATACAGTGATGCTAACTGGATCTCATATTCAAAGGAGAGAAAATCTACTAGTGGTTATGTTTTTACTCTTGGTGGTGGTGTCATAACATAAAAGTCAGTCAAACAAATTATCTTAACCAATTCCTCAAGGGATTCTGAATTTATTACTAGGGAGTTGGCTGACACTGAGGCTGAGTGGTTGAAAAACTTCTTGACAAACATCCCACTAGGTGAAAATCCAACACCATTAGTGTATTTACATTGTGATAGCCAATTTACGATAGCTATGGCTAAAATTAAAACATTTAATGGTAAAAGCAGACATATTCGATTAAGACATAATATAATAAAGCATCTGCCAAGAGATGGTATAATCTCAATCGATTATGTAAGACTAACGGTGAACCTTACGGATCTGTTTACAAAACCCCTGAGAAGGAAACAAATATTTGATTCATTGAGGGGAATGAGACTTAAACCTATACGAAATTAACAGCGATGGCAACACAACCTCTGTGAATGCGTAAGAACAAGTCGTGTATTAGTACTACTAGCACTAAAATAAATTGTTAATCCCTTCCTATGATGCCGAGAAAGTGTTAGAATGCATTTTGGTGAGGATGATCAAAGCTCTTAATGAATCTATAATCCTACAGGATGGTGCACTCATTGTAGGTACATTTCATAAAATCACCTCTACGAATATGGAGTGGAGCCGCTCCTATGATATCGTAGCAAAATCTCTAGAGCATTTGTTATGCTCCAGGCTTGCACATGGCCTTCTTAACGTGTAAAACTGCGTTAACAGTGAAATGTGGGGGTATAATATGACTTCTAATGCCTCTAATATACACCTAAGAGATGTGAGTTCATAATCCATAGGACCACTGACATCTTTGTATATTAAGTGTTATTAGTCTAAGTCTAGTTCATAAATCAAATGACCACTGAATACAACGGTTATACCCATATGTGCAACTCAGCTAAAGGCGTTTCTCTTAACACATGTGGGGAATTGTTGGAGTTTTAACACGAAAGTGGTGTGTCAAATGAAACAAGTCTCACATTGCTTGGAAGAGAGAGAATACAAGTGTATATATTACACTTTGTGAATTTGAGCTAGTAAATGGGTCAAGAGGAAGAGTAGGCTCGTGCGCACAACAACAGATCACCAGGAAACAAACATAGTGAAAAAATCCGGCAACTTCCCTCTGCAAGAAGGGTCCGTTTTATCCTAGTGAGTGTTGCTTCCAATCAACTGGTGGTTGTGGAATAACTCTTAAGGACAACATCATTGGACATGACTCGAATTACACAGTATAGTTGTAGAAACTTTACCAACACTATCTAATTTTTTTTAAAAAAAAATTCAATATAACTACTAACTATTTAAGTTCTCAAATCGTTATTTAAAAAATTACAAGATATAGGTAGCCTTGAAAATCTTTTTTTAAAAATCTATATATAATTCAGACTATTCTATAAAAGGAGAAATTTTATGTCCTTAAGGTTATTTAGTTTTGTAATACTTTGGTAAGTTTATACACTTTTATCCAACGCAATTAGAATAAATGAATTAGATGTTTAAAAATAAAATAAAAGTGCTAGTAACTAAAATTAGTTTCATAACAAATTAACAAATGAGTCGTCAAAAATACGGTTGTTTTGATTTGATTAGTAAAAATTACGTTGAGAGTATAAGCTTTGAGCAATTTTTTTCATTTTGAAATATCTAATTACAACAAAGTCATTTATTGTAAATTTCATCAATATACTACAATGTTATTAGGAGAAAAAACTTGATGACTTGCGGATCTCCTTTCAAACATTCAAAATCAAAAGCTGAAATTTCTTTCCCTTTCATACTCAGAATTCTTTTTGGAAAAAAGTTTAAAACTTTAAATCAGACTTATCAGAAATGGCATTGATATTAGACATTTGAATATATAATAAAAAAAAGTGTAACATGACATTGATGACAATGACCACAATTTCCTATTTCCAACTATTATATAAAATTAAAAAAAAAACAATATAGTTTTTGGAAGTCAATAAAACCCTTTCCAAGTAATTTAAAAATTAAGATTTTTAACGGCATTTTGCCGTAAAATATCAACACCGTGTTAAGGCCTGTTTGAGAAAATGGTAAAAAAACACGTTCATGCAAGTCGAGACAAAACTCTTCTCATAAATTTATCGCATATATCATAAATCATATTAAAAAAACAATTTCTACCACTAATCCAAATTATCACTTAAATGGGCAAAAAGGAATGAATCTAAAGTATGAGTCAAGACACTCCACAAACCATCAAAAACTGGATAAGACGAAATTCAAATGCAGATTATTAGCTGATTGATAGTAAAATAAACTTAAAAATAATCAAATTAAACAATCAAACAATATATTCTAATTCAACAAATTTTAATTTTAATCATATTAATATATTGAAAATAGTTACCCTGTTTTGCGTCCCGCATATTTAATGTCCCAACGGTCAAGTTGGGTGACTGCTAAGAACCATCATGAATTTTTATAGAAGCAGTTCAACCTCAATAATGCCATTAAAAAAGAAATACTTTCTCTTTCTTTAGTGAGCATCTGTGTACAGAAATTGTTTTTCAAAAATAAAAGAAAATAAGGCAAAACTTGGAAAAAGAATCTATTTTTTTTCAAATAAAAAAAAAGAAAAAAATTGAATGTGCATAAACCAGCAGGGAGGAAGAGACAACTCATGGGAAATATCACCGTTCAAGGTCAATGGTCATCGATATCAACGGATGTGGTTGGCTCTTCCGAAGTCAGCAAGCTTCCTTGAACGGTTTGCACAAAACGACGACGCAGTGGAGAGGTGAGGCTTCGCCGCCGTTGTGCCTCTCATCTCCCCCGCCGCAACCACCTCCGGAGGCAATCCTTTTGGGTTCCAGTGAGGGTTCGGGCTCGCCCTCACCAACGGACTTAAGCAAAAAGCCATGCCTGATACGTTCCTTACGTGGCGGGAACGACGTGTCGCATACGGTGCCGTAGATGGCGTTTTCCGCCACCGTGGGGACGTTTCTGTTGAGTAGCTACCAGCTGAAGGGGATCGGTCGCATCCATCGCAATCGACCACGCAACTTTCGTTGGTCACCGGCGACATTCCCCGATCTGTTGGCCGATACCGACTCCGCCCTGTGGCTGTCGAACCTTCCAGAGAGTTCATCCTATCCATATTCTTCCGACGAGGGGGGAAGATCATTGAGAACCATGAGGGAGATGCCGATGACGATGGTTCGCATGATTCCTGAGAAGAAATCCTTGGATTCGCTTCCAATTTATCGGATCTGGATCTGAATAGACTTGAGAAAATCCAGAACCTCCCCGTCTTCTTCTTTAATGACGAACTCGTTCTGCCAGGGAATCCTGAATTGGCCTCAGAATTGCCAGTACCGAAGGTAGGGCCAAGTTGTGGCGTGCTATAGAAGAGATTGTTATGTCTATCACAGCTCTGCCAGCTGGCATAGTCCGATTTCCGCCGAGAGACATACGGCGACACAGAACGAGGGAAAACAAGCGGAGGAGGAGGGTTGGGGTCGGATTTCCGAGGGTGATCATCGGAGGCGCGTGAGGAAACGCGCGCTAGATGTGCCTTCTCTTGTGCTGCGATGAGTGCGATGAGACGTTCCCGGAGACAAGAGGCGCAGACGCCGACGGTGCTGCTCAGGTCCTCCGGGTGGTGCTTCCGACACCTCATCGAAACCCCTTGGCTTCGTCCTGAACAACACCACAACAGAGGATCACCTGCTTCAATACGACGCCGTTTTGAAGTACAGTAACCTGTGGTGGAGCTTCTGATAGTCCACCGTGACGTGAAAGAGATCTGATGGAGAATTCGAAAGGCAAGTTTGTCTTGTTGCTTAGAGATGGAGAGATAGTAAAGTGGTGGACGGAGGAGAGGGTTAGAGTCTCAACTCTCAAGTTTAAGGCATGGGAGGGTATCTTCAATTCTTTATTAAATTTTAGAGAGAGAAAGGTACTAGTACTTGCTTTGGCTGTTGAGACTCATAAATATGCACGCGCCAGAAGAATGGGTATGGATCTTATACTAGTAACTTGGAGCATAAAATAGGAAAAATAGTTTTAAAAAAAAAAACTCCTATTATAATGAGTGACACTCGTCATCAACTTGAAATCACGAATTATAAGTGTGTTTATGTGTGCGTTTGGAATGGCTTATTTTTGTCCAAAACGTGCTTATAATTTGTGATTCACGGTATACGAGGTAAATATGTGAGAGGAGTTTTTTCTCGGCTTGCGTAATAAGTGGCTTATTTTTTAAGCTGCCGTGATACCAAACATGCACTATGTAAATCGGAATAAGATTTTTCTTATATATATTTATTTATTTGTTGTAGTTGAAACACTGATTTTAAAACCACCCATCATCATTTCAAATAAGTTTAAAGATAAATTACAACTGAGTACTTAAACAAATTTCAAATAGGTTGCACGATAAATTTTATAATGAGAGATTTATCAACTTGTACCCAAAACAAACTAATTTTCAGCAATTTTTCTTAAAAATACATAGCTAAGAATGATAGAATAAAAAAGTTCAAAATTACTATGTAATTTGAATAACAAAAAAAAAAAAACATTGGTACTCATCCTATTATAAATATTTCTTTAATCCTACGAGTATTTATAAGCTACGGGGGTAAAATTTGTTTTGTTCATGTTTATGAATCCTGTCATTTAATTTTTCTAAATTTATACCACAGTTTTTCCCCCCAACTTATAGCGCATAGTTTTACCTTTTGTTAAAAAGTAGTTTTTTTGGAATGAAATGGATGAAATGACACACCAACAAACTATTAGTTGATATGGTAAGTGATCTTATCAAGTAAAGAGAAGAATACAAGTTCGAATACTAAAAACGAATTTATTAGGAAAGAAAAAACTTTTTGCACTCTAAACATCAAAAGGACAAACTTATACATTGTACCAAAAAAAAAAGGGGTTAAAGACTATTTTTAATCCGGAAGTATTTAGTGGGGGCCAATTTTACTTAGGACGTTTCTCGAGAGCCAATTTTGCCGTGGAAGTTTCAAATTTGGAGTAATTTTGCTCTGCCTATTATCCCAATTAAGTTTGACTTTTAGTTGACTAAATTTTAAACAAATTTGCTCCTTCCAGAGTAATATTGCACGTCAACAAAAATGAAATAGGCGACAAAATTACCTTAGAAGTTTAAACTTAGGAGCAAGTTTGTCTAAAATTGAAATAAACGGCCATAAAAGGATATGGTAAAATACAATGACTTGTTGACCAACAAAATATAAATATACAATGACTTGAAATGAATAATACTATTACAAAATTACACAACTTTTTCCACTTCTCTCACTCTTCTTCTTGCCACTCTAAAATTCAATGCATTCCTTGTAGTTTCATGATAACTAGAATTTAAATAGTCAATGTTTAAACGTGAATAATTGGTTGAAATTGAACATATTAGAAAAGAAAAGGCCATAAAAGGATATGGTAGTTTATTTTTTCCTGATGAAAAATTGATATGCTAGTTAAGTGTGTTTTAACAATGCCCTTAAATTTCACTTGGTGTCTTTAGATTACTTTATTTATTTCTTTTTGGTGATGCATACTAGTATTTACTGCTTTTGTAACTTATAAAAAAATATCAATATTTTCAAAACTAGACCTGACATTGAATTTCAATGGTGAAATCTTAGTTAGACTATGATTGGATTAGTTTTAAACAAAATTTACACTCAATCCATTCTTTTTTATAAGATGAGATTCTTGAGGATGCCAAGTTCCTTTTTATAATATAGAATTAGAGGATGTCTAAAGAGTGTTTTTTTTTCCTTGTAAAGTCCCTATTTTATCTCACTTAATTACAAAAATTACCAATACCATTACTATATTTTATTCTTATGTTTGACTAAAACACTCAATATAACAAATTCCATCTCTCCTATATAAATGAAGGCATTTTTGAAAAAAGAATTAATTTTTTTTCACATTTATTGTACTTAACTAATTTTAATTATATCTTCAAACAACATGATTTAGTTAATCATATTTTATAAAAAAGAACAGAGGGAGTATAATTTAAAGAATATGTATACAAAAGTCTTAGACAAAATTTATATCCTTGTCATACATGGTAAATTTATAGTCGATCACACATTGCACCAACATTATAATAAAAGTATTTATTGTCTATTACTACCAAAACTATTAATATGCAAGATTAATTGTCCAACCAAGATACTAAAAGCTTCCATGTTTCAACTCTACCAATAAATTGTCATATATGTATATGACACTAAAGAAAAACCGATCAAAAGACAAAAAAAAAAAAACATAATTTTGGGTTACTGAAAAATTTGTGCTGATTTTACACTACAACTGGACTGAGGAAATATTAGTTTCCGGTCCCGCCGGACGGCGGAGTCCGACTTTGACCATATTGCATAATGCCACCGATAAAAAGTTTAGAGCAGATTGAAAATAGAACAAGAGTCATGTCGTTTACCGGTAAAAAGTATAACGGGATTCGGTCGTTATACGCTAAGAATTGTGTGCAAGCAAAAGGTAATGGCTACTTCTTTCCACAAAAGAAAACGGCATTGGCTATTTGGAAAAAGTCCCTCTTCTGTCGTTTACTAAAAACCTTTGGAATAAATATGTCACTTATTAATTGAATCTGTCACATTGATATCTCTAGAACTAAGGAATAAGGAATAAAAAAAAAAAGATAAAAAACAAAGAAACTACTCCATCAATCGGAAGATAAAAATATTAACCCTTAATTATAATTTTATAAAGATTTTCACTGATAAAATATAGAAAAATGAACACGAAATTTTTGAACTTCAGTTGAAATAACTAATAAGATTTCCATTTAGCATTATTTTTAGAGTAAAATACATTAACTACTCATCTATTTTACCTAAAATTATATGAAACCCCCTCTATTTTGAAAACCTAGATAAACCTCCCTTAAAATTAAGATATATATTACACAAACCTCCCTTATATTTTTAAAATTTTATTTCCATTCATTTAAAAGTTCATTGACCGTTAAGTTTAACTCTTAAATTTAGATTTTGACAAAATAGCCCCATTTAACTTAATAATTATTTAAACATATATATTTTTCAAAACAATTATACAACCAAAAATTTTATAATGGATATAAATAAATTTTTTTAATATATTATAATTATTTTAATTTTGATTATCTTATAAAATTTATTAATTTTTATTTTTCATCATTTTATTAAAACTTGTTTATTTAGATTTCTTTTAAATGTTTAAAAATGGATTTTAAATATATTTTATTTTATCATAGAGTATAAATGGAATAAGTTTGATTGTTTGAGAGATTATATAAACTATTTAAATTTATAATTTATAATTTTTGACTAGGTTTGTTGCTAAAACATTTAAACACATTTAGTTTGTATATATTTATAAAAAATATTAATCAAAATTTAAATCAATTTTTATAGCTACATCAACTAAATCAAGCAAACTTATGTATCGATATAATTAAAAATATTAAATAAATAAATTTGAAAAATAAAATTATGGAAAATGAATAATGAAAACTCTTAAATTATTCATAACAATTTTAACTAAAAATATAGATTTAGTATGATGTAGGATAAATTAGTAAATAAAATTTATTTTAATAAAATATTTAATAAAATTATTTTTTAAAAAAATATTTATAATGGTGTTTAGAGTTTGAACTTTAGTATATGTTTTCAAAATAGATGAGAGATTAATATAATTAAGGCAATACATAAGGGAGTTTAAAGTATTTTACTCTTATTTGTTTTTTTAGTTTTTTAATTGTCATTCTCCCAAAAATTTGTGATGCTATATTCTATAACAAATTTGTCATTTTATCTTAATATTGTCTGTTATAATTGACTCTCACACATACCAAATTTGTCATGTTATATTATTTTGGTCGATAATTTATGTTTGGATCTAAATAGGTGGATAATCTATTACAAAATCATTTTAATTATTGTGATTTGAAAACTCAATGTAAAAGTGTTGACTTTGATCCCACAATCAAGATGAGATAAATATAATGATTAGACGAAGAAAAAGTGCCTCACCGATTTCTTGCCTTATCGGCATCTAATTATTTGCTGGTTGATCAATGTGGGTTTACGCTTACATTTCTAAATGATTATTATTATTTTTTATTAATTATACATAATAAAAATAATAGTAGTAGTAGTAATAATAATAATAATAATAATAATAAATGATAACTAGAAAAAATAATAATAAATGATAATTTTTGAAATGTTATATGGTAATATCGCCCAATAATTTTGTTACATGTCCATTTTATTGGAGTAACTGATAATTATTAATTAATAATTAATATTAAATAAAATACGAATTTTAATTCTTAAATTTGCCTTTGATTATTGATTTAGTCCCTAGATTTTGATATATTACAATTTACAACGCAATTCTAATAATTTTGGGTAGAGACAAAATTACTGAGATACAATTAGGAATTGAATCTTTTTTAAAATAAAATTAAAAAAATTAAATTGTAAAGAGTCAAATTTTTGGTACTAAATGATAATTAAAAAAAATTGATTTTTTCGACCAAAAAAGTTTCTTGATTAAAAGATATATTTTTCTTGATAATAATAAGAAATTATTTGAGCGCTGACGAAGGGCGTGATATGCACGCTCCATATTGAACCTTGATCCAGTCAAAGAAGTCAAACTTCGGCTTTGTCGTCATCATGTGCCAATCATATTTCCTCAGTCTACATCTAACGGATATTATAACGCTAGGTAAACACGCGCCTTTAACGAAGGGGTAGAGTTTTAATTTTAAATTAGACTAACAGATAATAAATAATGAAATAAACTAGTGCAAATATAATAAAAAAGTTTCCACTTTATTTTTTAGAGTTAATATAATTTTTGGTCCTTTAAATATGTTCTCATTTTAATTTTGATCCCTTAAATTTCAAACCATGAGTTTTAGTCTGTCAAATTTCATGTTGTTTAAAACATTAGTTCATTCAATTTAATAAAAAGCTGGATCATATTGCCTATAGAGGGACCACAATCAAAATAAAGATAAATTTGAGTACCTAAATTTTTATTAACCCTATTTTTTATTATGTTTTTTTGCCAATTATTTTTTACTATGTTCACTAGCTCTCGGTGTCTTTTTATTAATCACTTGTATCTAAAAACTTATTTTAAAAATATAAGTCACTTATTTGTAGGGTATTAAATGAGATTGTGTCAATTTTACCCCTGTTAACTATATTAATGTCAACACCTATTTCCATTTCGATAATCGAAGAGTAATAAAGAAGAAATTCAATGGGCATATAGAAAAGTACAATTATACTAATAAAAATATTCGTTTACAATTCCGATATCGTTCATCGACGAAAACCAGAAAATACAGCGGAAACTTAATATTTGCATAATTCTCCAAAATATCTAAGCATAAACGAATTATAATTACGATCTTGTCCTCGCCTCAAGACACGAGCCGATTACTACTCGGTGTCTACTCCTTTGCCTTTCGATCCACTAGCACTCGCTGAGATGTTTATTTAAAAATAGGGTGAGATTCCGAAGAATCCCAATAGAGACATGCTATCGTCTATAGAAAATGCGAAAAGTAAATATGATATATGTCATGTATACACCAATTAATGAAAAATATAAACATATCATCTGCATGTATACATGAGTAGGGGCCTAGCCCTACTAATCTGCACTGGTTGAGTTCTCACCAACTTCAATGTAAGTGTCTCTAGCATTACTGGCCCCTTTCTCGGCAAATCATGTTGATTAATAAAGTATATTTACAACCATGACATCCACACAATCATATAACTATGGCATGATGTATGAAGGATAATGTCTCTACCTCAAAGCTTTATAACCCCTTTTTCCGGTGTGTCTCGTAACGTGTGTTGTTCCGGCTTTCGAATTGGTCCTAAAATATTAAATGTACCAGAAATAGGTCATAACCTATCCAAGTATCATTTTAGACTCTTCCATAGTGTTTCTTGTGGTTATATTAGTCTATGATGAAAATTTACCAAAATGCCCCTGGAACCTCAGGCCGACCCCGCCGTAACCAGTCCGATGGCAAGTTTTTCCAAAATTTTGACTAAGGCTATTCTAACTTATTTTCGTCCAAGGAATCCATTTCCGGGCTTGAAATTACAAAATTCACTGTCAAATTACGAAAATACCCTTGACAACCCCTATTTAGGGATTTCAGTGGCGTTTTCGTAATTATGCTTTTTTGGCTTCTACCGAAAAAGTGCCCAACGGTAAACCCACCTATATTTGCCCACTGAGTTCAATGGAATCATTTATTTCATGAAATCCAATTGCTACTACCAGTTCTGGTCCTGGCCAAAATATTGAAGGGAAAATAAAAAAAAAATAGTTTGTGTTTTATCTTCCAAAACTTGTACTCTTTCACTTCTAATCCTTGGTTAACTCACTTAAACACTTCTTAATCATGATTTAAAGGATTTTGGGCAGCATAACGCCTTAGGGTTATGGCTTTTCCAATTTTACAACTCAACCAAGAAACTTAAAAAATCAAGAAACAACAACAACAATACCGCAAGAAGGCAAGTTTATGAAGTTACCTTCTTCGGCTTCTTGGTTTTCTCTTACTCTAGGCTCCTCCTCATTCTCTTCTTGATCTCAAAGTGTGACTTCACCACCATGGATTCATGAGAACAAGAGTTTAGAGAAGGATTTCATGACAAGACACAAAAAAACCATAAAAAATTAACCTTTTTACCTTAGATTTCCTCTTCATTCTCTCTAAACTTCAATAGCTCTCCAAGTTCACCCTCTCTCTCTTTTCTCTTTGTCTTGGCTGAATTGTGTCTTGAAATAGGAGGGAGAAAGTGTTTATTCATTTGGCCTTCTCCCTTCCTAACCCTTGATCTCATCAAGGGTCAAGATTACACCACCTTGCATGCCCCATTCCTCCAACCGTACTTCACACCATACCTTCTTACTTTATGCCATCCTTTCTTAACTTTATGTCATGTCTTCATATCATCTGGGTCTAATTGAATTGGGACTAGATTCCTTCTAGTTACACAAACCATACACCCTTCTCTTTACTCTAACTAAACCCATTTCTTCTCCCTTATTTTCATAGTTGGACGAAATTTAGGGTAGAGAAGAGAAGAAAATGTTTTTCATAAATCCTATAATTCATACAGTTGTATTATGTATCATTTCCCCTAATTTCACAATTCTTGATTTATTCCATCAAGAATAATCCAATTATGCATTTTCCATAATTAATTGAGATTAACTTCAATTAATTAGAAAATAATTAATCTTGGGCTAAATTGGAGAAATTATGATTTGCCATCGCCTTTGTAATTTAATTAAATTCTTGGATTTATTTGCCCATTTCCTTATGAATATGAATATTTCAAAATTCACAAGATCCAAATTCATGAATATTCACCAGTTTATTGAATTACTCAAATAATTACAATATATTTTTTGTGAATATAAAATTTGGAGTGTTACAGTTCTCCCCCACTTAATTAAATTTTGTCCCCGAAATTTACTACGTTTATACATTCATAAGCTCCGAGTAATACTTCTTCATACTCTATTACATGTTCTGGATCAGTTTGCTACTTTCATAAATATGTGGTCACCTACTTCAAATTCTAGAGGTTTTCACCTCTTATCTGCATAACTTTTCTGTTGGCTCTGAGCAGCTAGCAACATCTGCTTAATCAACTTTATCTACTATCGGTATTATCTTATAGCTCAATGCGTCAATGACAACATTAGCCTGCCCTGGACAATATTTACATTCCAGGTCCTACTCTTTCAACAACTCTATCTACTTACATTGCGTCATATTTCACTCTTTTAGGTCATACACATATTTCAATCTTTGTGGTAGCAGTATAACTCCCCAATTATGCTATAAAGGCAACATTTCTGGATTTAATGCAAATATTATTATCATCAACTCAAGATTATGGATGGAACAATTCAATTCCTGAAGCTTCAGCTGATAAGATGCGTACGCCCTCACTTGGCTTGCATCAATTCTCATCTCAATCTATGCCTGTTTGCATCTGAGGATTCAGTTCTCTTCCCAATCCATGCCATCTGGTATTAGTGAAAACAACAATGGCCCACTATGGATTTGGGATTATCAATGTTGGTACTCTAATAAATTTTCATCATGAGCTCCTTGAAGCTCCTTTCACAATCATCATCCCATACATAATGTTAAGTTCTTGGAAATTTCGATATAAACATCTCATCCTTTTTATTGTTACACCCCCAATTTCTGACTGGACCCTATTTACTGATACCAGATCACCTGGCCTGGAGGCACCTGCCTCGGGGTCAAGGGTGGACTCACACCCCCAATCTTTGACTGGACCCCACTTACTGATACCAGATCACTTGCCCTGGAGGCACCTGCCTCGGGGTCGAGGGTGGACTCACAAGGAATATCTGTGTATCATAATCATAGATTCTAGCATTCTCAGCTCAGTACTGCTTCTACTTTACCAGGGTTTATTAGGATCCCTTGCAATGAGACCACTTGGCCCAAACATATTACCTCTGAAAGCCATAACTCACATTTACTCGACTTGGTATAGAGTTGATTTTCCCTTCACCATGTTTTATTCTATTCATAATTATTACTCATGTGTTATTTTACTGTGTGAGTTTACTAATAGGTCATCAATCAACCAGATTTTGAGGATTACCACTAAGCTATGCAGCCCTGTAACAGTAGACAATTAAGTTCACTAGTGATTCAGGTCCCTTGGCATTCATCATGCCATTCATACATCGATTGTGGCAATCCTGACACCCATGGGTGTAGGCACATTCTATTCGTATGGGAATCTACGCATACTTACCAATGCTACTATCCTTTCTAGAGTGGCCCATTCATATACACCGGAACAGATTCCAAAAAATTCATCAGCCTACTAGGCTGTCAAAACACGATTCCCTACTATCATTTATTACATTATAATACCTTGCACGATTTAGGCCATATCTAATGTCTAAAGAATAAATTCAACTACTAAGATTGATCCTCCAATACAGTTCTCTCAATCACAACTCAACCTCAATTTCATAGAGGTTCAAAATCATTTTACCTCAATTATGGCTATTGTCCATCCATATCGTTCGGAAGGACCTAGGGATTTACTAATCACTGTCTTATCTTTTATTTTCTCTATTTTGTTCGCATAGAGGACTAGCTTCTACAATTTAAACAAACATCAAACATTACTAGGGATTATATGTAACAAAAAGTAATTAAAACTCAAACATGCATTAAGTTGTCATTAAAAGAAATCGTACCTTGGATAAGTGCAGGGGATTTTCTAGCTTCCACCTAAATTATCGCATGGGCCACGCTCTGGGCTCCAAGTCTAGACTCCTCTCGTTGTTGCTTTTGTGGGCAATCGCTAGCAAGATAACTTGGCTTTCGACAGTTGTAACAAATCTGTAACCTGATCAGACATGGTTCATTACCATGTGGCTGGCTGCAACGCCCACACGTCTTATTTTCGGAGGATCTCTGCTCGCTATCGCTATCATCCCAATACGACTTTTTGTCATTACCGCTAGAGGGAACTTCCTGATTCTTACATTTCTGGGTAGAATTCCCACTACCAAACACGTCCTTGTAGTTGTCACTTCTGTCAGGGTGCAAGCTCAACAAGTCATTCTCGGTAAGTTGACATTCTTCAACTGCCTTAACGAATACTGTAAAGCGTTTAGAAATCAATTTCTTTCTTAATTCTAGCTTTAACCCTTGTATCAATATATTGGAGCTCCACTCCTCGTCATCTTGATGTCTTAGGTACGAGGAATACCGATACAATCGGACATAACGCGCCAGGTACTCATCGAAGCTCTCTTCATTATCCTGTAGTATGTTGAGGAATTCCTTTTCTTTTGCTAGCTTGTCTGGTTGAGAGAAATGTCTTTTATTAAATTTCCCCTAGAACATTTCCCATGTTGCTGGAATATTCCATGCTTGTAGAGTCAACGCTGTATTCCTCTACTATATATCTGCCTCTCTTTCTAGTTTGCGAACGGCTAGCTGGACTTTAATGTCATTAGAGTACATCAGCCTTATAAAAATTTGCTCCAATGCAGATAACCATTCTTCTGCTTACAGGGGATCAAATCTCCCACGAAAGGTAGGAGGTTGTTGTTTCTCAAATCATTTCACCCATATTTGGAAGACATTCATTTCATAAACCAATGTGGGTGGTGGCTCTTAATGAGGTTGCACAGATGAACTATATTCACCTACTTGCCTTTCACGATGTTCTAATCTCCCCTATCTCCATCGTAACTAGCGCATTTCATCTCTCAAATAATTTCTCACAAGTTGTTGTCATGCCATCTCATTCAGTATTTGGTGCATAGAGTCAGGGCTAACCTCCCCGTTTAGGTCATAATCTCCTTCCCTTGTACGCATCATTTTGTTACCTCACTAAATGAAATAAGGAAAAATAAATTTCCATATAGACACAAGGGCATTCTCGTCATTTCATAATAATTCGGGTACACGAATACATTAAATATTTACAGTAGTTATAGGGAACTAGAGACATTACTCAACTTACAACCTACTGTACATCATAATATCAATTCTGATACCATTATTAGAATTGTTACTACTGACGTTCTGATACCATCATTACGTGTATCATTTCTTTTATCCAGCACACTATTGTCCGTGACATATTGTCTTTTACATATCCCAAAATATCATTTCTCTGTACCCTCTCAAAATACCAACTCTAGCTAACTCTTTCTCTGTCTGTCGGTTCCACCTGACTGCCCTTATTGTACATGCCGGTCAGCTCCGGTCACCAAGATATCTCTCATAGGCCCCACATCACAGCTCGGTGTACATGAAATCTCGCACTAGCCCTCTAATATGCTTCCAAAAAGTCCAAAAGTTCACCTTCGGGCCCCACTCGACAATGAGGTTCTTTTGTCTGTTCTAGAATGCTGTATTTGAGAAGAAGTACATTGTGGAAAGAACCCAGAACTCGTCGGTCACCGTAATCTCCAGTGGTATCAGCAGTCGGTACAATGTCTCTACGCCGTCGAGGAATGCATTATACCAGCCCCTCAAGGTAGTGTGCTCCTGTAATGCCCTATAGTACTTGGCCATGAGAAGGTAGTATAGCTCCATGTCCGACTTCATATTGTACAGCACCTGTACGAGCTCAGCCTGAGACTCCTGGTCACTCGTCTCGTCCAACAGAATTTCCTTTGGTGCATCCCCAGTCTAACCAACCTCAATCATTTTCGTCCCGCTATCGCTGCTAATCTCAATCACAGGCTCATTTTGACCATCCATGATGTCCTATCGCCATGTAAACAAAACCTTATAGTATACATTTCTGATAATGCCAGAACTGCTTAATAGCTCTAATACAAAAAATGTCAACACCCGTTTCCATTTCGATAATCGAAGAGTAATAAAGACAAAATTTAATGGGCATACAGAAAAGCACAATTACAATGATAAAACTATTTGTTTACAATTCCGATATCGTTTGTCGACGAAAAACAGAAAATACAGTGGAAATTTAATATTTACAGAATTCTCCAAAATATCTAAGCATAAATGAATTATAATCACGATCTTGTCCTCGCCTCGAGACACGAGCCAATTACTTCTCGGCGTCTACTCCTTTGCCTTTTGATCCACTGGCACTCGCTGAGATGTTTATTTAAAAATAGGGTGAGATTCCGAAGAATCCCAGTAAAGACATGCTATCATCCATAGAAAATACGAAAAGTAAATATGATATATGCTATGTATGCACCAATTAATGAACAATATAAACATATCATCTGCATGTATACATGAGTAGGGCCTAGCCCCACTAATCTGCACCGGTTGGGTTCTCACCAACTTCAGTGTAAGTGCCTCTAGCACTACTAGCCCCTTTTTGGGCAAATCATATTGATTAATAAAGTACATTTACAACTGTCACGCCCTTACCCTGTTTTAACCTTTTTTCAGAGTATTCGTGGAAAACGATATGTGGTTCGGTGGGCAACACAGGAATAACATGAATATACTGATAATAAGTGCATAATTACATAAATTCCCATAGGGGTTCATACATGATCATTACCATCAATGTAGCCACACAGGGCTACTTGGGTATCTAAACCTGTCCCAGTGAAACAGAGACATCTTCTCATCTTCGTTCCACTACTACAATCCCCTCATATGGTTCTCTGCATTGTTCTCAGCATATCTTCTGTCTTCCCCTGTCTAAATTGTTGATAGGGAAGGGTGAGATTCGAGAGAATCTTAGTAGGAAAAAATACCAATATGAATGTACGGTAAATTTTTAATGCATGACATGCTTGCATCACATAACTCATGCTCACACAATGAAAAATCCGTAAGCTCAATGCTTCGAACAATATACTTATGGCCATAGCATAAATTGAAACAAAGCTTCAATTCATTCATACATGTTTCACATAATCAAGCAAAGCAATAACATGCATCAACACACTAACACAAATATCATATACATGCAGGAGAGGTAAGTTCCCTACCTTAACCCTTTTCCCCTTCAAAACGCGTGCCTCGATCTACGTGCAAAAAGCTCGGGGCTCTATATTCGATCCTACAATGCCAAATGTACTATTTAGACACTTCCATAGTGTTTATAGGGGTTATATGAGTTTATCTTGAAAAATTACTAAAATACCCCCAGGGACCCTGCCCCGCCCTGTCGTACCCAGTCCGGCTGCACTTTTCCCGAAATTCTAACATGGGCTATCCTGGCATGTTTTTTTCCCAAGGAGCCCATTTTCAAATTCAGAATTATCAAATTCATTGCCAACTTATGAAATTACCCTTGGTAGCCCCACGTTAAGGCTTTCAGGGGCGTTTTCATAATTATGTTTTTTCGTCATTTTTTGAAAAAGTGACCAACTGTAACCCTACCTAATTTTCCCTCCTGAATGCAATGGAATCATCAAATCATTGAAAATCCAACTCTAATCCTCAAATCTAGCCCTGGCCAAAATCTTGGTATACTTTGGGAAGAATCGGTGTTTTTCGGTTTCGGCTCCGTAAACGTGTTCCTTTATACTCTTAACCACTTTATTGACTATTCCATTAGGTTACAACTACCATTTATTACCAATTTGGGCAGCATAACCTCTAGGCCAACTCATTTTCCAAATTTACAAACAAAGACAATCCGGCGAAATTTCTCCAATTAATTGTCCACAGCAGCCAGAATAGTCAATATGTGAGAGTTTGGAAGTTACCTGAAGCTCCCACTAGCTTTTCTCAAGAGTGGCTGAAACCCTAGCTTCCCTAACACCAAATTGAGCTTCACAACCTTAAATCACATGAATAGGAAGCTTAGGAACGTAGTTATATGCATTATGAACCGATTTATCGAAGAAATCACTTACCTTTACAAGTTTTTTACTCCCCTTCTCTCTCTACAAATCTAAGTTCTCTCTCTCTCTTAGGGTCTGTTATGGCGTCAGATTCAGGGCTGAAGAAAAAGGAAAGAGATTAAATCATATTATATATTATATTCTATTCATTTACTAATTTTCTAAAAATTTCGGATTTTACAAAATTCTGGCAGATTTTTGCCCAAACTCTGAAAAATCATAACTAATTCTAGAAAAATCAAATTAAAGTGATTCCAAAGCCTATAGAACCCTTATTGAGCGGGTACTCGAGAGTGAAAGATAGCGAGTGCACACCCGAGAGCACAAGAACTCTTAGAAGGCTATAATACTCGAGTCCAGAAAACCACACTCGAGTATCCGTACAATATCACTCGAGTGAGGCCATCTTCACTCGAGTGTTCAGTGAAAAATATCGGGTTCGAGCTTTCCAAAAGGGGATCTTTGAGATAATTCTTCCAACCCTTTTAGGACTTGCGTTAGAGCCATGAGTGAGGGTTTAAGCAACAGTAATGATAACCAACATTAAGTGTTATGAAAGTGAGAACTTGGAGTGGAGAATTACCTGATGTACTTGATTTAGTTTATAGGGTTTGATATTCTTCCTGATCGTGAGCAGTCGGAGCTGGAGCTTACGTGGAAAGAGAGTAGGAAACTTACCTCTCCTGATGTATTTGATAATTGTGTTGGTGTATTGATGCATGTTATTGCTTCGCTTGGTTATGTAAAACATACATGAGTGATTGAAGCTCTGTTTCAACTTATGCTATGGCCATGAGTATATTGATTGAACATTGAGCATGTAGATATGTCATTGTGTGAACATGAATTATGTATTACAAGCATGTCATGCATTAAACACTTATCTTGCATGCATATTGGTATTATTTTCCTGTTGAGATCTTTCAGAATCTCACCCTCCCCTACCAACAATGTAGACAGGGCAAGTGGATCAAGATGAAGCAAGCAACCAAGGGCGGCTAGGTCTCTTTATGGGTAAGTGCATTGGTAGTTGGTTATCGTTATATGTTGGTATAATTGTATATGTTTAGTTGTATATATTCTGATGATAGATTGGAATGTGTATTTGGAATGAGTACTATGTAATCCTCGTATAAGGGCTTAAATGGGCGATTATGCCTTGTAAGGCTTGATCAATGTATGGAACCCGGGATTGTCGAGGATTATGTTGTGCACTTTGATTGTAATAAATGTGATTTATCTTCGTGTAGTAATTGTATTCAAAAGGCGAATATGAGACCAGGTTATTTATGTTTCGAAAAGTATTTGTAAAAATCCCGTCATGTGATGGGTTAGTAAATGTTATTTGACTGTTATTGGTCTCTATTTCACTTAATTGGCGTATTTCGGATATAATTACGGTAGAGAGTTACATTTTTGGCATTCACCGATTAAATTGACCACAACAGCCAGAATAATCAATATACGAGAGTTTGGAAGTTATCTCAAGCTCCCACTAGCTTTTCTCAAGAGTGGCTGAAACCCTAGCTTCCCTAACATCAAATTGAGATTCACAACCTTAAATCACATGAATAGGAAGCTTAGGAACGTAGTTATACGCATTATGAACCGATTTACCGAAGAAATCACTTACATTTGCAAGTTTTTTCTCCCCTTCTCTCTCTACAAATCTAAGTTCTCTCTCTCTCTCTCTTAAGGTCTGTTATGGCGTCAGATTCAGGGCTGAAGAAGAAGGAAAGAGCTTATATCATATTATATATTCTATTCTATTCATTTACTAATTTTCCAAAAATTTCGGATTTTACAAAATTCTGGTAGATTTCTGCCCAAACTTTGAAAAATCATAACTAATTCTAGAAAAATCAAATTGAAGTGATTACTAAGCCTATAGAACCCTTATTGAGTCTAGTTTCAAGAAAAAAAAATATAGACTTTTGCTAGCTGAAATCAAAAAATTCCCAGAATTTCAATCTTTGCATGTTGTTCCAGAAAATTTCCAGTTTTTCTATGCTGACTTCAAAAATTCATATCTTTTTGTATATAGCTCTAATTGATTCATATGACTTATCAAATTAAAGCTTAGGATGTCTAATTTCACTCTATAAAAGTTCATAATTTTTGCTCATCATTTGTTTATATAAATCGCATGACAAGTTCACTGCCTCATAGACGATTTCACCAAATACATAATTACTTTCTCCAAAATTCACCATTTTACTTTCTTAATACTCTAAAGATATTAGAGACATTAGAGAATAGATTTGGGATACCTGATAAACCGGGGCTTAGTAGTCCACTTAATTTAGGTTTATTCCCAAGCCTCTAATACCAAAATTCAGGGTATTACAACAACCATGGCATCCACATAATCATATAACTATGACATGATATATGAAGGATAATGTCCCTACCTCAAAGCTTTATGATCCCTTTTCCTGGTGTGTCTCGTAACGCGTGTTATTCCGGCTTTTGAATCGGTCCTAAAATATTAAATGTACCAAAAATAGATCATAACTTATCCAAGTATCATTTTAGACTCTTCCATAGTGTTTCTTGTGGTTATATTAGTCTATGGTGAAAAATTTACTAAAATGCCCTCGGGACCCTGACCTGGCCTTGTCGTAACCGGCCCGATGGCACGTTTTCCCAAAATTTTAACTAAGGCTATTATGACTTATTTTCATCCAAGGAATCCATTTTCCAGCTCGAAATTACCAAATTCACTATCAAATTACGAAAATACCCTTGACAGCCCCTATTTAGGGATTTCAGTGGCGTTTTCATAATCATGCTTTTTCGGTTTCTACCGAAAAAGTGCCCAACTGTAACCCTACCTATATTTGCCCATTAAGTTCAATGGAATCATTTATTTCATGAAAATACAACTGCTACTACCAGTTCTGGTCTTGGCCGAAATATTGAAGGGAAAATAGAAAAAAATAGTTTTGTGTTTTATATTCCAAAACTTGTACTCTTCCACTTCTAATCCTTGGTTAACTCACTTAAACACTTCTTAGTCATGATTTAAAGGACTTTGGGCAGTATAACCCCTTATGGTTATGGCTTTTCCAATTTTACAACTCAACCAAGAAACTTGAAAAATCAAGAAACAACAATACCACCGTAAGAAGGCAAGTTTATGAAGTTATCTTCTTCGGCTTCTTGGTTTCCTCTTACTCTAGGCTCCTTCTCCTTCTCTTCTTGATCTCAAAATGTGACTTCACCACCATGGATTCATGAGAACAAGAGTTTAGAGAAGGATTTCATGATAAGACACAAGAAAACCATAAGAAATTAACATTTTTACCTTAGATTTCCTCTTCATTCTCTCTAAACTTCAAGAGCTCTCCAAGTTCACTCTCTCTCTCTTTTCTCTTTGTCTTGGCCGAATTGTGTTTTGAAAGAGGAGGGAGAAAATGTTTATTCATTTGGTCTTCTCCCTTCCTAACCCTTGATCTCATCAAGGGTCAAGATTACACCACCTTGCATGCCCCATTCCTTCGACCATACTTCACACCATACCTTCTTACTTTATGCCATCCCTTCTTAACTTTATGCCATGCCTTCACATCATCTGGGTCCAATTGAATTGGGACTAGATTCCTTCTAGTTACACAAACCATACACCCTTCTCTTTACTTTAACTAAACCCATTTCTTCTCCATTATTTTCATGGTTGGACAAAATTTAGGGTAGAGAAGAGAAGAAAATGTTTTTCATAAATCTCATAATTCATATAGTTGTATTATGTATCATTCCCCATAATTTCACAATTCTTGATTTATTCCATCAAGAATAATCCAATTATGCATTTTTCTTGATTAATTGAGATTAACTTTAATTAATTAGAAAATAATTAATCTTGGTCTAAATTGGAGAAATTATGATTTTTCTATCACCTTTGTAATTTAATTAAATTCTTGGATTTATTTGCCCATTTCCTTATGAATATGAATGTTTCAAAATTCACAAGATCCAAATTCATGAATATTCACCATTTTATTGAATTACTCAAATAATTACAATATATTTTTGGTGAATATAAAATTTAGGGTGTTACAATTAATAAATTAATAAAAGATAGAGAGGAGTGTAAGTGTAGAAAGATGAAGGAATGTGAGAGAAAATGTGCACTCTTTTATAAATAAGGGTAAATCTGAAAAAATTTATCCATTTAACATTTTTCTTAATTTGTGATAATGAAATAGAAGTGATTTATAAATAAATACTGAGTGATAAAATTAAAAGTTAGACAAAACTTAAGTCCATTTACTTATATTCATTAGATCTAATTTTCCTATTATATTTTTATTATTAATAATGGTTTCAAAAAAATTTTGTAATTTCATCCTTGTGAATTTTTGTTATGACTAAAGTATACGTTTAATCTTTTATGTTTGTGTTAATTTTCATTTTAATTTCTTAATTCTATAAATTGTATTTTTTTTTGTCATTTATAAAGTATATTTTTAATCTCACGATGTTAACACTGTTAGTCTTATTAATGGAAAATGATGACTCTTTAAATTTATGTGACAAATGCGCAACTAAGTGCTAATAAATTATTTTCAGTTTTTTTTATTTTAATATACTAATATTTAAGCACTATCTAGATATTTGAAAAATATTTTTCTTTTGAATCTACGGTCAGAGCTTGCTCTTAAAACAACTTCTCCTCTTGTTCTGTTGGTTGGCACGGTCCCTTCTAAACATGAATTTCCAAACAACCTCCATGTATGAAAACATGTTTTGTCAGTATTTAATTATATGGTCGTCACTTAAATTTGATGAGATGTTGGCAACAAGAATGAAACCTTAAAATTAGGGTTATTTTCATTTTAAATCATTTTTTAATTCCCCAATTAAAAGTATAAAAATATTACCTTAAAAGAATAAAAATACAAATATACTTTGTCAACGTTTAATTGTGCAGTTATCACTTAATTTTGACGAGTCAGCATCTTTTGTTAAATAAGACTAATCGTGTTATGATCCTAGAACTAAAAATACATTTTATAAATTTAAGAGAGTAAAATAAAAATTGATACAAATATAAAGGATTAAATATATATTTGGGTTTTTATTATTAAAAAAGTTATATGCTAAGATTATATCTCTTAAAAATTATATCTCTATGACATCATCAAAGAGATACTTCAAAGTTCAAACTCCATGTGTTTTAATTTTAAATAAATATAAATTTTATTCATTCAATCAATCTATATATTTACAATAAAATTTAATTGTTATATATATGGAATAAATATAAGGAAAAAAAGCGGAAACCAACAAAATTCTTTTAAAAGAACTAATTTAAATTTTGGGCATCATGAAAACACGCTTAGCTAGCATATACTAGCTTTCAAGTTCTTCTTCCTTTCTACATATTTAAGATTAACCAAACAATCTCGTTGAAGCATGCAATGACTTTTCAGGTTTAAGCTCTCGTTATTATAAAAATGTTTTTTTTTTTGGCCAACAGTTATTATAAAAATGTTTAGTTTATAAAAAATCAATAATATGACATCTGAGCTCGTCAGTTTCCTTTGACTTTATAGTTTATTGTGCCAACTATTCAAATGTAATTCAATCGTCATATTGTAGACCCAAGAGGCGTTACTTCAGGGAGAATTTCATTGAACCCAACAAGTGATATAATTTCCGTTAACTTTTAAAAATTTTTAAAATTTTATTGTATTCCTTAATTTAAAATAAAATTAAGTTTTTGGAGTATAAAAATAATGATGGCCTTATTTTATTTGTCTTGTACATTATTTTATTTGTTTTGTAAATGCCCATATTTATCTTGTGAATTTCTATATTTTTCTTGTAGATAACTAAAATATTTTTAATTCCCTATGTTCTTTTAAATCCTTTATTTGTATTGTAAATGTCTTTAATTGTTTGTAAATACTCATATTTGTCTTGTAAATTTTCATATTTGTCTTGTAAATGGTAAAAATATTTTTAATTCCTTGAGTTCTTTCAAATCACTTTATTTATTTTGTAAATGTCTTTATTTATCTTGTAAATGCCCTTATTTATGTTGTGAATGCTCTTCTGAAAAACATAAAAGAAGGGTATCAATGTCTTTTAACGCACAAAACATAATTTCATTTTAACCCAACTTCACTGCACCCATATGGGTTAGAAGAGTCCATTTTGAACTTGTATGAATTTATTAATTTGGTTAAGGCTAGAGTTCATTTTAAGGCTTGGAGTATAAAAGTTTTCCGCCTCTTCCATCAAGTATGTTTTCCATGATTTGAACTTGTATTCTTGTTATTATATGAGTGAGGGCACTTACCATCTCAACCAACAACTTATTAATAATATATCTATTTTTCTTCTATTGTTTGAATGAAAACGTTTTAGTAAATTATGTTTTCATGCTTCATTAAAATTAAGATAAGTTACATGGTTTAAACTATTACATGGTTTAAACTAAGGTGATGACAACTGGATCATTTATTGAAATGAATAGAAATAATGATTCAAAAGTTAGTGGTCAATTGCAGAGCTCAACTCAATCATGATTAAAATAATATAATCTGCATGTGGAGGTTTAGTCCAAGACACAAAGGGTGATTGGATTGTCGGATTTCAAAGTCGTTTGGGCGCTGCTTCAACAGGTGCTGAATTACTAGAGATACTGACCGGACTATAGTTATGTAAGCATTTTAACTTTCGGAAGGTTCATGTGTACACAAACTTAGTGGAGGCTCACCAATTAGTGATGTGGTATGGTGGCGAGCCCCACCCTCTTCAAATGGAGATTCAGGCTGTTCGTGCTCTACTTTTTTCAGATTGGGAGATTGAACTTCATCATGTCTCCAGAGACGTTGTTCGATGTGCTGACTATTTGGCGAGAGATGCCCAATATATAGTGGGTGATATAGTGGTGTGGCCGATGTTGCATCCTGGTTGTCGAGAACACATGAGGGCTGACCTTCATTCCTATTGTGATGTCTAATGTACTAGAATAGTCACCTACCAAGCTTTGCCTTGGCCTTTTGTGTTCAAAATAATAATAATAATAATAATAATAATATAATTTTTTTAAATATAAAATTTTTCATATATAACCCTAAAAAGAGTAATATTTAAATAAAAAGGATATTAATCCACGAATAAATAGAATATTTATATATAAACTATACATAATCCAATAAACACAAAGTTACTAAAGTACAAATTTAATAAGTATTTTTTTAAACTCAAAACGACGTTTTTTTTTAAACTGAAAAACTGCAATCTATATCATGAAAAGAAAAACATACAAAAACAAAACAAGTAACTTAAAGCCATAGTTTTCCAGTTTTAATGGCAGAAATAAAAAATTTAAAACCCAATCCAGCGGATGCGGTTCTAAACTCTTCACCAAATTGGTTAGCAAGCTGGTTCATTAGCTAGCTTGTTGCTCTAACCGATCGACTCAGATTGAATTTTTAGTGTGTGTTCGGATTAGCTTTTGGAGAATAGCTTTTACGATTTACGAGGTAAGTATGTGAAAGGAGTTTTGTCTCGATTTGCGGAAACGGGATTTTAAAACCATGGTTTTGTTAATACCCGAACACACACTATAAAAAGAAAAAAAAACTATAGGAACCTAATTAAAATTTGGTTAAAACTTTAAAGACTTATAAATTAATTATCCTTAAAGGGCGGCCTAGTGTATAGAGCTCACACCTAATAAAAACTAAGTTAGAATTACTGCCTGTATTTAATTAGGCTGTTGTAGTTTGGTTTTCTTTTTATCAGGTCCTTATTGTTTCACTAAATATTTAATCAAGTCCTTGTAGGTTTTTTGAATTTTAATTTCTTAATTTAATTGAAAATTAAATAAACGAATAATATTAAAATGTAATTTACTGATAAAAAATTTAATTAATAATTATATAATTTGAAAGATAATTAATATAAGGCCAAAGTATACTTTTAGTTCTTTAAGTTCTACATGAGGTATACTTCTAGTTTTTTAACTTTATAAAGTATATTTTTGATCCCATAATTCTAACATGATTAATGTTGCTAACGGAAAACGCTATCATAACAAGCTTAAATGATGACTAAGCAGCTAACAAAGTATATTTAATTTTTAATTTTATAATATTAAAAATTAAAAATAAAATTTAAAACTTAAATATTTAAAAATTAAAAATCAAATAATTTTTAATATTAAAAAAAATTAAATCTTAAATATGGTTTGTTAGCTGTTCAGTCACCACTTGAGTTTGTTGTGTCAGCGTTTTCCGTTAACAACACTAACAATGTTAGAATTATCAAACTAAAAATATACTTTATAAATTAAGGGACCGAAAGTATACCTCATGTAAACTTAAGGGACTAAAATATACTTTAGCCTTAATATAATTAAGGAAAAATCCTAGAAAAATTCGTTTAACATAGGGAAAAGACAAATCAGTGAGTCCAATGTAACAAATATCAAATCAAACCTATGGGAGAAATCTAGGATTTGCAAATATTTTCAAATAACCAATCTGCCCTTGACAGCATTTGAGGAGCTCAAGTTATTAATATGCACACTGAAGTTGTTAATTACGATTCTTAAATTGTTATTCTCTTTATCCAAGTAGTCAGTGACGCTTGACATGTGTGGTTTCAAAATATTACCTGTAAGGTTATTGGTATTTGGGGAGGTTAAGTTATGAATATGTATATTAAAATTGTTAATTGCGATGTGTAAGTTGTTGTTTTCTATACCTTAGTAGTCATTGACGCTTGATGATATTTGGGGAGTTCAAGTTGTCAATATGGATACTGAAATTGTTAATTGTGATTTTTAAATTGTCATTTTCTATACCAAAATAGTCAAGGGCATGTAGCACCCAGAATTTTGAAAAACATGGAGCCGCCACCAAAATTTTTGAGCTAGGATAATTTTGGAAACCTTTTTTGAAAACAGAAAACTGGTCTAAAAAAACATTTAGGGTTCGGGAGTCGATTGTATATGGGGAATGTGTTAGGCACCCCACAACACCCATTCATAAGAACAGTTACCCTAAGTTAATTATTTAAAAATATTATGGCCTTTAACTTTATTATAATTACCCAAATAAAAAAAAAGAATATTGACAAAACTAAATGAAATGACAACTAAAGAGGAAAAAACACTTATTTACAACAAGAAAAAATATATTTATTTAAAAAAAACATTTATTTACAACAAGAGAATAAGAAAAAAAAATATTTATTTATAAAATTGGACTTGACCTAGGATGAAAACCTAAGGCCTACGTACCCTTTAGAGGGATCAAAGCCCACGTAGTTCGGGGGTAGAAATGCTTGTCACTTTGTTTGTGTTTTTTTAGAAAAATGTTGATTTCATTTATTTGAGAAAAATAATTTTTTTTTATTTGGTTTGTATTTTTTATTATTATTTTTTTAAAAAACGTTTTTATTTATTTATGAAAGAACTTTTATTTTTCATGAAAGAGAGCTTTTCCATTTTATTTTCATTTATAAAAGTGTGTTAAAATATTTTTTCTTCTTTTTTTGAAAGAGGACCTAAGAAAGGGATGAAGGAAAAAAGGAAGAAAAAATAGCACAAGTTAAACAAAATGGAGGTCAAAGGTGAGGAGATTTATATGTACCTTTTATCCTTTGAACCCACTACAACAAGAGATAGGGTGATAGAGCCATACATACCTCTTGATCCAAATGCCACACATCCAGCAACATTACATAAGACAATTCAATGAGGCAATGAAAAGCAAGCCCACATAGTTCTTGATCCCAGATTTGAAACGTCCAGCAAGGCCAACATATATGAGAGTAGGTGATTCATGCAAATGTTGAGTCATCAAGATAAACACAAAGCCAAGTACAAAGTCATAAAACATTACAGTGGTGGGGAGAGTTAGTCAAATTCATCATCTTGCACATATGGCTAAATATTATCAAAAAGAAGAGCATGCAAATTTAATCATAATCAAAGAGTAGTGAGCAAAATAAGATGGGCTTTTATGTTAACTACCCTTCCCCATGAGAATTATGTATGAGCAATAAAATTAACTCTCTACCTTGCCTCCCTCTTTCTCCCAAAATTTTTGTCTCTTTGCTTCAACCCTTGCACTCCTATTTATAATCTCAAGGTAGGGTTTTCTTCATAAATGCTCCTTTTTTTTTTAAATTTTCTCTTTTTGATTTTTTTGTATTTTATATTAAGAACTACCTAACTTAACCCAATCACCATCAATGGAGATTTTGTTTTTTTAATTTTTGTTTTTTTATTTTTTTGTATTTTCTATTGATAAAACTTCCTAACTTGACTTAATTACCATTAGTGGAGATTTTTTTTCATTATTCTCCCCACAAGTAACTTCCTAATTTAAACCTATCAACATAAATGACATTTTTTTTTTATTTTTTTTCGTTTTTTTCTTTATTATTTTCCCTTAATGAATGATAATGCCAATCATATCAACGAGGGGATTTATTTTAATTTTCGTTTTTAATTTTTTTTTCCTTTTAATGATGATCGCCAATTTGGACATCGATCATCATTAATAGGAGGATTTTATTATTTTTTTTTCTTTCTTTCATTTTTTATTTCCTTTTCTTTCTTCTAATGATGATTGCCAATTTGGATACCAATCATCATCAATTATTTTTGTATTTTTTAGTGGGGCCCGGACAAAATAGGGTGTTCACAGTTGCCCCTCTTTACTTGTTTTATAGCTGAGAAAAGTGATATTCTTGTCTATGAAGCAAGTAAAGATAAGAACACGTATTTTGTCCGGCCAAAGAACAAGGCACCCCCTTGGAACCAAAGAGGGTTTAGACAAAATAGAGTGCCCATGCCCCTCTTTACTTGGTTCATGGGGGAGAAGAACACAAGTGGAGATAGATGATTACCTGGAGTGGAAGTGAATCGCTTAGTTGCATAGGACTTTGGTGGGGTGTAAAAGAATTGTGCTAGCCGGTACTGGGCTTTGAGAGTGCCTGCTAATACAGGGCTTTGAAAGAATAGTGCCTGTTGTTACAAGGCTTTAAAAGAATTATGATAGCTGTTACTGGGCTTTGAGGGTGCCTGTTGGTACAGGGCTTTGAAAGAATAATGCCTGTCGGTACATGGCTTTAAAAGAATTATGCCAAGCATTATTGGGCTTTAAAAGAATTATGCCAGCTATTACCGGGCTTTGAGGGTGCCTGCCGGTACAGGGCTTTGAAAGGGTGCCAGCCGTTACTGGGCTTTGAGGGTGCCTGCCGGCACAGGGCTTTGAAAGGGTGTCAGCCGTTACTGGGCTTTGAGGGTGCTTGCCGGCACAGGGCTTTGAAAGGGTGCCAGCCGTTACTGGGCTTTGAGGGTGTCTGCCGGTACAGGGCTTTGGAGGGGTACCAGCCGTTACTGGGCTTTGAGGGTGCCTGCCGGTACAGGGCTTTGGAGGGGTGCCAGCCGTTACTGGGCTTTTAGAGTTCTTGCCGGTACAGAGCTTTGGAGGGGTGCCAGCCGTTACTGGGCTTTGAGGGTGCCTGCCGATACAGGGCTTTGAAAATAGTTCTATAAACATGTGATGCCCCTTGGAGTAGTGCTTATGAAGATGATGACATTGATAATGATGATAATAGTGATGATGAAATCCTAATGATGATGAAGAGGATGATAATGGCCATGATAATGAAGGGAATATCAAAATGGTGAATTCATGATAATGGTGATGACATTGATGATAGAATCATAATGATAATGATGCTGCTGATGATGATGATGATAGTAGTGATGATGATGGTGTTAATGGTGATGTTGATAATGGAGGTGATGACATGCTAATGAGAATGACTGCAATAGTGGTGGTGTTAAAGAATAGCCTAGCAGGTGATATTGCTCCTTCTTCGTCCAGGTGCCTAACCAGTACCCCCTTACTCGTGTAGTCTTGTCGGAGGTATGAAGATGTGTATAATGAGATTCACTTAGATGCCATGTAATATCCCAAAAAGCGATTAAGGGCTAATGACTTCAAAAGTAAATGTAATTATTGTTGAATAAACACTTTTAGAGAATGAATGATGGGAATTTAGATGTTTTAATGATTCCAATGGCTTCCTTGTGAAAATTCGTGTGGGGAGAGTGTTTATTGTGAAATTGGAACCATTGGGAACAATGGTGCAAAAGTTGGAAACTCTGTCCATTGAAATTCTGTACAGGGCAGCCGATTTGTATGGATGTTTTAAATAGGCATATGGTGTTTAAAAATTCTGAAATTTTTCAGTCTTAAATTTCACATGCCAAGATTCAAAATGGACATATAATTTGTGTCATTTCAATTTTTGAGCTAAGAGTTATGATTTTCCAAATTTTGGGATGGAAACTGAAATCTGCTTTGGAGCAGTATGAACTTTTGTGCAATTCTGTATTTTTGAGGTTATTAAATGCAGTGATCCATATTTTTCCAATAAATAGGACTTAAATAGCTTTCCATTGGCTTTTGGATCACCCCATTTTGATTTTTCTAGAATTAGTTATGATTTTTCAAAGTTTGGGCAGAAATCTGCCAGAATTTTGTAAAAATCCGAAATTGATGGAAATTTAGTAAATAATTAGAAAATAATATTATATCATATTAAATCATCATCCACCTCCTCCATCAGCCCAAAACCGTGACATTCAGCTGCAACAAGAGAGAGAAGGTGTGAGAAATTCTAGAGAGAGAAGGAGAAGAGAACTTGTACGGTAAGTCGATTTCTTCGGTAAATCCTTACCTAACGCGTATAGCTCCGCTCCTAAGCTATTCTTCTATGTTATTCAAGGTTTGTGGAGCACGAATTTGGGTGTTCTAAGGCTAGGGTTTTCAGCCACCTTAAGGAAAAGCTAGTGGGAGCTTGAGGTAACTTCCAAACTTTCGTATATTGCTTATTCTGGCTGCTGTGGGCAATTTAATCGGTGAAATTTCGCCGGATTGCCATTGGTTTTAAAGTTTGGAAATGATATGGCCTAGGGGTTATGCTGCCCAAATTGGGTCTTAATGTTAGTTGTAACCTAATGTAATGGTTAATAAAGTGATTAGGAGTATAAAGAAACACGTCTGCGGAGCCGAAACCGAAAAACCCCAATTTTTCCCGGGGAACTGAGAATTTTGGCCAAGGCTAGTTTGGAGGGGTTAGAGTTGGATTTTCAATGATTTAATGGTTCCATTGATTTTAGGAACGAAAATTAGGTGGGGTTATAGTTGGTCACTTTTTCGGAAAAGGTCGAAAAAACATAATTACGAAAACGCCCCTGAAACCCTTAAAGTAGGGCTGCCAAGGGTAAATTTGTAATTTGACATTGAATTTGATAATTCTGAGTCCTGAAATGGATTCCTTAGGTGGAAATATGTTAGGATAGCCCATATTAGAATTTCGGAAAAAGTGCACCAGACCGGGTAGGCGGGCCTGGGCCGGGTCCCCGGGGGCATTTTTGTAAATTTTCATTATAGACTCATATAACCCCAAGAAATACTATGGAAGTGTCTAAATAGTGTATTTGGAATTTAGGATTCGATATTTGCCCTGTTCGTGATCCACCTGCGCTAAAGCACAATCGGAAAGAATAAGGTAGTGACTCTTTTCCCTTATACTATATGTGATACATGGTATGTTTGTTTGATCATTGTTTGTGAGTCTATCACCTGCGGCCCATCAGTGTTGACGGTGGGAGGATCGTACCTTTGGGGCGGTGGAATCCGGGGGATGAGACTATGTGAAAGCCGTAAGGCTATATGTGAAAGCCGAAAAGCTATTTGTGAAACCTTCACCCGCGACCAATCGGTGTTGACGGTGGGAGGACGTGCCTTCAGGGCGGTGGAATACGAGGGATGAGATTATGTGATTATGTGCATATGTGGCAGCCTGCGTGCTGTGCTTTATGTTGTGATGCTGCTTGATGATTTTCTTGCATGCTTTGTGATTACATGTGGTATGAGTGATTGGTTATTACTGAGATTCTTTTGAATCTCATTCTTTCCATTGACAAACCTTCAGACAGGGCAAGTGACTCCAAGGGAAAGGAGACGACCAAGGGCGGATAGGGCTCCTTAGGGAGATTTATATTTTGGTGTTGGATATCATGTTTTGTTGAGAGATCACCGTATATCTTATAAATGTTGTTTTGGAGACAGTGGTGTAATCCCCTAATGGGAATTTATAAACCTTTAGTTTATGTATGAAACCCAGGGGTTGCCGGGATTTTGTTGTACACTCTGATATGTAAATGTGATGTAACTGCATAGGGTAATTATGTTCGAGTTGTGGAATTTGAGACCAGAGTAAGGCAGAAACTTTGAAAATATTTGTGAAAACCCTTCCGTAAGGAAGGGATTGTAAATGAGTTTGATTATCATTGGTCTCTATTTCATTTTAAAATACATATTTTGAATCATAATTACGAAGGGGGTTACATTTTTGGTATCAGAGTTGTAGTTCCTGGCAAGGGTAGAGTTGCTAGATAGATCCCTTTGTTGGCTTTAGGGATAGAAGATCATTTGTGAATAATTGTTGTGTATGCACATGTACGTTCTATTGATATGGATATATACGAGACTTATGAATATATGTGCATACTATTTCTGCTATATTAATGGGGAAAGTTATTTGTAGAATGAAGAAAACTAGAGGACGCCACAATACTCAGCGTGTAGATCCTAAGGTGGAGATGGTCAATGACAATCCACCGGACCTTATGCAAGAATTGATGGGTCTAATTAAATATCAAAGGGACATGATTACTGAGCTGAGAGAGTAGCTCAGAGAAGATAAGACTAAAAAAATGAGGGACAGGGTCCGTTCACACAGGAAGAGACCCAGGAGGGGACCCATAGAAAAGAAACTGCTGAAGGTTCGGCACGACCATTGGAGTCGCCACCTCATGCTGTTTCGAACCAAGAATCACATGGGGTGCCAGCTGGAGAAGTAAGAGATCTGCAATTTTGGGTTTCAAGATTCTGTAAGCACTTGCCTCCGGCGTTCAGAGGGAGGTTTGATCCCCAAGCAACTGAAGATTGGTTGAACAGGCCGGAAAAGATATTTGAGGTCTTTGGGTGCCCAGATGAGGTGAAGCCACGACTGGCAGTTTATAAGCTCGAGGGGGATGCAGATCGTTGCTGGCGGAATATTGCCTTAACATTGAAAAGCAAAAATGTACCGTTGACTTGGGAATTGTTTCAACAAGAATTCAATGAGAAATACTTTCCCAAATCAGTGCGGCTCGAGAAGGAAACTGAATTTCTGAACATCAGACAAGGGGACACGGAGACCTTTGATGACTATCTGTCCCGTTTTATCTATTTGTCTCGGTATTCTTCTTATTTTCAGAAGGCGGATAATGAAGAGTTAAGTGTAGACATGCTTATTCGTGGTCTGCGACGAGAGCTGAGGAAGAGGTTAGCTACACACTTGTTCACCAACTTTAACAAGGCGGTGGAAGAGTGTAAAATCACAGAAAATAATTTGAGGGAATTGTATCCTGCCAAAGCTCCTGGTAATCACAGTGAACCCAGTAAGGGTAATACTTCATGGATCTTTGCCATAATCTTGTGCGCCTCCCTCATGTCTACACGGTGAAGCAATGTCCCATCAAAGCTCCTCTTATACAGGACGTTATTACTAATGAAAAGCCCATGGTCAATTGTTGGATAGTCTTCTTTTCATTGTGTGTCGCATCTGGAGGGTAAGTACCATGTTCTATATACACCTTGATACTATAGTACCAAGGTTGCTCGTTGTGCTCTCTTCCAATATTGAAGTAAAATGTAACACCCTGCCTTTAATCACGTAATTATAATTCGATATTAGATAGTTAAATTACGATTAAAGACCTTCGGATAACTTAAACTCATTTCAATCTCCTACTTTGTAGTAGGGTTTCCACAAAACATTCAAAATCTCTTCCTGTTCCTGGTCTCCATTTCAAAATTCGAATATAATTACCTGTGCAGTTTATCTACATTCACGTATGACAGAGTGTATAACCAAATCCCCGGCAACTCCCGGGTTCTATACATATATAATCTAGAGGTTACAAGTATCCACTAGGGGATTACACAACCAAAATCGAATATAATATTCCTAATTCAAAATATACAGTAATCCCAAGTTCTAAATGGATAACCAAGTCTTAAAAGGATAACCAACGTCTCCAAAATCGCATATACCCCTAAGGGTCCTAATTGCTCCGGGTTGGCCGCTTTTCCTTTGAGCCACATGCCCTGTCTGAAATGTTAGTCATAGGAAAGAATGAGATTCGAGAGAATCCTAGTAGTAACAAACCACTCATACAATGTATAAATACCAAGCATGCACATAAATCACAACCAGCATCAACAGCAGCATCAATCTCAAAGATACATGGTTTTCACCACAAACGACAGCACTCACGGCTGTATACACAATACGACAGCTCTCGCTGTAATCTTCATCACGA
Source organism: Inga oerstediana (assembly GCA_963210345.1). NCBI lineage: Eukaryota > Viridiplantae > Streptophyta > Magnoliopsida > Fabales > Fabaceae > Inga > Inga oerstediana. The sequence continues at coordinate 31,859,808 of OY723408.1, forward strand.
CAGCTCACGCTGTAATCACAAATACGACAGCTTACGCTGTAATCACAATAACGACAGCTTACGCTGTAAATGACAGCTTGCGCTGTAAACGACAGCTATCACCAGCTGTAACCGCAGCAGCATCAAAGAAATCATCACAGAACCGTGATAACACACACATACAGAGCATTACACACAGTATAAGAGAGAGAGTCACTACCTGATCCTTTCCCGACGTTTCTTGGCACTGCGGGCTCACAAGGACGGCAAATATCGAATCCTGTAAACCAAGTTAGGGACAACCCGTCAATCTTTTCCCAAATTCTTAATTCCATAGTACTTAAGTTGGTTATCATTTAGACTCTTTAGGTGGCTATTTTAGGTCTAAACATATGCCTAAAGGGTTGGGAAAGACTATACCCAAAACCACCTTTCAAAAGTGCAAAACATAGATTTTTGGGGGTGGGCCGCCGCCCAAAATCCATGGGCTGTGGCCCAAAACTGTCCCGAGATGCTTAGAAACATTTGGGCTGCGGCCCAAGAAAATCCAGTTTCTGGCTGAACTTCCAAAAATCATAACTAATTCAGGAAAAATCGAAATAAGGTGATTCTAAAGCCAAATGAAAGCTATTAAAGTCCTCTTTCAAAGAAAAATACTGGCCATAACTGGAAATCACCACAAAAGTCCAGATTTACCAAAAACCTAACATTGTACCAAAACAGGGTCCAGTTTTGATGCCAAACTTTGGACAGTTCAAACTCCCAGCTCAAAAAGCGAAATGACACAAAATGTATGTCCATTTTGAAGCTTGGGAAGTGAACATTAAGACTGGAAAGTTTCATAATTTTTCACCAACATTTTCCCAGTCAAATCGTCCACACCATCTGACTGTCCAGAACAGACTTACATTGGACAGATTTTCCAGATTTTACCAATTGGTTTCCAATGGTCCCTAATTTCAAATCACATACTATTTTCACACAATTTGGCTCAAGGAACACATTGGAGCCATCAAAATGACCATATTCCTTATCCATGAGCATGTTCTACCACAATCACTACAAGTCACCTTAACATCTTCAATCAACACACACATTGCAATCCATTCCAACCCAAAATTCCAAACCAATTCCATATGCACAAAAACACTCTATGACACTAATTTCCACACTAAACACTAACCAAATCATGCTTTTCGAAATTTACCAAAAATCAGGGCAAATTCCAAAGTCCTCAAAACTCAATCAATGATCAAAACAACCATACCAAAGTGCATCAACTACTCACCTCTTATGTCTTCCAAGGCCAACTTCTTGTTTCTTCAACTTTCCAAAATTCACAATTTCTCAAACTTCACCAACCAAAATTCTGAAACCATAGAAATATAGCCCTCAACCTCATGAACAACATTAATAGAGAACATTTGAGCATATAGAGATGTTCACTTACCTCAACTTAAGGTTTTCTTTTTCTCTTTCTTTAACTTGTGCAGCGAAAAATGGAGGAGGATGAGAGATGAAGAGATATTGATGAAGATGATCACCTTTCCTCACACATACACACATAAACCGTATAGGAGGAGAGAAGAAAGAGAAAAATGGTTTGAATATTTGACTTTAATCTAAGGGTCCTTAGTTTGACACTTGGCACCATCTCCTTCTCCCTACCATGATTTCACATAGATTCACATGCACAAGATTCCACCTCTTGGTCTTTCAATCTTAGCCATTAATCTTAATTACTAAGGAGTGTTCTCAATGGTATCTAATCAGTCGGTCGGTAAATTTACCGTTTTGCCCCTTCTTATCACAATGCACAATATCTACTTCAAAAGTGCTTAATTAACATTAATCACATCATTTGAAGTTATTAATCCTTGGTCACAATCCAGGATATTACATAAAATGCAGGCAATCTTCTAGTCTTAATCTGTATTGGCTGAACTTGGACCCCACAATCCAATTGGATCATAGCTGCTAAAGTAGCTAACGTATCAGCGAAGCGATTCTTTTCTCTGGCCATGTGATGGAAATTGATTACTTTAAAATTTTTTATCAACTCTATCAAATACTCTTGATAAGGGATCAACTTTGGGTCTTTAGTATGCCATTCATCAGTCACCTGATAAATTATGAGAGCTGAGTCACCATAGCCTTTTAGGTTTTTTATTCCAAGATCTATGGCAGTTTGGAGACCATTAATACAAGCTTCATATTCTGTCATGTTATTGGTACAGTCAAACCCTAACCTTATAGCAATCAGAAATTGCTTTCCGTCTGGGGATATGATTAAAGCCCCTATACCATTGCCATGCATGTTTACTGCCCTATCAAAATACATTTCCCACTCCTTCGATTTGCTTTCCTCAATCGGATCATCTGTAGCACATATGTCTTCATCTGGGAATTTGAAATCTAGTGGCTGGCATTCATCTATGGGGTTTTCCACTAAGTGATCTGCAATCGTACTACCCTTGACAGATTTTTGAGTGACGTATCTTATATCATATCCAGACAATATTACATGCATTTCAGAGACTCTTCCAGCTACATGCGGGATTTGAAAGATGTACTTGAGTGGGTCTAGTCTAGAAATTAACCAGTGGTGTAGTAAAGCATGTATTGCCTCAACCTCCTTGTAGCCCAGACTAAACCACAACAAGTCTGCTCGATCATCTGGTAATGTGACTCACAATCATTAAACTTCTTGCTCAAGTAATAGATCGCTTGTTCTCTTCGCTTAGATGCGTCGTGTTGCCCCAGCATGGCTCCCATAGAGTTTGGTCGTATTGTCAAATACAAAATTAAAGGTCGTCCAGATGCAGGAGGAACCAAAATTGGGGGATTTAGCAAATAATCCTTGATTCTATCAATTACCTGCTGGCAATCTTCATCCCACTTCCTTGTGCAATTCTTCTTTAAAAGCTTGTATATGGGCTCACAAGTTGCAGTCAGGTTGGCGATGAATCGTGCAAAGTAATTCAACTGCCCCAAAAAGCTTTGAACTTCCTTTTCTGTTTGAGGAGGGGGCATTTCCCGTATTGCTTTTACTTTGTCTGGATCTACTGTAATCCCCTTTTAGCTTACAATGAAGCCCAACAATTTCCTAGATAAAGCCTCAAAGACGATTTTGTTAGGATTTAGCCTTAGCTTGTACTTGCGTAGCCTTTCAAACAGCTTTCTTAACACCCCAACATGGCTTTCTCCCTCGAAAGATTTAGCTACCATATCATCCAAGTATACTTTAAGTTCTTTGTGCATCATATCATGGAAGAGTGTCACCAGAGCTCGCTTATAAGTTGCCCCAGCATTCTTTAGCACGAATGGCATGATGCGGTAACAATAAGTGCCCCATTATATAAAAAATGTAGTTTTTTCTTTGTCTTCTTCATCCATAGGGATTTGGTTATACCCTAAGTACCTATTTATGAACAAGTACCTATAGCTACAGGCCGTATTATTGCTCTTCCAGAATCATCAGCTGAAATCCATGTGCAGTTCTTTTTGCCTATTGTTGAAACCATTACAACAGTCGACTTGTTTAGTACTTTAGAGAACATCAAGAATTTCTTCCTTATATGGGGATTTTAGAGTGCTAATCTTCCCTCCCTATCCAATGATTCATATTAGATTTAGCTTCATTTCCACAGCTGGCTGCCATCTAACGACTACGTGAGTGCGTGTTGTATGAATGCTTAGGGGGTAGCTGGTTAGGACATTTAGATGGAGCAATATTGCATCACATGCTTATAAAGGAACAAAATATCATTAGTTTATTTGAACTCATAATTTCAAGCGGGCATAGCGAGTTATCCATGGTGAATTGGCTTAAAGGTATTCTGGCACAAGCATCCTCTAGCTTCCTCAGGTAATCTATTATTCCACAGGGAGAACTAGAGTTGCTTATTAGATAGGAGGGACCCTGAGTCCCATCCTAGCCAAGATCTTATCATTAACCATAGTGATAAGCATGCAATACACATTTTCTATAGGAACTTGATTTAAATATGGTTCTTTTGCCATTTAACATTTGTGCCAAATTTTTAGTTGTTAGATAACTTACTTGTCATCTATTCAAGGAAATAGAAGGAAGAGTCAGCAAGTATTTTTGAATGCATGCTATACAAATGATTACATGTGCTTTCTAGCCTTGATATGGGTGATGAACATTGAGAAAAAGAATTTCACCTCCTCAAGAGATCTAATACCCCATAGAGAGGATGAAGTGCTCATTAACCTACGAACGGCCCAAGTTATTACGCGGCTAAGGGTTTTGTTAAATGTTTATTACGTCCAAGGCCCATATCAAATGAAGATAAATTCCAATAGATGAAGCAAGGATACCTCATGAGACATTAAAGAGTGATGACTTATACTCTAAGTTTTGATATGGGTGATGGACATTAAGAAAAAGAACTTCACCTCCTCAAGAGATCCAATACCCCATAGGGAGGATGGAGTGCCCATTAACCTGCGAACGGCCCAAGCTATTACGCGGCTAAGGGTTTTGTTAAATATTTATTACGTCCAAGGCCCATATCAAATGAAGCTAAATTCCAATAGATGAAGCAAGGATACCTCATGAGACATGAAAGAGTGATGACTTATACTCTAAGTTTTGATATGGGTGATGGACATTAAGGAAAAGAACTTCACCTCCTCAAGAGATCCAATACCCATAGGGAGGATGAAGTTCCCATTAACCTGCGAATGGCCCAAGCTATTACGCGGCTGAGGGTTTTGTTAAATGTTTATTATGGTCAAGACTTATATCAAATGAAGCTAAATGTCAATGGATGATGCAAGGATACCTCATGAGATATGAAAGAATGATGACTTATACTTCAAGTTTTGATATGGGTGATGGACATTAAGGAAAATCACGTCACCTCCTCAAGAGATCTATTACCTCATAGGTAAAATGAAGTGCCCATTAACCTGCGAACGGCCCAAGCTATTACGCGGCTAAGGGTTTTGTAAAATGATTATTATATCCAAGGCCCATATCAAAATGAAGCTAAAATGCCTATGAATGATGTAATGAGTCCTAAAGGATCATCTCTCATTTAGATGTTTTCTAACATGATTGATGTGATAAGATCATGGTCTTTTAGGGTCATAGACCCTTATACAAAGGTTGGCTATCTAATGCATACACCGTCCTTGTGATGTATCTTTATGTGGAGTGATGCTAGATACATACTCAGGTGAAGTGACAGTTAGTCACTTGATCCTAAGGGTTTCATTGATTAAGCATGGATGACAATAATGATTATTAACAATAAATAAATATATGCCCTCCAGTGTCCTATTTTAGGAATAACCCTAGGTTGGGGGATGTCTACCCTAAGAAAGGCAGGTACTAATTAATTGGGTAGGTCGATAATTTCTACTAATAAGTGCAATGGTTTCAAGGTGGTTCTAATTCTCACATATAAGGGCCTCCTAACTGCCCCCATCGTAAAGATAAAGACCCCATTTAATGAAATTGACCTTCAGGGGTTCTAAAAACCCCACAGGGATCAACCTTGCCAAATGAGTAACAGCTAGGATGAAGTCTTCACAGTAACCTCAAGGGGTTCTAAAAACCCCACAGGGAGACCGCTAGAAACTTCCACTCACCTAAGGAACTCACAGACCCGGGTATAGGGGCCAAAATGTATGTGAGGAGAATAATATATGTGTTCAGTGTGTGTGGAGAGCATACCAACCTATGGGCCTAGGTTCTACCCAACCCTCATCTGCTAACCAGATCACAAGATGATAGAAAAAATGGGGAAAAAAGCAAACAAATAGATGAATAATGAATTTAATAAATAAAAACAACTATTCACAAAAAAAAAAAACAAATAAGAAAAGGGTAATTGAAATAAAATTAAGGCCAAATTATTTTTAAACACTTAACTTAAATGGGCTTGACTCTCAAACTCTCCCCAGTGGAGTTGCCAAGCCGTAGCGCCTGGAATTTTGAAAAACATGGAGTCGCCACCAAAATTTTTGAGATAGGATAATTTTGGAAACCTTTTTGGAAAACGGAAAACTGGTATAAAAAAAACATTTAGGGTTCGGGAGTCGATTGTGTATGGGGAAGGTGTTAGGTACCCCACAACACCCATGCATAAGAACGGTTACCCTAAGTTAATTATTTAAAAATATTATGGCCTTTAACTTTATTATAATTACCCAAATAAAAAAAAAGAATATTTACAAAACTAAATGAAATGAAAACTAAAGAGGAAAAAAACACTTATTTACAACAAGAAAAAATATATTTATTTAAAAAAAACATTTATTTACAACAAGAGAATAAGAAAAAATATATATTTATTTAAAAAATTGGACTTGACCTAGGATGAAAACCTAGAGCCTACGTACCCTTTAGAGGGATCAAAGCCCACGTAGTTCGGGGGATAGAAATGCGTGTCACTTTGTTTGTGTTTTTTAGAAAAATGTTGATTTCATTTATTTGAGAAAAATAATTTTTTTTATTTGGTTTGTATTTTTTATTATTATTTTTTTTAAAAACGTTTTTTTTATTTATGAAAGAACTTCTTTTATTTTTCATGAAAGAGAGCTTTTCCATTTTATTTTCATTTATAAAAGTGTGTTAAAATATTTTTTCTTCTTTTTTGAAAGAGGACCTAAGAAAGGGATGAAGAAAAAAAGAAAGAAAAAATAGCACAAGTTAAACAAAATGGAAGTCAAAGGTGAGGAGATTTATACGTACCTTTTATCCTTTGAACCCACTACAACAAGAGATAGGGTGATAGAGCCACACATACCTCTTGATCCAAATGCCACACATCCAGCAACAATACATAAGACAATTCAATGAGGCAATGGAAAGCAAGTCCACATAGTTTTTGATCCCAGATTTGAAATGTCCAGCAAGGCTAACATATATTAGAGTAGGTGATTCCCATATTTGAAACGTCCAGCAAGGCCAACATATATGAGAGTAGGTGATTCATGCAAATGTTGAGTCATCAAGATAAACACAAAGCCAAGTACAAAGTCATAAAACATTACAGTGGTGGGGAGAGTTAGTCAAATTCATCATCTTGCACATATGGCTAAATATTATCAAAAAGAAAAGCATACAAATTTAATCACAATCAAAGAGTAATGAGCAAAATAAGATGGGCTTTTATGTTAACTACCATTCCCCATGAGAATTATGTATGAGCAATAAAATTAACTCTCTACCTTGCCTCCCTCTTTCTCCCAAAATTTTTGTCTCTTTGCTTCAACCCTTGCACTCCTATTTATAATCTCAAGGTAGGGTTTTCTTCATAAATGCTCCTTTTTTTTTTAATTTTTGCTTTTTGATTTTTTTTATTTTATGTTAAGAACTACCTAACTTGACCCAATCACCATCAATGGAGATTTTTTTTTTTAAATTTTCATTTTTTTTATTTTTTTGTATTTTCTATTGATAAAACTTCCTAACTTGACCTAATTACCATTAGTGGAGATTTTTTTTTCATTATTCTCCCCACAAGTGACTTCCTAATTTAAACCTATCAACATAAATGAGATTTTTTTTATTTTTTATTTTTCGTTTTTTTCTTTATTATTTTCCCTTAATGAATGACAATGCCAATCATATCAATAAGGGGATTTATTTTAATTTTTGGTTTTTAATTTTTTTCCTTTTAATGATGATCGCCAATTTGGACATCGATAATCATTAATAGGAGGATTTTCTTATTTTTTTTCTTGCTTTCATTTTTTATTTCCTTTTTTTTCTTCCAATGATGATTGCCAATTTGGATACTAATCATCATCAATTATTTTTGTATTTTGAGTGGGGCTCGGATAAAATAGGGTGTTCACAAGGGCATATTGATTATTGGAAGCATTTGCAAATCTTAGATTTCTCCCACAGGTTTGACTTAAGATTTGTAATATTGGACTCCCTAATTTGTCTCATTTTCCCTATTTTAAATGATTTTTTCTAAAAGTTTCCCCATAACTAGTTAGTAATTCATCATTAATTAATTATTCTATTCAATTTTTAGACAAATTTATTATTATAATTCAAATTTTATAATTATAAAAAAAAATAAAAAATTAGAATTAAAAAATAATAAATATAAATATATGTTTAATTAACAAATTATGAAGAATATTAAAATATTACATAAAATAGAATGCTAAAATAATTAAAACTATCATAATAATTTATTATTTATAGCGTATTAGTATGTATAGAATAATATTTAATAATACTATAAATAATAACATTATATTTTATATTTAAATAATATTATTAGAATCTGTTAAATAAATAATAAAAAAAGTACATGAACCTAATTAAAAAATCATGTGAAACTATAAGAATCTAATATTAGAAAAATAACTATAAGGAGCTGATAAAAAACCAAAGTGGAAGTATGAAGACCTGCTAAAAAAAAATTTATAGAGATCTAATTAAAAAAATAGTTAAAACTATAAGGACCTGCAGACTAATTATCCCTATTATTTATAAGATTTGAACTTGAGATAAAATCAAAAGACTAAGATCCATGTTACTCAAATCCAATGTTTCTGGATAAATAAAGAAAAAAATTACTTGAAATCAATAATCTTTGATTTTGTTTGTAGTCTTTGGTGATCTTGGAGTCGGTGGGTTTTATGCGGAATACGTCACATAAACGTGAATGTGTTAAGTTACAAATGACACATACGTAGGTTTATAGGGTTGACCTTAACGGCGTGTTTGGACGTTCATCTTGGGCATTTATGATTTTAAGTTGCACAGTCAAGGGGGAAATGCCACGTCCACACGAAGACTTATGGACAAGAACAAAAGGGACGATTCAGTCTTGTTGGGGGCATTAAATTCATACACCGACATTTTGCCTTCCTTTTATAGTTCACAACAGGCCAATAACTATAGCTATAAACTATGTAAATATATGTACATGTTCTACTTTATTTAGGTTCAATGAAAATAAATATATAATAAATACTATAATTTTTTGTAAGGAAGGAGTATATTTGTTCCTAGACGAGTAATTTGGATTTGACACATTAATTTGTAGGTAAGCCTTTCCATATGAGATTTACTTGATTTAGATCTTTTATTTGGTTTTTTTAAAAATTCATTATATTAATTTTTAAAATATAGCAATAGTTATAAATTTTTTATTTTTTTATTAATTTTTAAAAATCCGGATTAGATGTCAAACTTGACAGGCTAACGAGTCTTGATTTTTATGATTCAACTGCTTAATCTGACACTTAATTAATGATATAATAATTAAATAAAAAATTTAATTATATACATATATATACATACATATGTGTGTGCATATAAATATAAAATAACTTCATAATAACTTTAATAGTCAAAAAATAACACCACAAGTTTTAAGGAAGAACACCATATATTTAAAATTGATCTGAAAATGTGTTGAGCTTTCTAAGAAGGTTAATTTTTCGGGTTCGGTTTCTCTCATTGTCCATTTTCTCATCATCCCTCATAATCTCTAAATCATGTCCGTCCAATCAATCTAAAAGGTAAAAGATGAGCCACGTCATCAAGTTATCACTCCTTTCATTTTTCTCTCCCCTTCTTAATCAATGGTCCAAATGGCTCATCTTCCAAATCAACGGTTCAGATGGGTTTATGAGGGATGATGAGAAAATGAGATGATGAGAAAATGAGATGATGAGAAATTTTTCATAGGTTTATTAATTTTTCCTTTTTTTTTGTCAAACTCAAAATTCATCCAGATTTTAAAATCATTTCAGTTCTTTGTCTATTCCCGATTCCTGCTCAATGGCGGCTCAATTTCAGTCCGACCCCCGCCTGACCATAAATGTGGTTTTCTGATTTAAACCAATCTGTTAATGCCACCAATCGACGTCAAACTGTTTGGATCTTTAATATAATTGTATTTTGTAGTTTGTTATATCAAAAATAAAAAATTATAAATATTATCAAAAATAAAAAAATAAAAAATTCATAATTAAATAAATATTAAATTCAGAAGGTTGAAATCTATCAAATGTTTTAAATGGGGCACATCATCAAAATGAGAAATATTCATATACTCTAGGAGTACTATGTTATCTGAACTTTGTCAAATAAAAACATAACAACTTAAATCATTTTAATTCTAGTTGGCTGATGACTTATTTGAAAAAATTCAAATTTTATCTTATTTTTAAGAAACACATTGGTTGATCATTTTGTTTTATTTTATTTTTTCAAATTAAGATATTTTTTTCTTAAAAACAAGATAAAATTTGAATTTTTTTTTCAAATGAGTCATCAGCCAATTAGGATTAATATAGTTTGAGTTGTTATGTTTTCATTGGATAGAATTCAGATGATGTGATACTCCTGAAGTATATAAGCATTTCTCTGTTAAAACATGTTTTATTGTTGGAATTTATTAGTCTACTTTTAGTGGATTAGGGTCCAAGCCCGATTCAAGAGGGTTAATTATGGAGAGACCCGGGTTATAAAAGAGATATCCTTTGTGGTTTAAAGGTAATATCTATTGCAATATAACCATACGTTTAAGGGTTGCATCTATTCCTATGTGACTATATGTATACTATATATATAGGATGTGGGATTAAGGGAGAAGGTTATGGAAGATATATAACACACACCGAATATTATTATTTTCCCTCTAAAAGATTCTCTTATAAAAATATTCTCTTCTCTTACTCTCTTTGATGTATTTGCTATGTAACGTGATCGGGGTCTGCATCGATGCTACGGTTTCGTGTGGATACTTTAGCAAGTCAGTTAGATTTCAGGTACGCCCAAAATTCTTAGATTTATAGATATGCTTCATCATATCCAATTTCGTATAGTGACCGGCGGTAGGTGATCTATACAAGGCATGATACACAAGGTATTTATTACCTGTTCTTTAATTGGTATGAAATTATAAACTTTTTAGTGTTTATAGTGCTATTCATAAATAAATTCATTTAAAAACTATATGGATAATAGGACGGGCTCACTAGTATTATTTATGACATATGGATTGCATGGTTTGATGTATCGTCTTCTTTGTATTTAATAATTAGATTGATCGTTTTTATAATCAATAGAAAGAGTATGTAGAGTGTAGACAAAAGCATACGCTTACATAATACAATAGAAGAGGACATATGACTAATTCTGATAGTTTCAAATTACAAATACAATTATTTAAAAAATATTGGATCACTACTACAAAAAGCAAAGCTGTGACGCTTATAAATTGATTAGTTGTGGTGCTAGAGAAGTGCTACATATCTGAACGCCACTAAAAGAAGCTGTGGCGCTGGTAAGCGCCACAATATTATAATTTTTTTTAAAAAAAATACTCTCCTGTGGCGCTTGGTGGGCCAAGCGCCACAGGAGACCCCCCTCCTGTGGCACTTGCCCCACCAAGCGCCACAGGAGGGTATTTTTTTTCTCATTTTTTCTTTTTTTGGGCTCTTCTTGTGGCCCTTATTTAAAAAAGCTCCACAAGAATTCTTTTTTATTTTTTGTCGATCATATCTCCCATAATTGTACAATATTTCACAGTGCATGATTTAATAAACATTTTGTATCTATATCCACAATACTGCAGAATGAAGAAAAGCAAACAACAATAATAGATATAACTTCAAAATGATACAAACAAATGATTAATTAGTTAAAGTAGAACATAAAATAATTATACAATATATTATAGGTGAATGAATTATATAACAAATTCAACTTGATTACATGCATGAATGACACAACAATTGCTAAGAAAGAACACAACAAAGGCTTGCAGCTAGTGATGAATTAAATAATATAGCTACCCAGAGATTTGCTTAAAAACATATTCATACCATTCCTCGATCACTTCATCAAGCTGATGGTCAGTCAAAGTGTCACAACGTTGATCTTCATAATATGTAAGATTGAAATTAAGTGAAACATAGCAAACCGAACAATGATATAATTAATATGTTACCTGAACTTCACCCCATATCTCATCCTCATAATCTTTTTTGACCATTTTTCAGTTTTGAACTGTAATAGGGATTCTGTCTCGAACTGTAGTCCCAATCAAGTTATTTAATGACTTACCGTTCTCACCGAACGGATTTCCATTTTCATTCCACTCCAAATGTAACTTGATTCCACTACTTCTCAATTTGATCAATCTCGCCATAACTGTCCTGCCACGTCGTACGTTCGCCTCAAATCTTTGTCTACCAATATGCTGAGGAACATCATCAACAGTTTCATCGTGTGGTGAGTCCATACTTCTGAAAGTGAAATACACCAAAATAAAACATCAGTGTTTAATGTCAATCATATCAACGAAAGCAAATTATTTTGAAATTTATAAAAACGTACGTACAAGTAAAAAAGTACGTACGTTTTTTTTAACACCGATTAGATGACATCCATTTACGATCCATCTATGCCTTCAATCTATTTTTTAAAAAAGTACGTGGTTAGTTGTATGATTATTGCATTTACTAATTACTTTTATATTCTCTTACCAATTTTAAAATAAATTCCCAACATGAAATCGTCAAAATTGAAGCTTTCTAAGTCTTAAACCCTATGTTTTAATTGACAAATTAAATAATCCATTCATTATTCCCAGGCATTATAATAATTTTTCACAACTCATAACGAAAGAAACCATATTTGCAACAACATATCATAGATAAATTAGAAAATATTACAAGTCAACAAATAAAATACAAGTGTTAAGAATATATAAATAATTATTTTACTTATGCAACTAATCCATAACAATCATTAGAACACCTACAAATTATAACTAACTATTATTAAATTCAACTAAAATCACATTTGTAAGCTCCAAATTTAAAAAACATACCTTAAATAGAAGCTTCAATAGACTGATGAGCTGAAACTGCAAACACAAATTACACATAAAAAAAGTCAACAAAATATTAGTGGTTGTAAATTTTTTTTAATAATAATAATGTGTACAAAACATCAATATGTAATAAAATAAAATATGATTAATTAGCTTAAATAAAAAAATATGATTCAAAAAAAAAAGAAAGAAAATAAAATAAAACAAAAAGGAAAGAATATATATATAATTCCAACATTAATTAAATTATTTTCAGCTCAATGTTGGGAATATAAACAAACATTATTTTTGACTAGCTTCCTTAAAAAAAAGAGATACACTAATCCGCGAACTTCAATTAATTAAATTAAGGGTACGTTAAAAAAATTTAGACATCAATTGTATTTCTCAATTATTCCAAATACATAAGTAACAATTTTTTTTTTTGCCAGAACATAGGTAACAAATAAAAATAAATGGAGAAGAAGCAATGGTAAAACAAATTAAAGTAACAAGATAGTCCATTCTCCGCTTATCTTTCCGTTGTCTTCACTTTATGAAACCTATTTACCTCTTTTGGTATTAAAAATTATTCAATTAATAATTAAGTTTTATTTAATATTTAAAGTTATACCAAATAAATAAATAAATTGAATGACAATGGTTATATTGAATATACACATATCACTAACTGTGAAAATAGGAATTACATGGAGGTCGAGTCAATTTTCTAAAAATTTTATTGTTATTTTTTAAAATCATTAATATAATTTATTCATTTAATCTTTGAATTGCACGCATATTAGATGTGTGTACCTATCACAGCATAGATTCCGCATATTATAAGATGTTAGTCCATTCCATTAAACCAAATCTAGATCATCTTTTTTTTCTTATAATTTTCAAATTATCCATGGATTTTTCTTAAACGAATTTTCCTTAAAGCACCAAATACTTTTTGAAATATTTTTTATACAAAATATATGCGTTGATATATATATATATATATATATATATTCTAAGAATGAGATTGAGGCAAGATTCATCCAAACCTTTAACCCCACCTCCAGGCTCCAGCTGAGAACGAAAGATTCAAGATTGAAGACTATTATCATTGGCCGAGAATAAGCATTCTAGACATCACGGAAAGTATGGTTCAAGTACATATGGTTCTCGGAAAGCATATATGTCCTCAGTTTGGTCAACATCACTGTTTGGGCTTTTATATAAAAACTCTAATTTTATTTACAGGGATTTATCAGTTTATTTTAGTTTAATAATTTAAATATATTATATTAAAAAAATTAAAATTTAAATATACTATGTTAGTTACACAATCATTACTTGAATTTACTACACCAATATTTTTCGTTAATAATATTAACGGTATAAAAATTATAAAATTAAAGAACTAAAAGTATATACCTCATGTAAAATTTAAAGGACTAAAAATATATTATAGCTCACAACAATATAATGGGATTGATATACAAATTAACTAATTTGCTTAAATTAAACCAAAAATATTTCTGATCTAATGTGCATGATAACAAAAAGAAAGCAGATCAACCTGAAAAAAAAATAAAAAAAGAAAGCACGTTGAACTTACAGGTTAATTGATCAGTGCAGTGCAGTGGGGGACCACGTTGCCCGTTTGTGACGCAATCTTGAGTGAGGAGGAGGAGGAAATTTGAGCAGTTGGGACCAACTGGATGAAGTGGGTGTAATATCCCAAAAAGTGATTAAGGGCTAATGACTTTAAAAGTGGATATAATTATTGTTGAATAAATACTTTTGGAGAATGTGTTATGGGAATTTGGATATTTTAATGATTCCAATGGCTTCCTTGTGAAAATTCAGGTGGGGAGAGTGTTTATTGTGAAATTGGAACCATTGGGAACAATCGTGCAAAAGTTGAAAACTCTGTCCATTGAAACTCTGTACAGGGCAGCCAATTTGTATGGACGTTTTAAATAGGCAAATGGTGTCTAAAAATTATGAAATTTTCCAGTATTAAAGTTCACATGTCAAGCTTCAAAATGAATATATAATTTGTATCATTGTGATTTGTGACCTAAGAGTTTTGGATTTTTGAAGTTTGCCCAGCGAAATTAATTATTTTCTGGAACAGTATGCAAAGATTGAAATTCTGGGACTTTTGTGGTGATTTGCAGTAATGGACAATATTTTTACTATGACGAGGACTTAAATATCTTTCATTTGGCTTTGGATTCACCTCATTTCGATTTTTCTAGAATTAGTTATGATTTTTCAAAGTTTGGGCAGAAAATCTGCCAGAAAATCCGAAAATGGGAATTATGACATCATCTCATTAAAAGATGATGTCAGCATGGATTATTAATCAAATTGCTCATCTTCTTCAGCCATTTCACGCCATTTCCAGCTGAAGATAGTGAGAGAAAGTTGAGAGCTCTTAGAGAGAGAAAGAGGAGAAATCTCGCAAGGTAAGCCGATTTCTCCGACGATCTAGCTCCTAACGCGTATAACCTTGTTCCTAAGCTTCTCTTCTATGTTATTTAAGGTGTTTGAGAAGAAAATTTGGTGTTCAAGGGGCTAGGGTTTTCAGCCACTCTTGAGAAAAGCTAGAAGGAGCTTGAGGTAACTTCCAAACTTTCGTATATTGCTTATTCTGGCTGCTGTGGGCAATTTAATCGGTGAAATTTCGCCGGATTGCCATTGGTTTTAAAGTTTGGAAATGATGTGGCCTAGGGGTTATGCTACCCAAATTGGGTCTTAATGTTAGTTGTAACCTAATGTAATGGTTAATAAAGTGGTTAGGAGTAGAAAGGAACGCGTTTACGGAGCCGAAATCGTAAAACCCCAATTTTTCCCGGAGAACATGTATATTTCGGCCAAGGCTGTAAATGGGTCTTAGAGTTAGATTTTCAATGATTTGATGATTCCATTGGATTCAGTGGGCGAAAATAGGTGGGGTTACAGTTGGGCATTTTTTCAAAAAAGGCCGAGAAAGCATAATTACGGAAACACCCCTAAAACCCTAAAAGTAGGGCTGCCAAGGGCAATTTCGTAATTTGACATTGAATTTGATAATTCTGAGTACGGAAATGGATTCCTTGGGCGGAAATATGTTAGGATAGCCCAGATTAGAATTTCAAGAAAAGTGCAACCGGTCCGGGTATGGCGGGCCCAGGCCGGGTCCCCGGGGGTATTTTTGTAAATTTTCATTATAGACTCATATAACCCTAAGTAACACTATGGAAGTGTCTAAATAGTGCATTTGGAATTGTAGGATTCGATATTTGCCGCCCTCGTGAGCCAACTGCGCTGAAGGACGTCAGGAAAGGATCAGGTAGTGACTCTCTCTCTTTCTTATACTGTGTGTAATGCTCTGTATGTGTGTGTTATCACTATTCTGTGATGAATCTTTGATGTTGCTATGGTTACAGCTGGTGATAGCTGTCGTTTACAGCGTAAGCTGTCGTTTACAGCGCAAGCTGTCGTTTACAGCATAAGCTGTCGTTATTGTGATTACAGCGTAAGCTGTCGTGATTATGATTACATCGAGAGCTGTCGTATTGTGTATACAGCCGTGAGTGCTGTCGTTTGTGGTGAAAACCATGTATCTCTGAGATTGCTGCTGCTGTTGCTGTTTGTGATTTATATACATGCTTGGTATTTATACATTGTATGAGTGGTTTGTTACTACTGAGATTCTCTTGAATCTCATTCCTTCCTATGACTAACCTTTCAGACAGGGCATGTGGCTCAAAGGAGAAGAGGCCGACCCGGAGCACTTAGGACCCTTAGGGGTATGTTGATTTGGAAATGTTGGTTATTTCTTTTGAATTCGGGGTTACTGTATAATCTGAAATATGAATAGTATATTTGATTTTGGATGTAATCCCCTAGTGGATACTTAAACCTCAGGTTATATATGTATAGTGTAATACCCCGAATTCTGAGACTTGAGGCTAGAGAATAAGCCTGAGAGTAGTGGACTGCTAAGCCCTGGTTTAGCAGGATCCCAAATTGCGATTAAGGGATAATGACTCCAAAAGTGGAAGCGGTTAGTGATAAATAACCCTTTAGGAGATTATGGTGTGATTTGGCACCCGATGTGATTCGTATGTGCTGTGAGCAGCGCCGAAACCCTGTATTTAAGCTCAATTATTGATTAACATCTAAATTGACTTAAAATAGAGGGAAGGCGCATATTGTGGCTAAATGAAAAGATGTGAAGTGTTGGTGGTGATTCAATAAGAATTATCGTAATCAGGGGCAAAACGGTAAAGTTACCGACCGATTGGTCAGTTACCGAAGAGGAAACTCATTGGTAACTTCAAGATCAATGGTTAGGATTGATTTGTGTATTAGATCAAGGGGCGGAATCATGTGTATGTGTGTGCATGTGAGCTCATGGGATGTGTGTCAAGATGGTGACACTTGGCAAATTGTGAACCCTTGGATTTGGGTCAAATATTCAAAGTTTTTCCTCTCTTCTCTCTCCCTTACTTGGACGGTTTTTGGCCCTAAAAATCTGTTATCTTCTTCATCATCTTCATTTATTCATCATCTCATCTCTCTCTTGTTTCCCCATGGCGCATGCTTAAGGGGAGGAAAGAAGAAAATTGAAGGTGAGATTTGTCTTGTTTCTTGTCCTCTAATGCTCTAATCACCTTCTATAAAGTTGTTCATAGTGATGAGAGCTTCATCTCTATGGTTTTAGATTCTTGATTGGAGGTGTTTGATGGCTTGAGGAAATTTGGAAAGATGAAGAATCAAAGAAGTGGTTTGGGAAAGAGGAAGAGGTGAGTATTTGAAGCCTTTTGATCTAAGTTTTGTGATTTATGGTTGAGTATTGTAAATTTCGAATTTTGCCCTGAATTTGTGTGATTTTTGAAATGCATGAATTGCCTTGTGTTTGAGTGGCAATTGGTGTCTTGATGTGTTATAGAGCCATTGGAATTGGTTTGAGAATTTGGAATGAAAAGAATGACAATGTGTGATTATGTTGTGGTTTGAATTGTGATTTGTGTGACATGTTGTGGTAACATGTCAATATGATTTGAATTTGGTTGATTTGGTGTTTCCAATGGATTCCTTGTGCAAATTTGTATGGGAATGGTGTTTGATGAGAAATGGGACCATTGGAAGCCAATTGTGCAAAACTTGAAAAACTGTCAATTGGAAGTTCTGTCTGGGCAGTCTTGTTGTGTGGACGTTTTGACTGGGCAAATGAAGTCATAAAATTATGAAACTTTCCAGTCTTAAAGTTCACATCTTAAGCTTCAAAATGGACATATAATATGTGTCATTTCGTTTTGTGAACTGGGATTTATGTTTGTCCAAAGTTTGAAGATGAAACTGGACCCTGTTTTGGTACAATGTTAGGTTTTTGGTAAATCTGGACTTTTGTGGTGATTTCAAGTATAGGCCAATATTTTTCCTGTGTAGAGGACTTGAATAGCTTTAATTTGGTTTTGGGATCACCTCATTTCGAATTTTTTGGAATTAGTTATGATTTTTGGAAGTTCAGCCAAGAAACTGGATTTCTTGGGCCGCGGCCCGTGGATTCTGGGCCGCAGCCCAAATGTTTCTGGGCAGTTTTGGGCCGCAGCCCATGGATTTTGGGCCGCGGCCCACCCCCAAAAATCAGTGTTTTGTATTTTTAAAAGGTGATCTTTGGTCAAGTGTTTCCCAAGCCTTTAGGCATATGTTTGGGCTTTAATTAGCCTCTTAAAGGTCATGAATGGTAACCAACTTTAAGTGATATGAAAGTAAGAGTTTGGAATAGAGAATAACCCTATGTCCTTGCTTTGGTTATAGGGTTGATGTTCGCCCTGGTTGTGGTTCGATGTTTGTTTTGATCGTGAGCAGCCGGTGCTGGAGCTTACGTGGAAAGAGAGTGTAGGGAACATATCTCTTCTGCTTGTATTGGATATATGTGTTAGTGTGTTGGTGCATGTCTTAGCTTTACATAATTATGTGTAACTTGAAGCTATGTTTCAATTTATGCTATGGCCATAGGTATATTGTTCGAAGCATTGAGCTTGCAAATTGTCATTGTGTTATCATGAGTTGTGTGATGCAAGCATGTCATGCATTAAACATGTATCGTACGTGCATATTGATATTGTTATCCAACTGAGATTCTCTAGAATCTCACCCTCCCCTACTAACCTTTCAGACAGGGTAGTAGATCAAGGTATAGCGAGCAGCTAAGGGCGATGAAGACTCCTTCGGGATTGAAGATTCGGTAGTTGGTTATCATAGTTGGGAATATATATAGATATGGATGAGTATATTTGGTTATGGATTTGAAATGAGTATTGGATATTTGTATATGTATGAGAAAGACTTTGTGTAATCCCCATATGAGGGCTTGTAGGGGCGAATAGGCCCTGTAAGGCTTTGAGTTAATAAATGGAACCCGGGAGTTGCCGGGATTACATTGTGTACTCTGATTTGTTATGAATGTGATATTCCGCGTAGTAATTGTATTCGAAAAGTGATTATGAGACCAAGTTTATAAATGATTTCGAAAGGAAATTGTGAAAACCCCGTCATGTGATGGGTTAGTAAAATGTAGTTTTGTTCCTTATTGGTCTCTATTTCACTTTAATTGCGTATTTCGGATATTAATTACGGCAGGGGGTTACATATAGAATCCGGGAGTTGCCGGGGAATTGGTTTTACACTCTGTCATACGTGAATGTAGATAAACTGCACAGGTGATTATATTCGAATTTTGAAATGGAGACCAGGAACAGGAAAGAGATTTTGAATGATTTTGTGAAAACCCTACCATAAAGTAGGAGATTGAAACGAGTTTAAGTTATCCGAAGGTCTCTAATCTACTTTAATTATTTAATATCGAATTATAATTACATGATTAAAGGCAGGGTGTTACATTTTGGTATCAGAGCTGTAGTTCCTGGCAAGGGTAGAGGTTGCTAGGATAGATCCCTTAGATAGTAGTAGGGATAGAAGATTATTTGTGAATGATTGTTGTGTATGCACATGTATGTTTTATTGACATGGATATATATATGAGTTTTGTGACTATATGTGCATACTATCTCTGCTAAATTAATGGGGCAAGTTGTTTGTAGAATGAAGAAAACTAGAGGACGCCCCAATATTCCGCGTGTAGACCCAGAGGTGGAGGTCGTCAATGATAATCCACCTGATCCTATGCAAGAGCTGATGGGTCTAATTCGGGATCAAAGAGATATGATAACTGAGTTGAGAGAAGAGCTCAGAGCAGAGAAGGCGAAGAACAAGGAAGGTCCAGTTCAGTCCACTCCGGAGGAAACTCAAGGAGAAACCCGTCATGAGGACACTGCTGAAGGGTCAGCACGACCCCTGGAGTCCCTACCTCACATTGTCCCAAATCAAGAATCACATGGGATGCCGCTTAGAGAGGAAAGAGACCTTCAGTTTTGGGTCACCAGGTTCTGCAAGCATCTGCCTCCTGCGTTCAGAGGGAGGTTTGACCCTCAAGCAGCCGAAGATTGGATGAACAGACTGGAGAAAATATTTGAGGTGCTTAATTGTCCGGATGAGGTGAAGCCACGACTGGCCGTTTACAAACTCGAAGGGGATGCAGACCGTTGGTGGCGGAATATCGCCCTAACCTTGAAGAGCAACAAGATGCCATTGACTTGGGAATTGTTTCAACAAGAATTCAACGAGAAGTATTTTCCCAAATCAGTGAGGCTCGAGAAGGAGACAGAATTCCTGAATATCAGGCAAGGGGACGCGGAAAGCTTTGATGATTACTTGTCCCGTTTTGTCCGATTGGCTCGATACTCCTCCTATCTCCGGTTCAAGGATGATGAAGAATGGAGTTCTGATATGCTCATTCGCGGTCTGAGGCGAGAGTTGAGGAAGCGCTTAGCTACTCATCAATTTACCAAGTTCAACAAGGCGGTTGAACAGTGCAGGATTACAGAGAACAACTTGAGAGATTTGTATCCTGCCAGAGCTACTAGCCACCGCAATGAACCTAATAAGGGTGCTACCTCACAAAAGCGAAAGGGGCAAGGATCTTCGTCTGGAAGTGGTAAGAAGCCCTACCAGTCTGGGAGCCGTGACCAGCAAAGAACATATTCTGGACCATGGATTTGTCGTCGGTGTAACCAACCACATCAAGGCAAAACTTGTGATGGCAAAATAATATGCTTCAATTGTAAGCGTGTCGGGCATACTTCTGCTGAATGCAAAGAGCCACGACCAGACCAGAGACCGAGGACACAGGGCTGAGTATTCACTATGACCCATGAGGAGGCCCGCAAATCTCCTGAGCTAATACAAGGTAAACTTCTACTTCATGGCCATCTGTTGCAAGTTTTATTTGACTCGGGTGCAAGTCACTCCTTCATTGCCTATGATTGCGTGAAGCGCCTGGGATTGCATGTGCACAAACTGCCATTTGAATTAGTAGTGTCAACTCCAATGGGTATTAAGGCCTTGACCACAGAAGCTTGTTTGAGTTGTGTCATAACTGTGGAAGGGCATCAATCTATTGTAGATTTGATATGTTTGCCTCTTAGTCAATTAGAAGTCATTTTGGGTTTTGATTGGTTAATGGCAAATAATATATTGCTTGATTGTGGAAACAAGAGGATAGTATATCCTGTATCTCAAAGGGCTGAAGATGTGGATGCTAGTATGAATTTTCTTTCGGCAGCCAAAGCTGAAAAGTATCTTGAAAAGGGTTGTCAGGGGTATGTAGTGTTTTTCTCTGTGCAAGGGGAAAATGGCGAAACCTTGAATAATATACCCGTGGTAAATGAATTCCCTGAGGTGTTTCCGGACGATCTGAGCGGATTACCTCCAGAAAGGGAAGTTCAGTTCCCAATTGACATTGTACCTGGAGCTGGTTCTATATCCAAGGTCCCATACCGCATGGCCCCAAACGAAATGGCGGAGTTAAAGAAACAAATAGAAGATTTGCTTGAGAAAGGGTTTATTAGACCCAGTGTGTCGCCTTGGGGAGCTCCAGTGTTGTTTGTAAAGAAGAAAGATGGGAGTCTTTGCTTGTGTATTGACTACAAAGAGCTAAATAAAGTTACTATAAAAAACAAGTACCCTCTTCCCCGAATTGATGACCTATTAGATCAACTCTCTGGTTAGTGTGTGTTTTCAAAGATTGATCTAAGGTCAGGGTATCATCAGCTGCGAGTGAAAGCAGAAGATATTCCAAAGACTGCTTTCAGGACCCGATATGGTCATTATGAGTTCTTGGTGATGCCATTTGGGCTAACCAATGTGCCTGCGGTTTACATGGATTACATGAACCGTATCTTTCGGCAATATCTGGATCAGTTTGTTGTTGTGTTTATCGATGACATTTTGATATATTCCAAGAATAAGGATGAGCATGAGCATCATTTGAGAATCGTATTGAATATCTTGTGCGAGAAGCAATTATATGCTAAATTGAGAAAGTGCGAGTTTTGGCTATCAGAAGTGAAATTCTTAGGCCATGTTATCTCGCAAGAAGGGGTCTCTGTGGATCCCAGCAAAGTGGAAGCAGTACTGAACTGGAAGAGGCCAGAATCTGTGGCGGAAATACGCAGTTTTCTGGGTCTTGCTGGTTATTATCAGAGATTTATCCAAAATTTCTCCCGTATTGCGTTGCCGATGACCAAGCTCACAAGAAAGGATCAGCCGTTTGTGTGGGATGAGAAATGTGAAAACTGTTTTGTGGAGCTGAAGGAGAGGTTGACGACGGCACCTGTGTTGATTTTACCCGATCCCAGTTTGACATACGTTGTGTATTCTGATGCCAGTGGGCAGGGATTAGGGTGTGTCCTTATGCAGCAGGGACGTGTGGTGGCCTACGCCTCTCGACAGCTCAGACCTCATGAATTGAATTATCCCACTCATGATCTGGAGCTTGCGGCCATTATATTTGCTTTAAAGATTTGGCGTCATTACCTGTATGGTGTGACTGTGGAACTGTACTGCGACCACAAGAGTCTTAAATATCTATATGATCAAAAAGAGCTGAATATGAGATAGCGTCGCTGGATGGAATTGCTTAAGGACTATGACCTGGAAATAAAATATTATCCGGGTAAGGCAAATGTAGTCGCTGATGCTCTTAGCCGAAAGACTGTGCTCGTTGCAGCTCTGATGATACAAGAAAGGAAATTGATTAAAGATTTCCGTGATTTAAATTTGACAAATCAGATCATCTGTGCCAATTACACTGTTTCTCAAGAGGAGAGTGATCTAAGGGTGGAAATTGAAGAAGCTCAGAGTCAAGATGACTGGATACAGCGCAATCTGACTCGAATCGAACAGGGAGAAGTTCCAGGCTACGACATATCGCCTCGTGGATTGGTTCGTTACCAGAAAAGAGTCTGCGTTCCACTTAAGGCAGAGTTGAGGCAGAAGATTCTGGATGAGGCACACAAGAGCCGATATACTCTTCATCCTGGTATGACCAAGATGTATCAGAATCTGAAATCGGTGTATTGGTGGCCGGGTTTGAAGAGTGACGTGACCAAATATGTTGCAAGGTGTCTTACTTGTCAGAAAGTGAAAATCGAGCACCAGAGACCGCCTGGTTTACTTCAGAGTCCTGAGATTCCGGAATGGAAATGGGAAAGCGTGACCATGGATTTGGTTGTGGGATTACCCAGGATCAGAAACTATGATGCGATCTGGGTAATTGTGGACCGATTAACAAAGTCAGCCCACTTCATACCAATCGATGCTGGTTACTCTCCGGATAAGCTAGCAGAGATTTATATCCGAGAAATTGTGAAACTCCATGGTGTACCGAAGAATATCATTTCCGATCGAGATCCCCGATTCACTTCGAGATTCTGGAAAGCATTGCATGAAGCCTTAGGTACTCAACTAAGATTCAGTACGGCTTATCATCCTCAAACGGATGGGCAATCTGAGAGAACAATTCAGACGTTGGAAGATATGTTGCGAGCTTGTGTTCTCGACTTTAAAGGAAGTTGGGATCGTTTCCTTCCACTAGCTGAGTTCGCCTATAACAATAGCTATCATGCGAGTATTCAAATGGCTCCGTATGAAGCGTTGTATGGAAGATGGTGTCAATCACCTTTATGCTGGAATGAATTATCCGAAAGGAAGCTTTATGGGCCAGATTTGGTTGATCAAACCTCAGCACATATTCGGATCATTCGTAAGAGGCTCCTTGCAGCGCAAAGTCGACAGAAAAGTTACGCTGACAAGAGGAGAAGGCCTCTAGAATTTGAGGTTGGTGATCACATATTTCTGAGAGTATCACCAGTCACTGGTATCGGGAGAGCTATCAAGCGAAAGAAGCTGAGCCCAAGGTACATAGGTCCTTTTGAAATCCTTGAGAGGATTGGGCCTGTTGCTTATCGAGTAGCCCTACCCCCAAACTTGAGCAGACTCCACGATGTGTTTCATGTTTCCCAACTGAAGAAGTATCAACCGGATCCATCTCATATTGTTGAATACGAAGAAGTTGAGCTTCAAGACAATTTCACATATGCAGTGGAGCCAGAGCAAGTCATTGACCGAGAAGAGCGACGGCTCAGACACAGGAGCATTCCATATGTGAAGGTGATCTGGAAGGGAATGACGCAAAGAGAGGCAACTTGGGAAGCGGAGGAAGATATGCGAAGACGATATCCGGAGTTTATGGCTCAAGTTGTGTAGCAATTTCGAGGACGAAATTTAATTTTCGGGGGGAGAAATGTAATATCCCAAAAAGTGATTAAGGGCTAATGACTTTAAAAGTGGATATAATTATTGTTGAATAAATACTTTTGGAGAATGTGTGATGGGAATTTGGATATTTTAATGATTCCAATGGCTTCCTTGTGAAAATTCAGGTGGGGAGAGTGTTTATTGTGAAATTGGAACCATTGGGAACAATCGTGCAAAAGTTGAAAACTCTGTCCATTGAAACTCTGTACAGGGCAGCCAATTTGTATGGACGTTTTAAATAGGCAAATGGTGTCTAGAAATTCTGAAATTTTCCAGTATTAAAGTTCACATGTCAAGCTTCAAAATGAACATATAATTTGTATCATTTTGATTTGTGACCTAAGAGTTTTAGATTTTTGAAGTTTGCCCAGCGAAATTAATTATTTTCTGGAACAGTATGCAAAGATTGAAATTCTGGGACTTTTGTGGTGATTTTCAGTAATGGACAATATTTTTCCTATGACGAGGACTTAAATATATTTCATTTGGCTTTGGATTCGCCTCATTTCGATTTTTCTAGAATTAGTTATGATTTTTCAAAGTTTGGGCAGAAAATCTGCCAGAAAATCCGAAAATGGGAATTATGACATCATCTCATTAAAAGATGATGTCAGCATGGATTATTAATCAAATTGCTCATCTTCTTCAGCCATTTCACGCCATTTCCAGCTGAAGATAGTGAGAGAAAGTTGAGAGCTCTTAGAGAGAGAAAGAGGAGAAATCTCGCAAGGTAAGCCGATTTCTCCGACGATCTAGCTCCTAACGCGTATAACCTTGTTCCTAAGCTTCTCTTCTATGTTATTTAAGGTGTTTGAGAAGAAAGTTTGGTGTTCAAGGGGCTAGGGTTTTCAGCCACTCTTGAGAAAAGCTAGAAGGAGCATGAGGTAACTTCCAAACTTTCGTATATTGCTTATTCTGGCTGCTGTGGGCAATTTAATCGGTGAAATTTCGCCGGATTGCCATTGGTTTTAAAGTTTGGAAATGATGTGGCCTAGGGGTTATGCTGCCCAAATTGGGTCTTAATGTTAGTTGTAACCTAATGTAATGGTTAATAAAGTGGTTAGGAGTAGAAAGGAACGCGTTTACGGAGCCGAAATCGTAAAACCCCAATTTTTCCCGGAGAACATGTATATTTCGGCCAAGGCTGTAAATGGGTCTTAGAGTTGGATTTTCAATGATTTGATGATTCCATTGGATTCAGTGGGCGAAAATAGGTGGGGTTACAGTTGGGCACTTTTTCAAAAAAGGCCGAGAAAGCATAATTACGGAAACACCCCTAAAACCCTAAAAGTAGGGCTGCCAAGGGCAATTTCGTAATTTGACATTGAATTTGATAATTCTGAGTACGGAAATGGATTCCTTGGGCGGAAATATGTTAGGATAGCCCAGATTAGAATTTCGAGAAAAGTGCAACCGGTCTGGGTATGGCGGGCCCAGGCCGGGTCCCCGGGGGTATTTTTGTAAATTTTCATTATAGACTCATATAACCCTAAGTAACACTATGGAAGTGTCTAAATAGTGCATTTGGAATTGTAGGATTCGATATTTGCCGCCCTCGTGAGCCAACTGCGCTGAAGGACGTCAGGAAAGGATCAGGTAGTGACTCTCTCTCTTTCTTATACTGTGTGTAATGCTCTGTATGTGTGTGTTATCACTATTCTGTGATGAATCTTTGATGTTGCTATGGTTACAGCTGGTGATAGCTGTCGTTTACAGCGTAAGCTGTCGTTTACAGCGCAAGCTGTCGTTTACAGCATAAGCTGTCGTTATTGTGATTACAGCGTAAGCTGTCGTGATTATGATTACAGCGAGAGCTGTCGTATTGTGTATACAGCCGTGAGTGCTATCGTTTGTGGTGAAAACCATGTATCTCTGAGATTGCTGCTGCTGTTGCTGTTTGTGATTTATATACATGCTTGGTATTTATACATTGTATGAGTGGTTTGTTACTACTGAGATTCTCTTGAATCTCATTCCTTCCTATGACTAACCTTTCAGACAGGGCATGTGGCTCATAGGAGAAGAGGCTGACCCGGAGCACTTAGGACCCTTAGGGGTATGTTGATTTTGGAAATGTTGGTTATTTCTTTTGAATTCGGGATTACTGTATAATCTGAAATATGAATAGTATATTCGATTTTGGATGTAATCCCCTAGTGGATACTTAAACCTTAGGTTATATATGTATAGAATCCGGGAGTTACGGGGGAATTGGTTTTACACTCTGTCATACGTGAATGTAGATAAACTACACAGGTGATTATATTCGAATTTTGAAATGGAGACCAGGAACAGGAAAGAGATTTTGAATGATTTTGTGAAAACCCTACCATAAAGTAGGAGATTGAAACGAGTTTAAGTTATCCGAAGGTCTCTAATCTACTTTAATTATTTAATATCGAATTATAATTACATGATTAAAGGCAGGGTGTTACAGTGGGGACCAAAAGCGGAAGACACAAAGACAAGGGAAGGGACAGGAGTAGGG
The DNA here is from genome assembly GCA_963210345.1 of Inga oerstediana. Classification (NCBI taxonomy): domain Eukaryota; kingdom Viridiplantae; phylum Streptophyta; class Magnoliopsida; order Fabales; family Fabaceae; genus Inga; species Inga oerstediana. The sequence continues at coordinate 31,886,814 of OY723408.1, forward strand.
ATGGATGGCAGTTGGAACAAATTAAAACAAAGTATAGATTCTCTGATGAGGACGTGTGAGCGTGTGGGTGTGTATTTTAGTGTGAAGAGGATAGGAAATGGTGGGAGGGGGGCGACGGATACCAAGATCTTGAGAAAGGAAAAGTAGTTTAATGGAGGAGAGGGTAGTTGAATAATTAAAGTTGAGTAGTAGTAAAAAAGACAAAGAATGAGGACGCGGGACCACTGAGCGGGAAGTGAAAATTGAGAGATAAGTGTTGGGGCGGGGGAGTTGCTATTGGTTAGAATGGATTACATTATCCTTTGTTAAATTTTTTTTTTAAGTAATAGCAAGTGTGGGGCCTGCCTTTCTTGCTTAATTAAGGGCCATGTGTGGCACCTGACTAGTCAGGCGACACACATGGCCCACTGCGCAGCTGTGGAGCCTGGCCCCGCCAAGCGCCACAGCTGCGTAAGCAGGGCCAAGTGTGGCGCCTGCTTAGGCAGGCGCCACACTTGGCCCTTTGCGCAGCTGTGGCGCTTGGCGGGGCAAGGCGCCACAGTTGCGTATGCAACACCAAGTGTGGCGCTTGCATAGGCAGGCGCCATACTTGGCCCTGCCAACTGTGGCTCCTATCTTACTAGGCGCCACAGCTGGTACCCAAAATTTTAAAAAAATATATATATAGAAAAAGAAAAAAAAAGAAAAGGCAACTGTGACACTTCTTTAAAGAAGGGCCACAAAATGTGCGCCACCTTTTAACCTTTTTGTAGTAGTGGATAACCATTAGCAAACCTGTTTTTCACCGGTTCATCGGTTTTCCCAACACTCATTTTTTATAACTTAAGATTGAATTATTTAAGTGATGAGAACTTGTAATATACTTATTTCAACTTAATTTGGGCACTTTAACTCCCACGCTCATTAGTTTTGGATCAAATAATCAATTAACGATCATGGTCCTTTTCTTGCGTTTTTCAATTTTGTAGATCTTCAGCACCGATATTTTCCTTATTTGATATTCATTACAAAAAAAAGTTGATTATTAGCAGAATTTAAGATGAAATTTAAATTTAAATTTCCTCTGTAATCTTGAGAACAAACTACTCCAACCCAGTCTTGTAAAAGTAACTAGTAGGGGAGTTCACTTTTATCCCATTTTAGCTGTCCTATTTCAGTCCAGTCATTTTGGCATGGGACAAAGCTGGGATGGGACAAGAGGTGGGACAGGCTTTGTCCCGTCCCAGCTATTGCCCCATTCCAACATGTTTATATTTTTTTTTAAAAATGTATCTATTTTAATAAATTATTACTTTCACTATTAGAAATAAGATTTATAATATAATATCCTGAATTTTAGGATTATAGGCTTAAGAATAAGTTTGAATTAAGTGGACTGTTAACTTCTGGTTTAGCAAGAGTCCCAAGAATGAGGATTTGTTGCCAATTCATTTTTCCTGCGTGATAGTCTAGTTTTGTGACATTTTTGAATAGGAAAATGATGTCTAATATCTATGATATTTTTCAGTATGAAAGTAGACTTATCAAGCTTCAATTTGATAAGTCATATAGGTCATTTGAAACTGTACATAAATAGTTATGTATTTTTGAAATTAGCCTAGTGATACTAGTGATTTTCAGTGGTAGTATTCAAAAACAATAATTATGAGAATTCTGAGCTTCCAGTTGGCTAAAGATTATATTTTTTCTTCACAATATACTTAATAAGGGTCACATAGCTTTTGGAATCACACCAATTAAATCTCTATAAATAAAGATATGAATTTTCAAAGTTTGATAAAAATTCTGACTAGATTTCCAGCAAAGTGCGAAAATGGCAAAAATATATGGACAAAATAGTCATTTGGATAAATTTAATTCAAAGCCTATATTTTTCTCTTTTTCTTATATATGGACGTAGAGCTGGGAATCAGGGCTGGCTCGGCCCTACAGGGCCGGCCCTTGACGGGCCAGGGCCTAACAGGGTCGGCCCTAAAGGGCTCGTGGTCAAGAAAATTGCAGTTTTTCAAGGCTCGGCCCGAGAGCATCAGGGCCAGGGCCGGCCCGCAGGGCCGGAAAATCCTTTTCACAATATTTAACTATTTTTCCTACATATTTTCCCCAAAGAGATATAATTAGTAAATAACAACGATTAAATTTCTAATTTAATACATAAATATTGTCAACATTAAGGTTTAAATAACACGTATCTTGCAACAAACAAACACAGTTACTAATGTATAATCAAAGGTAAAATCATATCCATAAATAACTCACACAAAGGCCAAAGTATAAGAAGGCAAGAAGCTAAATACTCTAACCTTTAAACAACATGAGTATGATGACTATTATTTTCACCTTCTTCGCCACTATCATCAATTTCAAGGACATTTGATTGTGTTTCACTTTGAGCAGTAGGTTCAAGTAGTCAAATAATCACAACCTTCATCAAAAATCATACTCTATCAGGCAGAATAGTATATAATATGATTTTAGTCTAAATAGGCAGAACAATATACTCAAAAATCACAATATGATTCAATTAGACAAAACAATATACTCAAAAATCATACTATATACAATATGAGGACAAAATGACATATAGATTCAATAAGGTAATTCAAAAATGTAACATGGTTCCTTTCCAGGTAAAAAAAATAAAAAATAAACGGGCCTAAAGGGCCGGCCCGAGGCCCTACAGGGCTGGCCCTTTTAAGCCCGAGGCCCTACAGGGCCGGCCCTTTTAGGCCCGACTTCCTTTTGAGGCTCCAATTTACAAGCCCGGCCCTTGAAGAGCCAGGGCCTAAAAGGGCCGGCCCGACGGGTTCGGCCCGTTTTCCCGGCTCTATAATGGACGTCCAAAAGGTAAGAGGCAAATGGGAAAATTAATACTTGGCTCCAATTTAATCAAGATGGAGCAATTGTGACAATATAAAGTATGGTTGAAAAGTTAAAAAGTAAAGCAAGTGTTAAAGAGCCATCACACATTAGTTTTAAAAAGATGGATGAAGATAAATTATGAAGCACATTTGGTTCCTTCAACAGCCACCTTTGATGTCCAAAAAGGGGAGAGAAAAGGGAATTGAACACTTGGTTCATATTTATTCAAGATGAGTGTTTGAAAAGTCAAAAAGGTAAGACATGTGACAAATAGTAATTTAATACAATATTTTGAGGAGGTGGAGACATGATATTTGAATTGAACCTTTATCTCTTCCAAGGCCATATTTTTGACCAGAATTGGACAGCCAAGAGAGAGAGAGAGAGAGAGAGAGAGAGAGAGTTGGTGGAGAAAGCAAGAACAAGGGAAGGTTCAAGAGGAACAAGAAGCCATCCAAGGTATGAAGTTGTGAAATTCATGTGGTTTTGCTTCCAAATTCAAGCGAGACTCTCTCTAATCTCCATATCCATCTAGAATACATGTTTAACAAGCTCAAAGTCAAGAGGAAAAGAGAGGAAGTGGGATGGTTGTAGAGAGAGAAAGAGGAGAACAAAAGGTAAATCATGAAACCTTGTCCAACATGTTGATTTATGTTTGTTGTTGTTGGTTTGCTTGGTTTTCATGACTTTGTGATTTTTGGTAAGCTCAAACCCTAAGGGGAGGTGCTACCCAAATTTCCAATAATCATGTTTAAGAGGTGATTAAGTGATTAAACAAGTGATTAGAGGTGTAAAGAAGGTGTTTTTTTCATTAGAATCAAGAAACTCCATTTTTCTATGATGATTTCCAGACCTATTTTTCACTGTGTTTGGACTGGATTTTGGTGTTTTTGATGATCCCATTGTGTTTATAATGGAAAATTGTGTAGGGATCAAGTATAATATGAAGTATAAAGGCTTTAGGGTGTGAAATGACAATTTTACCCCTAAAACCCCAACTTTGGTGTGGTCAGGGGTAATTTCGTAAATTGGTAGTGAATTTGCCAAAACCTAGGTAAAAAATGAATTCCTTGGGTGAAAATATGTAGGATAAGCCCGAGTCATAATTTTTAGAAAATTACAAAAATACCAGGTATAAAGGGCCTAGGACCGGGTGTCAACACTCGTTTCCATTTCGATATACGTAGAGTAATAGAGACCAAGTTCTATAAGCATACAAAAAAGTACATATATACTGATAAAAGTAATTATTTACAATCCAGTGTCAAAATACCGAAGGCAACAATATTTACAGAATATCTAAAAGTATTTTAAACATAACTATCTATAACCATAAACTTTAGCTTCGCCATAAGACATGTGCCAGTCACTTCCCTTTGTCTATGTCCTTGCCTTTTGATCCACTGGCACCCGCTGAGATGTTTGGTTTAGGAAAAGGGGTGAGATTCCAAAGAATCACAATAGAAACATGCTATCATTCATATAAAATGCAAAAAGTAAATATGATATGCGCCATCTATGCACCAATTAATGAACAATATAACACATTATCATCATGTATACATGAGTAGGGCCCTTGCCCCACTAATCGTATACTAGTTGGATTCTTACTCAACCCCCCATGTAAGTGCACCTCCGACACTAACTGCCACGTCTAGGCAAACCATGTTGATTAAAATCACAAACAATGGCATCCCAACAATCATATGAACTATGACATGATGTATGAAAGATAATGTTCCTACCTTAAACCTTTTCTCCTTGAAACATGTGTCATGATTTGTGTGCCAACAACATGGGTTCTTAGCTTGGTCCTAAAATGTCAAATGTACAAGAATTAGATTAATACCTATTCATGTACTATTTTAAACTCATTATATTGGTTCAATCTTGGGCTATTTAAACAACCATTGGAAGTTTGAACAAGTGCCATGGGATTGGAAAAGTTAAACCAATCAAAAGGGTAAAAATGTTGAAACAGGGGTCTTGGCTCCTACCAAAAGTAGGCCAAAAGGTTTTGGGCTGTGGCTAAGATCCTCTGGCTACGGCCAAAAACAGCTCAGAAGGTTTTTGGCTGTGGCCAACTTAGTTGTCCTGTTTCTTGGCTGGACTTCCAAAAATCATAACTAATTTCACAAAAATTGAAATGGAGTGTTCTAAAATTCTATGGAAAGATATTTAAGTGTAGTTTCATGGAAATATATGAAACACTATCACCTTTGATAAATAAAATATTTGCATATTTATTTTTCCTTATATGATGATTTTGTGGATGATATATGAGCTCAATTTAATAAATTTGGGTGCAATTAATAAATAAATAATGATTTTGGTATAAAATAGAATTTCTTGAAAAATACTAAATTAGACCCTCTTTCATTTTTCAAAAAATATCTAGAGCTCTAGATGTCGGATTGGGACATTCTGTATATGAATAAAAAGCTTAAAAAGAGCTCTACAATTTTTATGTTGAAACCAAAATCTAGTTCTATCTCCAAGGGTTTTGAATTTTGCTAGAAGTTGAGAGCAGGAATCATCTACCATTCTACCAACTATTCCATCTACCACTTTATCTTCCTTTTCACTACTGCTTCATCTACCACATTTTATCTACCACTTCATCTTCCTTTTCATCTACTACTTCATCTACCACATTCTATCTACCACTTCATCTATCATATTTTATCTACCACTTCATCTACCCTACTCAATTCTTTCCTATATATAGCCACCCTCTCCTTCACATTTAACACAACCATTTCATAGCCATTTCTTTCTTCTCTTCTCCACATACACCATCTCAGAGTAGTTTCATGCATTGTATTTAATTCCTACATGCCTCCTACATGGAAGGCTTAGGTAGTCCTCCTTTATGGATGGTATAGGTTGCCACCTACATGGAAGGTTTTACCTCATAAAGGGATGGCTATATTTTCTCCATTTTCATGCACCTAGTTGTTGTATATTTATGTTTTAGAATTTAATAATTGAGTTTTATGCAATGTTAATTTATTTTGGTTTTGTTTTTAATTTCATCATGTGTTAAATTTCTGTTTTCCTAAGGTGATGATGTAGCTTACTAATGATGGATTGAATTTTAACTTATTAAATCTATTTTGAATTTCTCCTTCATGATTGAGTTTTAGTTATTATTCTTAATGCTTTTGATTGACTGGCCATTTTTTGATGATTTCAATATGCTTGTTGAGACCGGAAGGAGATGCATGTGTGTAGATCCTATAATTAAAACCATAACTTGCATATGAAATAGGAATATATTCATATGAGTTGTGTAGTCTTATTGGGTTCCACAAATCTTAATGCATAATTAATTGCTTAAATTCATATAGGAATATATTGGATTAGCAATTAATTACAGAATTGCTTGACCTTGGAAGAAGCTAGTAATTAAATTAGGGAAACTCCACTATCAATTATGTGGAATAAATTGGACTAGAATAGATAAGTGATTCAATCCTAAATTTGTTAAGTGAAATATGACTCATAGGACTTTCTCAGTTCTTTCATATCATTTGCACTCATATTTAATCATCTTTTATTTTGTACTCTTAATCACCAACTAATCGATCGACTAAATAGAATTAAAATTACTCATTTTGGTACTTAGTGATCAATATTCATGGGAACGATACTCTACTTACTTTTGTATTATTTGATTATGACAGTGTACATTTGCACTTTCTAATAGACCATTTACACTCATAACAAGTTTTTGGTGCTGTTGCTGGGGATTGTTGTCATTAATTTCAATACCAAGTAATTTTAATACTAATTTAGTCTTCATGTAAAAATTTTAAAAATTTTGAAAAAAAATATTTAAAAAAATGGATTATTCACAGTATTCATTTGGTTTAATAAGTGATAAATTGTCATATCTTGGTTCTTTTTCTGGAATGTATGTGGATGGAATGAGGCATGAAAATATAAATACTGGTTGGATTGAAAATTCTTCTCCTTATAATTGTTTTTCTTGTGCTTATTGTGGAGAGTGTCATTCTTATGAGCATTGTCCATATAGCAATACTAGTCATTATGTGAGAGATGATTTCCATATGAATCAAACTTGTTTTGATCATTCCTTTTATCCTGGTGGAATTTTAGAGCAACAAGAGTCTTTGGATCCATATGTCAAGTATTGTCCTAATCCTCCTTTCTACTCTTACCCATATATTGAAGAACAAACTCTTGAGTATAAGGGAAAATCTGATTTAGAAAGAATATGTGAGGAGTTTACAGAATCAACAGAGAGATTTAGTAGAGAGCAAAATGAAATTGCTACTAGAGTTGAGTCAAGTGTCCAAAATATTGAAATATATGTGAGTCAAATTGTTTCGTCGCTTGAAACTTAGGCAAGATAATTCTTTAAGCATGAAGACCACTTCTTGTGTTGATGATGATGATTATTGTGAGGAAGTTGAGGAGGTGGAATTGAATGAAACTTTAGCTCTTGTGGTATGTGATAAGGAACTTGAAATCACTTTTGGAGAGAACAGTAAATGTCCAATTGAGGTTCCGACTGTGGAGCATAATATTTGTGACTTTGATGTTGAAACTAATATGGATATTCCAAAAGTTGTTGTTCATGTCTCTCCTATTTAAGTGTTGACTCTTACTGATGAGAGTCAAATGGATTTTGTGGGATGTCTAAAATTTTGGAAACTCCTAAATCTATTTGCAAATACATGCATGTTGTGCTTTATTTGAATTCAGTAAATAATTGTACTCTAAAATTTTCTATGATTGAAGAAGTACAATTAATTACTTTGAATGATAATTTCTTGTGTCTGAAATATTGTTGCTTGAAAAGAAATGAAGATAAGGTAATCATGGTGTTTGACACTTTTGATAAGTAGTTTGTTTGGAAAGTCTGGCTGAAGACTATAAATTTAGCGCTGCTTGGAAGGCAACCCAAGGTTTGGTTTGATGTTTTGTTGTGATTTTGTAAGACTTCTGGTAGCCGCTGATGATGTATTCCACTTTGGTAGTTAAAAATAAAAAAATAAAAAAAAATAAAAAAAATAAAAAAATAAAAAAAATTAATTAAAAAAAATTGGTTTGGTCTTTGTCTAGCAAATGACGTTAAAGAAGGGCGGCTATTTGGGAGGCAACCCAAAACTTTTTTCCTACATTTTAAAACTTCTTTCCTACTCTCTCAAACTTCTTTTCTACTCCCTCATTTTTCTTTCCTACTTACGAACCACACTGTACTGGGTTGAGAATTTTAGTTTTCATCAGTTTTATTTTAAGTTACCATGGAGGAATCTCTTGTAAAACTTAAGAACAGGTTCCCCACTCTTCCCAAAGATGTGCTCAGGAAGATCTATAACAGTTGACTTGAAAGGATGAAGATATTTAAGGATTTAGGCCTTCCTATGGACATACGCTTGATCATTGAAGCTAAGGTACATTTAACAGGTGAGATTCATAAATCATTTGTTAAACCTTTGTCAGGAATGGGAAGAAGTTCTTACTCCAAAAAGAGAAGAGCTAAAAGAATGAATGTCTGCTATAAATGTGCAAGGTGGAATTGTGATCAGCACTATAGGAGTAAAAGTATGGTTTCTATAAATCAGGAAGATAAAATTAAATTTATAAAGGATGAACTGAGTAAGGAGTCACTAGATGATATCATTCAAACTCTTGAGACGCATCTGGGTGGTGTTGTTCATCATATTCTTCTTGATTTAGCAGACATATTAACAGAGAAAAAGAGCGCTATTGTCTTGGGAATCTGACATTAAAAGACCCTATTTGCCAGTTTATAAGAAAATTGGATGGGAAGCAAATCCTCAATTTATAGAAAGCGTTTAAGCCGTTACTGGATGTAAAACCAGAGGAAGATGTGAGCCAAAATCACAACTAATGTACATAATCATGCTTTTGTCTAATCGTCTTATCTTCTCCGTAGCTTTTGTCTAATCTATCTTATCTTTTCAGCAGCTTTTGTCTAATATGCCTTATTTTCTCAGTAACTTTTGACTTTCTTTCCCCTTTTTCTTCATGCAAATTACGCCGGTCATTCGTGTTAGAAGTTTTTCAAAATTTTTTGAAAAATGCATGATTTGTATGATTTTGTGGTTGTGTTTTAGTGTTATATATATGCACTCTTCACTTGTAAATATGCATTTTTCTACTTGTAAACACAAATGATCCAAGAGAAAGAAAGAGAAAACGGGTATCACACAAAAATGTAGATTTACATTTATTTGTATTTTTGGTGAAACTTATTCGGGCAAGAATGAAAAGTTTGTCATAGTAGCAAACGAACTTGGAATTGCATTAGTTGACAAAAAGATTAACTTTGTATATGGGGGAGGCATCCAGAGCCTAAGGGGAAGTGTGGCCATTTTTGCATTCATGAATGGAAGTAAGGGTTTAAGTGTAAGGGTGAAGGTGTTGGAAGATCACACCTTTTCCTTAAGACAAGAGTTACAAGTTTCGAGATTACCTAAACAAATGGGACGAATACTCTACCATGCTCAAGCTTTCATCGCTCTACCTAGTGGTTTGGAGACGTTGGATGACAATTCTAGCATTGCATATTGGGATAAGTTAAACTTTTACAAAAAGTCATTAGCATTGTTAAATGTTAATGGTTTTTATGATAATCTGTTGTTTTTTTTATCATGCTATGGACACAGGATTTATACCCCAAGCGACTCACCATTCTATAATTTGTGCCCCAACTGTTGATCAGCTGCTTGATAAATTGTAAACCTATGAACCTAAACCAAATATACTAGTCAAGCAAATAAGTGGGCAATCTTTAGATAGCAGTCAGAAGCAAGATCCAGATACCACTCTTCGATTGTAACTTTCCTTAATCTCTTGGTTTTTACTCTTAGCATTTTGGTTTTACTTTATTGTGTGTTTATGTTTTTTGAAAAAAACTTTCTCTAAGTTCTAGAAGACATTGGAGACAATGTCTAATTTAGGTTAGGGGTGGAGAAATTTTTTTTTAGTTAGTTAGTAAAACTATTAGATGTATGGGGTGTGGAAAAAAATGGCAAAGTAAGGAATTATTCTTAACTCCTGAGACGCATTTTATTAGTTGCATATTTTTATTTAAAAAAAGAGTAAAAGAAAAAAAAAGAAATAATCCTGTTTAAGTGTTTTGTAATGATCTTAAGAAGTATATAAGTTTTGAGTATGGATCAATTGAATTTAGAGATTTCATAGCATGAATGAACAACTGATTGTTGCAATTGATGATGAATTTTGAGATTGAATGAGCTGAGTTTGAAAGCCCTTAACCGTGAGCTTTTAAGCCTATAATGATTTTTTCTCTTGTTGTGATATTCACCTATTAAGTTGTCACTCTAGAACTTACTTTAAATCTGGTTGAGATTACATTTCACATGCATATTCAAAGATGATAAAGGCATTCATTTTTTTAACCAGAGCCAAATAGTCAACCTTGCAATTATATCGTTGATAAGCCCCTTTGAGCCTAATTGATTGTTTCTTTGTTCTCAACCTATTAACATGTGCGTTAATGATATATCAAGTGCTTTTACCTAATTTGGAAGATTAGCAGAGCATTTGAAATTTTTGTGAAATGGGCTTTTGACAAATGTGGGGGTGTATATATCATCAACTTTAGAATTGCAAGAAAAAAAAAGATGAAGGAAAAAAAGAAAAAAAAAGAAGAAAAATGAAAAAAATGTGAGTATTCGAATTGTGGGTTGTTGTAAAATAGATTTATTTAGAAATTGACCCATTTTTCAATTGTTCTATTAATTTCTTAAATTTAGCCCTTTATATCTTATTTTACATTCCTTTTACCTTAACCCCATTACAACTCTTAATATGTCCTTTTGATTTGAATTATGCATCTGAGTTAGGTAGGGCATATTGAGATTTTTAGCAAGCCTATGGTAGTGCAATTTTTTTTTTGCTGAATTTGAGTGAAACACTTACCCTAAACACTTGAGAGATTGAGAGAATGAGTAGTAATTACGAACTCGGTTTATTTATTTTCAAATATAGTTACCATTTTATACTTTCGTTGATTCATGAATATTATGATTTCTTTATTTTTCAATTGTGTTCTTGCTTATGACTTGACACTTCTGATTTTATTGAAAGCACTTAATGGTCACTTCTTGTCTAAGGACGTCTAAGAGCTAAGTGTGAGGGAATTTGATAAGTAAAATATTTGTATATTTATTTTTCCTTATATGATGATTTTGTGGATGATATTTGAGTTCAATTTAATAAATTTGGGTGTAATTAATAAATAAATAATGATTTTTGCATAAACTAGAATTTCTTGAAAAATACTAAATTAGACCTTCTTTCAGTTTTTAGGCAATATCTGGAGCTCTAGATGTCGGATTGGGACATTCTATATATGGATAAAAACCTAAGAAAGAGCACTACAACTTTTATGTTGAGACCAAAATCCAGTTCTATCTTTAAGGATTTTGAATTTTGTTTGGAAGCTGAGAGCGGAAATCATCTACCATTCCACCAACCATTCCACCTACCACTTCATCTTCTTTTTCACTACTGCTTCATCTACCACATTCTATCTACCACTTCATCTTCCTTTTCATCCACCATATTTTATCTACCACTTCATCTACCTTACTCCATTCTTCCCTATATATAGCCACCGTCTCCTTCACATTTAACACAACCATTTCATATCCATTTCTTTCCTCTCTTCTCCACATACACCATCTTAGAGTAGTTTCATGCATTGTATTTAATGGTATAGGTTGCCACCTACATGGAAGGTTTTACCTCCTAAAGGGATGGCTAGATTTTCTCCATTTTCATGCATCTAGTTGTTATATATTTATGTTTTAGAATTTAATAACTGAGTTTTATGCAATGTTAATTTATTTTGGTTTTGTTTTTAATTTCATCATATGTTAGATTTCTATTTTCCTAAGGTGATGACGTAATTTACTAATGATGGATTGAATCTTAACTTATTAAATCTAGTTTGAATTTCTCTTTCATGATTGAGTTTTAATTATTATTCTTAATGCTTTTGATTGATTAGCCATCTTTTGAATGATTTCAATATGCATATTGAGACCGGAAGGAGATGTATGTGTATAGATCCTATAATTAAAACCATGACTTGCATATGAAATAGAAATATATTCATATAAGTTGTGTAATCTTATTGAGTTCCATAAATCTTAATGCATAATTAATTCTTAAATTCATATAGGAATATATTGGATTAGCAATTAATCATAGAATTGCTTGACCTTGGAAGAGGCTAGTAATTAAATTAGGGAAACTCGACTATCAATCATGTAGAATAAATTGGGCTAGAATAGATAAGTAATTCAATCCGAAATTTGTTAAATGAAATATGACCCTGAGGACTTTTTCTCATAGTTCTTTCATATCATTTGCATTCATATTTAATCATCTTTTATTTTGTATTCTCAATCACCAACTAATCGATCGACTATATAGAATTAAAATGACTCATTTTGGTACTTAGTGATCAATCTTTGTGGGAACGATACTCTACTCATTTCTGTATTACTTGATTACGATAGTGTACACTTGCACATTCTAAATTGGCTTCATAACATTGTTCATGTCACATGTATACTTGTGTCACATTTTTTCCCATTTTCTCATGAATATGAACATTTATAAAATTCATAAATTCCAAATTCATGAATATTCACCATTTTATTGAATTTCCCAAATAATTACAATATATTTGGTGAATATAAAATTTGGGGTGTTACATCAAGTCCTCAGGGGTATTTTGGTTATTTTGGCAGTTGTAGACAAAGATAACCAACACAATGAGTTTAGAATGAATTATGAGTGAATAATAACTCATTTATCCTAAATTTGGAATTTTAGGATATACCGATAACCCAGGCCAGATATAGTATTGGACTGACAATCAGTCAAGAAAAGGGTGATCCAGGTAGTGAACTTACCTTATTTGTATAGTTGATATTTCTGCTTATGTAGTGATGTATGTGATTGCTTTACTTGATTGTGTAGAGCATAATTGAATAATGAAGCTCTCTGTTTCTGTTTATACTGTGGCCATAGTTTTGTTGCATGAAACATTGAGTATGCAAAAATGTCATTATGAGGCATGCATCTAGTTAAAGCTAACATGTCATACACAGAGCATCTATCATGCATGCATTATGATAACTATTTCCTACTGAGATTCTTTTAAATCTCACTCCCCCTAACCGACCATACAGGTGTGATGAAGTACAGAAGACTACTGTAGGGAATTGCACAAGAGGGAACTATGGCAAAGAAGTAAAGATTGATCTGTTGTGTATTATATTAGACACTCTGGTAGCCCTATATGGCTACACTGTCAGTATAAATATACAAATGAATAAACTAAGAATAAGTAAAGAAATAATATGGCTAGATAAATTATCACTGAATCACTCTGATTGAATTAAATAAAGGTGAGAGTTGATGACTAGTAATGAAGTTGCAAACCACTGGATGATGCTTCAGCAAGATTTTGAAAATTATTATGAAAAACCTACTCAACTACAAGTTCGAACCTATCTCGAGATTGAGAATTTAAAACGATTTTACAAAAGTGGTTCGGACTTATTGTGTATAAGCTCATTCTATCGATTACGAGAATAAGGCATTATATATAAGACTGCCACATCTAGACCTCTATAGGAAGAAAAGATTTAAAAAGTATGACCGATGACTTTTTTATAAATATTGATATAACTCAAAATAATATTTTCTAGACAGGATGTAACTTAATGCAGTTTCAATAATTATTAAGTATTATGAAAATTCAAAAATTTTATTTTTTTTAGATCAGACACTTGTACATTCGGTTTAAATATCCTTTTAGAAGCCATCGTTTCTTTGTACCCAATCTTAAATATTTCAGAGTTTTTTTAGCTTCCAAGGTAAATTTCGTAACTACGCGTCTCTTCGAAATTTGAAGCACTTCAATAAAAGTAACCTTAATCCGTCTTGTCTATTTAAACTCCTCATTCCTTTTGTTTCATCAGACCTAACTCCCTCATTGTCTCTCCTCTCTTGAATATCAATATGGCGAGATGATGAGTGTTACGCCCTTATTTTAATTTCACCTTTTCAGAGTATTACCGGAAAATGATATGAGGTTTGGTGGACAACACAGGAATAGCATAAATATACTGATAATATGATCATGATTACAGAAATTTCCCATATGGGTTCATATATAATAATTACCAATAATGTAGCCGCATAGGGCTACCCAGGTGTCTAAACCCGTCCGAGTGAAATGGAGACATCTTCTCGTTTTCGTTCCACCACCGTAATTCCCTCGTACAGTTCTTTTCTTTGTTCTCAATGTATCTTCTATCTCCTCCTGACTAAATTGTTGGTAGGGGAGGGTGAGATTCAAGAGAATCTCAGTAGGAAGATAGTACCAATATACATGCAAGATAAGTGCTTAATGCATGATATGCTTGTATTACATAAACTCATGCTAACACAATGACATATCTGCATGCTCAATGTTTCATGCAACAAAACTATGGCCACAGTATAAACAAAAACAGAGCTTCAATCATTCATTTATGTTTCATATAATCAAGCAAAGCAATAACATGCATCAATACACTAGCATAAATATCAAATACATGCATGAGAGGTAAATTCCCTACCTTAGACCTTTTCCACCTTGAACCGTGTGCTTCGATTCCCGTGCCAATCCCTCGGGCTTTCAACTTGATCTTAAAATGTCAAATGTACCAGTTTAGAGACTTCTATAGTATTTCTGGTGGTTATACGAGTCTACCATAAAAATTTATCAAAATGCCCCAGGGACCCCGCCCGGCCCGGCCTCGCCTTACCTGATTCGACTGTACTTTTCCTGAAATTTGGACATGGGCTATTGCTACATATTTTCACCCAAGGAATCCATTTTTGAACTCAGAATTATCAAATTTATTGTCAAATTACAAAATTACCCTTGACAACCCTTATTTTAGGGTTTTAGGGTCGTTTTTATAATTATGCTTTTTCAAGCTTTTTTGAAAAAGTGACCAACTGTAACCCAACCTAATTTTTGCTCCTAAACTCAATGGAACCATCAAATCAATGAGAATCCAACTCTAAGACCCTTTAACAACCATGGCCAAAATTCTCAGGTACTCTGAGGAAAATTGGGGTTTTGCGATTTCGGCTCCTTAAACGCTTTCCTTTATACTCCTAACCACTTTATTTACTATTCCATTAGGTTACAACTACCATTACGACCCAATTTGGGCAGCATAACCCCTAGGCCATTTCATTTCCAAAAATTCAAACCAAAGACAATTAGGCAAAATTTCACTGGTTAAATTGTTCACAACAACCAAAACAAGCAATATACGAAGGTTTGGAAGTTACCTTTCGCTTCCTTCTGGCTTTTCCAAGTATGGCTGAAAACCCTAGCCTTCACACACCCAGAGATAGCTTCCAAACCTTAAATCACATAAAAGAGTAGCTTAGGAACGGAGTTATCCCGTTAGGAACTGATTTCCCGAAGAAATCACTTATTTTTACAAGCTTTTTCCTCCTTCTCTCTCTAAAAATCTCAACTCTTCTCTATCTCTAAAACTGAACTTCACATCAGTTATGGCTGAAAGAAGGAGGATGAAGTGCTTTTATGATATATTTTATTGTATTTTATTCATTTGTTCTTTTTTCCAAAATTTGGATTTTTACAAAAGTTTGCCAGATTGCTACCCAAAATTTGAAAAATCATAACTAATTCTAGAAAAATTGAATTGGAGTGATTCCAATGCCTATAGAACCCTTATTGAGTCTAGTATCAAGGAAAAATATAGAATCTTGCCAATTGGAAGCACATAATTCCCAGATTGTTAATCTTTAGAACCCGTTCTAGAAACTTTCCAGTTTTGCTGGGGTAACTTCAAAAATTCATAACTTTTTGTATATAGATTTAAATAATTCATATGACCCATTAATTTAAAGCTTAGGATGTCTACTTTCACTCTGTTATCATCATTTGTTCTTCTAAAACCTTATGACAAGCTCACTGCCTCGTAAGAAATTTCACTGGAAGCATAATCACTTTCTTCAAAATTTACCATTTTATTTTCTTTAATGCCCCAAAGATATAAGAAACATTAGAGAATAGATTTGGGACATCTAATAAATTGGGGCTTAGCAGTCCGCTTAATTTAGACTTATTTCTAAGCTTCCAATCCCAAAATTCAAGGTATTACAATGAGGACTACTTCAGTTCATCCTCATTTTCCTCCTCCTCCTCCTCCTCCTCTATAGCATGCACTCCTTCCTCCACAACCATCAGTGAGACAACTTTTTGACAACCTCAATGCGAGGATGGCTTGCATAGAAAGACACCTTAGAAGGCTATTCACCTTATTGCACAATATCAACAAGTTGATCCTTGTGCTTGACGCCAATGACATCAAGTACAATCTTTCAGAGGACCTTTCTTCACCTTCCTCCTCGTCCTCGTCCTCTGCCTCTGGCCATAACAAGGAAGATATGGATTTTTTTTATTATGTAAAATATATTTTTTAATATAATCTACATATTAATGAAATTTTTTTTTACTTCTAATCTTGATCTTGAACATCTCTTGTATCTTTGTTACGTTGTTGTTTTTGTCTCTGGCTTGATAAGTTAATTTTATTATAGATATAATTTATTAGTAAGTTATATTATCTAGGATATTGTTAAATATATATTTTAATTATATTTAGATCGGTTGTAGTTGCATAATATCTAAATATGTTAATATGAACCGTCGTTTAACTCTTGGCTGGTCTAAATGTCGTTTATTTTTCTAACGTTCAGTTTTTATTTAGACCAGATAAAATGTGTATCCAGTCTCATAATTATTATTTTGCCTGCTTTTTCAAAGACAACTTGTCTAAATACGTAACATTTCAACTTCCAACGCATAGCATCATGTCTCATTGTATTATCTGAAGTTTTTGGCCATCAATCCCAATTATAAATACCAAGGTGCCTTTAGTTCTAAAAGTTCAAATTCAGAAGTTCCTTTCTAGTTGTCTCTTTCTTCTTTGAGCGGCAAGACTTCCAATTGCAAGATCAAAGAGGCACGTTCCCCTTCTCTTGCTCTGATGGTAGCTACCGGTAGTTCCTCTTCACAGCCCCATCCACTTCCGACCTTGAAGGAAATCATTGACGCCATCTTTTACATCCAAGGCACCGTTTTGACGATCATGGCAAGGTAAGATTGCTTCTCCGAATGACTGGAGGAGTTAGCGGTGATGTTGAACAACATTGTCAATCGTTTGGACTAGGGGTGGTTGTCTCCTGGAATTATGAGGATCATTTATGAGGATCATTTGAAGGCATGGATTTCAATAACCCCCATTGTTATCATATTTTGATGATGTAATGCTAATTTTGTGCCTGATCTTCATCATATATAAAATTTTGATGTAATTTTGATTTCATGTATGTATATGCTAGCTTTCATTAATTAGGGCGATGATTATCAATGAAAAAGTTTCAATATTTTAGTCTTTTGAGTTCTTGTTGATTATCATATCGTGTAATTAATCTATTTTTATTATATCTTATTGATGATCATCTCATGTTATAAGAGCTTTCAGATAGTTGAAGTTCTTGTAAATCTATGAATTTTGTTTCTAACATTTTATTTCTCTATTTCTAAGAATCACATTTTAGACTGGTTGATTTAAAAAATAGTCATGTTATGAATTAAAAATATTTTTTACATATTGAGACTGATCTTTAATATGGACCGGTCTAGGAAAAGGTTGCCCTAATATATATACTTGCTTTCATGCTTAGTCTTCATCTCTAGCCTCTCTTAGTCTCGCATGTGCGCTCTTCTACTCTTTTGTTAGTGTTATGTTTCATTGTCTTTGCTTGCTCACTCCTTTTATTTCTTTGTTGAAACACTTATACTTAAGCCTTTTCACTCGTATAGCCTTTGTGCTATGTTTGCATATCTTGTATCCTCTAACCACCACATATATCACTAGGTTCGGCCTACAATGGAAATGGAAACAAGCCATGCATAAATACCACAGAGTCTAGACGAGTTCCCTTTGTCGAAACACTGATCCTTACTCCTTTTCCTTCTTTGTCGAAATCTCGATTGAAAGTTTAGTTTTTTTTTGTCTTACATCCATATAAAAAAAGAGTTTTGCTTGATCAATATTCTCTCTGGTTGATTATTAAAAATATTTGCAATTTCACATGGCAGGTGATCTTGTGATGTATGTGGTGGTGCTAATTGGGGCATATGCCCTATTCACTTGGTTGTGATTAATTCAGGGCTACCAACACCACCACATATGTCACAAGGTTCATCTTGTGATGGAAATCTGCACAAGAGATGCATATATAGCACAGAGGTTGGATGGGCGCCAAACAGATGATATATTCATGTCTTGAGAAGTGTTCGATATGTGTTGTATGTGTTGGTATGGGTAGGCCAGTATAATTTGCTGCTTGCTTCAAGTTCAATGCAGCTAATAAATATATGTATGTAATACATTGAATTTGAAGAAAGTAATGATAATTCTAGCCAATCAACACCACCACACATAGCACAAACATACGTAGTACATTACATTTGCATAAAGGTTGGATGAGCGTCAAACAGACTATATATTCATGGGCAAGTTAAAAAATTTATTTTCATTACAATGGATATTTAGTTTGCTTATTACAAATTTATTCATTTTAATTACATAAAGGAGTATGAAGAGCACCAAAAAGACATGTGAAAAGTGCCAAGTTGAGTGGTTTTTGTTAACTATCACTTATATTTTTGTAGACACATGAAGATCATTAAATAATATGATTTAATATGTAACTCTGTGTAATTGAAAATAGGGGATGAACACAATTGAAGGTTGCAGATACATGCAAGCTCTTCCTTCAAGACTTGGAAAACAAAAAAAAGGCATCTTTTGAAAGTATAAATATGATATATATATATATATATATATATATTTCTTTTGTACTTGTTGCCTTCTTGTATGTTCACTTGAGTGTGTGAAAGTTTATGATACATGAAAGTTTAGATTTTTTTTGCTTCCTCGATACTATTTGTGGTGTTATAGTTAGTAAATGCAAATTGTAATATCCCAAATTTTGGGATTGGAGGCTTAAGAATAAGCCTGAATTAAGTAGAGTGCTAAGCTCTGGTTTAGCAGGTGCCCCAAATCTATTCCCTAATGTTTCTTATATCTTTAGGGTATTAAAGAAAGTAAAATGGTGAATTTTAGAGAATGTGATTATGCTTCCAGTGAAATTTTATGGGAGGCAGTGAGCTTGTCATGTGATTTTGTATAACCAAATGATGAGTAAAAATTATGAAATTTTTCAAAATGAAAGTAGACATTCTAAGCTTTAATTTGATTGGTATATAAATCATTTGAAGCTATATGCAAAAAGTTATGAATTTTTGAAGTTAGCCTAAAAAACTGCTGATTTTCTGGAACAACATTCAAATAAATTAATTCTGAGAATTTTGTGCTTCCAATTGCAAAAGAATATATTTTTCCTTGAAACTAGACTCAATAAGGGTTCTATAGCATTTAGAATCACTTCAATACAATGTTTACAGATTTAGTTAGGAGTTTTCAAATGTTGGGAAGAAAATCTGCCAGAATTTCCAATAAATCTGAAAATGGAAGAAAGTTGTGATGACAATCTTGTAATTATGAGATAGTTGATATCAACCCATTTTGGCACTAATTTGGACCCTAGATGTGAAATGTGGCTGACTAAGAGAGGGAAGAAAATTGTTACATGTTAATTGGCCTTGTGACAACATTATATGTACATAAATGTTAAAATTTTGATTTTTGGGAAAATAGAAAATTATGACATAAGCTAGCTATTACCATGACATAAGCAAGCATATTATAAAAACACCTTTTGCTTCATCTGCCCCCTCTATTCCCAACGGTTTTTGAAACAAGAGAGAGAGAGAGAGAGAGAGAGAGAGTTGTGAGAAATTGTAGAGTGAAGGAGGATAAATTTTACCAGGTAAGCTTGATTTCTTCAGTGAATTAGCTCCTAACTTGTATGATCCTTCCTTTAAGCTTCTCTTTTAATTGATTCAAGGTATTTGAGAAGATAAATTTCATTTTGAAAGGGGCTAGGGTTTTCGGCCAAGAGGGAAAAGCTAGAAGGAAGAAAAGGTAACTTCCTAAACTTCAAATATTGGTTGTTCTGGCTGTTGTGGATAATTTAATCGGTGAATTTCTGGTCAAATTGTGTGATTGTAAATTTAGGAAAAGTTGTGTTCTCGGTGTTATGCTGCCAAAATTGAGTTTAAAAGGTAGTTTTAAACTAATTAAATAGTTAATAAAGTGGTTAGGAGTAAAAAGGAGCAAGTCTGCAGAGTCAGATTTGAAAAACCCCAATTTTTTTTTTCAGAAAATTGTAGATTTTGGCCCGTGCTGGTTCAGGGGGTTAGGGCTGGATTTTTGATGTTGTGATGATTCTATTGAATTCAGGAGGGAAAATTAGGTAGGGTTACAATTGATCACTTTTTCAGAAAAGCCCAAAAAAGTATAATTACTAAAGCACCCCTGAAACCCTGAAGTCGGGGCTGCCAAGGGCATTTCTGTCTTTTGATAGTGAATTTGGTAATTCTGAGTCCGTAAAAGAATTCCTTGAGTGAAAATATGTTAGAATAGCTCAAGTCAGAATTTTGAAAAAAGTACGGTTGGACCGGGTAAGTCAGGGTCGGCCAAGGTCCTGGGGGTATTTTGATAAATTTTCACAATAAACTCATAACCACAAGAAACACTATGGAAGTGCCTGAAATAATACATGAATGTGTTTTAACCTAATTCTTGTACATTTGATATTTTAGGACTTAGTTGGGAGTCTAAGTTTGGCACGCATTATAAGGCACACAAATCGAGAAGAAAAAGACTTGAGGTAGTGACTATATCCTTTATGCATGATGCCATGGTTCATATGTTTTGTTGTTACCATTGTTTTGTTTAATTAATCAACATGGTCTGCCGAGTAGGGGCAATCTGCCAAAAGGGGCAGTTAGTGCGAGAAGTACACTTACACCTGGGGGTTGGGTGTCAATTCAACCAGTGTACGAATAGTGGGCTGGAAGCCCTATACATGTATACATGTCGATGTTTTTATATTGTTAATTAATTTGTGCACACATGGTGCATAACATATTTACTTTCTATATTTTATATAAACGATAGTATGTTGCTACTAGGATTCCTTGGAATCTCATTCTTTTTCATAAACAAAAATGTGCCAGCGGGAACTAGCAGATTCAAAGGAAAGGTCATAGATATGGGGAACTGACAAGCATGGATTTTGAGGCAAGGATAGATGGTTATATGTAGTCGTTATTTTGGATATTTTGTATAAAATTGTAAATATTATCAAACCCTGTGGGATAAACCTGTGATGTAATCAAGTATCCTGTATTAATATATTAGTATTTTACACTATTCCTGTGTTACTCACCGAACTACGCGCAAAAACTCCGAAAATGGTAAAAATAAGATAAGGGTATGACACAAATTTTGTCCATGAAATTTGTTATGGTTGGGATCGTGAAACATGTGATTATGATACTAATACAATTTCATTATATCATTTTCATAATGACAAGTTCTAGAAATCCAATTATAATGTATTATGTAGACAAAAGTTTGCATACATGTGATATTTGATAGCTCTTTAACAATGAACTGTTATATATTCTTCAAGAATACTTAACAATAAAAAATTATTTGACAATACATTATGGTTCTTCACAAATAACCATTAAGTACTATTTAATATAAATAAGGGTAAGATTTTGAAAGATACCATATATAAGTGAGTAGGATCCTGAAAAATATATTCTGACAATACATTACGGTTCTTTACAAATAATCGTTAAGTACTACTTAATAAAAATAAAAGTGGGATTCTTAAAGATATCATATATAAGGAGACATGATCTTGAAAAATAAATTGACAATACATTATGGTTCTTTACAAAGAAACGTTAAGTATTTTTTAATATAAATAAAGGTGAGATTCTAAAAGATATCAAATATAAGAAGGCGGGGCCTAAAAAAAATATTTAACAATACATTACAATTCTTCACTAAGAACTATTAAGTATTTTGACAATACGTTACAAATTTTTACTAAGAATTGTTAAGTATTCTTTAATATAAACAAAGGCGCGATTCAAAAAAATATATTTGATAATATGTTATGGTTCTTCACTAAGAACTGTCTAACCCCTTAACATTTTGATATGCACAGAGAGATAAAGGCACAGTTCCACAGACATATAGAAATAGCACAAATATACTTATAAGAAGTACTTGTTTACATACAGGAGTCTCCTTGCAGGGTTTAATAGAATTAGTAGAATTTTGTCCAAAATATCAAAAATAAATTGAATATAACCAATAGCTCCATTCTCTTGGCCTGCATACCTCAATTGCCAGAATTTACCCTTTTGCCATTGGAGCCGCTAGCATCTACTGGAATATTTTTAATTTTGAAAAAAGGGTAAGAATCAAACAAATCTCAGTAATAACATACAACCAATTATATAAAACATAAAAAAATTAAATATGTCATGCTCCATGTTATGCAACACATTAATAACAATATCACATCACAACATGTATACATGAGTTAGTGGCTCAATCCCCCACTATCTGTGTACCTCGGTTGCGTTCTTACTCAATAATCAGGTAAGTGTGCCTCCACACACTAATTGCCCTCTTCAGTAAAACCATGTTCATTAATTATATCACAGAAGATGGCATACATAAACATATAAAACATTCATATAGTTTATGAAAGATAGAGTTACTACCTTATCTCCCTTTTTGCAACACAATTCAGTTCCTAATTTGATCCAGTTCGGGCTCAAATGAATGGTCCTAAAAATCCAAGTTTACAAGAATTAGGTTAATACCCATTCATGTATCACTCTAGACTCTTCCAAATTACTTTTTTGTTTTGGTTATATTAGTCTAAAACTACAAAATTACCAAAATGCCTATCGGGACCCGGTTTAAGCCCCTTTTACTAGATCCGACCGTACTTTTTCAGAAATTTTACCCTAAGTTATTCCTACATAGTTTTGGGTGTAGAATCCAATTTTGACCTCAGTTTTCACAAAATTACTGCCAAGTGACAGTTTTGCCCTTGACAACCCTTATTTAGGGTTTTAGGGGTATTTCCATAATTTCACTTTCTATGGCTTAATTCACAAAGTGATCAACATTAACCTTACACAATTTTCCCTCCTGAATAGCATGCTGGCTGAAACTTACACACATAAAAGGGAAAATGTGATTTTTGAGTTTTAGCTCTTAAAGCTTGCTCATTTTCACTCATAACTACTTGTTAAACCATGTAAACACTTATTAAATATGATTTGAGGAAATTTAGGCAGCATAACCCTTTAGGGTTTCAACATCTCAACTTAACAATATCAACAACCCAAACCACAAATCATGACAAGAACCACAACAACAATAACAATACACTAAAAGAATTGAAGTTCTTGAGGTTACCTCTTGATCCTCACACTCTCTCTCTGTAGGCGTCCCCCCTCTCTCTCTTCAACCTTAAAGATTTGCTTGCTACACATGATTATTCATAGAGATCAAGAGCTTAGGGAAGCTATACACAAGTTAGGAGGCATAAACACTTAAAAACACAAGTCTTACCTTTGATTTTTGCCTCTTGAGCTTCCTCTCTCTAAGTTTTCCCAAAGCTTCTCTCTCTGTCTCTCTCTATTTTGGTGTGTATGCGTGAAATGGGAAGAGAAAAGATGAAGGTGGAGCTTAATAAAATATCTCTTCATCTTTCTTTTTAATAAATAATTAATTATGGGTTTATGACATAAGTTGCACTAAGCCTTATCTCTTCATAATTGGTGTCATAAACCTCCATCACATTTGAACCAATTTTTCCTTCCCTTTACTTGGTCCAAAATGATGCCTAAAGGGGTCCTTCATAAACCAATTTGGGCTTCATTTCATTAGCCTAACCACATGTACAAGATTTATTATTTTAATCTTAATTAACATGTGCTCATACTTTAATAAACCATTATTTAATCCCTTGGCTTAGATTGCTGACACTTGGTATATTGATGATTCAAACAATTATTTTCCCCTCCTATTTTCTTTTAATAGGCGAAATTCATAAGGAATAAGGAAAATAATAATTGCTCCAATATTTCCTACAATCTCTTTAATTAATTTGTGGACAAGTCCAACTTTGACTTTTCAAACCTTGATTTATTTGACTAAGAATATTCTAAATATATATTTACCCTTTATTTTTCTTAATTAATTGAAAAATAACTTCAAATTTACGATTTTTCCATTACATTTCTTAGATTTAATTTGAAGCTTATTTCTTTTCTTCATTCATGGCCAAAATTAACGTTAATATTGGGCTAAATAATATGCTTTACTATTCCTCTATCTTGGACTTCAATATTGGGCCTTTTGGAAAACCCAAAATTTAATTTCATGACTTGTTCTAGCCCAAATCTCATAAAAATGGAAATTTACTAGCTTCTTTAAATTCCAAGCTCATGAATATTCACCATTCCATTTCATTGAATACATCGAACAATTACAAGGCATATTGATGAATAAAAATTGGGGTGTTACAAGAAACGTTAAGTATTCTTTAATAAAAAGGTAGGTTTCTAAAAAATATCAAATATAAGGAGGCGGGATTGTAAAAATATTTTATTTGACTCAACTCTTTAAACTCCGTCTCAAACGTTTTTTGAGCTTCCCTAGTGGGTCTTACACTCTTTTTTCACAAGTTTTGTTCTAACGTTGTAGGTCTTATTTTCTACCACTATAAGTCTTCACTTTGCAGCTCCTTCCTCTTGTGATTCTTCTTAGTGTAAGCTTTCATTTTGTTTGTTAACATTTTTAGTTTCATTTTGTTTTTTTATATAATAAGAGCTCGCTAGTTGATGCTCAAGATAGTTAGTCGGGATTATGCTATCTAATCTGATGATGGCCGTCGGCTTGAAGATTGAAAGAAAGGAAAAAAATGCAAGAAAGTAGAGAACAAAAAAAAAAAGATGAGGTAAAATGCTAGATTTTTTTATTGTTTAGCTTCTTACGTTCCTAAACTTTAGCAACCCAAACTGTAAGTTGAAATCAGGTTTGTTGAATTTGGTTCCGAGATTTGTTTAAGTTTTTATATTTCCTTATTTTTATTATATGTATTATTATTTTTATATTTAAATGATCCTTTTGCAGTTAAATGATATGTGATGGGAACTCTTACAGCACACTAATACGTGATCTATGGATAATCTATAATAAAGGCATTAGAGAATATTATGGGATTTTTTATTATTTGATTTTCTTTTAGAATTCAAAACTTTAAAAGATAATGTTTTATTGTGAGAGTGTTTAAGTTATTAATTTTTTTAAATTGTATGATGTTTATCTATAATGTATTGAATTTTGAATCCTATAAATATAAGTTTTTTTTATTTAATATTATTATCTTTTTTTATCAATGATTATATTGTGTCTTATATAATAATTATTATTAGTAAAAATAAATAAGAACAAATAATAAAAATAACTATATATAATATAAAATAAAGCTAATATATTACAATAATTAATAAAGAACTATTATATATGCCCTTAATATATCATGGTTTGAAATTGTTATTGTCCGTGTGGAGCATATATAATGCCAGTATTTATGATGGCTCAGAACTATCATATATGGTCGATAATAACCATCATAAAAGACCTTTTCTGTAGTAGTGTAGAAACCTCCAAAATCCCTTGCTATTTGTTCAAATTGAAGATTTGTAGCTCCTAGATTATCAAATTCAGGAGTTAGATCTCCTTCAAGCACCCAAAAGTCTAGTTTATGAATTGATTCATAATTAGTGGGGTCATAATCATCTTTCTTCTTCTTCAATTGATTCCTTTAATGCCAGCATGAAAGAAGATCATCAACATTAATGAAATGTATATTACTATATTTAATAAAACTATAAAACAACCATTCATAAGTCATAACTTTTAAGATTACCTATACTTTAACCTCATATTATAGTTTGTGAAAACCAAATTATTGAGCCTTTGATACTCCAATACATTTCTTCTTTTACTAAGGATATACTCAAATAAGCTCAAATTTCTTTCACAGCCATAAGAATAAGATGTTTGGCTAAGAACATGTATAGCAATTTATTACAATTCTGGTAGTGAACCCCCATAGTATAGCCACCACTCATTTGCAAAATAAAATAAAATACATTTAGTATGATTAATAATTATAATATGTGCTTTCAAATATGAAATTTAATATACTTACGAGGGATTAGTTTTTGGATTGTTTTTTCACATGAAACTTTATCAAAGGATTCTTTATGTTCATGGTAGATACCAATTTACTGCATCATTGTAACATAATGATCAGCATTGTCAAGTGCATTTGCCTCAAACAAATGACCACAACATCCATTAGTCTATGCCTTCTAATAAAGTAAGGACTATACAAGAATCCATGATTCAACTATTTGTTCAAGCCTTTCATCATTCTCTCAACCAAGTACTTAAACATAATTGAAATATGTAAGCTGCTATTTGAGTCCTTAGAGCGCTTATGAGATTTTCACTATAGCTTCAAAGATTTAGTGGGTTTTTGGCACCTCAGTACATAACAAGTTCCTTCACCGGACACTCACTCCCCCTTACATAATGTAATCCAATACCCTACTTAAGGTCCCACTACCTTAAGTTATCTTAATAAGAAGTATTGGGTGTTTTATGTAACTCTCTCTAAGAGTGAATAAATAATCACTGAAGTACAAGATACAACAAGAATGATGAAATAAATATAGCACTAATAATAGACTTAAATATTTCATAAATCAGCAGTTGCTCCGCTTTGAATGCTTCTGTATTTATAGTTAGAGTGTATTTAATGACCATTGTGAGCATTTCATTTGTCCATTACAATGCTGTTGCTTCTTTGGATATTCTTTATGTGGAGGAAAATAGCCATTGGTGTAGAGAGAATGTCTTGGTTGAAGTTCTACTTGCATTTAATGCTTCTAACACAAAATTTGCTTTTTGTGATATTCAAATCTTCTGATGTTGGAAATCCCTGAAACTTGCTTAAGAAAGATAGTAATCTTGCAAAAGAACAATAACAAGTAAGTTTAAAGAATTTAACATTGTTTTCTTTGATTTCCAAAAACTTAGGTATCATGCTCTATTTTTCTGGATAGTTAGTTATTTGAATATGATAATTTGTATTTGAATAGAAGATCTCTTTTCTTCTTGTGGTATATTCGAATATACTTCTCTTTATTTGAATAATATTTAGGCTATTTGGAATAAAGTGTATTGGAATAATCTTGACCTTTATTCAAATAGCCTCTTTTAAAAATAAGTGAACTTATTCAAATACAACATCCTATATTTGAATACACTTTTATGATAATGAGTATTCAAATACATCATTTCTTATTCAAATATATTTTCAAATCTTGAAGTGTATTAAAATAATCTGTCATCTTTTTGAATATCCTTTTCAGAAAGCAAGTGAATTTATTCTAATACATCATCTTGTTATTTGAATAAGATTTCTTTGAGTACTCTTATTTGAATACATTAGTCTTTATTCTAATAAGAATTTGGAATTTAAATAAGAGTAAATGAACTTCTTATTCGAATAACTTTCTCTTTATTTGAATAAACTTTACTTTTATCTTTTAAAAACTATCTCAACTTTTTTGGATAATCAATTCATTATTTGAATAACATTTTAGAAATAGAATTGAAATATGTAAGTTGCTATTCAATAACTAATTCCTTATTCGTATAAGTTTTGCCATAAGTCAAATTGAAGAACAGGCAAGGCTTAACTCTATTCGAATAGTGCCTTGTGTATTCAAATAATTGTCTTCTTAAACTGTGTATCCTTATTTGAATAACACTTTGCTTATTCGAATAAGCCAAAGTTTACTTGAATAGCTCTAAATTGCAAATAAGTCCATTTATTCAAATAAGACAATTCCTTTTTGAATAAGTCATAGTGTTAATGAATTTCCTTATGCTAGAAATTGAATCACTGTTTGAGTAAACCTAAGATACGTTATCAACAAAACCCTGAATCTAGCATTCTCACCCTTTTTGATGATGACAAAACTTAGTATACTCAAGTATAAACATAAAAGTAGATAAGATCACATAAAAGTAGATAATCACTTGGAGCTTAGTATTATATCAAGCAGAGATTACAAAAGCAGTAAATTCAAAGTAAAAGCAGTAAAAAAAACATAATCTCAAAGTCTCTGTCTTGATTCAAAATAACTCTCACTTCTCTTACCTGCTTAAATTGTTCAGGAATAGCTCTCACTACTTCTCCCTATTTTTGGCATCAAAAAAAAATTGGGAGGAGTTGGAAGAGAAAATTCATATATAGATTGTAACACCCTTACCTTCATGGCCAACTGATGGGTTTAAATGCATAGCAAATTGAACCGTTAAGCCAGGAATTCAGTCCTGGAATAAATATACTTTAGAAAATAGTTATAAATTCCAGCTTCAAATCAAGGTTAACACATGTAATTGAATGAGTTTTTCTGATGAATTTCAAACTTTTCAAAATGGTTTCATAATGGTTCACAATTCCATCTTAACTCACCAGTTCTTAATTTCTTTTATCAGAGTATTTATGCATCTCTCCGCTTAAGTGTTATGTTTCATAAATCAGTTAATGATCTATTATCGTATGAAAGTGTCATTCAACTAAGTTACCTAAGCATTAGTTACTGCTGGTTCTACCATTGTGCTGTAGTTGTTATAGGAAAAGAGTGAGATTCAAAAGAATCTTAGTAGTAATAGGCATTCAATCACATATATACAAGAACACAGAGCATGCTACACAATCATCATATAACATGGAAATAGCAATTAGCATTCAAAACATATCATGCAACATATCACATTACCATAGTGTTAGATTCCATATGTTTTTATGATAACAAAGATTGGACTAATGATAAAAGAGGATATGATAATAAACAAATGAATTTGAACAAAGTAAATAAATGACAGACAAAGCTTACTTGAAGTAAGCACTGGAGTAATAAAGAAGATCTGAGAGATAGAGCAAAGGAAGAACATCACTGGCAGATTCTTTAAAGGTTTACATGAGTGAGCACTCAAGTAAGGAACATTGTTACTTGAGTGAGGACTCGAGTAATGTTGGAGAAAATGTTTCAGAGAGGCGCTGTGAAAATTTGGAAGAAGTTAATCGAGGGACCACTCAAGTAATCTGCAAAGTTATATGAACTATTACTCGAGTAGACACTCGAGTAACAACATGAGCACAAGGCATTACTCGAGTAGCCACTCGAGTAACCAGGGCAAATATCTTCCAGTAGCTCTCAGCCAAGAAATGCAACAATTTACTTGAGTAGCCACTCGAGTAACCAGGTGAGAAAAAGGCATTACTCGAGGGAGCGCTCGAGTAATCTGCAGAGTTATTTGAAGCATTACTTGAGGGGTCACTCAAGTAATCAGGTAAGCAAAGAACAGGTACTCTCGGTGAAGAATATGATGCTATTACTCGATGGAGTAATCGAGTAATCTACAAACTTATTTGAAATTTACTCGAGGGCTCACTCGAGTAACTTGTGAAGAAAAGACATGGTCACTCGAGTAATCACTCGAGTAATCTGGTATTTCTAAGGTTTATGATGTATCTTACTCCATGTCTTACCCAAGTAATATATTGAATTACTCTCTGCCATGTTTTTGATAGGTTTACTCAAGGGACTACTTGAGTAATGAGAATGATCACTCGAGTAGCCACTCGAGTAAGGCAGTCCAGAAATCATGGTTTTAATCGAATGTTTATTGAGTTGTTATCTATATGATTAACTCTTCATTGTACTAGTATTCTTAGTATGTTTACAGAGAAACAATGAAGAAATCATGATATAAGAGAAAAGTCAAATAAGAAGTCTGAGATCTCACCTACCGCTACCTACCACAAACAGATAGTTTTTAAATTAGAAGAATAGTCAACCGTTGCTGCGCGACTCTAATGGACATGTTTGAATTGCATCCAACAGATACTATAAATCATCTATATATATGGAGCATTCAAAGAATAGAGAAAAAAATGAACAAGTAATCACACATCGATCAATATACTCTTTGTGCTCTATTTTTCTATACTCATTCATTGTACTTCAGTGATTATATATTTGCTCTATGAGAGAGTTTTTCATTACAAACCCAATATTTGTTATTGAGACAACTTAAGGTTGTGGAATCTTGAGTTAGGGATTTGATTACAACGTGTAAGGGGGAGCGAGTGTCCAGGTGAAGGAACTTGCTATGACTGAGGTGCCAAGAACCCACTGAATCTTGGAGAATATAGTGAAAATCTCAGAGACGCCTTGAGGACTGGACGTAGGTCAAAGTGGTTGTGACCGAACCAGTATAACTCCCGGTGTACACTTCGGTGGTATTTTTTCTTGCTCTAAATTGCTTTTAATTCTCTCTCAATTTTCTTATACGCAACAAAACATTTGGTATCACCCAATTCAACCCCCTTCTTAGGTGAAACGCTTGCACTAACACATAGCGCTAGGTAAATAAATCACTTGGCCCCTAGTGTTCACCTGCACAGTAGGCCCTGGGATTCCACTTATACATAACAATAATTTTCATAGCCCAAGCATCCACTTGCGCAACAGGCCTTGGGTGACCACCTCATAAATTATGAATGCTTTCAAAACTTATGATGATACCATAAACATACAACGTATCTCATAACATATGAAACAAAGAGTTACTACCTGGTAGCTTTCTCTGAAGGGTATCCAATTGTTTCTCCAAGCTCAGGTAGGTCATAGATCCCAGGTAGCTATCAGGTCCTATAACCAAAATTCACGGATGACATGTTATTACTTAGTCCAATTCTGTCATAAATCATTCTCTTATATTGGTTATCATTAGGGTCATCATGGTCATTTACCAAGTCAACCAATGAGTTTAAATTATCCTTAGGGACTAATTCCTATCCTCAGAGTTCAAAGAAATTACAATGTACCATTATATTTTGCAATTTATGCGCATTGATCAAAACTGGCAGAATTTGTCAACTAACTTTAAAAATTCTTATCTCTTTACACAATTGTCCAACTGTAGTGTATCAAAAGCCTATGTGATTCTTATTATGTCCAGTTTATAGGAAAAATATTGTCCTTAGCCAGTTGGATACACAGCAATCCAGAATTGCCTTTATTGAACACTGTTCCGAAACATGCTAGTTTTCATATGACCAACTTAAAAAATACACAACTCTTGGTGTACAACTCCAAATAACCTATATTACCTATTAAACTAAAACTTATTAAGTATACTTTGATTTTGGAAAATATCAAAGCCATTGGATGTCATTTGGGTAGCCAAAACTAAGTCACAATCAATCTACCTTAAAACTGGCGGTGGCTAACCTTAGCTAATATTGATTTCCAACTTTCATATTTTCCATCCTATTCATCCAAAATTACAACCACAAGCTATCCCCACTCAATTCTCCATTTAGAATCCATTGGTGACCTTAAATTCACCAATATCATACTCCTCCTATATGTCCTGCATCTAACTAAAATTTCACATCCAAAGCAACAATAATCAAGTTTACAATTTTACCACAATAATAGCCTATAATCATCATTATACACCATAAATCAATACTTATATCATCATATAAACATGAAACC
This sequence comes from Inga oerstediana, assembly GCA_963210345.1. Lineage (NCBI taxonomy): Eukaryota > Viridiplantae > Streptophyta > Magnoliopsida > Fabales > Fabaceae > Inga > Inga oerstediana. The sequence goes on from OY723408.1 coordinate 31,918,480, forward strand.
CTAAGAACCACATAGCCACCAAAATTAGGGCAGCACACAAAATCCACGATACTCAACTAAACCACAAGATATGGGGTTCAAATTGAAGTTTATACTCACCTCTTCCCCTTTCTAGTGCTTGTTTCTTGATTCTCCAACTTTGGCTCTTACTAGAAGATTCAAAACACCTCCTATTGAAAATCTAAAATCATAGAAATGAAGCTCTCATCAAGAGGAACCAGGTTTATGAAGATCATTTGAGCCATAGGAGTGATTTAGAAGGTCAAAATCCAAGTTGAAAGCTCACATTTGAAGTTTCTCTTCCTTTTTCTGTTTCTTCAAGCTTTTGGCCGACTTTGTGTAAGTTTGAGAGAGATATGGTCTGAAAATTCTCTTCCTTAGCCACTTAAACACTTGACCAAAAGTTGAGCTAGGAAATAAGAGAGGAAAATTAACATGTGGCCACAATTTAGTCTTCTTGTAAAAGTTGATGGTTAACTAACCATGTGTAATTACTTCCATTTTGTGTGAGCTTTATCTCTTTCCTCTTCTCTTCCTCTTTTTGGCCAAAATTTTACTCTTCAAATGGAGAAGGAACTGTTGACCAATTTTACTCACTTTGTCTTGCCTTTTGGTCAATTTTTTCCAAGTTGAGATTGTTGTCTATTTGACCTAGCTTTTCTCTTTTGTGCTTGGCCTGCCTTCCTTGTATAAAAGGTGAAGAGATCATTTGATTAAATTCTCTCTCTTTCCCTCATGATTTTGACTTCTAAGATGAATAGGTGACGTAAGTATATTAATTAAATCCTAGCTACTTTTGTTGACTTTCAAGGTAATAATATATCAAATAAACTCTCTTCCTTTGCCTTCGCAAAGCTTGGACAAAAATTTGACATAAGGGGAGGGAGTGATTTGTTTTTTGAACCTTCATTATTGCTCTTGCTTTTCAAGAGCAAATCCTAGCCCTTAATCTTGTCTTCTAACTTTAATCTCAAGATCAAGTGACAATTATCTCTTTTGCCCTTGATCATGGCAACATTATTTCATGTGCCATTAGTTCTTTTCTTTTTTTACATTTCTCTTTGTTTCTTCTTTCTAGACACCATTTCCCTTTTCTTTTAGATTTGAGTCAGGTTCTATGTCATTCTGACACATCCTAAAGAAATCATGTATTTTCTTTTGACTAATTCGCACTGAAATTCATATTCTATTTCAGGTGCGGTTTCTAATAAGCATTCTATTTTTATGTATTTCTGGGACTCTTGCTAAACTGGTCTTAATAGTCTATTTGATTCAAGCTTATTCTCAAGCCTCTAGTTCTAAAATTTGGGATATTACAATTCTCCCCCCGTTCAATAAATTTCATTCTTGAAATTTTAAACATCTATACCGTGGGGATCATTCCAGACACTCAGTTTCTCCCTCTTATGTGCAAGCTCAGTAAGCATGTGACACAAATTGTTATTCAATCTATCTCGATGAGTATTCAACACAATCCTTATATTTTCATTAAAGATCTCTGATAGTATTCAGCAATCATTATGCAACATTATCATTCATTCAGTAAACAATATCTAGCATAGAACATAGGACCTACTGGTCCATAGCTTGGGTTCTCAGGCCACACAGCGTCTTTGAGACTCTACCCGGATCATACTGTGTGTATACTAGGACTTACAGCCTCTTTGGGACTCCACTTGGATCACACTATAAGCATATCAAGCCTTAACGGCTCATTCTACTCCCATAGTGCAGGGTATTCTGGTCTTACCTCCCAAGGACACAGCCCTGTGCTTTATGTACTTATAGGTCTTATTGCTACATGCTATAGCCTGGTACAGTCTGAATGGCCTGCCAACCTCAAGATAGACTCTGGACACATTGGTCCAATGTCATCGCGCTAGGCAATAACCATAGCGCTAGGCACGTAGGTCATATGGCCTAGGGACACCGCCCTATCAAACTTGCACACCGATCTTATTGTCTCAAGCCTCTACTCACAACAATTCTCAAATATATAATATTTTGCCATCCTAAGGACATACTAGTCCCTCAGGCCTTATGGCTTTAGGACTTTCGGTCCATCATCTTTGCTGAATACCTATCAAAACTAGCTACCTTAGGACATACAGTCCATTTAACTCTTGCTGCTTAAACCCTTCATATACCTATGTAATGTTCGCGAAGCATGTAAAATAAACCATCTAACCACCATCATCCAGTAAGCATTCAAATATTATAACAAATCATATGTTCCCCGGGCATCCACCAGTGCAAAACAAATCATATGTCCCCGGGCGATCACCCGCGCAATAGGCTCCAGCCGTCCTTTGGTGCATAAAAGAAATCTCCATGGCTTGAATGTCCATCCATGTAATAGGCCCCTGGTGACTACCCCGCACATTCTGAATGCTCATTAGATCTTACTGCCTAGGGGATCACCCCTATGCCATTGGCATTATGGGCATAAAAGTCATGTAAAAGAACTTACTGTCCCTTCTTTCTTAACCGAAACATATTTCCAACTATGATCCACTTTTTTCATACTCTATGATGATCTCTATGGTTAGGGTATACTATTGTTAGAACTAGGAGGATTAGTAAACTTGGTAATGGGGGTGGTTTCTTTCTCAGCTCCTTCATTATTTCCTTCTATTAACAAATTAGAACCAAACCAATGTCATCCTTTCAAGTTTCAATAAGCAAGCTAAAAGCACTTAGTTAGATTAATAATCAGAGCTACAATGAAAGAAAAAACCAACAACACCAACAAGACAAAAAAGAGAGCGTCAACCATAGACAAATGATTTTGAAGCAAACCAACATAATGAAAGTAGGAAATAGAAATAAAGGTGAAGGAATATAGAAAGAAAACTTAAAATTTAAAGAAAAAGGCTAGGAAGAAGAGGAGTGCTCAAGCATTATTTTGACCAAACCCTTCGGTGAAGAAGAAAAATGCTAGGAAATGATGGCATGAACATGGTTATGGTGATTCGGTGAAGAAAAATAGTGAATTTGACTGAGAAACAATGAAAGGGCAAAGTCAAATTATGACCCCAAAGCTCAGACCTAGCAACTAGCCATGGTGTCTTAGAGCGAAAAGAAGAAAATGGAGTCTAAACATGATGGAGCAATAGGGAAGAGTAACAGCGAAGGCGAATTTGAGTAAGGAATATGGAGACTAAACACTAGCAGAGTAGGGCTCATACAGAGTAGCTGGCTATAACAACCGAGGGCAAGAAGAAGAAGAGTAATTGTGGGTCGTGGCATCAAAATCTTTTGAATTAAGCTTTCAGTTTCACTTTTCAAATTCTATATTCAAATGAAAAGAAAGAAAAAAGGATGAAACAACTCACCCAAGTTATAACCAAGTCACACTGAGTCAGTTGAGTTAGCGTGGCCTGGACCAGTTAATTGGCCGATTCACTAATATGTGGGCCAATCCGGTGTGAATTTAATAACCATGGTTGGAACCCTCTAACTTAATGGTGTCAAAGCCTTTAGTAATTAAGCTAAGATTAATTTATGAAATTCAAATACGCTATATGTGTGTGTGGATGTATGTATAATTCACATCTTAAACACAAAATATAAATATATTGTTTTTATCTTATACATTTTTTGCCAACATATTATTTTATATTTAAAAAAAAAACACACACACACACAAGTGTATATATATGTATATATATATAGTTTTATACACTATTAAATATTTCCATTTAAATTTTTTATTTTGTGTACATATATATTAATAATTAATACTTTTTATTAAAAATATATGGTAAAAAATGTTTATATTATATTTTTTGGTATAATATATTATATATTTTTTATTGTATTTTTTGTTTATATATAATCTATTGAAAAGTTCACATATGTTAAGTTGTAGTTATAATCATAAATATAATATATTTATATTACTATTTTGATTATACTTTTTTTATTTTTATAAAAATATTTTAGTATAATTTTAATGAAAAAGGAAATTATTTTTAAATTTATCTTTATATTTTTAAAAAAATAATTAATTTTATAATTTGTATACACACAAGTGTTTTATATTAGAATATGTTATATAGTTTTCTATGAATGATATTTTTTTAAAAAATAAATAATATTTTTAAATATTATAAATTTATGATTATTTTACTAAATGTAAATTTAAAAAAAAGCTAATTTTATAATTCAGTACATTCAAGATGTTTTAATATGTAAATTTAACAAAAAAATAGATATTTATTAATCATTAATTATAAATCAATATCAATATAGAAAAGCATGTTCATGCCCCATAACTATACTTATATCAATGGTGGGTGACAACCTCAATAATAATCTTTCATGATTCTAACATAAATCAAAATTATAAAGTATAACTATTGATAACTCATAATTAGAATTCAAATTTGGACTATACTTAAGTCAAGTAACTTAGGTCCACTCAGTCTAAGAAATCAATAAGATATTGCCGCAAGGATTATTTTTACAGATAAGCATTTAACTCCATTTAGCCACTTTTGGCCCCTAAAATATCTTGAAAAAAATTACTTAAAAAAACAAAGAAAGCCGCATCACTTGCCATCAAATCTCCTTCCTTTCCTCTTCTTCCTTTTTGTGGTTTCATCAACCTCATACACACCCTCTCACCCTTTTGTGTTTTGTAATTTGAGCCTTTTCTCTGAAAATCCTCGCTACTATTTCACTTGAATAACATTTTTGTCTAGGGTCTTCAATCTCTTTACATTCCTCTTTTTCACTCTAATTCCTTGTGTCAGATTGCGCTTCGCAAAAACACGCCACCAAGGGTGAAAAATGGCTTGACAAGTTTTTCATTGTGTTAAGCATGGTCCTTCTCTTAGTTTCACTTGTAGGACTAGTAGGCACTTCCTACTTATTTCCTTTCTCCTTTGGAAGTTTTATTTGGCAAAGAAGCCAATCACACTACGATTCAAAAGAGAAATGTTGGGAGTCAAATGAGTGGATTACTATCAAAGCCAAGCTTGGGTCGATGTGGGTTAATATGCTAGTGAGGATGCTAGACCTGTAGGAGGTAGAGTGTGAAGTCCCATATCAGCTGGTGTTGACTCCCCATTTTTAATAGATTTAAAGGATATTTGAGTAATTTAGGGAGTCATCAATGCAAAAATTGGAATTGTATTCATGAGTTTATTGACCAAAAGCATCAAATGAGTATAACAGTAATATTATTAAGATATTGATGTAAGATTATTAGAAATTGAAGTAAACAAGTTTTTCCACTCATGTGTTAGTTTTGATAGGAAATCATATATATTCTAAGCAAGGATGAAAGGAGATTATGAATGTGGAAGTCAAGTTAGGAAGATTTGGGGATACTATGACACATTTGTTGAGTGTCATGACACTTTCTACAAAATTGATATAGTGCTTTTGGTGCCAGACACCTTAGAGAAGTGTTGTGATACTTGGTTTAGAGACATAAAACAATGCTTTGGTTGCCACGGTACTATAGTACAAGCGTCATGAAACTCTGTACAGAGAAAAGAAATAAACTCTCAAGTGACACAACACAGCCATAGGAGCACCATGGCACCCTAACGGAAAACAAATTCACAGTTTTTCTTTTTACTGATCAATGATGTAGGGAATTCGATTTTCTTCATTCTTGGACATTATTTTCAGCCTAGAAACATAGAAAGCAACCCGAAAACACGTTTTATGAGAAAAGTGGTGTTAGGGTTTGAGATTTTGAATTAGAGCTTAGGATTGAGAAGATCAAATTGTTAGATTCTAGTGTTTTTGTAACCCCCTGCCTTATTAACCATAATTATGATTCAAAAATGCGTAATTAAAAGGGATTAGAGACCAACAAATAGTAAAAGACTCATTTTTAATCCCATCTTCAAGATAGGGTTTTTAAAAATTTCTTTCAAAAGCCCTTTCTAATCTGGTCTCAAATTTCTTATTTCAAATATAATTACCCTGTGCAGTTAAATCACATTTATATATACCAGAGTGTACAACCAAAATCCTGGCAACCCCTAGGTTTCATACATTCACTAAGGGTTTACAGGGTGCGTTCGCCCATTTACAGTTTCCATATGGGGATTACACAAAATCATACCAACATTTACATCCCAAATATATATACAGTAATCCCATTCAAAATTTGATTACTAACAACTATTAATACATCCCAACAAATGTCCTAGCAGCCCTTGTTTGTCTTCTTCCCTTTGGAGCTACTTGCTCTGGCTGTAGGTTAGTCAATAGAAAGAATGAGATTCAAGAGAATCCCAGTAGTAACAAATCACTCACACAATATATAAGCATATAGCATGTAAGTAAATCATCAGTAGCAAAAACTGCAGCAGCACAACAATGCATGGCTTTCACCACAAACGACAGCACTCACGACTGTATACACAGTACAATAGCTTTTGCTGTAATCACAATAACGATAGCTTGTACTGTATTCACAATAACGACAGCTTTCACTTTAATCACAATAACGATAGCTTTCGCTATATTCATAATAATGACAGCTTTCATTGTATTTGTAGTTGCATCCAAACTCATCATAAACCATGATAAACATACATACAAAGTCTTACATATAGGATAAGGGAAAGCATCACTACCTTGTTCTTTCCGAGCGTGCTTTGTCACAGGCTGCTCTCGAGCAAGGTAAATATCAAATCCTATAAACCAAAATTAAGGACGACAGATTAATCCCTATTCCAAGTTCTTAATTCCATAATACCTAAAGTTGGTTATCATTTGAGACCTTTAAATGGCTATTAAAAGCCTAAACACATGCCTCAAGGGTTTGGAAGGAACCATATCAAAACCACTTTCAAAAGTTCTAAAAGGCTGATTTTTTTGAGTTCACCGCGGCCAAGAAGTATTTAATGACAGCCAAAAACATGTTAGAAACTATTTGGCTGTAGCATAAGATTTTGGTTGTGGCCAAAAAGAGGTCGGAAACTTTTTCGTTACAGCCAAGAGTCATTGGCTGCGGCAAAAAACAAGTTAGAAACTTTCGGGCTGTGGCCAGGAACTTTTGGCTACGGCCAAGAAAATTCTATTTCTTGGCTAAACTTCAAAAAATCATAACTAATTTTAAAAAAACTGAAATGAGGTGATCCAAAAGTATATTGAAAGATATTTAAGTCCTCTATGCAGGAAAAATATGAACTACTACCAGCCACCATGACACAAATAAGGCATTACACAAAAGTCCACACTGCTCCAAAACATATTCTAGTTTCAATTCCAAACTTTGGAAAATCATAACTCACAGTTCACAAATCAAAATAACATGAATTATATGTCCATTCTGAAGCTTGGCATTGGAACTTTAAGACTGGAAATTTTCAAAATTTTTAGCCACCATTTGCCCATTCAAAAGATCCACACAAACAAACTGCCCATCACAGATTGTCAATGGATAGAATTCCAAGTTTTGTAGAATTATTCCTAATGGTTTCAATTTCACAACAAACACTCTCCCCATACAAATTTTCACAAGGATCCATTAGAAACACCAAATCAACCTAATTCACATCACATTGACATGTTTCCCCAATGACCACAACATGTCACACAATATCACAACACATAACTCACATTGAAATTCCTTTGCATTCATAGTTTCAAACCAATCCCAACCAATTTCATTGCTCAAGACATATAACAAAATATCAATTCCACTACTAAAACACCATGCAATATTCAAGACCCTAATAACACAAAAGTTAGGGCTAAAATCCAGAAATTCCAAAGTTCCACTAATGGTCATAATATATATATCAAAAGGAAGTAATTTCTCACCTCCTTCACTTCCTCATGCTTATTTCTTGATTCCACCACTTTCAACTTTTCTCAAGCTCTTAAATACTTTCTTTCAAAAATCTAAAATTATAGAGATGAAGCTGTCATTAACATGAAAAATATTAAAGAAGAGCATTTGAGCATACAAGGTCATCTCTAGGGTCTAAAACTCACCTTTTCTATTCTCTTTCCTTCCTTTACTGACGATAATGGAGTCTTAGAGAGAGAAAGATGGGTTGAAGATGATGATACAGATTTTTGGTCTCTAACACTCCTCTTTGGACAAAATTAATGAGGGAAGAGGGAAGAGAATTAGTGTTGGTACTTTGACCATGATCCCATGGCTCAAATGTTACCAAGTGTCAAGATCTTGAGCCTGTTCTCAAATCTTTCCATGCACATGCAAACATGGGATAATTCCCTCTATAATACTTAGACAATTGTCATACTTCTTAATCTCTTATGTTACTAATGAGTTCCTTCTTTGGTTGCTGACTATTTAGTTAGTAACTTTTCTTTTTCCTCGTTTTTGCCCTTGACTATGGTAATTTTTTTTGTTGAATCACCATTTAAAACATTCTATCTTTCCATTACACCTTACTATGTGCCCTCCCTCCATCTAATTTCAATTTAGATGTTAATTTACAATTGAACTTAAATACAGGGTTTAGGTACTAATTACTACACATTTGGGTCACAATTCATATCATATTCTCCAAAAGTGTTTATTTAAGAGTAATTACATTCACTTTTGAAGTTATTAGCCCTTAATCACATTTTGGGGCATTACAGTTTTGATAATAACAAATCTTAGATGTATTGTTTTTCATGAGTATTATTTTGAAAAACTTAGAACATTTTGAAATGAATTGTTGAGACTAATCACTTTAGTGAAAACTTGAGTAATTGAAAATACTTGTTAAGAAAAGTCACTCGGGTGATAACTCAAGTGATGTGTCTAATTTCTCATTGCTAGCCAGCAATCAATTGTTTTGGAAAATTCTAATAAATCAATTATGCGAGAACTTGAGTGATACCTTATGAAAATTTGATCACTAGAGATTCACTTGATAGCGATCTACTATTAAAAAGGATCACTCAAGTGATGACTCATTTCTCAAGGATCATTAGCAAGGCATTAGATAGTGACATAGTGAATAGTTTATCAATGAGCAGATACTGGATAGTGGTGAAGTTTTTTTGAAAATTTTCAAAGATCACTCGAGTGACATAGTTAGATTGTTTATCACTAGGCAGTTACTCGCCATTGATCCACTGTACATTTTGTCACTAAGTCGAGATCACTCAAGTGATAAAATGAGTGTTTCTAATCACTAGAAAAGACTAGATAGTGATGCATTATAGCTTTTGAAAATTCTAAAAGAGCACTTGAGTAAGTACTCGATTGACACAGTCAGTTTGTACATCACTAGCTAGTCATTGGACAATGATTTATTGTGCATATACCTTAGAAAATTCACTATCTAGTACCTCCTTAGTGACATAGTCTCAAAGAATATATCACTCAAGTAATAGTCTCTTTGAGTTTGAAACATCATCTAAGATTTTTAGAAACTCATTCAAATCAATGTAAAACTCTTTTTCTTCAATTTTAATTAATCTTATATACTACTAATCATGTTTATGAACAATTTTCAAGTACTTAAACATATTTTAAAGTTGAAAAGACAAAAAGCACTTATTTGTCAGAAGCATTTAATGCATAAGGAGCCTCGACCAATCAAATGTTCTATGATCCCTAACAGTAGTATCGGTGCTTTAATGGCTATAATCAAGCTCCAATGGTCACCCTACCTATAAATAGAAGAACATTCAAGATGGAGCCAACAACTAGGGGTAGAAACAGGCCGGCTAGGCCAGACTTTTGCCTTAACAGGCCAAGCCGATTAGAGACTTTTTTTAGGCCTAATCCTGGCCTGTACACAAGCCTAGCCTAGCCTAGCCTAGCTTGTGGCTTGTTAAGGGGCTTGGAATTTTAATTATCTTCTTGAGTTTTTATCAAGTAAAATGCAGTGAGCAATGAAGTTTTACAAACAATCTTGAAGATCTAATTATTGAGTAGGTCTCCTAGTAATGAATGGCCTGTGATCCTAGAAGTATAGAAACTAATGCTATAACTGTACACTTTTTGTTGTGAAGAAATAAATATAAAAGAGTCTTACTCATGAATATTAACGAACCATTTTTATCGCTCAAATTAGATCCAAATTAATGAAAAACTTTTGCAATTGGAGTAAAGGGGGAAAACTGTTCATAGCATATGGACACTGACATAAGAACATGTATGAATAGCAAAATCATCAATAAGAGACCTAAAAACTCTAAAATCTGATGATAAATTCCATTAACTATAGGGAAATAATGCACGAAGTGGAGCATCAATGATTTATTTGTCACTGAGAGAGAATAGAAATAGCAGGAAGCATCGAAAGTCACCGAAATAGAAACTCACCGATAAAATTATAGAATCAAGATTTGTAAAAATAGATCCTGGAAAAAATTTATACAAAATCAAGAACATAGTTTAAAAACAGCTACATCAAGAATAATAGATCGTAAATAGAGTTTAAACGATACAAAATCTATAAAAATAGATCCTAGAAAATTCCATTGATATTCGACTAAATCTGTAAAAAGCAGCTAAATCCCAAAGGGGATCGATGAGATATCTCGTCGTTTTCTTTCTGATCAAACTTGGGCTTCTTCAAAGGCTTGGCTATTCCACCTATACTCCCAAATATAAAGGATGGCCAGCTTAGTATGGTATCGGATAAGCTTAGGAAGGAGAGGACGGACGATGTCGAAGAAGGCTTAGGCGCTTAAGGCTATTGAGCAGTGTGTGTGTCTTAGCCTTTGGACAAACAGCTAACAAGGGACTCAATATAGTCACTCTCGCATAAGTTGTGAGGGTGTGTGGTAGAGTAATTACAATTTTACCCTTATTTTTTTTAATCTTAATAGGCTAGCCTAATAGGCCTAAAAGGCTTACTATTAGGCATAGACCTAGCTTGTTAAGTAAAACAGGCTTTAAAATAGGCCTTGGCCTGACCTTTTATTTTGATATGCCAGGCCTGATCAGACCTAGAACAAGCTAGGCCGTAGGCCCCTGACAGGCCAGCCGACCTATTTCCACCCCTATGAACAACTAACGACTTGCAATTCCTATGCATTCATTAATGTATTCATTAATGTAAGACTTGTGCTATGTGTTTGAGACTTTGTACTTCAGTTATAATCATTTATACTCTTTGAGAGATATTGGGAAACTTTATTTATTACACTCTTAGTGAGTTACTCAAGATAGTAGGATCTTGAGTGGACATTTGATTACAAAGTGTGACCTCTCTTAATTTCTCCATTGATTGCATCAACCCATTGGTGAAAAGCCTACACTAAGGTTAGTTTTTAATTTTTTTTTTAATTTATATAAAAAACTAAGTTGTTGCTAATGTCCTTTTAGCTTAGTGAGCATGTATACCATTGCCTACTTGCCATGTCAACCTTGATTGCACCATATCCCATTTACTTCTTATATGCTTCCAAACCAATGAGCTGGCACCGTTACTATTAATCTTCGAAAGTATATTATCTCAACAACAATATTGTTTATGTGTCAATTGAACCCAAAGTACATCTCTTTGTTTGCAATACCCCAACCAATATTCATCTTGAAAGTATCATTTTAGAGTATAACCTAACGTATATCTAAAGCCCCTTTACTTTTTTTTACACACATATCATTCAAAGACACTAGATGCACCTTCTTATTGATTGTCTTTTCCCTATAAAAACCAGCGACAATGCTTCTCAATATATGTGTACATAGAGACTGGAAGCTATGAGGATTGCATGGTATATGCTAGTAAAGATGTGATACTGATGATACCAGTCTGTCACGTATTGAAAGAGAAAGATTTATTGCCTTCTATGAAGACAATTTGGCATCTATTTTATCTAAGATGAACTAAAAAGCTTTTCTTGAGACTTGTTTTTATGGATAGGTACTCGCAAATATTTTCCTAGATCCGCCAGAGGTGCAAACCTCAGGAATTTGCTCATCTCAAGTCTGTGAGTATGGCAGACCTTAGAGGAGAAAAATATGTGAAACTTCACATCATTGACCCTTTCCCTATATTCTTCACAAAAGTCATCTAAACATTCTTTAAAGAATCCTGCCTAATCGAAAGAGGCTTATGCAAATAACAGCCAACCACCAGTGAAAAACAAATGAAAGATGACTGTACCATTTTTCTTAAGTCTGAATGGTACTTTCTCTGACAGGTAAGGAAGCTTTTCCATTACTAGGACAAACAAGAAAGGTGAGAGGGAGTTGCCTTGTCTTAAACCATGCGTAAGGGAGAAGCTCTCACCTGGTATCCCACTCCACGTTACTCACTCTCCTGGCATCCTACTCCTCATTACTTGCATATTTTCCAAACTTATACAAAATGTATAAATTTAATCACATTATGGGGAATGTTCAACTCTTTTAAACATCTCTCTTCATGAAGGACCATTTGACATAATCATAATATTTTTTGTAAGTCAATTTTAAGAGCCATGAAACCTTTCTGTACATTCTTGGTTTACATGGAATCAAAAATCTCTTGAGCTAGAATTATATTATCACAAGCCTGCTTGTTAGGGACAGAACTATGTTGATTAGGGATGACAATATGTGACATCATTTGATTAAACTTATCGGTGATAACTCCTATCAAAACTTTATATATCACATTGAAGAAGCTGATAGGGTGAAAATCTTCAATACATTTTTAGGTGGTCCACCTTCAGAATGAGAACAATATTTATGCTATTTATATTTTTAATATCCTCTAGGAATGAGAACAACTATTGAACCATCTTTACCAACAAGTTGCCTACAATATCCCATCGACTTTGAAAAAATAGTGGATTAAGAATATTTGGCCCCTAGTGCCATAAGATTACTCATTGCAAACATAAAGCTTTGTTCCTTACCAATCACAAAAAGGGAATCATCATCTAGTATGGGAAAACTACAACCGAAACTGACCATGTCTACCCCATTATTATCATATGTATATAAATCTTTATAGAAGTGAGTACCAATTTGCTTTATCTCTTTATGGTCACAAGTCCCCTCGCCATCCTCTTTCTTAAGAGCCTCGATCCAATTACGATGATGCCAACTATTAGCCATGTGATGAAAAAACTTGGTATTCTTGTCATCATCAAAACACCAATTGCAACATGACATCTAGAGCTATATCACCTCCTTTTAAACCAAAATGTGCATTAAATATCTCTCAGCCTCAAGTTGAAGTACTCCTAACAATCTCATCTGTTGGTTTACACTCTCTAAGAGTCTGATAAGACAACTTTTCCTTTTATTCACATCACCAAAAACATCTTTATTCCATTATAAGACATTCAAAATAAAAGCGTTCACCTTCTCATGATAGCCTTGTTGGGGAACCAAGATTGCTTAACGAGATCATGGAAACTATCATGAGCCCCCTAAGGTGAAAAAATGAAACACCATATTCATTTTCTTATTTAGTCGATACCCATCCAAGTAAAGAAGAACAGGGGCATGATCAAATTAAACTTTAAGAGGTAAGTCAAGGAAGTCTGAGAGAATGAACTGAACCAACCTGCTTTAACCAATGTACGATCAAGCCTGCTATAACTCCCACTTTGGAAACCTAGTTTCTAAAGTCTCTATCTACAGGGGCTCTACCACTACCTGTTGAAATATAGTTTTCATTCCTCAGAGTTGTGTTAAAGTCTCCACACACACCACTTGTTCAAAACATTCTTTGGAACACAAGAAAGTTGTGACCAGAGAGCATGAAAAGACTATTTCTCATAAAGAATCAATTCACCTTACTGATTTAGTTTAAAAAAATTAATTAAAACCAAACAAGTGAAAATATAATCTTCTAAGAAACATATCGGGCTCTAATATACAAAACCCGCCTACAAACCCATACATAAATTCAAGACTTTGGGCACAAATAATTAGAAATGAGAAACCACAGCCCATAAGTGATATCCATAACACTAAACCCCATAAAAAGGGTTTACACAAAGTATCTTCTCAAAGTCAATAAAACAAGGTGTTAGGCCGCCAATATTGAAACAGTGATTTGATGAAATAAACATAGTATTTCAAATCATAAGGGCCATAGAATGGCAATATAGATGATAACTATTGCAAACCAACAAAATAGGAGGCATACAAATGCTACCAACACCTATGCCTCAGGCTGCTTCTATTTGTCCTTGTAAGAACTAGAGGGCTCACCGAAAAAATGTTAAATCAACGATGTGAGATGTAAAGTCCTAGTAACTAAAATCAAATTACAAAATATCCAAGAAAGGGATATAAGTCAATAAAGGTAAACAAAGTCATATAAATAAGAAATATAATTAAGATAACATATGCTCTTATAAAAAAATATGCATGCCTGGTTATCCCCTCTAACATAACTCCTCCTTATTACACCTTGATGTGGACCAAGCTTCAAGTATAATATGACTTGGCTAAAGATAACATAACACCTCAGGCCCTAGCCCCTTCCTTGTCGCCCACCTGGGTCTGGACTTAGAAGTCATTTGGCCTCTTACTTGGGCATAGGGCAGCTTTATGCCTGGGTCTAAGCCTATAAGTTACTAACCACTATAATCAATAGTGGAGGCTTGTCATGGACTTAGCATATCTCAACCTTTATTTCCAATCCCCTTCTTCTACATGTGCCTACACAACACAACTCCATAATATAACAAACCTCATTATAACATTACACATATATGCATGCTGTAACCCCCTGCCTCGAAAACCGTAATTATGATTCAACATACGAGATTAAAATGAAATAGAGACCAATAATAATCAAACTCATTTATTATCCCTTCCTTAAGGTAGGGTTTTTATAAATTCTTTCAAAATTTTCTGCCTTATTCTGGTCTCAAAATTTCACAATCCGAATATAATCACCTTGTCCAGTTAAATCACAATAATATATCAAAGTGTACAATAAAATCTGGCAACCCTCGGGTTTCTTATATATATACTAAGGGTTCATACACTCCCCTTTAGGGAATTACACAGCTGTATCCAAAATAATATTTACATCCCAACAATATACAGTAATCCCCAATTCAAATTAGATAACCCACAACCAAAATAAAAATCTCCCTAAGGAGCCTTATCTGCCCTTGGTTGTCTCATGCCCTTTAGATCCGCTTGCCCTGTCTGATGGTTAGTTAAAGGAAAGAATGAGATTTAAAAGAATCCCAGTAGTAACAAATTACTCCTACCACATGTAATCACATAGCATGCAAGTAAATGATCAAGTATCAGCAGCAATACATATAGCACCCCACCCTCACCCCCTTTTACCGTCGGGAAGGCACGTAGTCTTTACCCGAATTATTGTTAGTGGCTCAGGGACTGTTGGCATGGCGGTGCATACACATAGCCTTACGACTCACATAGCCTTTTGGCCCACAAATAGCCTTTCAGATTTCACAAATAGCCTTTCATCCCACAAATAGCCTTTTAGCTTTCATAATAGCCTTTTGGCCCACTAATAGCCTTTCAGCTTTCACAAATAGCCTTTCGGCTAACATCTAAGAGCTTTGCAGCATACGAAGTCTTCACAAATCAATGATAAATCAAACATACAATATATCACATATAGTATAAGGAAAAACGTCACTACCTTGTTCTTTCCTAGTGTGCTCTGACACAGATGGCTCACGAGCAGGCAAAATATCAAACCCTATAAACCAAAATCAAGTACGATAAGTTATTTTCTATTCCAAATTCTTATCTTTATAACACTTAAGGTTGGTTATCATTTGAATTCTTTAGGTGGCCACTAGAAGGCTAGACATTTGCCTAAAGGTTGGAAAGAACTTAACTAAACACCCCTTTTCCAAACGTATAACATTGATTTTCAGCTCTTGCACTCGAGTGGTAGATGATGCACTCGAGTAATGAGATGGTTTGCACTTGAGTGAGGTTGGCTCACTTGTGCGAGTGCTTGGCCAAGATTAACCACAGTGACAAAAAATGATCACAGCACTCGAGTCCTGACCTTAACACTCGAGTGATGCCCTTATGCTTACCCGAGTGCAACCGAGTGAGGCACAGAAAGTGACTATCCAGGAGCAACAGAAACCCTAAAACTGGGAGTGCACTAGAGCATTGGCTTTGGCACATGAGTGATAGCTCGATACTTGCGAGTGCTAGCCCACACTCTTGACAATTTGGTCATGAGTGACAACCTGAGAAACAGCCTGAAGGTGCAAAATACATACTTACTTGAGTGAGACCCAAAGTAATCGAGTGATAACCCATATCACTAGCAGGTGAGGAAGTGCACTTCTACTTCCTTGCTGAGGAAGTGCGACCATAATTGAAAGAATAGGGAAACAGAATGCTGTACTCGAGTGACACCCTAGTGCACTCGAGTGACACCCTGGTGTACTCGAGTGAGGCATATCAGAAGCCAAAACTATAGCAACTGAGAAAATTTTCCTAGATTTTGCCCAAACTGTACAATAACTTCCCAATATCCCAAACAACCTTTCCCCACACAAGTTCACATAAAGAACTCTTTGGACACTCCAAAACAACCAAATTCTCATCGCAATGTCATATTCTATATTTCTAACCACATTGAACCCCAAAACTACAAAATGATTAATTTGGTTTCCAAAATTTCAAACTAATACTAATGGCTTAAAGACACAATATGCCACTAATTCTACCACCATACATTAACCAATTCATACATTCCAAAATTATACCAAAATCAAGGAAAAATCACAAATTTCCAAAACTCAATCAATGCTCACAATGATTGTGTCAAAAGAGAGCTCTTTCTTACCTCTTCCTCTTTCCAAAGTTGGTTCCTTGATGCCTCAACTTTTGAATTTCTTCAAGTACTCAAACACCTCCTTTCAAAAATCTAAAACCATGAAGATGTAGCTCTTATCACCACGATCTGGATTAATGAAGAGGTTTAGAGCGTTTAAGGTCAAGCACAAAGTCAAAACATTACCTTTCACTTTCTCTTTCCTTCCTTCCTTGGCCGAAAATGGAGAATGGAGAGAGAAAAGATGAGATGATGATGAAGTGTAGATTTTTTTTCTTTCCCTATGTCAACAATCGACTTGGAGGGAGAGAGGAGAGAGGGAAATGGTTTGAAAAGTTGACCTTAATCCCGTGGTCCATATAATGCCACTTGCAAGATCTTAGGTCTTATTATATGGAAACACATGAACTCTAAGCACATGATTCCACCTTATTAATCACTCAATCGTAGCCATTAATCCTTAAATTACTAAAGAGTTTCCTCTTCGATAACTAACCAATCGGTCAGTAACTTTTCGTTTTCCCATTTTGCCTCTGATTGTGGTAATTCCACTTGAACCACCGCTAAACTCATTTCTATTATTCATATCATCTCACCATGTGCCCTCACTCTTATTTGATTCAATTTAGATGTTATTCCACCATTGAACTTAAATACAGAGTTTAGGCACTGATTATAACACATTCGAATCATAATTTCATATTATATTCTTCAAAAGTATTTATTTAACAATAATTACATTCACTTCAAGTCATTAGCCTTTAAGCCCAAGTTGGGGCATTACACATGCCTTCAAAAGTCAATACCAGGTATACATTCCACATATGAACATATATCATTACAATAATATCACTCATGGCTTCATTACAGAGGCTCAAGGAAAAGCTACATAACTATACTTTGTTCCAACATACTCCAGAATATATATTTATAAGAAAAAATATAGTAAGAAAAAACTTTCAGTCCCAAGCATGCATATAAAGTAATTTAACCCTGGCTACTTGAACTTCAAACTACACCTCACTTAAGGAGCAGGGTACAAGTGATCACTGGTCACAAGAGAGCTTTACATAACAATGTATATTTACAATCAATCACAACACAAGGCAAGGAATTAAACAGTACTTCTTAATTTCCAACTCTACACTTACATCTCACTACCCAATCTCTTCATCAATTCTTAACCTCAACATCCCAAGCTCAAAAATCATGTCCCAGGAGTTCATTTCACTTATTTAAGTACTTTGATAACCTTAACATCATCCTCTTACATCAACCAATCAATTTCATAACTTAAAGTTTTACCTCTAACAAAGCCACATTAACAAATTCATCAATATCAATATTCTAAACCAATTAAACCTCTTTTCTAACTCTTAACATAATCAAATCATCAAACAACTCCTCAAACCATTAGATCTTGAAAATCATCAAAAACCCTAACTCAAATATCAAACCCTAACTCAAAATCCCATATAACGTAAAATCTAATAAAATAAACTAATCAAACCTTTAAGTTACTCCATATAACTCATTTAAACTAAAAAGATTCAGTGAGAACTTTCAACATTCCAAAACTATGAAATAGGCCTGATAAGATGTATAAAAATGAGTTTTAAACACTTACCTAAGTGTTTTGAGCCTTAGGAATGCTTCCCCAACTTAAAAACATTGAAGCCTACTAGAACAAATTGGTTCCTAGCACAGAAAACCCTAATTTTTGAATGCTATTTGTGATAATAATATTTATATGAGGATTATCAAGCATACTTAGTAGGTATCACTTACTCACCCCAAAGAGTGAATTACTTGCCCCACTAGGTATCACCTTAGTGAGTGAATTACTCATCTTGGCAGGTGGCACAACAAGCACTTATTATTTTCTGCATCACTCACCCAAGTCAGTGGCACAAAGAGAAAGGGCCTGTTCTTAAAAATTCATAACTAATTCCACATATCTCCCAAAATTACATATTAGGGGTCTATGGAATGCTTGAGTGGTCTTCTTTCTAATGCAACAAGATTCTTTAAAAAATATCATAATTTGATTCTCAAAAATTCCAAAATTCCAAAAATATTCAAAAAGTCAAAAGATATGACTTCCAATCATTATTCTTAGTATTCCTAATCATCAAACATCTCAATTAAACAACTGAATACCTTAGTTACCTCAATAATCAAATCTTAATTAAATCAAAACCTTAATATTAAAAATTAGGATGCTATAAAGCAAGTGATTTACTTGAATCAGGATGCATGCACTCTATTAATAGTTACCATTCCTGTGACATACCTTCATGGAAAACCCCATGTAAGACTTGATTAAGCTTACTTAGAACCTTGAAACAAACTGTTAGGATCGGTAGGCACAACAGAAGAATTTAAAATTTTTACCGATCCTAATAGAGGATCTATCAACGACATTTAAATCGGGTTAGAAAGAACTCGTACCTTTTTAACTTAGGGTTTTCACGATCTCTAGGAGCCAACACGTTAGGTCTGCTCCCTCTATTGGTATCCACATGAATGCTCTTCAACCGAGACTACGTGCTAGCGCCTCCAAATGTCTCCTAGGATTTTCCTTGCGGCTCTCAATTCTCATGTGCGTATGAGTATATCTGCTCTATCAAGTTTATAACCTGTGATGGCTATATTCAAATTTCAAAATTAATCATCATTAATTTTGAAATTAATCAACAATTAATTATCTTGATGAGCTAATTAAATAAATTCAGTTTAAAATAAATCTGTCCAACAATTTTAATTTAACCTATTTATTTAATCCAAATAAAGAGCCATTAGATTTAATTTATCTTCATAAATTAAATTTAAAACTAGCACAATATAATAATATCATATAATATATATATATATATATAATATATGTATTTCAAAAATATATATCTATATAATATTATTAACGAATTTTATATTATATATATATAAATATAAAATTCGTCCATCCTAAATTAAACATTATCTCGTGTTGGGCCATTCTTGTGTGCGACCCTATAGGCCCATATGAAGTTGGCAGTGGGCCAATAACTGTACTAACCTAGAAGTCGCAAGCGGCCTCTAGCAAGACATTACGACTACTCAATTCATATGAGGATCGTTATCACGATGCAACCTGTTATACAACCATGCTACATCCCTTTTGTCACACGATATATTGATCAAGGATAAGGCATGGATAATGTCATCCTCTTGTTCCTGACCATTACTTTCTCGATTCCTAAGTTGGCTAACAATAGAAATGGAAACTCCTTTCCATTGTAGTATGGCCATACATTTCTTAGACTCACTCATCGAGGGGCCCAGTAATATCTCTCTACTAATGTGAGGGACAAATTCCATCTTGATCATTCATATTCCTTTGCATGAAAAACCACCAAGCCCGATCATAGCCTTTATCATTACTTGGTCAAAAGTGACTTTTGACTAGTTTAAACCTTAGCAACTCATGTAGGAATCCATGATGACCTCAGGTCTAAAGGCATTATGATGTGGTTATACATGAGAAAAGCTTATGTCTTAATCCATGTAGCTTTCTCATAGTGGGTCGGTCTAGTACCTTGTACTCTTACAAGTGCCTAAGACTTTGATTTGTATCTCCATATCATATCAAAGTCAAACTGGTATTGTTTCATCTCTGCTCCCGCATAGATGACCGACCAAGGACATTTTAGGACAATCTTTATGAATTATCCAAGGATACAATTATCACAGTTAACATGTAAATAATATGATAACAGAATGGAGAAATTTCATTAAAATAATAATGTTCAAAGTACAATGATTGGCTCTTAGGGCATAATTTCCAACACAAACATCATTTATCTAGTAGCATTAGATGCCTTTGCTATTGCTCCTACATCTACCACATCTATTGAGTCAAAACCTATACATTTGGCTAAATAATTTGCTTTTCCCTTCTTTGACAAGGTTTTGAGCAAGGCTAAGAAGCTTAGGTTGTATCATCGGCACAAGTCCCTCATTAATTGAGTAAAACCTTGACTACTGGTGCCCGAAGAATTCTATATGAGAAGATTAATCATAAGAGACAAATAGAAGAATAGAATAGCATAGAAAGATTTATTTAATACTCAACTTCAATATCACATGACGACATAGATTGCATGGTAAGGTCAAGATTGTCTGCGAGTGGGTTCTATTGAACTTAGAATTAGGCATCATTTTGTGAGCTTGGATAATTAGTTTATCATCACCATTCCTCAAGGAGATTAAAAAGATATCACCAAGGGTTGGAGCCACATCTAGGTCCATGTGTTTTCTATCACCAAAGTTTTCTATTGGGCTCAATGGTAAGGGGTCCCTGATGCCCACATTTTAAAATTCATTGAGAGATAAAAATCCATTAGGTCATAAGACTCCTTTATCTTTGGAACTTGATTGGTTTCTAGGGCCCAATAGTGACCTAACTATTGGCATTTTTAGTTTATTTTTTAAACCCATGATATCCTACTGTGAAGCCCTAAAAAATGCTCATGAGTTATTTTGTCCTGAGAATGTCTCCTTAACCTCCTCCTTCAAATCCTCTTCAGGTGTGGTAAATCAAGAACCAAAGATTTTTGCCCCATGATTGTGCACATGTTGATGAGAATCTCACCCTTTCTTATCTTTTCTAACAACTTGTTTCCTTCCCATTGTCGTTGCACCACCATCCAACTACCATATTGTAGATCTAATACAACCGTTGTTAGATTCCAAGTTTTGATGATAACAAAAAGACAATTGTGTGCAAATCATGTTTTTGGAAGATTAAGAAATGTTTACAAAGTTACCAAATGCATATAGGAAGTTTTCTGGTATCTGCTGTCAAATTACACTGGAGTGCTCGAGCATAGATCTCTTCTGTGCTCGAGCAAGTGCGAGTGAAAGCCAGAAAGTGTTCACCCGAGAGGCATTCCATTGTTATGATTCACTGGATCACTCGAGCACTGGAGTTTCCACTCGAGCAGAGAAGCCATTCTCACTCGAGCACATGCGAGCAAGGGTCTGCGAGTGCTTGGCCGAGAGCAAGTAATAGCATGCTTCCTTCATTCACTCGAGTAAAGACACCAATGCTCGAGCATGAGCATTCTGTACTCGAGCAAGGTACTGCGAGTGTTGGGCCGAGAGTCATGAACTTCAGAGAAGTGCAAGTGTGCTCGAGCACACCCTTATATGCTCGAGTGACACATCAGCACCTGCGAGTGAAAATTCTATCCCTCTCCAAATCTGATGCGAGTGCTTGGTTAAAAGGTATAATACTTGAGAATATTCTTCTCACTCGAGCAGGAGTCTATGTGCTCGAGTGAGGGCCCACATCACCTGCGAGTGATAATTTTATCCCTCTGAAATCCTGATGCGAGTGTTGGTATTGAGAGCATATTCCTGGAGAATATGCGTCTCACTCGAGCAGGAGTGTGTGTGCTCGAGTGAGGGACCATATCACCCGCGAGTACAAATTCTCACTCTTGTCAAAATGGTGTCTCTCCCAGTGGAAAATGCAAGATCACTCGAGCAGAGGAAGTTGTGCTCGAGTGAGGATTCTGTCTCTCTGAAATTCTATGCAAGCACAACCCGATAACAGAAGCATATGAAGGAAAATAGGAGATCACTCGAAGTGAGCCTTTCATGCTTGAGTGATGCCCTGTCAGATCATAAAAAATGCCAAGTCTCACAACGTTCAATCCGAATATGGTTTATTGTTATTTATTCATATCATCATTACTTATTATCATTGTTTAACATTACTTTGAATGTATTATAAGTGTGATACAGGAAGATGAACGTTTGAAATTAGCTGTTACGGAGAAAGTCAAACAGCGGCAGACAACATGATTACAAACACGTTCGCACACACCGTATTCAGAATATTCAAACATGCGCGTGTCCTTCAATAGTTGCATAAGTCCCGCTCCTCAAATGTTGATTTCCCAAAACAGGAAAAAACTGAAGCAACTATATATACAGAGATTCAAAGATAATCAATACAACAACGTAGCACAAGAATTCACAAGCTTCTACACGAGTCTTTGCCATTCATCATTTTCTCTGTATACACATTGATCTTCAGTATTTATTCATTTGCTCTATAAGAGAGTCTTCATACAATTTAAATTCTATGTTTATTTGATCTCAAGGTATTGGGACCTTGAGAGGGTAGTTTTCCTTACGAGAGAAGCAGTTGAGAAAATTCCTTGTTATACCTTCTACTCATAAGCCTTATAAGATACAAGCAGAAGAGAATGTTGCTGCTCGTAAGACTTACAGTGGTGTAAGCAGGAGAGAACGTTGCTGCTCATGAGTCTTGTATACATAAGCAAGTGAGAAGGGTCATAGGTTGTTTTTCTGCACGTAAGACTTGTCGTAAGGGGGAGATAAATTTCTTGTTGAGAGAATATTTCTGCTCGTAGTCCATTCAAGGACGATTGTTGTTTTGTGGCATTCTGAGAGCCCATTAAATCTTGGAGGTATAGTGAAAATCTCAGTAGGTCTTGATCTCTGAGGACTGGACGTAGGCCTTGTTGTTAGGCCGAACCAGTATAACTCTCTGTGTTCAAATCTTCTCAACTCTACTCTATCCACTATATTTTTCATATCACCACATCAAGCAAAAAATTTATAACATCACCCAATTCACCCCCCTCTTGGGTGAAGCTTGCCTCTTACATTTGGTATCAGAGCCTCGTCTTCTCCAAAGAGCCTAACTGCTTGAGAAGGATCCGACAAATGGCAACAATGGGTGAAAATATCCTTCCAGACGGAGCTTCAATCACTAGACCTCCTGGTTTTGCTGGAGAACATTTTTCGTTCTGGAAAGCTAAATTCTGAGTGTTCATGATGGCCAACGAGTACGGATTATGGAATGTTATACAAGATGATGACTATGTTCCAATGAAGAAAATCGAAGATAGAGCAGTTAAAAAGAGCCCAGATGAGTTTGACGAGAATGACAAAATGTTAGTGACATTAAATAGTAAAGCCATTCTAATGATACAGAGTGCTCTTAGTCAAAAAGAATATTTTCGTATATGTACTCTACCAACTGCCAAAGATATGTGGGATGCTCTTGAAATTGCTCACGAAGGTACATCTGGAATCAAAGAAAATAGAATCAATACTTTAATTACAGAATATGATTTATTTCGTATGAAATCTGGAGAAAGTATATCAGAATTTGAACTCAGGTATACTCATCTTGTTAATCAATTATCTGCTCTTGGAAAGTCGTTTGATCAAAATTCCCAGGTAAGAAAGATTCTTAATATTCTTACGAAAGAGTGGGAAGCAAAGGTGACAGCCATCGAAGAAGCTAAAGGAGAATCTATGAGATCCGTAGCTGCTCTCTTTGGAAGTCTTTCTGAATATGAAGGTAAGTTGAGATTCAAAAAGGAACTTGAAGAATTCGATGATAAAAAGAAAAAGGGAGTTGCACTTAAAGCTATCAAAGAAGAAGAAGAAACTTCCGAGAATGAAGATGTCCCTAATAATGATGAAATGGGAATGATCGTGAGAAAATTCAAGAAATTCTACAGAAGAGGTCAAAGGAATTTCAAGAACTATCAAGGTGGACCAAGCAAGAAAGAAAATAAAGAACAACAAATAGTATGCTATGAATGTGGGAAACCAGGACACATCAAATCTGAATGTTTTAGAAACAAAGACAAAAAGAAGCTGAAAAAGAAAGCATATATATCATCTATTTGGGGTGATAGTTCGTCAGACGAAGAAAGTGACAACGACGAAGTAGCAAATCTATGCTTGGTAGCTAAGGAAGAAGAATCAGACTCTGAGGTAAGTGATTCTGAACCCTCTTATGATGAATTGTTATCTGAGTATAATGCATTGCATACAGAGTTCATCAAAGTTGCTAAAGAAATGGTTAGTTATAAGAAGAAAGTAAAAGAATTAGAAAGTAATGTCATATCATCATATGAAATGTGTAAAGAGAAAGATAAGAAAATAGAAGATTTAACAAAGATTGTTGAAAAGTTTACTAGAGGAAGTGAAACTCTCAAGGTTATTTTAAATTCTCAGAAAGTTTCATTTGATAAATCTGGAATTGGATATAATTTTGTGCATGATAAGAATAAAAGATATAAGAAGAATAGTAGAGACTATCTTAAATATTTCAGGAATTCTATGCATACATCGAATCCATTTGCATCATGCAATTATTGTAATAGGAAAGGACATTATACTTCATCGTGTTATTTCAAAAAGGGACAGGTTGTTGGAACATATAAATGGATTCCGAAAGGGACACATACTTCAAATACTAACCACAAAGGACCCAAGAAAGTGTGGGTACCTAAAACTTGAACATATTATTCTAGGTATGTCTCAAAGCATCTCGAGCGAACAAATGGTATATTGATAGTGGATGTTCGAGGCACATGACTGGTGACAAAAGTAAGTTCACCATGCTTGAAACTAGAGAAGGAGGAAAGGTAACATTTAGAGGAAATCAATCTGGACGTATTGCTGGAATTGGTGAAGTAGGAAGATCCGATAGCGTTCAAATCAATGGAGTATATTATGTTGAAGGATTATGTCACAATCTCTTAAGCGTAAGTCAAAGCACTGACAAAGATAACTGGGTGATTTTTGACTCAAAAGAATGCTTGATAGTAAGCAAGAAAGATCTACCCCTGAACAAAGAATCTATCAAGACAAAGATCCGAGCTCAAAGGGACGGTAATTGTTATACTATTGATTTAAATTCAAATTCTTCTGAAAATTGTTTTCTTAGTCGATCAGAGGAAAGTTGGTTATGGCATAAGCGTTTGGCTCATGTTAATATGAATCAACTTGACAAACTGATTAGAAAAGATTTAGTTATTGGTCTTCCCAAACTCAAATTCAAAGATAATATGATTTGTGAAGCATGTCAAAAAGGCAAACAAACTAAGTCTTCTTTTAAAACAAAGTATGATATTTCTACTTCAAAACCTTTACAATTACTTCATATAGATTTGGTAGGACCTGCAAGAGTAAAACGTTTTGGAGGAAATTTATATACTTTAGTAATTGTCGATGATTTTACAAGATTTACTTGGACTATATTTATTGCTTCAAAAGATGAAACATTTGCTGAATTCATCATGTTTGCCAAAAAGGTTCAAAATGAGAAAGGTATTTCTATTATTTCTATTAGGACAGACCATGGAGGAGAATTTGATAATCAACTATTTGAAAACTACTGCAACAACGAAGGAATAGATCATAATTTCTCTGCTCCTAGAACCCCTCAACAAAATGGAGTAGTGGAAAGGAAGAACAGAGTTCTTACAGAAATGGCAAGAGCATTACTTAATGAAAAAGAAATGTCACAAGTATTTTGGGAAGATGCAATGAGTACTGCATGCTATATTTCAAACCGAGCATATATCTGCAAATCTCTAGGAAAGACACCATATAAACTTTACAAAGGAAGAAAGCCAAATATTGCTCATCTTCATATCTTCGGGTGTAAGTGTTTCATTCACAACAATGGTAAAGAAAATTTAGGTAAATTTGATTCAAAGTCTGATGAAGGTATATTTCTAGGATATTCTAATAGAAGTAAAGCTTACAGAGTTTTCAATAAAAGAACATGTACTGTTGAAGAATCTATTCATGTTGTGTTTGATGAAATTGAATCTCAGACAAAACTTAATGATGAAGAAGAAATGGATTCAATCAAGAAAAACAAATCTATTTCAAAGCAGGATGATTTTGAAACAAATGATTTTCAAAATTTAGAAGATGTCGATGATCATGCTCAACCTAAAGCATGGAGACATATGAAGGATCATCCAATTGATCAAGTTATAGGAGATATTCATGAAGGTGTCAAAACCAGAAATAGAATTCTCAATGAGGTAACTTTTTCTGCTTTTATTTCTGAAATTGAGCCTTCTAATATAGAAGAAGCTTTGTCTGACACTGATTGGGTGATTGCTATGCAAGAAGAACTAAATCAATTTCAAAGAAATCAAGTTTGGGATTTAGTTCCTCGACTTAAAGATCATACGGTTATAGGGACTAAATGGGTTTTCAAAAACAAACTTGATGAATCAGCAATCATTGTGAGAAATAAAGCAAGATTGGTAGCCAAGGGCTATAATCAAGAAGAAGGTATTGATTATGAGGAAACATATGCTCCAGTGGCAAGATTGGAAGCAATACGAGTACTCCTAGCTTTTGCTTGCATCAAAAGTTTTAAACTTTATCAAATGGATGTGAAAAGCGCTTTTCTAAATGGTTATATTATGGAGGAAGTATATGTAGAACAACCTCCTGGTTTTGAAGATGAAACAAAACCTGATCATGTCTTCAAACTTAAGAAAGCATTATATGGTTTGAAACAAGCACCCAGAGCTTGGTATGAAAGACTAAGCAAATTTCTTCTTGATCAAGGTTTTGTCAGAGGTAAAGTTGATACAACTCTATTCATCAAACATAACAAAAATGATATTCTAATTGTTCAAATTTATGTTGATGATATTATTTTTGGTGCTACTAACGAATCTATGTGTCAAGAATTTTCTAAGATTATGCAGGGAGAATTTGAAATGTCCATGATGGGAGAATTGAACTTCTTTCTTGGACTTCAGATCAAACAAAAGAAGAATGGTATATTTATATCTCAGATAAAGTATTTGAAAGAGTTGTTGAAGAAATATGGATTAGATAATGCTAACGGAGCTGATACTCCAATGAGTTCTACAATGTTGTTGGATGCTGATGTAAAGGGACCTAGCTTCAACATCACAAAATATAGAGGAATGATTGGTTCATTACTCTATCTCACAGCAAGCAGGCCAGATATTCAGTTCAGTGTAGGAATGTGTGCAAGGTATCAATCCAATCCTAAGGTATATCATGCAGAGATAGTAAAAAGAATTTTCAAATATCTAGGAGATACTTCAGAGCTTGGTCTTTGGTATCCTAAAAGAGGAAACGAGTATTTAATGGCATATTCAGATTCAGATCATGGTGGATATAAAACTGACAGAAAGAGTACCAGTGGTCAATGTCAATTTCTCGGAGGCTCTCTAGTGTCATGGTTCAGCAAGAAGCAGAACACAGTTTCATTATCTTCAACTGAAGCTAAATATATAACTGTGGCAAGTTGCTGTTCTCAAGTGCTATGGTTAAAACAACAACTTCAAGATTTGGGAATTTATTTAAAAGAAATTCCAATTTATTGTGATAACACTAGCACGATAAGCTTGGCAAAGAATCCTGTACAACATTCAAGGACCAAGCATATAGACATTCGACATCACTTCATTCGAGATCATGTTCAAAAGAGAGATGTCAAAGTGGAATTCATACCAACTCATCTTCAACTTGCGGATATTTTCACAAAGCCAATTACAAAAGATCAATTCCTATATATTCGAAGAGAATTGGGAATGGTTAATCCTAATGAGTTGTAAGTTTTCTTGTTAAATATTTTAATTAAATGTTTCTTTTGATGATAACCATACTGACTTTAGCATCGGAGTGTTCAAAATTTGTGTTTGCAGGACTGTCACTCGAGCACTGAGGGTGCTGCTCGAGTGATGAGCTGTGTCACTCAAGCACAAGCAGCTCTGCTCGGGCACAGCACTGTTAAAAATGCTCTGTTTCTTGACATGTAAAACAGAGGTTAACAGAGGAAATAAGAATACCAAGAGACTGTATCATAAGCAACAGTGAAAATCGCACTCACTCGCGAGTGAGAAACTCTCATTCGAGCATGATATGAACATGCTTGAGGTGAGGAGTGCCTGCTCGAGTGAAGAAGAAGAATTTCTTCTCAAAAGCTATCCAAATCATGGTTACTCAAATGATCTTAGAGGATTTGAGTACAAAGACACAAGATATGTCAAGAAATTCACAATCCAGGTATGTTTTACACATTTTATTAATTTTCCAGAACATCACTCGAGCACTGATAGAACACACTCGAGCACAGTATGAACATCACTCGAGCACTAGGGTTCATGCTCGAGCACTGTCACTTATATTAGTTACGGGGGAGCTCAGAACGTCGCACTTCCTGCTCTCACCCGAGGTGTTCTTTCACTCGAAGGATGCAACTCTTCATTTTCAACCGTTTTCCTTCAATTAATCGCGTCCATTTGCTTCAAATCACCGTTACAACTCTTCAATTTCTTATAAAAGGTGATTCTTACCCTTGGTTCTTCTCATTCGTGCCCTAATTTCTCCTTGTTCTTCTCTTCACTGTGAGATTTTTTTTCTATCACTTTCTCTATAATGGCAAGAACCAAACTACCTTCTATTCCTTAAGGATCTCAATCTCCTTCTCCTACTCATTCTGCTGCCAGTGTATCTGGTACCCCTGAACCAACACCTCCCTCTCCCAAAATCTCTTCCTCACCGTCACCACCTCCTAAGCCCAAAACCAAAACGAGAACTCCGGCTAAGAAACCTCACCCAAAACCTCAGGTTTTAAAGAAAGATCAACCTCCTCAAAAGAAACCAAAGGGAGTGGTGTTCAAGGAACCTATAATCACCCGGTCTCAATCTAAAGAGGTTCAAGGAAAGGGGAAGAAGAAGGAGTCAGAACAACCCCAATCATCTTCTTCTTCTGGGGATACCTTCAGTAGACAACTCCGGGAAGCAATAGAGAAATCCAAACTTGACAAGATAGTTGGGAAGATTGCTTCTCAAGCCGGTATTTCAAGTTCACATCAAGATAGGCAACCAAGTGCCTCTGCTTCAGGAGCACCTTCTGCATCACAAGCACCAGTGGATGATCACATCACCAGTCCTCCTGAGGGATTCAATGTTGCAGAACTTAAGGCCTTATCTCAGAAGGTATATGATGATGAATTTAAACATAGACATTTCTGTCCTATGGTATATGTGGATTTGGATTACTTAAAGAAGAATTGTCATTTGGATTTGTACCCTTACCTTCAATACTATGCTCCCTAGCTAGATATCCATTTGCCATATTCTCCCACTGTTGTGAAAACCTTTTATTGCAACATGAAGTCTCATAACATTAAGTCTAGATCTGGTGAATTGATTGAAGAAGCAGTATCTACTACTGTTAGAGGAAAATTTATTATGATTTCTGCCAAGATCATAAATGACTTACTTGGTTATGTTGCACCTCCTCCTGATCTACCCTCTTTCTCTGCCAATGAAGTTTTTAAAATTCTGAGACCAAAAGACCCCATTGGCCCCTTATTTTCAAACCTATTGATATGCCTGATATTCACAGAGTCCTTCATTATATATATTCCCGGAGCATAGTCAATAAGTCCAAAAATTTTACCCACTTTGCTCAAAAGGATTATTATTTGTTGGCTTCTTTGGTTGCCGGGCAACAAAGGAATGTAGGGGAGATTATTTTTAACGAGATGAGAAGGTTTCGATTTTCTTCAACAAGATCTACAACCATACCATACCCACAGCTTGTTTCCTTCATTTTGATGAAAAACAAGATTTGGTATTTGGAAGGAGCTGAAAGAGTACTCATCTCAAGATTTGGTAAGACTCAGTTAACTCACATGGGTATCAATCTTCCGGTGAGTCGAACCAAAGCCACATCCAAGAGGGAAGCCACTCCATCCAGAGGTGATGAGGCACAATCATCTGCTCAAGGTCCTATTCCTCCTCCTTCCTTTCTCAATGCCTCTCTTTCAAACCATGTTTCTGAGGCAATCAATCAAGCCGTATCAAGTCTGAAGAAGGAGTTAGTGACTGAATATGAGAAGCTAGTGGAAAAGATGGAAGCACAGGTCATCAAATTGGTAGATAAGGCTAATATCAATTTTGAACTAATGTTCAAGACTCAGGATGAGATGTCTCAGAGGATCACAAATATGGAGACCTTCCTGCACTCACATTTTTCCTCTTCATCTTCCGGGGTGCCTCCTGAGACCACTCCTCCATTTGTACCACAGACACATGTACTCTTCACCGATCCAGATACTAATGTTGATGTCACTTTTGATCGGTCGCCCATAATACCTCCCTCATCTTCTGTACCACAGCTAATATCTCCTCCTGATGAGCCCATTGATCCTCTCACTGCCATGGTGTCCTTTGTTCCACCTCCTCAGCCCCCTTCTGATGTTGACAAAATGGGGGAGAAGGATGTGTGATATTTTCTGAGCTTTTTGGGATGTATTTGGGTGTTTGGGTAGATTTCTGTATTGTATTGGGTAGGATTTGATGTTGATGTTATTTTGTAGGATTTAATGTTATGTACTTGGTTTCAGTTTTGAAATTAATGAATTTTTTTTTCATGTTTCAAGAATTCTATTATTAAATTTATATGATGTTTCAAGTTATTGAGTTGTTATTAAAGTGATATATCTCATACTATACTTATCTTGGTTGTTAAGTGTCCAGAGGAAACATTGCAGGAAAACTTGAACTTGAAACTTAAACTTGATATGCATTTGGAAACATTGAAGAATTTCAAAAACATTTAATCTCAATCAATTTTTCTTAAACTTTCATCACAAAGGTTTTGTCATCATCAAAATGGGGGAGAATGTTAGATTCCAAGTTTTGATGATAACAAAAAGACAATTGTGTGCAAATCATGTTTTTGGAAGATTAAGAAATGTTTACAAAGTTACCAAATGCATATAGGAAGTTTTCTGGTATCTGCTGTCAAATTACACTGGAGTGCTCGAGCATAAGTTTTGCACTCGAGCATAGATCTCTTCTGTGCTCGAGCAGGTGCGAGTGAAAGCCAGAAAGTGTTCACCCGAGAGGCATTCCATTGTTATGATTCACTGGATCACTCGAGTACTGGAGTTTCCCCTCAAGCAGAGAAGCCATTCTCACTCGAGCACATGCGAGCAAGGGTCTGCGAGTGCTTGGCCGAGAGCAAGTAATAGTATGTTTCCTTCATTTACTCGAGCAGAGACACCAATGCTCGAGCATGAGCATTCTGTACTCGAGCAAGGTACTGCGAGTGTTGGGCCGAGAGTCATGAACTTCAAAGAAGTGCAAGTGTGCTCGAGCACACCCTTATATGCTCGAGTGACACATCAGCACCTGCGAGTGAAAATTCTATCCCTCTCCAAATCTGATGCGAGTGCTTGGTTAAAAGGTATAATACTTGAGAATATTCTTCTCACTCGAGTAGGAGTCTATGTGCTCGAGTGAGGGCCCACATCACCTGCGAGTGATAATTTTATCCCTCTGAAATCCTGATGCGAGTGTTGGTATTGAGAGCATATTCCTGGAGAATATGCGTCTCACTCGAGCAGGAGTGTGTGTGCTCGAGTGAGGGACCATATCACCCGCGAGTACAAATTCTCACTCTTGTCAAAATGGTGTGCGAGTGATGACCCGAGAAGACACTCCCAGTGGAAAATGCAAGATCACTCGAGCAGAGGAAGTTGTGCTCGAGTGAGACCCCACTTCACTCGCGAGTGAGGATTCTGTCTCTCTGAAATTCTATGCAAGCACAACCCGATAACAGAAGCATATGAAGGAAAATAGGAGATCACTCGAAGTGAGCCTTTCATGCTTGAGTGATGCCCTGTCAGATCATAAAAAATGCCAAGTCTCACAACGTTCAATCCGAATATGGTTTATTGTTATTTATTCATATCATCATTACTTATTATCATTGTTTAACATTACTATGAATGTATTATAAGTGTGATACAGGAAGATGAACATTTGAAATTAGCTGTTACGGAGAAAGTC
This sequence comes from Inga oerstediana, assembly GCA_963210345.1. Classification (NCBI taxonomy): domain Eukaryota; kingdom Viridiplantae; phylum Streptophyta; class Magnoliopsida; order Fabales; family Fabaceae; genus Inga; species Inga oerstediana. Next base: position 31,950,852 of record OY723408.1, read on the forward strand.
AAACAGCGGCAGACAACATGATTACAAACACGTTCGCACCTACCGCATTTAGAATATTCAAACATGCGCGTGTCCTTCAATAGTTGCAAAAGTCCCGCTCCTCAAATGTTGATTTCCCAAAACGGGCAAAAACTGAAGCAACTATATATACAGAGATTCAAAGATAATCAATACAACAACGTAGCACAAGAATTCACAAGCTTATACACGTGTCTCTGCCATTCATCATTTTCTCTGTATACACATTGATCTTTAGTGTTTATTCATTTGCTCTGTAAGAGAGTCTTCATACAATTCAAATTCTATGTTTATTTGATCTCAAGGTATTGGGACCTTGAGAGGGTAGTTTTCCTTACGAGAGAAGCAGTTGAGAGAATTCCTTGTTATACCTTCTACTCATAAGCCTTATAAGATACAAGCAGAAGAGAATGTTGCTGCTCGTAAGACTTACAGTGGTGTAAGCAGGAGAGAACGTTGCTGCTCATGAGTCTTGTATACATAAGCAAGTGAGAAGGGTCATAGGTTGTTTTTCTGCACGTAAGACTTGTCGTAAGGGGGAGATAAATTTCTTGTTGAGAGAATATTTCTGCTCGTAGTCCATTCAAGGACGATTGTTGTTTTGTGGCATTCTGAGAGCCCATTGAATCTTGGAGGTATAGTGAAAATCTCAGTAGGTCTTGATCTCTGAGGACTAGACGTAGGCCTTGTTGTTAGGCCGAACCAGTATAACTCTCTGTTTTCAAATCTTCTCAACTCTACTTTATCCACTATATTTTTCATATCACCACATCAAGCGAAAAATTTATAACATCACCCAATTCACCCCCCTCTTGGGTGAAGCTTGCCTCTTACAACCGTCTCCGTCACAGAACCATTATGTTAGCTCGTGTGTACCATATTTGTTTTGGGTTGGGTAATTGAATAGTGCTCAGCGTCGTGGTCATAGTTGCCACAATTGAAGCATAATAGATGGAGCTGGTCATATTCAATCTTCTTTTATTTCTCTTTCACCATTACACATAGTTGTAGTGACTTTGTCATATCAAGTTGAACACAAAGGTGTATGAATCACCGCGGCCAAGAAATCCCTTATTCTTGGCTAAATTTAAAAAAAAATTATAACTAAATCTACATAAATTGAGATAGAGTGGTTCAAAGTTCTATGGAAAGCTCTTTAAGTCATATATACATAGGAAAAATATGAACCACCATCATCTTTAACCATAAAATTACAGAATAACATAAATTCATACACTGATCTAGAATTAAGTTCAGAAATAGGGCATAACTTCAAAAATCCATAACTTTCAATCCACTTGTCCAAATTGCTTATAATACTTATCAAATTAAACCAATGACGTCTCCTTCCTAAAAAGTTTAATAGCATTTAGACCAGTTTGACTAATCAAAATTTCATCACAAATAGACTGCCTCCCAGAAACTTTAACCTAGCAATCAACATTCTTACAATTTTACTATCAAATTAGTCTAATATCATCACTTATCCTCATAGATAATCATTTTTATGATTAAAAAAAACATATAGCCCTAAAATCATAGCTTGGACGAAATCATAGGGCAGCCTAAGAAATGCTCAAAGCTCAATAAAATCGCAAATCAATTGGTTCAAATCGAAGCTTACCTCAACTCGATTCTACAACTGGTTCTTGATTTTGGCAGCATTTTCCCTAGGTAAATGGCTCCAAACACCTCTGATCAAGAATCCAAAACCATAGAAAGAAAGCTCTCGTCGAGTAGAGCAATGTTAGAGAGTACTCCGAAAGCTGGAAACGCCGTATTAAAGATGAAATTGGCTTCAGAACTCAAGAATTTTCACTATTCACCTTCCTTCTCTCCTCTTTCTTTTTACCAGCTATTTTCCCCTCTATTTCCAGGTGCTACATGAAAATGTGCCTAAGATGGAGATGAAAGAGCTAAAATATCATCATCATTATCTCTTCTCTTATCTTTCTTACTTTTAGGAAATGTTATTTTAATGGAATTTGGACATGTTCTTTTACTTATACTTATCTCTAATTAATTAGGCTTAATTCTTTCTCTTTCTGCTTGATAAAATGATGCCATGGAAGGGGTCTCGACTGGACTAAATCTGCTTCTTCAATTGCCTCTTGAAATTACCATGTACTTAGCCCTTACATTTATTTTAATTTTTGCACTTGTTGGAAAACTTGGCACAAACCATAAGGTATTCTGAATTCATTCCAGGCTCTACCTCTTACTACTCAAGCCCTTCAGATACTTATGTAATGTTTATGAAGCATGATAAACAAACCATCGCATAACAAGCATACGAACATCATAGGACACACTATCCCGGACAACATAACTTAACAATTTGAATGCATCTGCTAGCTTAAGAACATATTGCCCACTAGGTCTTAGGGCGTTTCATAACATTTGTAACATACTTAATATTCATAACATACTTTACATTTGTAACATACTTGACATTCATAACATACTTTACATTTGTAACAATTTTGTATATTCATGAAATGAATCCACATGTTGGTAAACACATACATGCAAATCCATTACATAAGATACGAGAGCAAGAGTTGCTTTCCTTTATATTGTTGAGCCTGTTCTTTCTTAATTCCCTTCTTCTATCTTTCTTTCAACACATAGTGCTAAAGCAACCTATGGCGATTCACTAGGTCAAATAAACCCTTCTTCTATGAAACCCATCCAATATGGGACTTATTACAATGCACCACCTTTAAGAGTCGACGTCCCGGTAGCTCTACTTTACGGTTTGACGTCACGTCAGCTCTACTCTATAATACTTTCCTTGGTGCTTTACTTAGTCCACTCTGACTGGCCAGCCCCTTCATTCTTAACCCTCTGTAGGTATCCCTTTTCAATCAAAACCCCTGTAAGTATCTCTCTCCAGTTGGCCATCTCTGAATGGAAGTACCATTGTAACGGGAAACCCAGATCTTATAAGGTCCCTCTTTTCTAGGAATTATGTACTTTGTTTTCCTTAATTTTGCCATCTCATCTAAGGTCATTCTATATGAACTTTCGATATTGGTCTGGCTCTAGGCATAATTCTACTTCCCTTACCGGGGTAATCTGCCCATATCGTACAGGGAATTCATAAGTCACTAGCATAACTTCTATTATCTGCCTCAGCTATGAGACCATAACTCGAGACTTTTTTCAATCTTTCTATTACTTTGTTCTATTAGGGAATAAACTCTTAATCGTCCTTCTATAGGAAGATTATATAATAATGATCTTTCCCTATGCTAGATCGGCAACTAGCAACCTTAAGAAAACCTCATACATATTTTTCATAGATTCTAGTACCTCAAAACATCCGGGTTAATTCAAATTCCTAAAGAATCAATTCAACTATTGTTTGATTATTAGGTTACAATTCATTGGGTAATAACTCTAAGAATATTCACCCAATCTTCTAAATTCATAACTAAATCTAGAACCTTAACATTACACAGATCAGAAATCACTTCCTAAATTATACCCATTAGGTATGCTAAGATCAAGACTAATAGTACCTAGTCTATCCTTCACGGTATTTGGGTAATATCCTCAAAATATTACTAAAGGTTCAATATTATCCATAAGGTTCAACTTTCATCATGAAATAGAACCATAGTGCAACCTGATTCACATTTCGACCTAAGCACTATTTTAGCTTAAATCTGATTCAAACCTATCCTTAAACTTTGGTATCATAAGATCAGATTCTCTAGGATCGATATACAGTAAATTCATCACTCATCATGCATCACCGTATATAATGTCTACATACCTTTAACACACAGTGTTACTAAGGGTCATTACCTAGCACTGAGAAACCTCAAAACAATCACTATGCCTTGAGTTTCCATGTCCTCATCAAATGAACTTTTTTGGGCAATACTAACTGCAACATAAATGGTTCGGATTAAAAATCAATACTTACCTCATCATCTCCATACCTCTAATCATTCCTTATGTCATTTAAGAACTTCTAATCAGAATTCCATACCGTTAATCAAAAGGCTTCAAATTCCCAAGGTAGTTCCTAGGGGTCACTCATCTCTGGATTTCTCTTGCTTGAGCACGCTTAACCATGGAGTTAGAATGTTATTCGGGGCTTTAGTGCTTTTATTAACCCATATATCTCTAGGCATCGGTATCGCACATATACCTCGATCCTAGTATACCATGCTATCATACACAGAAATGCTAGGTATTGTCCTCTCAGGGAAACATAAGTAGTACCAGCTTCTTGGTATAGACCCACTATGTGTTCTCATAACACAGGGAAAAATCTGGGTCATACTTTAACTTCATATCAAGAGCCATAGAGTTAGCAATAAAATTTGAACCTTGTGTTTCCACTTCTATCCTTAGGATGTCATTGTCATTGTCTCCAGTAGAGGAATCCTCATTGGGACTGGGCACCGCTAATATCCCTGTCAAGCGGAGCTACTTCCTCTATATAGATCATTTCCCTTTCCTTCAGTAAGCTGATTAACATATATGGGTGGTCTAATTCCTTAAGTTCCCTAGCTATGTGTAACTCCCAGTTATAGTAGCTCTAACAGGGAGTCACTATACTATTCACATGAGCACAGAATGTAACCTATAGTCAAAACCCTTTGTTCTAACTAGACCTATATCTCTGAGCAGATAATTCCATTATCAGAATCACTACTCTGATACCAAACTATAATGCCCTTACCTTTATGATGATCTGATGAGTTTTACGTGATGTATTCGAACCACTCATCACTATTCATTTATAAAAACTCTTTCAATTCCTAACCTCAAGATAGGACTTGAACCTGTAGTTGAGTGGGTTTTTCAGAATAATTTTCAAAATCTTGCGGAAGCCTCATTCAGTAGTTTGCAACTTCATCTCTACTCATAAATTCTTATCTTTATTTAAAAGGATCAAAGTGATTCACTGCTCATTTATCTAGCCATATTATTATTCCTTTGCTCATTCTTAGTTCATTCATTTATATATTTAAACAGATAGTGAGCCATATAGGGCTACTAGAGTGTCTATTATAATACACAATAGGTCAATCTTTACTTCTTTGCCATATTTCCCTCTTGTACAACTCCCTGCAGTACTCTTCTGTACTTCATCACACTTGTATGGTTGGTTGAGGGTGTTAGATACAATTAGTTTTGATGATATCAAATATAGATGTTAAATATTGAGAGCAAAAAGTTTGCTTAATGTATTTATTTCCTATATTGACTAACTACTGTGTTTAATGTAAAATATTTTGTAGATTAGTCAAGCAAAGAAAGAAGATATCAAGTTGGGTTGAAAAGATTCATGTGATTTAACACTGCGGATTATTTGAATAGTCAAATTGTTATTCAAATAATAAAACTTGTTTTCAGTTAAGATATATTCAAATAACTCTTACTTCATCCGAATAAACAAATTATTATTTGAATAATGAATATGCTATTCGAATAGAGAAGAACTGTTAACTGTTGAAAGTATTCGAATAAGCACATTAGTATTCGAATAGTATGCTTAACAAATTTTTCTGACAATAATTCAAGTGAAAAAGTATTCGAATAGTCAAGGCACTATCCGAATAGTCATTGTGATTTCAAACTCAATTTCTAAATATTTTATTCGGATAGTAGGATAACTATTCGAATAGTAAGGGTACTATTCTAATAGTGTAATGATTATCCAAATAAGTTTTTGATAAATTTCAGCATCCAATATCACAAGACTATCAGGATAGTAAAGTTACTATCATAATAGTAAGATTACTCCAGGATAGTAAGGAGACTATCAGAATAGTATTTGACATATTTCAAAGAGGACTATTCGAATAGTAATGGAACTATCAGAATAGTCTCTGTGCAAAATTATCAAATACTATTTGAATAGTGAAATGATTATTCGAATACTACAAGACTATCAGGATAGTAATGGAACTATCAAAATAGTTTCAGTGTAAAATAATCAAATATTATTCGAATAGTGAAGTGATTATTTGAATAATTACAAGACTATCAGGATAGTAAGGTGACTATTAGAATAGTCTCAGTGCAAAAAAAATCAAATAATATTCAAATAATGCAGTGATATTCGAATAGTCCATAACTGAAAAAGGGTGATTTTATTCGAATAGAAGTAGTACTATTCGAATAACAGCAGTAAACTCTGTTTTTGATCGGCAGGACAGAGGTTTGGTATTTTGGTGATATCTCTCTAACCACAAGTCAGATTGAACTAAAACTAGCGGCATATGAAAGTAGACTCCTAACATGAACTATGGACACCAAGATCACATTAAAAGGAGTTTAGATAAGAGAGATATGATCTATTGAAGTTGACATATGAATCAGCGTCGTTTTCCAGAACAGCTTTAGTATTTTGGACATAACTCTCAAATTACATATCGGATTGAGATGAAACTTGTGCCATATGAAACTACACTTAAAGGACTTTCTATATAGGTTATGGGTCATATTTAGAGTTATATTCAAAGAGATATGCTTTCTGGAATTTGGTGATCGAAATCAAGCTCTGTTCTGCTACAGACCAATCGATACACATTGAATCATAACTTATGAAATACAAAGTATTTGTGAATTGATTCTAGTTCTTGTGCAAAGAAGACTTAAAGAGCTTTAGTTCATTTTCCATGGATTTTTATCCAAAGAGTAACACCCTTAGAAGCTTATTCAAATATAGAGGTTGCATTATTCATTTGAGAAGATTCATTATCAAAGGTGCACTATTCGAATAGAACAAGTACTATTTGAATAATATCATATATTTTGTGTAAGAGGCTATTCAAATAAGGGTTGGTCTATTCGAATATGAAAGTTTATTATGAGAGAATATTATTCGAATACAAATGGCACTATTCGAATAAGATCATTTGTTTTACAAGGTAGCTATTCGAATAAGGAATTCATTATTCGAATACACTTCAAGTTCTAAAAGAATATTTGAATAGAGGATAAAGTATTCGAATAAAGATTACTCATTATCAAAGAAGGCTATTCAAATACAATAGATGTTAACCGAATAACTGATTCTCTAGAAAATAGAGTATCACCTTGAAACTTCTGAAAATCATTGAAATTTTGTGTACTTGTTCTTATTGATTCTATTCAATCTAACACTTCATTATATTAGTGATTAAGCATTTTCTAGGTGATCAAACAAGGATTAACAAATAAGACGGAGAAAGCACTTTTGTGTTAAAAGCTTCCAATGGCTAGTTCAACAGTATTATTTTAATCCTTAACGGGAAGAAAAGCTCAAACGGTCAAATGCTCTTCATCAACTATAAAAGGAGAGTCATTCAAAATGAATAGACACGAGAGTCCATACCTATAATGTTGATATGCTATTACTCTGAATCTTACTTGACCAAAGCTCTGTAATAATACTCCCACCATGTACTTCAGTGTTAATCATTGTCTAGTTCATATAGGAAGAAGTAATCTTTTATTGTAATCATTCTATATTTGTTAGAGTTACTCAAGATTGGGGAATCTTGAGTGGGAAACAAATTGTATCCTTACAGTGTGTAAGGGGTAGCTCTTATCTCAGTAAGAGAATTATAAAGGCTTCACAAGTGCCCAGATCAAACTTGTGAGATTGCAGTGGTTCTCAAGTACCTGGTTAAACTTGAGGCAGATAGTGGATTGAACCGAACCAGGATAAATCAGCCACAACCACTTTGACCTATGTCCAGTCCTCAGAGCGTCTCTGAGAGTTTCACTATATTCTCCAAGATTCAGTGGGTTCTTGGCACCTTAGTACACAGCAAGTTCCTTTACCTGGACACTCGCTCCCCCTTAGACGTTGCAATGAAATCCCCAACTCAAGGTTCCACAACCTTAAGTTGTCTCAATAACAAAAATTGAGTTTGTAATGAAAAGCTCTCTCACAGAGCAAATATATAATCACTGAAGTACAATGAATGAGTATAAGAAAACAAAGCATTAAGAGTGTGTTGATCAGTGTATGTTCTTGTGTTCTCAGTTGTTGTACTCTGCTCTTTGAATGCTCCATATATATAGATGATTTGTAGTATCTGTTGGAAGCAATTCAAACATGTCCGTTATAGTCACTCAGTAATGGTTGACCATTCTTCTAGTTTGAAAACTATATGTTTACGGTAGGTAGCGATAGGTGAGTGTTCGGACCTTTTATTTGACTTTTTACTCCTGCATGATCTCTTCTTTGTTTCTTTGCAATTATACTGAGGATACTAGTGCAATAAAGAGTTAATTATATTGACAACAAATCAATAAACATTTGATTAAAAAATGATTTCTGGATTGCCTTACTCGAGTGGCTACTCGAGTGATCATGCTCATTACTTGAGTAGTCCCTCGAGTAAACCTATTATGGCAGAGAGTAATTCAGCATATTTTATAAAATATTACTCTGGTAAGACATAGAGTAAGACTCATGACAAACCTTAGAAATACCTGATTACTCAAGTGGTTACTTGAGTGGCCATGTCTTTTCCTCACTAGTTACTTGGGTGCTCCCTTCAGTAAGCTGATTACTCGAGTAGCCATGTCTTTTCTTCAAAGGTTACTCTGGTACTCCTTCCAGTAAGCTGATTACTTGAGTGGCCATGTCTTTTCTTCACAGGTTATTCGAGTGAGCCCTCGAGTAAATTTCAAATAAGTTTGTAGATTACTCGATAACTCCCTTGAGTAATATCATTCAAATCTTGGCCGAGAGTTTGACTATCTGATTACTCGAGTGACCCCTCGAGTAATGCTTCAAATAACTCCGCAGATTACTCGAGTGCTCCCTTGAGTAAAGCCTTTTTCTCACCCGGTTACTCAAGTGGTTGTCTCATTTCTTGGCCGAGAGCTACTGAAAGATTTTTGACCTGGTTACTCGAGTAATGCCTTTTCTCATGTGTTACTTGAGTGGCCACTCGAGTAATGGTTCATATAACTTTGCAGATTACTAGAGTGGCCCCTCGAGTAAGTTCTTCCAAAATTTGGCAATGCCTCCGAAAACATTTTCTTTCAACCTTACTCGAGTGCCTACTCGAGTAACAGTGTTCCTTACTCGAGTGGTCACTTGAGTAAACATAGACAACTGCTAGTGATGTTCTTCCTTTGCTCTTCCTCTCAGATCTTCTTCATTACTCTAGTGCTTACTTCAAGTAAAGCTTTGTCTGCCATTTATTTACTTTGTTCAAATTCATTTGTTATTATATCCTCTGTTATCATTAGTCCAATCTTTGTTATCATCAAAACATATGGGATCTAACATTCTCCCCTTTTTTGATAATGACAAAACTTGGTGATTTTGAACAAAGTTTTGGAAATTGAGTTTTGAAACATATGCTTCTTAAATTCTTTTCATATGAAATCTTTTGTTCAATTTAAACTTGAAAACTCTTTTGAAATAGCTTAGTAAAGATCTTTTCAAAGTTTTTGTTTTTATTTACTTGTCTACCTTGTATACACAATCAAAAACTCATTAGTCCCACAATGCAATATAACTTCAATGAAATTTAACTTTAATGGCATAAAGAAACAAATTGCTTAAAGAAGAATTCATTACATAATTCAAAGTTAAAATTTAAAGTTAAAAGCTCCCTAAAGCCCTGTACACCCATATCCCCTATGCTTGTACTCAGCCATTAATCACAAAATCACTCAGGCTCTTCTCCCCCTTTTTGTCTTCATCACAAAGGTGGAATCAATCATGAGGAGGAGTAGGTGGCTTGGCAGCTGAGATAGGAGTGACAGGAAATGCCAATGATTTATATGAACCATCTAAACTTGAAGGATCTGAAGATAATGGTTCAGGGTCAAGAAGGTTTATTAGGGGTGTCTGAAGATCCTCTGGAGGATTCACTGGAGATGATGGGTAAGGAACCAGAGAAGTTATTTCTCTTCCTTTGTAGCAACAGGTAAAGACACAAGCACCTCCTCAGTGCGTGTAGGTGAGGCAATAAGAGTAGATATGGGCTCTGGCTATACAGGATGAGTTGGATCATCAGTGGTGATGTGGATTGGCTCTGATGTTTTAGGGTCAGGCATAGAGAACAAGAGATTACTGGGTCTAATCTCAGAAGGTCTATGCTCAGTAGGTGTAGAAGGTTTAGGTTCAGAGATAGGTATTAGCTCAAGAATAACAGAAGGACTAGGAATAGGGGAGCTAGATGCCATAGCATCAAGTCTGGCAACAATGGATCTCAGAAGCTCACCTTGAGCATGTTGTTCAGCTAACAACTCTTTGTGCCTCTTATCCATTCTCTCCACAAGTTATACCATATTCTCATTCATATGAGTTACCAACTCCGCATTGGTATTTGCAATATCAATATGAAAGCTCTTCAGAATGTTCTCCAAGAATGTTTGCATTGCGGCACTAAAGAAAGAAGGAAAAGATGTATTGGCTAGAGCAGAAGACTGTGTGTCATCCATTCGACTAGTTGCATTGTCAGTCTTCTTCTTCTTCTTGGGATTTGCTTCTAGAAGAGTCTTCAGAGGAATCTCAATGTTCAACTTTCCAATTTGATTCCTCCCAACTGGTGTTATCATCTCAATCGGCTCCTTACTCTCCAAGTACCAAATTTTATTCTTCTTGAGGAACAAGGAAATAAGTTCAGGGTAAGGCATTGGAGTAGTAGGTTTTCCTTCATACCTATATCTCTTGATCTCAGCAAAGATATATTCTCCCAAGTCCTTTTGTTCTTTGAGAATCAATGAGGCAAATTTTATGAAATCCCTCTCAATGAAATGTGTGAAATTGTTGGATTTGTTCACTATAGGTCTAGAATAGATATACCATAGGAGTCTATGAAAATCACTCATAACTCGGATTGAAATTTAGAGGTCCCACTGTCTCACCAGGTCTTAGAATAGAGAATATCTGGTTTGAGTCAAGATTAGGGTAATCATCATCAGGAGGGTCCTCTATTCCTAACCAGGTATTGATTTTGGAAGGTGAGATTAGAATTCTCTGTCCTCTAACCTTATGAGTAATTTCTTCTTCCACAAACTTCCTGATAGGATTATTTATACCACTTGTTGTTTTTGGATGCTTTAAGACATATCTGCAATCAAATATGATTAAGTCTTAGGTACCCACGTCTTGTTGGGTCCTTTTGGATTTGTACAGATGACTTTTTGACCGTATGAACCTTTAGGCACCCATTTGTAGGTTCCTATCTTTCGTTTCTTCTTATGAATGCATGATGATGTATAATGACCTTTTCTATTACAATAATTACAATATGCAAACGGATTTAATGTATGCACAGAATACTGAAAATAGTTCAAATATGACTTACTTCCTGCTTTCTTTCTTCCTTTTCTTCTACATGATTTTGGATCATATCCAAGACCAGATCGATCATTTACAAAATATTGAGCTTTTAAAATCACATTTAGCATCTCACTTCCTTTCGTGAATTTAATACGAGAATGCTGAAAATTATTCAAATATGACTTACCTCCGGCTTTCTTTCTTCCTTTTCTTCTATCTGATTTTGTATCATATCCAAGACTAGATCAATCATTTACAAAATGTTGAGCTTTTAAAATCATATTTAGCATCTCACTTCCTTTCGTGAATTTTTCAAGAGTTTTCGTGAGATCAACATTTTTCTTTTTCAAAGAAGAACAATTTTCACAATCTTTCTCTAAATTCTCTTTTAGTTCTATTTCAAGAGCTTTGTTTTTCTTTTTGAAAACAACTAGTTCTTTAACTACTTTGATGAATTCAGAATGTAAAGCATTATATTCGGAAAGTAAATCTTCATAGGTAGGATCAGAATCAGTTACCTCTTCTTCTGTTTCTTCTTAAGCAACTAGACAGATATTGGCTACTTCCTCTTCATCGCTTTCTTCGTCAGAAGAGCTATCTCCCTATATGGCATATATAAAGGCATTCTTCTTGTTGTAGAATTTGCCTTTTCTCTTTTCTTTATTATTCTGAATCAGTTTTTGACATTCTAATTTGAAATATTCTGGCTTTCCACATCCATAGCAGATGATGTGTTCTTTGTTACTTGTTCCTCCTTTCTGAAAGTTTTTGAATCCTTGGCCTTTCTTGGAAAACATTTTGAATCGTTTTATGATTAGGCCCATTTCGTCATCGTCAAGCTCTTCATCTTCATCTTGTTCTTCTTCTTTTTCTTTCAGTACTAGACCTCTTTTCTTCTTGTCACCAATATCATCTAGTTCTCGTTTGAACTTTAATTTATTTTCATATTCAGAAAGGCTTCCGAATAAAGAAGCAAACGATCGCATTGATTCACTTTTTGCTTCCTCAATTGTAATGACTTTTGCCTCCAGTCTTTAGAAAGAATATTCAGAATCTTTTGTACTTAGGTGTGTTGATCATGGACTTTTCCAAGTGCTATAAGTTGATTAACAAGGTGAGTATATCTAAGTTCAAGTTCAGTAACCAAAGTATTGGAAGTGTGCAGATTCTGAAGTATTCATTTTGACTCAAGGAACTTTGAATCATCAGAATTACCTTGCTGTTGAGTTTGATGAGTTTCTTATCATTCTCATCATATTCTGCTGGTGTCTTGGGAACTCTCTATGAATCTACACTCTTTTCAGGTTTGTAGTTTCCACTCTCAATCACATCCCACAGACCATATTTAGTAGCCATTACGAAGACTCTGAACTTTGCCTTCCAGAATGAGAAGTATTCGCCATTAAAACCTAGAGGTCTTGTGATAGAAGCTCCTTCGGAAAGAATGCCTTCACCCATGCTTGCCATTGGATCCTTCTTAGGCTATTAAACCTTAACAAGAAGACCTACACTCTGATACCAAATGTTAGTACAAGCATTTCACCTAAGAGGGGGTGAATTGGGTGATACCAGAAATTTTGTTGCGTATAAGAAAATTAATAGAATATTTAAACCAGTTGAGAGCAAAGAGAAATATCACTGAAGTGTACACCGGGAGTTATATTGGTTCAGCCACAACCACTTTGACCTATGTCCAGTCCTCAGAGTGTCTCTGAGAGTTTCACTATATTCTCCAAGATTCAGTGGGTTCTTGGCACCTCAGTACACAGCAAGTTCCTTTACCTGGACACTCGCTCCCTCTTACACGTTGCAATCAAATCCCCAACTCAAGGTTCCACAACCTTAGTTGTCTCAATAACAAAAATTGAGTTTGTAATGAAAAGCTCTCTTACAGAGCAAATATATAATCACTGAAGTACAATGAAAGAGTATAAGAAAACAAAGCACTAAGAGTGTGTTGATCAGTGTATGTTCGTGTGTTCTCAGTTGTTGTACTCTGCTCTTTGAATGCTCCATATATATAGATGATTTGTAGTGTCTGTTGGAAGCAATTCAAACATGTCTGTTAGAGTCACGCAGCAATGGTTAACCATTCTTCTAATTTGAAAACTATCCATTTAAGGTAGGTAGAGGTAGGTGAGCCTTCAGACCTTTTATTTGACTTTTCACTCCTAGCATGATCTCTTCATTGTTTCTCTGCAAACGTACTTAGGATACTAGTGCAATGAAGAGTTAATCATATAGACAACAAATCAATAAACATTAGATTAAAAAATGATTTTTGGACTGCCTTACTCGAGTGGCTACTCGAGTGATCATGCTCGTTACTCGAGTAGTCCCTCGAGTAAACCTATTTTGGCAGGGAGTAATTCAGTATATTTCATAAAATATTACTCGGGTAAGACATGGAGTAAGACTCATGACAAACCTTGAAAATCCTGATTACTTGAGTGGTTACTCGAGTAAGCCCTCGAGTAAATTTCAAATAAGTTTGCAGATTACTCGATTACTCTCTCGAGTAATATCATTCAAATCTCGGCCAAGAGCTACTGGAAGATTTTTGACCTGGTTACTCGAGTGGCTACTCGAGTAATGCCTTTTCTCATGTGTTACTGGAGTGGCTACTCGAGTAATGGTTCATATAACTTTGCAGATTACTCGAGCCTTCGAGTAACTTCTTCCAGATTTTGGTAGTGCCTTCGAAAACATTTTCTTTCAACCTTACACGAGTGCCTACTCAAGTAATAGTATTTCTTACTCGATTGATCACTTGAGTAAACATAAACAACTGCTAGTGATGTTCTTCTTTTGCTCTTCTTCTCAGATCTTCTTCATTACTCCAATGTTTACTTCAAGTAAAGCTTTGTCTGCCATGTATTTACTTTGTTCAAATTCATTTGTTATCATATCCTCTTTTATCATTAGTCCAATCTTTATTAACATCAAACTATATAGGATCTAACACTATAAAATTAAACCCAAGGATGTCTACTTTAATCATAAAAAGTTTAATAACATTTGGACTAGTTTTACTAATCAAAATTTCTTCACAAACAGACTGCCTCCCAGAAACTTGAACCTAGCAATCAACAGTTTTGCAATTTTACTATCCAATTAGTCTAATATTATCATTTTAATAATTAAAACAACATATAGCCCTAAACTCATAGCTTGGATAAAATCATAGGGCAGCACAAGAAATTCTCAATGATCAATAAAATCGTAAATCAATCGGCTCAAATGAAAGATTGTATGTACCTCTACTCGATTCTACAACCTGTTCTTGATTTTGGCAACACTTTCCCTAGGTAGATGGCTCCAAACACCTTTGATCAAGAATCCAAAACCATAGAAAGAAAGCTCTTGAACATGCATTCAATCACTTATATACAAGAACACAGAGCTTGCCATACAGTCATCATAACACAGAAATTGCAATTGGCATTCAAAGCACATTATGCATCATATCACATTAGCATAGCGTTAGGTATATAAATCACATGGCCCCGAGTGTTCACCCTCGTAGTAGGCCCCAGGATTCTACCCGTGCATAACAGTAATTTTCATGGCCCATGCATCCATCCGCAATAGGCTCCAAGCGACCACCCTGCAAAGTATGAATGCTTCCAATACTTATAATGAAACCACTCACATGCAACATGTTTCATAATATATGAAAGAAAGAGTTACTACCTAGTTGCTTTCTCAGAAGGGTGTCCAGCCTTTTCTCCAAGCTTAGGTAGGTCTTAGATCCCAGACAGCTCTGAGGTCCTATAATGTAGAGTTGACAAAGATTGGGTCATCACTCAGTTTAGTGTTTTTAGTGTATTGAACTCTGTACTGCTCTTTACCCGTATTTAACCTTGTCCTCAATTTAGTCATGTCAGTTATCTATAAGACTCCTGTATTGTATAACATAGTGTCTATTCTAAGACATATTATATGTTTTTTGACCCATCTTGGGTGTCCACAATAGTACAAAAAAGGTGATTTAGACCGGCACATTTAAACCGGTTATAGTAAATGAGGTCTAAAAGAAATGCGCGGTGGCATTTACGTAAT
This sequence comes from Inga oerstediana, assembly GCA_963210345.1. NCBI lineage: Eukaryota > Viridiplantae > Streptophyta > Magnoliopsida > Fabales > Fabaceae > Inga > Inga oerstediana. The sequence goes on from OY723408.1 coordinate 31,966,198, forward strand.
TATAAAGAATTTGGGAGACCGGTTATTATAATAACCGGTCTAAAAAATAAAATTTAGACCGGTTGTACACTAACCGGTCTTAAAAGATTAATTTTTAGACCGGTTATTCTAATAACCGGTCTAAAAATTAATCTTTTTAAGACCGGTTACTAGAGAACCGGTCTTAAAAGTGGATTTTTAAGACCGGTTGTCTCACAACCGGTCTTAAAACTGTCCCCAAATTTCAACCCCAGCTCTTGCGCGCCATCTTTCCCCAAACTTTCCCCAAATTTCTGAAATCAACTCACTCCGACGCACTCTCCGCCTCCGTCAAATCCGTCTTCCACCTCCCAAATCCGTCTTCCATCACCGACGCACTCTCCCAAATCCGTCTTCCATTCCGTCACCGACGCACTCTCCGCCTCCGTCAATCTCTTTCTGGGCTGCCACCATCACCGACGCCCTCTTTCTCTATCCCTCCGCCTCCGTCAATCTCTTTCCGGGCCGGCACCATCACAGCTCTGGCTCTATTTCCAGCACCGCCAGCAACTGTCATCACAGCTTAGAAGCACGCAGTTGGTAATTTCCCCTGTTTTACTGTCTTCATGTCTTTAATCCTGATTTCAGGTCTAGGCGAATTAACTTGATACCTTCATTTTCGTTGGCATGCGATTATCATATTCCATTTCTTGTTATGGCCTTTTCTGTCTTCTTAGGCAGACGGTAATAGGCAGAGAGGAGAATGGGAGGCAAGTATAGAACTATCAACTACTAGCTACGAACTATACTACCTGTCTTGGTTTGGTTTAGCAAAATTAATTGCTGTTGCACCTCGGGTGAGAAAGTCAACATTCTCATCCATTGTACAACCCCATCCAGACATTGGTTCACTGATATAAGAGGGCTATATATATATATATAGATAAGTAAGCTTTTACATTTCAAGTTTGATTAGAGTGTTAGTGTGAATTAATTAGAATCGGTGTGAGGGAATCTGTATGTATCTATATATATAACGAGAGGGGTTAATGTAGTCAATTAATTATACTCTAGAAGAGAGAGATGGTGCACTATACCTTGGTTGGATGAATCATCCTCTTATTGCCTCTTGTGCTTGGAGGTGAAAATCCCCCTGAACTGGAAATTGATTCAATTTTGCTATTGAGGGCTTTTCGTGAGGTAACCTAGTTCTGTATATTTCTATTTTCCCCTGCAATCTTCATTTCATAGTGAAGTTACTCTATATATTTTCGTCAAGACCATCTTGGATTTTATATCAGCAATATCAGTTTCAGCAAGCAAGGAAGAATGCTGGATTATATAACTATGAAATCTATACAGGTTTGCGGGCTTGGGCCAAAGCCTAATAGTCTTTTAGGTGTTGGGCTTAAGCTTAACTTAGTTTTGATAATTAAAGGCCTAGTGTGACCTAAGGACGAATAATGTGTGAGCTGGACTTGATATACACTCACTTTTGTTTAAATAGAATTGCTAGTTTTTAAACTATTTTGCCTAACATATAAACTTATATATAATCTAATAATACATAATATATGATATGATTAAGTAACTTATTTAGATTTGGAAGGGATAATTTAGATGAATCTGGGAATGGTCATTACTAAAATACCCCCAAAATAAGTGCAATTCTCTGAACCAAGAGAGTTTCTAGTAGGACTCATAGTTGTGCCACAGAACTGCAACAATTTTGTTTAGATCTATTTATATTTCTTGGATGCTTTTGATGAATCTAGTTCTGAACTTCCTAAGTGGCTTGGGACGGTTGTATATATAAGAGTCAAGTTTTTTTAATGCTATGAGCAGCTGAATATTATAAATATCAACTGTCCAAATTTGATCATTAGTAATAGGGGAAAACTATTGTTGAGGTAGTTCCATTCATTTTCTATTATGTTCCTCGTGTGTGCTGAATTTTTGAAGTTTTCAACGGTATTGCTTGGATATTATTAGTCGAAGGACCAAAGTCACCCTAAAAAATATATCCAGGGACAAACAATATAATAATGGATCTAGCGTGTGCAGGCGTTAGACATTAAAAGAATATATATCCAAGTCACTTTCTCTGACGAAAGCGCATTCTTTCCTTCCTCTTTCCACCTCCATTCCTCATTCCCTCACTCCTTCTCCATTCCACTTTCCCTCATTCCATTTTTTCCTCACACGCTACTCTAAATCACGATATTCTTTGTTTACTTCTAGTTACACTATGTACTTGGGTGTAATGATTGCATGCTCTCATCATTCTCCTACCTTTTCCAGGGAAAAAGTACAAAACAAATAAAAGGTGTTAGAATATATGGATCGTAGTTGGATACAAGCTAAATGGACGAGTGTTGAATATGATGTTGGGGTCAAGGGTTTTTTAGACTTTGCAAAAAGAAATGCCGATGATGATAGTGGAATGTTTTATTGCCCTTGTGTAAAATGTTTGAATGAGAAGCGATTAAGTGCTGCAGATATATATACACATTTAATTTGTGAAGGGTTTTGTAAGACGTATGTAGTATGGGTATGGCATGGTGAACAATTAGAAATGCCAAGTGCATCTCAACAGGGGGAAGTGACTTGTGATGATAATGACACGGATATGGATGATCGGATAGAGGACATTATTCGTGATGTAAGAGAAGAGGCTTTTGAACAATCACATGCATATGGTAATATGTGCAGTGATGCTGAGAAGCCGTTGTACCCGGGGTGTAAAAAATACCAATTGCTGAATGCAGTATTGAAATTGGTAAGCTTGAAAGCACGGCATGGATGGATCGACAAGAGTTTTTCAGAAACGCTTGAGGCCTTTAAAGATATGCTTCCTGATGATAATGTGTTGCCTTGTCGATACTATGATGCTAAGAAAATACTGTGTCCACTAGGGATGCAGTATAAAAAGATCCATGCTTGCCCTAATGATTGCATATTGTATAGAAAAGATCATGAAGAGAAGGAGCAATGTCCGATATGTGAAACTCCGAGGTATAAATCAAATAAGGGCCCTGCAAAAGTGTTGTGGTATCTTCCAATCATTCCAAGGTTCAAGCGCCTGTTTGCTAATGAAATTGATGCCAAAAATTTGAGATGGCACGCAGATGAGCGGATTTCTGATGGAAAGCTTCGGCATCCAGCTGATTCTTCTCAATGGCAGAAAATCGATCAATTATTTCCTAGCTTCGGTGAAGAACCTAGGAATCTCAGGCTTGGGCTTAGCACAGATGGTATGAATCCTTATGGTAGCCTAAGCAGTATACATAGTTCATGGCCTGTTCTGTTGGTAATTTACAACTTATCTCCTTTGTTATGTATGAAACGAAAGTACATAATGTTGTCTATGTTGATTTCGGGACCAAAGCAACCCGGAAATGACATAGATGTTTACCTACAACCCTTGATCGAAGACTTGAAAGAGTTGTGGGATAAAGGTGTCGATGTTTTTGATGCGAACAAGAAGGAGACTTTTAATATGCGAGCAATGATCTTTTGTACTATAAATGACTTCCCTGCATATGGGAACTTGTCAGGATATAGCGTTAAAGGCCACAAAGCTTGTCCGATATGTGAAGAAGGCACATGCTACCATCAACTTCAACATGGAAGAAAGACGGTTTACCTTGGGCATAGGCGATTTCTAAGACGAAGCCACCCTTATCGTAGATTAAAAAAAGCTTTTTTCGGTGGCCAAGAGTTTGAAGATGCTCCAGAGGCATTGACTGGGGAGCAAATTTATGAAAAGGTGAAAAATATCAATACTATGTTTGGTAAGTCATCAAAGAGTAGAAATGAGAAAAATATATGGAAAAAAAGGTCCGTCTTCTTCGATCTTCCATATTGGCGCAATCTTGACGTCAGACACTGTATTGATTTCATGCATGTGGAGAAGAACGTATGTGATAGTATCGTTGGGACACTGCTCAACATACAGGGAAGTTCTAAGGAAGGCGTGAAGGCAAGATTAGACTTGCAAGAAATGGGAATACGAGAAGATTTACATCCAAGGCCATACGGTAATAGAACATTTTGTCCTCCAGCTGCTCATACTTTGTCTAAGGTTGAGAAAAGAAGCTTTTGTGAGTGTTTATATAGCGCTAAAGTTCCCTCAGGGTATTGTTCAAATTTTAAAAAGCTTGTATCGATGAAAGACTTGAAGTTAATAGGGCTAAAGTCTCATGATTGTCATGTCTTAATGCAACAACTACTCCCAGTAGCTATTCGAGGCATTGCCGAATATGATCTTCAACACATATTGACTAGACTTTGTTTCTTCTTCAATGCCATTTGTTGTAAAGTCATTGACACGGAAAGATTGGAGGAATTGGAAAATGAAGGATACATTATCTTATGCCAGCTTGAGAAGCTTTTTCTTCCGTCCTTTTTTGATATCATGGCACACTTGGTTGTTCATCTAGTGAGGGAGATAAAGTTGTGTGGCCCTATCTATTTCCGGTGGATGTACCCGATCGAAAGAACTATGAAAATACTAAAAGGGTATGTGAAGAACCCCAATCGGCCTGAAGCATCTATTGTTCAAAAATATGTTTCTGAAGAAGCTATGGAATTTTGTCAACAGTATTTGTCAAATGTACGACATATTGGCCTTCCTAAGCGTCATGATCAAGAAGGGGGTAGACGCGGGGCAACAGTAAAGAGCATAGATGCTGATGAATTGCAACAAGTCCACCTGTACATCTTGAACAATGTTGATGAAGTTCAATATTACATGAATGCCCATAAAGAAATTGTACGGAAACAAAATAGTCGAATGAGCGAACAAAGATTAATCAGGGAGCATAACAGAACTTTCGCACATTGGTTCAAACAAAAGGTTGACGGAGAAGAATGTGTTTCTGATACAATAAATTGGTTAGCACGTGGTCCTGAAGTTGATGTCATAAGTTGGACTTCATTTGTGATCAATGGTTATACCTTTTACACGAAGTCCCTAGATGATAAGAGCACCGTCCAGAACAGTGGTGTTGTATTAGTGGCTGAATCTATGCACTTCTCTAGTTCGAAAGATAAGAACCCTACGTTGGCTGCCATACCTTATTATGGGGTGATTGAAGAGATTTGGGTGGTTGACTATGTTAAAATTAGATTTCCCATTTTCAAATGCAAGTGGGTTGATGTCAATAATGGTGTGAAGATCGATAGGTTAGGATTGACATTAGTAGATTTGAATAGTAGAAGTTTTGGAGATGAACCTTTCATTATGGCAGATCAGGCGCAACAAGTGTTCTATATCACTGATCAGGCAAATAAAATGTGGTCTGTAGCTCTCCAAGGAAAAAGGGTCGTTGATATTGACGAGAAAAGTCACTCAAATTATGATCTTCTTGAGACTCCTTCTTTTTCCAGGGGTCTACCAGAACTGAACGAAGAAGATGAAGCAGATAATGCGCACGGCACAAGAAATGATCATCACGAGGGAATATGGGAGGATATCTCTTTATGATACTACTTTGACCTTAACTAACTAAAGTAATTATGATTATGATTATTATCTGAAGAATATGTTTAGTTATTTTATCGATATAGTCTTCACATGTCATAGCTTAGGATTTATCTTTCTTTGTTGTCGTTACAGGAAAATGACGGATCCCCAGCGTCCTAGTGCAGAGGATCAGCCACCTCCTCCACCTCTGGGTCAGTCACCTAGTGCTCAGCAGAGTCAGCCAGATAGTGTTAACCAGGGCGAGCCTAGCAATGCTCCGAGCCAGGGTCGTAGTGAGCGCAGTAGCCAGTCTGTACGGAGGGGTAGACGTGCCACACGGTTGACAGATGTTTCCCTCAGTCGGAGTGCAGGCCAAAAGATACCGATTGAGTTTGATAGACATTGGAAACCAATCGGGCCTAATGCACAACGATATAGGAGTTTCGTCGGCCTCCTTGCACGTAACAAGCCGAGCATCTTGATAGAGGAGTGGAGAAATGTCGATCCAAAGGTGAAGCAGCATATTTGGGACACTATTCAGGTATACAATTATCTTCTGTATGTAATTAATTATTATCAAATGTCACTTCATTTGTCACTTACTCCTTCAATGCATGCATTTCAGCTCACCTACGACGTTCCTCAGAGTGAGATCTTGTACAACAAGACGATGACGTATTGTTATGAGCGCTGGAGCAAGTTTAAGACAAGTCTGACCAACAATTACATTCATATTGAGGTGCAAGATGGTCAGCCTCGTCCTAATCCGTGCAGCACGTATACATTTCTTGATCAAGCGACTTGGGAAGAATTTGTTAGGCTTCGGACTACTCCTGAATCTTTGGTTAGTTGACTTATTTTTTATTTTATTTACTTAGCAATTATCTTAATTGATTATAACACTTTCCTTTTGTATTATTTCTTATTCGCAGGCAAAAAGGCAAAAAGCACAAGAGAGTGGTAGAAAGAATGATTGCCCTCATACAATGTCTCGTGGGGGTTATGCAAAGGCTGAAAGAGACTTGTTGGAGGCCAAACGGAAGAGATTGGAAGAAGCATCTCAATCCGATCCTTCTGTTCTTCTTTCTCCGCCATCTCCGATTCGTCGAGAAGAAAAATGGCAATTTGCCCACCAAAAGAGGAGTGGGACTTATACGAGTGAAAAATCTCGTATAGTTGGTGAAAGAATTGTAAGTATATAACGTTATTGTAATTAATTACATAAGAAACGTACATTATTACTTACGTTTGTTATTTTGTATTATGTTACAGGATGAACTTAGAAAACAACAAGCTGAGGGATCTTTTAAGTCGGAGGGCAGGAATGACATCCTCACAGTTGCTACTGGCAAACACGAGCATCCAGGCCGTGTCAGGGGAGTTGGAGGAGGGGTAGGGATACGGGATTACTTTGGAGCCCCCGTATACTATTCCTCAAACATCGTGACTAGGGAGGAATTGGAGAATATGTTGGCCATTGCAAGAGCAGAAGCAAAGGCCGAGGCTGAAGCATCTTTTGATGCACTTTTAGAGACCCGGTTGAGCAAGATGAAAGAGGAAATGATAGTGTTTATGAGCTCAAGACAAGATACCAGTGCTCCCCCTCCACAATCGATTGATCCTAATAAGCAGAGCACTAAAGGTAGTTGTTGCAACATCGGGCAGTCATCAGAGGGTCCTAACCCACAAATTACTGGGCTTTGTGATCTTTTTGTCGAGGATCCTCTGAGACGGTTAGTTGCACGGGGTAGTGTGCATAACCTGGGATCAACTGTCCACCACCGACAAATGGAAGGTGATCAAGTCCGGGTGTCAGTTGACGAGGTGATTATTGCGGATGCACCTGTCCCTATCCCTTCTGATGAATTCAAGGTCGTTAGCGATGTCTTGGGCACATTCATCTTGTGGCCAACGAACCATGTTTCTGGTCGAGCCGAGGATAGTCCGATCAAAGGCCCACCACCAAGTCCGATCAAAGCCCCACCAAGTCCAGCTCCCTTCACTCAGCAAGAAGTTTCACAGCCTCCATTGAATATCATGCAGCAAGTGATTCTGATGGCATATGATACATCCTTCAAAACAAGAGAGTGGCCTACGGATTCAGTTGTTGGACAGTCAGGAGTGACATGCTATCTTGAGAGGGATGATTTGATGTCCCTGGTAGCTCCTGGACAAAATCTTACGATTGGGATTGTCCAATTGTTCTTAATGTAAGTAGCTTCTGCAATTCAAAGTAAATATTTTAAAAGTTTCACCGTTTACCTTTTATTTATGTGCTTGCGTTATTGTAGGTACATGCATCGTAGGTTGGTCTCCTCTGGCAAAAGCGAAAAATTTGGATTCTTATGCCCCCATCACATCCAAGAGAAAGGGACCACTGCTGCTACTAGACATACATACTTGTCACAGAGGCTTAGTGAAACTGGAACCGAGTGTTTCTTGGCTCCATATGTGCATAGGTAAGAAACATATTGATATTTTATAATTTATATAATGTTTTATGTTTGCTTATTAATATTCTTCTGTTTTTTTCAATGATCATTGGCAGTTGCTTCTTCTATGCAAGAGTAGTTACACTGTCATCCTCTTATGTTCCCTCCACTTCAAACCAGGGAATGATTTGAAAAAGACCATTAATTCGTTAGTTTTCTTGCATTATTACCTTTTCTATGTAATGTTTATGGAATTTGTGTAAAACCAATAACATTTGTCATTGTGATGATCATAGGGCTATGCGGACATTCCTACACAGTGCTTGTGGTAAGCATGTTCGTGACTTAAAGGACCCTACATGGATCATGCCAAAGGTTAGTACATATGGATTTGTTTAAAGAATGTAATAAGACATGCCTTTATATTTGTTTTAATGATATCATGTTTTTTTCTCAGAGCCGTCGGCAACCAAAGGGGTCCAACTTATGTGGTTTTTATGTTTTGAGACACATTTACAATATTATCACTCTAGGCACGACTGATTTTACTCAAGAGGTAAATTTATATTTCAGAACTTTTGTTTTACTTTATTGTTTTTAAGTTACTAAGTCAATGTTTCGTCTGGTTTTGGTGTTACAGATGTTTGATCTTGCTGGTCCCTTTCCTGAAGAAGATATTGATTTCATTCGCACATCTTGTGCTGAATTCATCCATGAGCTATTACAAAATTAGTGAGTTTTTGAATCCAAAGTTCATTGTAAAAATGTACCCATATTAGGTTAGATTATTATGTCCTTTGTGAAGCTTGAAGACCTTTATGAGATGTTTTATCTCTAATTATGAATATGAATGTAGATATTTAATGACAGATGTTTCTAGCTGTATTTGGCATTTGTTAGTTTGTCCCTTTTTTTGTTTACAAGATGGATGTCAATGGATCAAATCGCATATAAGCACTATTTCATTATTATGTATTTCATAAGTATGTATCTCCAAGTAAGCTTTAAATGTTATAAACAGGGAAGCATGTTCTTGAGGCTTAAGTAATTCTAGAGCTAGTGAGGGGGTTGAAGGTATTGTACGTATATGCCTCCAATTTCTGTGTCTTCCTATAGAAGAGGCAATTAGAGGGACTTTTACATTATTCCTATTGGGTTTTAGTTTTCTGGGACTTTTACTGCTGTCATTTGGTCATCCTTACTGCTGCTGGTGATATATGACTGTACTGCCTGGTGATTTTGAATTTTGAAATTGAAATGAGTGATTGTTATGTACTGCTGTTTCAAATTGGAGCATTCTGTGCGTGTACATATAATAAAAGGGCCTTTTTTTTAAAAAAAAATTAAGCTTTAAGACCGGTTGTAGACACAACCGGTCTTAAAAAGTACTTTAAGACCGGTTGTGCCACAACCGGTCTTAAATGTCTCACATTTAAGACCGGTTGTCCCCACAACCGGTCTTAAAACTCCACATTTAAGACCGGTTGTGGCACAACCGGTCTTAAATGTGAGACATTTAAGACCGGTTGTGGGGCACAACAGGTCTTAAATGTCTCACCTTTAAGACCGGTTGTACCACAACCGGTCTTAAATGTGGAGTTTTTAGACCGGTTGTGGGTACAACCGGTCTTAAAAGTTTGACTTTTAAGACCGGTTATAACAACCGGTCTAAAAAATAACAGACTTTTTAAACCGGCTGTATCAAGACCTAATACAGAACCGGTCTAAAAAGTCATTTTTAACCGGTCTAAAAAGTCATTTTTCTACTAGTGCCAAGGTGATCCCATAGTTCCCTAGGTTGTCTCTCTATTTCATATGATCCCTCTTATCTTAACTTATGTCAAATTCTGTCAATTCGCAAGTTAAACTTGATCTACTAGTTTTGATTAGTCAACTTTGAAAAATCATACCTTAATCTAAAACTTCAAAATGCAATGTTTCAAAGTCCTATTTGAAGATCTCTAAGTCCTCTGTAAAGGAAAAATATTAGCCACTACAACTTGTAACCACAGAAATACAGAATTCCATGAATTGCCACACTATTCCAAAATCTTGTCCAATTTCAAACCTCAAACTTTAACATTAATACATCCCAAAGTGCAGACCCAAATTGAACATATTATTTATCAACTTAAATCTTATAACATATATTACTATTCTTTAAAATATCAAAGCCATCGACAACATTTGTCTAATCAAATTCGTTATACAAGCAATTTGGTTTGAGACTGGCAGCAACTAAACACAAGTACTATGAATCCAAATTTTGGTTTCTCATTCCTACAGATTAAAATTTACAGTCAGGACCTATCTCCACATAGTCTTTTATATAGGACACAATGAAAGCCTTAAAAACATCAAAATCACACTCCTTCCCTTCTTACCAGGTCTAGCCGAACAGACCCTTAAAACCACCACTAACTAAAATGCAATTTCAACCATCAAATTAGTCCAACATCATCATAAATCATCATTTAACCATAAATACATAATCAAAACATAATTATTCCTCCAAAATCCCAACATGGCTGAACCCTAGACCCCCCACAAAATTCTTGATAACTCTCAAAACCACAAATTAACCGGTTCAAATTAAAGCTTACACTTACATCTATATGTTTCTACAATCGGTTTTGAAATTCGTTAGTATTTCATCCAGCAAGATATCACCAAACACCTCCAAACAAAATTCTGAAAACTGCATGGATCAAGTTATAAGCTTATCTTATGTATAACTGATTAGGTAGTATTTCAGGGGATTAAACTCAAGAACGTTTACTATTCACACATTCTTTTTCCTTTTTCAATTTCATATGAATTTTCTTATTTGTCCTCTTGATTTAATAAGCTTAGATACTTGTAAGAGTACAGGGTACTAGATCAACCCACTATAGGAAAGCTGCATGTATCAAGTCATAAGCTTATCTCATGTATAACCACGTCAATAAGCCCTTCGACTTGAGATCATCATGGATTTATACATGAGAGTCGATAAGTTTTGGCCTAGTCACCTTTAACCAGCTGATGATAAAGGCTACAATCAAGCTTGATGGTTTTTATGCAGAGGAATATGAATGGTCAAGATGGAATTTGTCCCTTATATTATAGAGAGATTTTACTAGGCCCCTTTATGAGTGAGTCTGAGAAATATATGGCCATACTACGATGGAAAAGAGTTTCTATTTCTACTGTCAGATTACTCAGGAATTAGAGAAAGTAATGGTCAGGAATAAGTGGATGACATTATTCGTGTCTCATCCTTAGCTGAAATATCGTGTGACAAAAAAGACGTGACATGGTTGTATGATAGGTTGTGATTCTGGGTAGATGGTGCAAACCTACAAGGTAAGATCCCATAAACCTACAACTAATCTGAAATGCACACACCTTCAAGGATTCAACACAGATCAATGATCCACTTAAATCCTTGAACACGAAAGAACAATGACCCAATGTGTTGGAAGATGCCACAAGGTTGATCAAGCCTTGATAAGTTTGTTAGTTCTAAGAAGAATCCTAGAGAAAATCCACTCTCAAGAAACAAAGTGTAGAAGTGCATTTTCATTTATTATTCAAATCTAAAGTCTATCAAGTATAAAACTTGATCAACATCTCCATTTATAGCCCGTATGAAACTAGTAGCATTTTCAGCATCTTTGTCAAGAGTTGTTGATCTAATTGCCATTTGATTTGCAATAACCTCTTGAACTAGCCTAATCAATGCTTCCTTGAATATTTTGGCTTCTGCTCTTATGATTCTTCTAGCTGGAATTTGTAAATAATCATTTGAAGTTGAAGAGTTGTCACTTGAATTTGAAGAGACAACTTGTTGATTCTAGACCGCATCATTCCCTTTCTCTTCAAAAGGGAATCCTTGAATCTCCACTTTAGAGAACCAGAATGTTTTTCAATGCCACTTGAAGGAAATGAAAGTTCAATCTTCTTGAAGATAAGAATCCATTGGGTGGCTTCTTAGGAATCAAATCTAAGAACACCTACAATACATCAAAATCATAAGGCAAATAATGATTAAGATCATTAGTAATCAAAATATTATCCTTGCAGTCACTCCTAACCTCACTTTTCTCACAACTCTTTTCATCTTTCTTTTCACTGAATTCTTCACTCTCTTTTTTACTCTCTTTATTTTGACAACACTCTATTCTCTCAATATCTTTTTCTCTCTCGAACTGAATTTTTCCTCTCTATAACAGTTTAACTAAAATCACTCTCACTCATATTTTCACTTTTCTTTTCATGATGAGAAGAACTTCTTCAACCACAAGATTGGTATTTGGACTAATGAGGTTTTCTTCCACACATTGGTTAGGAAAACTTTCAACATTCAATACTTCTTCCTCCTTAGTTAGCACTTGCTCATTATTAGGAACTTTAACAATGAAGCTTTCAATTTTCTTTGCATTAGAGCTACTTTTTGAACATCTTTGTTGCTTGATATTTTGTTCATGCTCAGCAACAAATTGAACTAAAAGTTCAATGTTTAAGAAGCTTAAAGTCTTTGCAAAAGAAGCTAATTCAAGATTAAGCCAATTCACAAAATGATCCTTTATGGCTTCTGAAGTTTCTTTTAATCTAGATCTAGTCATAGCAAATTCTGACTCTTGAAAATATTCATAGACAGTCATAAAACCTTGTTTCAACTCTTACAACTTTCTTTGTAATTATCTTTTTAACTTGGAGTTGAGACTAGACATCCATTACTCTGCTTCATCATTAAACATTTGAAGTCCTTTTAGTAAGGAATCAAAACATTGAAGTCCTTTTTTCATCATGCATATTGATGATACTTGAAAATTTAGATTTAGAGAAAAAGGGACCTCACTACTCTACTCCCATGTTTCACTCTAACAATTTAGTGTCACTCGTGTTTTACTCAAATTTGGCTTTTAAATTAATGTATATCACTCTTGCCTTTTCCCACTCTTAGATCCTTATTGAGGCTCTTTAAAGAACTAAGCAATTTTTTTTTTTTTGGTAAAAAGAACTAAGCAATTTTAATCAATGCAACATTAACTTGCAGAAATCAACACAACATTTAGAAATATGAAATATCAAAGTAAGTATTAGAAAAGGAAATTCAAGGAAATCTGTTAGTGAAAGTGTTTCACCCAAGAGGGGGTGAATTGGGTGATACCAGAAAATTTCGTTGCGTATAAGAAAATTAACAGAATATTTAAAGTAGTTGAGAGCAAAGAGAAATATCACCAAAATATACACTGGGAGTTATACTGTTTCAGCCATAACCACTTTGACCTACTTCCAGTCCTCAGAGCGTCTCTGAGAGTTTCATTATATTCTCTAAGATTCAGTGGGTTCTTGGCACCTTAGTACACAGCAAGTTCCTTCACTTGGACACTTGCTCCCCCTTACACGTTGTAATCAAATCCCAACTCAAAGTTCCACAACCTTAAGTTGTCTCATTAACAAATATTGAGTTTGTAATAAAAATCTCTCTCAGAGCAAATATATAATCACTGAAGTACAATAAATGAATATAAGAAAATAGAGCACAAAGAGTATGTTGATCGATGTGTGATTGCTTGTTCTCAGTTATTGTTGTTGTTCTTTGAATGATCGATATATATAAATGATTTATGGTGTCCGTTGGAAGCATTTCAAATATGTTTGTTAGAGTCGCGAAGCAACAGTTGATCATTCTTCTAATTTGAAAACTATCCGTTTATGGTAGGTAGCGGTAGGTGAGCGTTCGGACCTTTTATGTGACTTTTCACTTCTGGCATAATCTCTTCATTGTTTCTCTACAAATGTACTTAGGATGTTAATACAATGAATAGTTAATCATATAGAAAACAATTCCATAAACATTGGATTAAAAGAGGTTCTTTTTAGACTTTATTACTCGAGTGATCATGCTCATTACTCGAGTAGTCCCTCGAGTAATCCTATCAAAAATATGGTAGAGAAAAATTCAATATATTTCATAAAATATTACTCGGGTAAGACATGAAGTAAGATACATTACAAACCTTGGAAATACCTGATTACTCAAGTGGATAATTGAGTGGCCATATCTTTTCTTCACAAGTTACTCGAGTGCTCCCTCGAGTAAGATATCAAATAAGTTTGTAGATTACTTGAGTAGTCCCTTGAGTAATGTCATTCAAATCTTGGCCGAGAGTTTTCTTACCTGATTACTCAAGTGACCCCTCGAGTAATGCTTCAAATAACTCTACAGATTACTTGAGTATCCCCTAGAGTAATGCCTTTTTCTCCTTGGTTACTCGAGTGGCTACTCGAGTAAATTATTGCATTTATTGGCTGTGAGCTACTGGAAGATATTTGACCAGGTTACTCGAGTGCCTACTCGAGTAAAGCCTTTTCTTATGTGTTACTCGAGTGGTTACTCGAGTAATGTTTCATATAACTTTGTAGATTACTCGAGTGACCCTTTAAGTAACTTCTTCCAAATTTTGGCAGTGCCTCTCAGGAATATTTTCACCAACATTACTCGAGTACTTACTTGAGTAAGAGTGTTCCTTACTCGAGTGTTCACTCGAGTAAATATCGACAAAATCTACCAGTGAGGTTTTTCCTGTGCTCTATGTCTCAGATTTTTTTCATTACTCCAATGCTTACTTCAAGTAATGCTCCATTTATTTACTTTGTTCAAATTCATTTGTTACATATCTTCTTTTATCATTAGTCCAATCTTTGTTATCATCAAAACATATGGGATCTAACAAAATCAAGAGTTCAAATGACATAGACTTCACAGATTAAAACAAATCCTAGGTATGACAATATTGTTCAAAGCACTTTCAGCACAACACTTGTTTTTCCTTTGTTTTGAGTATTTTTTCCGTTTTTTTCAAATACATTTTTATTTTTCTTTTTCTGATGCTCTTGTTTTTTTCCCCGTTTTTCTTCCCTACTGAAATATAAAGAGAATGAAGAACCTACACAAACAATACAACACCAAAAATCTGAACCCAAAAATTCTAGAAAGCGTCTGTTTTGAAAAGACTATAACTCTATGTGGAAATTTTGGATTGAGATTCAATCAAAAGGAGTAGAAAGAAGAGATTCCAAACAATAAAAATGACCTATTGAATGATGGAAAACACAAAGTAAATGTGGTCAAATAAGGATAGAATATTTGGAGACGTTATGGAAAAATGAAGATGAATAAGACAGAAATTTTCTAGAAAACACAACTAGATTAAAATGGATAGAACTCACACATGACAAATCGGATTGAAATGATTCCAAAACGAAATGAAAGAAGAGATTTTGACCTATGAAAATGACTTATAAATATTGGAAAAAAAAAACTTAATCAATAGAAGTAATAAATCTAGACACGGACAAACACAACAAGAACAAAGCAAAAAACTTACAATGAAAATGGAAACAAAGAATAGATAGATATGAGTTGAGTTTAGATCCGAAGCTCTGATAGTAAGATGGTGTGAACCCATAAGGGAAGATCCCATAAGCCCACACCCAATCTGAAATATACACACCCCAAGAAAGCTAAACACAGATCGAAGATCTACTTAAACCCTTGAACACGAAAGGGCAAGGACCCGAAGTATTGGAAGACATTACAAGGTTGATCAAGCCTCGATAAGTTTTTTAGTTCTAAGAAGAACCCTAAAGAGAATCCGCTCTCAAGAAACAAAGTGCAGAAGTGCAAATTTCATTTATCATTCAAATCTAAAGTGTGTCTCAAGTCTTTTTTACAAATGAAGAAGCACCAAGTATTTAAAGAAAAATATGACCTAATTGCAATAATTGCAACTTAGAAAATAGCAATTACAAAGTCTAATACCATGTGCTAGAAAACCCAGAAGTCTAATACAATGAACCCAAAAGTCTATTACAATGTTCTAGAAATCCCAAAAGTATAATGCAATCTTAGATGTTGTGAACCTAAAGGGAAGATCCCATGAACACATAACCAATCTAAAATATATACACTCCAAGAAAGCTAGATACAGATTGATGATCCACTTGAACCCTTGAACACGAAAGAATAAGGACCTAAAGTGTTGGAAGAAGCCACAAGGTTGATCAAGCCTTGATAAGTCTGTTAGTTCTAAGAAAAACCGTAGAGAGAATCCACTCTCAAGAAACAAAGTAAAGAAGTGTAACTTTCATTTATCATTCAAATTTGAATTGTGTCTCAAGTCTATTTTACAAATGAAGAAGCACCAAGTATTTAAA
The DNA here is from genome assembly GCA_963210345.1 of Inga oerstediana. Lineage (NCBI taxonomy): Eukaryota > Viridiplantae > Streptophyta > Magnoliopsida > Fabales > Fabaceae > Inga > Inga oerstediana. The sequence goes on from OY723408.1 coordinate 31,982,263, forward strand.
GAAAAATATGACCTAATTGCAATAATTGCAACTTAGAAAATAGCAACTACAAAGTCAATACCATGTACTAGGAAACCCAAAGGTCTAATACAATGTTCTAGAAATCCCAAAAGTCAAATATGCCAACTACTTACTAATTTTCACACAAATAAAAGCATAAAATGTAATAAGCATTTAAAGCTCAAAATGTGCTTATTTAGGCCTAAATAAGTCCTTCCATGTGTAATACTAAGTCCAAACTCTCTGTATTGAAGTCTCTAAGCCCAAAACTTGATTAGTTTATCTATTTGCAACCCATTTGAAACTAGTGACATTTTCAGCATCTTTGTCAAGAATTATTGATCCAATTGCCATTTGATTTGCAACAAACTCTTGAACCAACCTAATCAATGCTTCCTTGAATATTTTAGCTTGTGCTCTTATGATTCTTCTAGCTGGAATTGAAAATGATCATTGGAAGTTGAAGAGTTATCACTTGAATTTGAAGAGACAACTTGTTGATTTTGGGTCGCAGCGAGTTGTATCTTGTTAATGATCCTTATATGAATTGGGTAGTCATAATGTCTTGCTATAGGCCACTTGCAACTTGTGTGTTAGTATAGTTATTGGCCTATTGCCAACTTCGTATGGGCTAACATGAGCTATAATGTCCAGGTTTATTGAATCTAAGGTGTGTTTAAGATTCAATGAATACAATATTTAATCTAGGGTGGACGAATTTTATATATACATATATATATATATATATATATATGATATAAAATTTGTGAAAAGAATAATAATAATATTATTATTATGTGGTGTTAGTTTCAGATTTAATTTTATTTGATAAATTAAATGACAAACATTGATAGAGATATAATATCTCATATTTAGTTTATAAAAGATAAATTAAATCTAATTCTATTTGCACTTTATTCGGATTAAATAAATAGGTTAAATTAAAACTATTGGATCGATTTAATTAAACCAAATTTATTTAATTAGCTCATCAAAATAATTAAGTGTTAATTGATTTAAAATGAATTAAGATTAATTTTGAAGATTCAATATAGCCCTTATTAGTTATAAAAAAAGGGTAGGATAATCCTAGTACGGATGAGAAATAAGGAGAGACAAGAAAACCCTAGAGAGGCATTGGCAGCACTAGCACATAGTCTGTGTTGGAGTCATATTCGTGTGGATACCGGTAGAGGGAGCTGATATGAGGTGTTGGCTCCTAGTGATCGAAAAACCAAAACGTAAAAGGTATGATTCTTTTTAACTCAATTTAAATGCCATTGATAGATTTGCAATTGGGATTGCTATAATTTTGCAATTTTAAATTCTTTTTTTGTGCTTGCCAATCCCAATAGGGAGGAGAGAGGGAGTATTAGATGATTGCTTCTTCTAATCACAATTATTTAGCCTAAATTGTGCCAAGTGTCAAAAGCATATGGTTCCTTAAAAAGGTAAGTAACTAATTAGTTACTATAACTAGTTTAGTTAGCCATCTAGTCTTCCTTTCTTTTTTTTTTCCTTTGACCGATTTCTTTTTCCAAAAGGAGGGGAAAATTGTTGACTAATTGACCAATAATTCCTTTCTTCCCTTTTTTTCGCTTGACTATGGCAATGCCATTTGGTGTTTTATCCAATTCCTTTTTCCCTTTCTACACTCCATTCCCTTTTCTTTTTAATTCAAAATTAGAATTTGAATCATAATTGAATTTAGATAAAGGGTTTAGCCATTTTCTACAACTAATTCCGATCATAATTCACACTTCATTTCCAAAAGTGATTTCTAACATTTTTTACATTTTCTTTTGAGTCATTGAGCCCTTGCATATATTTTAGCATATTAAAATTCTCCCTCCGTACAATAAATTTTATCCTTGAAATTTGCTACAAGTCTTAAAACCTAAATTCCAGGAATCACATCCATAGGTCTTCCTCCACCTCTTAAGTTGCCTTTCTGGGTGATAGTCCCTTCTAGACCATCTTCATGAATGGAATGCTTTTATGCTTGAGCCGTCTTTCCTGTCAGTCGATAACTTGCACCGGCTCAACCTTATACGTGAGATTATCTTGCATATCCACATCCTTATACTTTATTGCATCCTCAGGGTCTAGTTGGTACTTCTTTAATTTAGATATATGGAAGACGTCATGCAATCTGTTTAGGTTTGGGGGTAGAGCTATCTGTTATGCCACTGACCTAATTCTGGATAAAATCTTAAAAAGACCAATGTATCTAGGGCTTAGTTTCTTTGTCTTCAGTGCACTTCTAATATCGGTAATAGGTGAAACCTTTAGGAACACGTGATCACCAACTTCAAATTCTAAGGGTTTTCTCGCTTATCGACATAACTATTTTGCCTTCTCTGTGCTTTTAATTGTCTCTTTTTAATGATCTTGATTTGCTCAGCAGTCTGATCTACTAGAACTGGCCCATACAACATTCTCTCTAACAGAGAGGGGATTGACACTTCCTTCCGTATAGTGTAACCCCCTTCAAAATTAAGGCCGAGATTAGTTCGTAAAAACGTAATTAATGTGGAATTAGAGACCGTAATAGATTTTGGGACTTAAACAAAGTCAATCTTCCCAAAATCATGGCTTACAAAAACTTTTACAAAATTTGTTCATGACGGTCTCATATTCACATTTCAATACTAAATGGCCTGTAGGTTGATTTCATTCACAAATATCAGAGTATAAAGCAAATTCCCGACACACTCGGGTTCCATTCATTGAATAAGGGATTTACAAAGGCACAAAGCCCACAATTCATTACCCTTAATTTGGGGATTACACAAAACTATACTACAATCCCATTATATACAATTGTTTCCCAAAAATATCCAAAAGATATACATGATAACCAATAAAACCAAAATATACATATAAACCGGAGCACTATCCGCTCTTCGTCGCCCGCTTTCCCTTTGATCCTTCTGCCCTATCTAAAACATGGTTTTTGGGAGAGTGAGATTCTAAGGAATCCCCGTAGTAACAAATCAATCATATAATGTACAATAATAACGCATGTAAGCAAATCATTAACCACAACAAGCAACTACAATGGCAGTTACAACGGCAATGGTTAGTATGACACATGTCATCCCTTACGATTGCTCACGCTGAATTGCTCACGTTGCATTGCTTCACAACAATCCATACAATAAATTTCACCACAGCTGGGATTCATATAATGCATTTCATATACAAGCCATGTCAATTACGACGGCAGTTCAACGGCTGACCTAGAGATGACCATCGTCAATCCTTACACGGCTCACGCTGACCTGCTCACGCCGTAATGGACCATGGCACACATTTCACAAATTCAACGATAAGTTATGCATGCCAAAACATCATACATAATATGAGAGAAGAGTCACTACATTGATCCTTCCGTGCGTGTCCTAGCGCCGGTGTCTCCCGAGGAAGGCAAATATCAAATCCTATATTCATAATTAGGGATGAAGGGTTATATTCTATTCCAAGACTTAATTAACTTGAAACACTTAGTTTTGGTTATCATAATTGACTCTTAAGAGGCCCCAAATGCCTCTAATAAAAGCCCTAAAAGGTTTGGAAACAATAGGTTAGAGATCTCCTTTCGAAAACTCAAAGTGCCAGAACACAGGGGTGGGCCGCGGCCCGCCCTTCCTTGGGCTGCAGCCCAAATATGGTCAGAAGGTCATGGGATGCGGCCCGACACTCATGGGCCGCGGCCCGAATCAGGTCAGAAAGGTTTAGGCCGCGGCCAGCCACCTTGGGCTGCGGCCTGAATTTTCCTGACTCTTGGCTAAACTTTGAAAAACCATAACTAATTCTAGAAACATCGAAACGAGGTGATTCCAAAGCCAAATGAAAGGTATATAAGTCCTCGTTCAAGGAAAAATATAGCCCTTCACTGGAAATCACTACACAAATACAGAATCACCAAAAACTACATACTACTCCAAAACAGAGTTCTGTTTCAATCCCAAACTTTGGACAACCATATCACACAGAATACTAAACTAAATGACACAATATATATGTCCATTTTGAAACTTGGGATGTGAACTTTAAGACTGGAAAGTTTCATAATTTTCCAACACCATTTGTTCATTCAAAACGCTCGTCCAAACAGACTGCAAAAAACAGAGCTCAAACAAGACAACTTTCCAACTTTTCCCAAGTGATTCAAATGAACCCAAAATCAATAATCAAGCTCATTCCCACACCAAATCACTCAAGGAATCCAATGGGAATGTCAAAATCACCAAAATCCTATTCCATTATCATGCTTTGGTTTTGGGTAACATTAAACACTAAAATCTCAAATTCTCCAAACTTAACAATTTCCAACCCAAACAATTCTATCTATCCAAAATGCATTCCAAACATACAAATTCCATACCAAACATATACCAAACTCTCAATGGCCCTCATTTTCGAAAATGGCCCAAGAATTCCAGAAATCCAAGTTAATCCATTTGGCATAAAACATAGATAGATAGATAGGTTTCACTCACCTTATCAACTTTCTCAAAGGGAGTTCTTGATTCACCACTTTCCAAAATTTCGTGTGGCCACAAACCACAACCAATGGACAAACTACAACCATAGAAATGTTGCTCTTAACTCAAGGATCAACTTTAATGAAGGGAGTTTTCCCATTAGAAGTCATTAGGAGGGTCAAAATGACAAGAACTTACCTTTGGCTCTTCCTCCTTTTTTCTGCAGAAAGACCACCGAAAATGGAAGAGAGAAGGAGAGAGATGAGCTTGATGAAGAAGCAAAATGATCACACTCCCTCTATTCTTTCATGTCAGCCGAACAACAAGGGAAGAAGAGAGAGAAATGAAATAAAATAATGAAATTTTGACTTCTCCCACACTCTCTTGCTTCCTCTCAAATTGCCATGTGTCATAGTCTCATTGGTTCTCATAAAGCAACCACCTAATTAGTCACTTTAATCCTTCCATTAGCCATTTTAATCACACATCCCATTTTCTCTTAGTTAGTAATTAATTTCCCCATTAATTACCACTTATGGCCAATATTTCCATTATACCAATTTTTCAGTAATTATGACATATTAATTTAATATTGCCATAAAACACATAATAATTCCAATTAAATTCATAATTATCCATAATAATCATGATTAACCCATAATCAAAAGTTGGGATATTACATATAGCACTTCATACGGAGCCATCAGAATACTCGCATGATAGCTATTGTTATAACGATTTCCGTAAGTAGAAGGTAGTGAACCCAGCTTCCTTTAAAATCTATTACACATGCTCTTAACATGCCTTCCAATGTCTGTATGGTCCTCTCTAACTGTCCATCCTTCTGAGGGTGATAGGCTGTACTAAATTTTAGCTTAGTGCCTAATATGAAGCGAGGATCTTTGTCAAAAATGATATTCTTTGGCATACTGTGGAGTCTTACTATCTCCTTGATGTATATCTCTACCAGTCTATTAGGAGAACAACTGGCATTGATTGGTATAACCCTTAGGAGAACAACTGGCCAATTTATTAAATCGATCCATAATCACTCATATCGTATTAGATTTTTTGATTTTGGTCAACCCCACCATGAGATCCATGGTCACACTCTCCTATTTCAATTCTGGAATCTTAGGGCTCTGAAGGAGTCCTGGGGGTCTCTGGTGTTCAATCTTTACCTTCTAACAGATAAGACAACAGGCTCATACTTGGTCACATCCTTCTTCAACCCGGGCCACCAGTACATAGACTTTAGATCATAGTACATATTTACCATTCCTAGTTGAAGAGTGTATTGACTCTTGTGAGCCTCATCCAGGATTTTCTGCCTCAAGTAAGCCTTTCGTGGAACATAGATTCTCTTCTTATATCAAAATAGTCCATTGGGCGTAAGATCATAATGTTGAGTTTGTCCCTATTCTATCATGATTCTGATAGATTCTAGTCGTTCGTCTTATTTCTGCGCTTCCTTGATCTCAACTCTTAGATCACTTTCCCTTTAGGTAAGACCATAGCTGGAACATAAGATCTGATCTGAGAGATTCAGATCTTAGAAGTCTTCTATCAATTTCCATTCATGTACTATCATAGCTACCACTTGTACTGCCTTCCGACTAAGAGCATTAACAATGACATTAGCTTTGCCCAGATGATAATTGATCTCCAGGTTGTAATGTTTTAGCAACTCTATCCATTTGTATTGTCTCATATTTAACTCTTTCTGGTCATACAGATGATTTAGACTCTTGTGGTCATAGTACAGTTCCACAGTCACACCATAAAGGTAGTGTCACCATATTTTCAGTGCAAACATGATTGGCGTAAGCTCCAGATCATGAATAGGATAGTTCATCTCTTGAGGCTTTAGTTATCGAGTGGTGTAGGCCACTACTCAACCCTGTTACATAAGGACACATCTCAATCCCTACTTACTAGCTTACTGTAGGCCACATAGGTCAAACTAGGGCCGAGGATAATCCATATTAGTGCAGTTATCAACCTCACCTTTAGCTCAGTGAAGCTCTCCTCACATTTGTCATCCCACTTAAATGATTGATCCTTTTGCTTAAGCTTGGTCATTGGCAAGGAAATCCAAGGAAAATTTTGAGTGAATCTTCGATAATAACAAGAAAGACCTAGAAGATTGCGTATCTTAACAACCGTTTCTGGCCTCTTCTAGTTTAGTACTGCTTTTACTTTATTGGGATTTATTGAGGCCCTTTCTTGTGAGATAACGTGGCCCACAAGTTTAACTTTTGGAAACCAAAACTCATACTTTCTTATCTTGACATAAAGTTTCTTTTCTTTTAAAATGCCCATAACTATACTCAAATGCACCTCATGCTCATTTCAGCTCTTGGAGTATATCAAAATTTCGTCGATGAAGACTACCATGAACTAATCTAAATACGAGCAAAAGATGTGGTTTATGCAGTCCATAAATATAGCAGGTGCATTGGTTAGACTGAAGGGCATCACCAAAAACTCATAGTGCTTATATCGAGTCCTAAAAGCAGTCTTCGTTACATCCTCTACTTTCACTCGTAGCTGACAGTAACTCAACCTTATATCAATTTTTGAGAACATGCAAGAACCAGACAGCTGATCTAAAAGGTCATCTATTTTGGGAAGTGGGTACTTGTTCTTGACAGTTCCTCATTTAGCTCTCTGTAGTCTATACATGGCCTCAAGCTCCCGTCCTTCTTCTTAACGAATAATACTGGAGCTCCTCATGGTGAGATACTGGGTTAGATGACCCTTTCTCAAGTAATACCTCAATCTACTTTTTTAGTTTTGCCATCTCATTTGGAGCCATTCTATATAGGGCTTTTGATATGGATCCAGCTCTAAGCATATATTTGATTGTGAATTCCACTTCCCTTTTTAGAGGTAATCCACTAAGGTAATCCAAAAACACTTTAGGAGATTCCTTCACTACTACGGGTACATTTTCAAGGGTCACCATTATCTCTGCTTGAATGGAAAAGAACACTATAAACACTATATACCACTAACATCCCCTTTTTAGGCATTTTACAGCTTCAGCCACTGAGATGAAGTTTAAAAGTAGTATCTATGTTGTCATTTTATCACAGAGTGGAATATACTATCTTTTGGCTTTACAGTCCAGTATCACATTATTTGCCATCACCAATCAAAACCTAATATAACCTCATGTTTATGGAGCGATAGGTAAATTAAATCAACTGTAGACTGATACCCCTCAACATTTATCACACAATTCAGACAGGCATTAGCAATCATAGTTTTGACACCTATTAGTGTCAACATAATCAAATGAAATTGTAGTTTATAAACATGCAGTCCTAGGCGCTTAACACAGTCATAAGTAATGAAGAAATGACTAGCACCTGAATCAAACAAAGCTTACAGAGAACTACCATTGAGAAGGATTTTACCTTGAATCAATCAAGGGACTTCTATACCTCTACATGTGTCAAGGAAAACACTCTTCCTTGATTCCTAGGTCTGGGATGGGCTGCTTATTAGGGACAATTTATGGCCATTTGGCTAGGCTTTCGGCAGGCATAGGAGATTATCTGGTTGTTGGGCATATTGCAGAGTCAACCATGATACGACTTACTACATTGAAGGCATAGTTGAAGTGTCAGGGGTTTCTGGTGGCCACAATCCTCAGGTCAGTAGAGTTTCTTATAGTCTCCCTTCAGTGAGAATCCTTACCCCTTATGTTTCTGGGAGGTATCCCTATGGCCAGATCCACTTTGGTTGTTTGCATTTTTACTTACAGGTACACTTAACTGGTTACCTTTCGTTAGTAGGCAAACTTCGACCGCCTTGTTGAATTTCGTGAGCTATCGGGAAACTAACTTTTCTTCCATTTTGGGCTTTAGTCCCTAAACTAATATATCAGAACTCCTTTACTTATTGTCTTTAAACTTCAGATAGGAGGAATAATGGGGACAAGAAGATGAACCGAGATAAGTATTCATCAAAGCTTTCATCATTACCCTGCTATATGGCTAAAAATTCTTTCTCCTTCTCGACCCTCACCGACCTCAGGAAATATTTCTTATTAAAATTTTCTTTAAAAAACTTCCAGGTCAGCGAAATGTTTCAACCCCGTATAACTATGCTGTATTCCTCCACCAGAGATTAGCATCTCCCTCCAGTTTGTATATGGCCATTTGGGCCTTCATTTGCATAGGAAACTCTAATACTTTAAAAATTTTCTCTAGTCGTACCAACCAGTCCTCAGCAGCTATAGATAAAATCTTCCTCTGAATGCTAGAGGTTGACATTTATAGAATTTGGACATCCAGTACTGAAGATTTTCCCTTTCATGGGCCACTACATGAAGAGGCTCTTGATTCGGTTCGGGCTGCTGTGATTGCTCGTTAGACTAAGGCTATTCTCCTTCTTGACTTACCTCAGTATTTTCAGGTTGTGCCTTATCTTCATTCTACTTTTCCTTCACTTCTCAAAGTTCCTTTCACAAGTCTTGAATCATAGCTTGTTGTGTAGTTAGCATACTGAGAATTTGTTGCATAAGGTCGGGTCTCGAGTTGTTCTCAGGTTTTACATTTTGTGGTAGTTCCTTTGTCTAAGTCGCACCATTGTTCCTTTTCACTATTAAAAAGGAATCACAAGATTAATATCATATTGGATATATACATATATTCCTTAAAACTTATATACCAACAAATAACAGGAACATATATATATATATATCACTACAAACATTTATATTTACAATAAGAGGCTCAGTATTTACACCAAAAGAAGCCTGTACTACATTATCTTAACATAACAGGTTCATATTAATACTACATCTCATACATATACTTTCCTACATAATCAAACATAAGGTCTATGAAAGGAGGAAACCCATAAGGACCCCTGCTATATAATATCATTCTTCTTTCGAATCCAAAAAACTGTATGGGGAAAATAGGCCAAAGTGGTTTTGATCCATACGTCATTGGTCATCTACGGCTTATATATATCCCGCTTACTATATAATAGTTCTAAGTCAAACAAGAACCTATTATACTTTGCTTGGGTGGTACCATACTCCTCATAACTATTGAGGTATAACACCTTCATATACCTCTAAAATTCATCATTAGGATGAGCTTCATAAGGTAGCTTGACCTTTGGAGCCTTATAGTCATCTTTGTCTCCAATGGAATATTCTCCACTCGGACTAGGCCCCACGTAAACCATTACTAGGATAGGAACCTTTTTCCTAGTAGTACACATCATCCTTACCCCTCCCTTAGTCCTATACACCACTATGCGTTCCCCTTCTGAAATACGCCTCTTCTCCGATGACTGGTTTGTTAGAACTAGCTGACACCCAAGAGGGGGTGAATTGGGTGTAGGATAAAATCTTAAGAACTTTGAAAATCTTTTCGCGTCTGGGTGAAAGCAATAAGTATAAAAGTAATGAATCATAAATCAACAGTTAGATTTAATAATATATGCTAGAATTATAAGAGTTTAGGGAAGAGAATATGCAAATTGTGATTTACCCTGGTGATGACCTACGTCTAGTCCCTAGGCTCCTTTTGAGATTTTGAAATCCACTATCTTCTTATTTAATCTAGGCACAAGAAAAGCCTCTACAATCCCATAAGTTTAGCCGGGCACTTGCGAAGCCTTTTACAATTTTCTCATTGAGTTGCTTTCCCTTACACACTGTAATGATACAAATGATTACTCCCTCTTACACACCGTAAGGATACAACTTTGATGATGAAAGATGACAATCAATCTTCTCTTTCAGAAGTGAATAAGATGAATACTGAAGTACAATACAAATAATCTCTCTTTCAAATATACATGATATAGAAAATAGATAAGAACATAGAGTATTCAGGTGAAGTGGATGATTCATAATCTTAGCATGTTTTGCGTTGTTGTCGTATGCTTGAATCTCCGGTATTTATAGTTGAGTAGGATATGATTGTTGTAGGTATTTCAGCTTGTCTGTTGAGTCTCATTACTTCGTTTGACCATTTGCTTGAATTTAAAAACTAGCCGTTACTAACGTTGACGCTTTACTTCTGTAAGGTCACCTGCTGTCTCTTCATATCATATCTTCATTTTATTCCTGGAGAAATACATTAAACACTAATATAATGAAGTGTTAGAATGTTGAAAGCAAGAAGAGTGAGTTTCATAATTATTCCATTGATTTTCAGAAGCTACGGATATATTGTCTATTGCATTACTCGAGTGGTTACTTAAGTAATCCTAGGTCATTACTCTAGTGATTACTCGAGTAATCCCCTTCAAAATTTGGCCAAGAGCATTTTCAACTTCATTACTTGAGTGATCACTTAAGTAATCTTGGGACATTACTCGAGTGATCTCTTGATCTTGATTTGAAACATAGAAAATTACATATCATCGGAAAGCTCTCATCATCTACATTCCAAAGCAACAAGAATCACCTCCAAACTCATTGTATACAGAAGGTTATGATCCAAAGAGTATCTACTATTTTTAGACAATATCTGAAATCACGAGCATCAAATTCCAGAAGGCATAAATCTTAATATATGACAAGTTACTTATCCATGGAAAGCTCTTTGAATCTAGTTTCATATAGCACTAGTTTTGTCTCAATCCGATATGTAGTTTGAGAGCTATGTTCAAAATACTGAAGATGTTCTAGAATATGATGCTGATTTGAGTGGCAACTTCAATAGATCATATCTCCCTCATCTAAACTCCTTTGAATGTGATCTTGGTATCTATGTTTCATGCTGGGAGTCTAGTTTCATATAAAACTAGTTTTAGCTCATTTTGACATGTGGTTAGAGAGATATCACCAAAATACTGAACCTCTGTCCTACTACTTGAAAATAGAGCACATCAGAATTCTCATTCCTCTAGTGATCACTAAGTAATTCTGGGTCATTACTCGAGGGAGCCCTCAAGTAATCACCTCCAAAATGAGGCACTAGCATATCACTCAAGGGATTACTTGAGTAATCACCTTTGGAGGTATCATAACTTCCGTGTGCATCATTTTAGCTTCGTATTGACCCATTCCAACCTTCGGTATCACTTCTAAGAGTTTGAATCTTGATATTTTCATTCGATCTTGCAAGTTTTCTTTCTTCAATATCTTTCTTCTTGTTTTTCCTCTTAATGATCATTCTTCATAACCCAACTTGATATCTTCTTGAATTGATGATTATTCTTCATAACCAATTAGATGTCTTCTGGAATATCTTCAATCTTCTTCTTTCTTTGCTTGACTAATCTTTCTTCTTGATATTTCCATTAGTTCTTGCAATTTCTTCTTTCTTCATTCTCTTGCTTCTTGATTTTTTCCTTGATGATCATTCTCCATTAATGAGTAATCTACAAGATATAGACCATTAAATATAATAGTTAGTCAATATAAAAGATCATTATATTATGTAAACTTTTTACTCTTAATACTTGACATCATCAAAACGAATCATATCTAACATGGTTAACTGAGGAGAGTGATCGACTCCTTAGTCTTCTCCCACCATCCATGATCCTTAACACATAGTCACTAGTCAAGGTTTAACAACATCAACAGAAGCAGATAACTCTAGCAACAAACTAACATTGCTAGAATCCACTCTCTGATACCAACTAGTAATATCTTATACTTTATAAGCTTAGATGAGTACAAAAGCGCAATGAATTGAACTGTTAAACCTAGAGTTAGTCCTGGAATAGACAAACTTTTGAAAATGTTTACCAATCCCAAATTCAAACACCAGACATGAACCCAGGTTTGTGTGGATTTTCTTGAAGAAATTAAAACTTAAAGTTTTCACAAAGATTCATTACTTCGCTAAGTCTCATTGGCTCTTAATTCTTTTAATTAGAGCATGCGAGTGTTTCTCAGCTTAAGTGCTACGACACCGTACAAAAGTGTCATTCAACTAGTTGCCTAAGCATTAGTTACTATTCATTCTACCCTTGTACTATAGTTATGTCTACCAAGTTATATACATCATATATAGTACCAAAATAGACAACCAACAGGAAATAAAATCTCTCAGCTTTGTCCTCTAGTTGCCTGAGTTTATCTTCTTGCCCTTTGAGCTGCTAGCTTGTGTTGTAGTTGTTATAGGAAAAGAGTGAGATTTAAAAGATTCCCAGTAGTAATAGTCATTCAATCACATATATACAAGAACACAGAGCATGCCATACAGTCATCATATAACACGAAAATAGAAATTAGCATTCAAAACACATCATGCAGCATATCGTATTACTATAGCGTTAGGTATATAAATCACATGGTCCTGAGTGTTCACCCAAGCAATAGGCCTCGGGATTCCACTCGTGCATAACATTAATTTTCATGGTCCAGGCGTCCACCCTCGTAATAGGCCCTGGGTGACCAACCTGCAAATTGTAAATACTTCCAAAACTCATGATGAAACCACTCACATGCAACGTGCCTCATAACATAAGAAAGAAAGAGTTATTACCTGGTCGCTTTCCTGAAGGGTGTTTAACTATTTCTCCAAGGTCGGGCAGAGATCCTGGACACCTACTATATTATACCACACAGTGTCTATTCTAAGACATATTATGTGTTTTTTGACTCCTAGGACTTGGGTATCCAAGATGATCCCATAGCTCCCTAGGCTATCTTGTCTATTTCATATGATCCCTCTTATCTTAACTTAAGTCAAATTCTGTCAATTAGCAATAGTTAAACATAATCTGCCAGTTTTGTTTGGTCAACTTTGAAAAATCATAACTTAATCTACAAAATTCCAAATGTAGTGTTTCAAAGTTTTATTTGAAGCTCTTTAAGTCCTCTGTAAAGGAAAAATATTAGCCACTGTAACTTGTAACCACAGAAATAGAGAATTCCACGAATTGCCACACTGTTCCAAAATCCAGTCCAATTTCAAACCTCAAACTTTAACAATTAATACATTCCAAAGTACAAACCCAAATTGAACATATTATATATCAATTTAAATATTATAATGTCTATTATTATGTTGGAAATATCACAGTCATGAGACAACATTTGACTAATCAAATTCATTCCACAAGCAATCTGGTTCCAGACTAGTAGCAACTAACCACAAGTACTATAAATCCAAATTTTGGTTTTTCATTCCTACCGATTAAAATTCATAGTCAGGACCTATTTCTATACAGTCTTTCTTGTTGAACACAATACAAGCCTCAAAAACACCAAAATCACACTCCTTTCCTTCCTACTAGGTCTGGCCAAACAGACCCTTAAAACCACCACCAACCAAAATGCAATTTCAACCATCAAATTAGTCCAATATCATCATAAATCATCATTTAACCACAAACACGTTATCAAAACATAATTATTCATTCAAAATCCCAACATGGCTGAACCCTAGCCGCCCTCCCCCATAAAACTCATGAAAACTCATCAAAACTACAAAATAATCGGTTCAAATTAAAGCTTACACTTGCCTCTACACGTTTCTGCAAGCCGTTCTAAAATTTGGCAGTATTTCGTCCAACAAGATATCACCAAACACCTCCAAACAAAATTCTGAAATAGTAGAAATGAAGCTTAAGATGAGGAGGAGAAGATTATAGAAGGGTTTTTGAGGTGAAAACGTTGATTCGGTAGTGTTTCGGAGGATTGAATTCAAGAACAGTCACTATTCATACTTTCTTTTTCCTTTCTTGATTTCATATGAATTTTCTGATTGTTTCCCCTTGATTTAATGAGGTTGGCCAAATTTGATAGAAGAGAGGGAGTATTAGATGATTGTCTTCATCTAATCACAATTACTTAGCCCAAATTGTGCCAAGTGTCAAAAGCGTATGGTTCCTTAAAAAGGTAAGTAACTAATTAGTTACTATAACTAGTTTAGTTAGCCATCTAGTCTTCCTTTCTTTTTTTTTCTTTGACTTATTTCTTTTTCTAAGAGGAGGGGAAATTCTTGACTAATTGGCCAATAATTCCTTTCTTCCCCTTTTTTCCCTTAACTATGACAATATTAATTAAATTGACATTTGGTGTTTTATCAAATTCCTTTTTCCCTTTCCATAGGCCATTCCCTTTTGTTTTTAATTCTAAATTAGACTTTGTATCATAATTTAGTTTAGATAAAGGGTTTGAGCATTTTCTACAACTAATTCGGATCATAATTCACACTTTATTACCAAAAATGATTTCTAACATTATTTACCTTTTCTTTTGAATCATTGAGCCCTTGCATATAGTTTGGGATATTGCACTTATTTATATACTTTTATATAAAATTATAATAATAGTTTGGTAAAATATTAAACCTGAATTGTTATAATTATAGTTGTAACACCCCAAATTTTATATTCTCCAAATATATTGTAATTATTTGAGAAATTCAATAAATGGTGAATATTTATGAATTTGGAATCTATGAATTTTTGAAATGTTCATATTTATGAGAAAATGGGTGAAATAATTGTGGTATTACTTTGGGTAATTTAAAAAGCCCAATATTAAGGTCCAAAAATGGAGAAATAATAGAGAAAATATTTGATCCAAAAATATATGAGAATTGGCCAAATTAATTCAAGAAAAGAAATTAGATTACAAAGGCAATGATAAAATTGTAATTTGGCCAATTTAGCACAATATTAATTATTTTCCTATTAATTGAAGGAGAATGTATATTTGGAATATTCTTGGTGGAATAAATCAAGATTTGTGAAATTGGAAGGAACTTGTGCATAATCAATTAAAGGAATTATGGAAAATGTTGTAAGAATTTTATTTCCCTTTTCCTTGATTAATTTTTCCTAGCCTAAGGAAATGGGAGGGAAAAATAATTATTGAGATTAAGATATGCCACGTGTCATTGATCCAAGTCAAGAAGAATAAATAATGATTGTTGAAAATGAACACATGGGCAAATACCTTAAGATATTGTTTTATGGAACAAGAATATTAAGACAAATCAAAGAGGCCCATTTGTTTCTCAAGGACCCCTTAAGGAAGTTAGGGCTAGAGGGGAAAAGAGAAGGGAATTGGTTCAAATCCAAGTGGACTTATGGCACAAGTTTGAAGTAGATAAGGGTGAGTACAAGTGTGATATCATAAAACAATTTATGAAACCACTTCCTTCATCTTTCCTTGCCATTTTCATCCAAAGCCAAAGAAAGAAGAGAGAGAGAGAGAGAGAGAGAGAGAGCTTAATAAAATTCTAAGCTTAGAGAGAAGGAAGAAGAGAATGCTTAAGATAAGACTTGTGATTTCTTGAGTTTTTCTTGTAATATTGCATAAGATCTTCTCTAAACCTTTCTCCTTCATGGAATCCATAGTTTAGCAAGCAAATCTTGAGCTCAACGAGAGAGAAAGGAGGACACCTAGAGAGAGAAAGTTCAAGAACTCAAGAGGTAACTTCATAAATCTCAACTCCAAACTAGTATATTGTTGTTGTTGATGTTTATGGTTGGATTTGGTGATTTTTGATTGAGTTTGTAAATTTGGAAAGTCCTAACCCTAAGGGGTTATGCTACCCAAATTTCTTTAAATCATGGTTAGAAAATGTTAAAATAGATTAAAAATGGATTAGAAGTGTAAATGCATAAGCTTTAGAGGTTAAAACAGAAAAGTGCAATTTTCCCTTTTCTTGACATATATTTTGGCCAATACTGTTCTAGGGGGAAGGAGTTGGATTTTAAATGATGTGATGATTCCATTAGGTTCAGGACACAAAATTAGGTGGGGTTATAGTTGGTCACTTTTTCGGAAAAGCCCGAAAAAGCATAATTACGAAAATGCCCATTAAACACTAAAATTAGGGCTGTTAAGGGCAATTTTATAATTTGACATTGAATTTGATAATTTCAAGCTAGGAAATGGATTCCTTGGGTGAAAATACATTAGGATAGCCCTAGTCAAAATTTTGGAAAAAGTACATTCGGACCTGGTACAGCGGGGTCGGGCCAGGGCCCGGGGGCAATTTGGTAAATTTTCACCATATGCTAATATAACCACAAGAAACACTATGGAAGTGTTTAAAATGATACATGGATAGGTTATGATCCATTTCTTGTACATTTAATAATTTAGGACTGAGTTGAAAGCCAAAAGAGACACGTTTTACGAGGCACACAAAAAGGGGTTGCTTGAACTTTGAGGTAGGGACTACTATCTCTCATATACTATGTGATTAATTGTATGTTATGTGTTACTATTTTTTTATGATATGAATGCGTGCTAGAGGCACAGTACCTGGTTGTGGTTCGGTGCCCAGCCAAGGTATATCGAAAATCCTAGCTGTGGTTAGTGACTCGGCTAAAGTACATGTAGGGGTTCTAACTCGGTGTTTGGCCCTGAAACTTGTATATACATATGAATCGAAGTGAACTTTCATTTTACTTGATATGGCGCATTACATATTTACTGGGATTCTTTGGGAACTCATCCCTTTTTCTAAACAAACATCTCAGCGGGTGCCAGTGGATCAAAAGACAAAGATGTAGACACAGAGAAGTGATTGGCATGTGTCTCGAGGCAAAGTCAAATTTCGTGGTTATAGTTAATTTATGTTTAGAATACTTTTGGAATATCCTGTAAATATTGGAAATACTGTTGCATTCTGTATTTTGTCTATGGACGACTCTGGATTGTAAACAAATATTTTTATCAGTATATATATGCTTTTCTGTATACCTGTGGAACTTGATCTCTATTACTTTGCGAATATCGAAATGGAAATGAGTATTGACAATAATCAATTAATGGTGATGAGAAGGGTAAATTAAGGAGGAGAAAATGAGATAAAGGTAATGGAGAGAAGCCAATTTCAAATTTTGTATACTCAACATGTGAGGAAGTTACATATATCATCCCAATACCATTATGCCAACAATGTCTTTTATGCAAAGGAATTTATATGTTACTTCCTATAAAAGCTCCTTCTAGAGCACGAAAATCAAATTTAAAGAGCATGAAAATCAAATTTAAATTGATAATTCAGACCAACTCCATTTGTCATAAAGATTGACACACAAGCTCTTTATGATCTGAGGTTTCTAAGTAAAATAATTTCTTAGCAAACAATATTTGGATATTCCTCATAACGAAAATGCCTAAAACATTCACAATAGTTTGTTCATTAATAGAAAAAAATAGAAAAATTACCCAAAACTTGAATTTCAACCACAAAATTAAGTTTCAAAAAAACTTTTTTAAGTTAGCCATAGCAAGAAATTGAAGTTTTAAGCAAGGATTAACTCCAATTTTTGAAATCCCTCTTTTGAAGCTTAGGGTTTGAGCAAATAATCAAAATCTCAACATTTTAATTGATTAAATTCATTCAGGAAATTTTTTAAGCAAAAAAAGTGACACAAAAGGTATCATAATTAAATATGGGGTGCGCCTCACCACTTTGTCTTTATCTCTTTTGGAAGGCATATTTACCATTCATGATTTCATTTCATAAATATCGGGCATTGGCCAAAACTAAATACTTTTTCACATACATTACACATAGACTAAGGCAAGTGGCATTGTCCATAACTTATAAACAATGTGATTTATTATAATTTTTTTTATGTTTTATGTTGATCATTTATTTATTTTTTTGGTCATATTATATTGATCATTTAAGATAAATAGAAAAGACACCAAACTTAAATTTTGGGAAAATGACGGAAAAATGCTCTAAAGATTTGAAAATAACAGATGGGTGATTTCGCAAATCCAGAAGTTAGAAATTCTTTATCATGTTTTGATATTTCCAAATCATCTTTTGATAAAAAAAAATTCATATGTCATTTCCAAATCTTTGGAGCATTTTTCCGTCATTTTCCCCTTAAATTTTTTAGCATAGACAATAAACTTAATTTAATGTGAAATACTTGATAAAAAAAAATTAATGTGAAATATAAAGTGCTCACCGCTCTATTTTTATCTCCTTCGTTTCTTCTTCATGAAGCCTTCGTTATATAGTTCAACCATCAAGTTAATGATCATTTAATAATGGCTTCCTTGAATGTGCATATTTGCTTTAACAACAAGAAACCAGTGATTTTCAAAGCTTCTAATTAATCCATAATTATAGCTACCACTTTATGATTTCATATTGAAAAATCTTTCTCTAGATGCAAGAAAACTCACAAATCTTCAACATATATGCAATATTTTTCATTACATGACTTCAATTACAAATAGTTTCATTCATAAAACATTTGAATAAATTAATTTATATTTAAAAAAAATTTCTATAAAATTATTTCATATAATCGGAATATTTATAAATTTACTATAAAATTATCCCTAACATTAATGTAATTTATTCACTGGCTCGCTTCAATCACGCTATTTTTCATAATTTCATCCATAAAACATTTGGCTTAACTAATTCATGTTTTAAAAAAATTTCACAAAATTATTCCATATAATCCAAATCTTCATTATTGACATGATCGACTTAATCCATTTCACAAAAATTAATTCAATAATGTAACATTATTTTTTTAAAAAAAAAAATTGTCTAAAATAACGATCGTAGCCCTAGCCGCCCTTCTAGAGAGAGAGAGAGAGAGTGTGTGTGTGTAATATAATTGTGTAGCATTTTTATATTTTAGAAAGGGGTTGCATGGCACATGTGAGGGATTTTTTTTTTTTTTGGGGATTTCTATGCGTTGAAATTAAAAACAAAAAGGAAGAAGTGGGATTAAAAGTTTTTAATTAATTTTTCTTACTCTCTTATTTTACATATTTCTTTATCAAAATTCTATAACCCTACTCCTCAAATTCTTAAGAATTTGATTGAAAAACTAATTTATTCATTGAATTTAACTTTATATTTTATGTTTTGATTCTGTTTCATTCTTATTTGATCACTAATTTTATAGCTACTCAATTTTTTTGCCTCCTGAAGTTGTTAAGTTAAAATGCTTTATGTAAAAGCTCTATGAATTGAAACCAAATAAAATTAAGGAATGAAATGAAACTTAAAAATAAAATTACTTGGCTAAACCAAAGTTGAACAGTTTTAAGAGACAAAAGGGGTGTGTGTGTGTGTGTGTGTATAGATATATTAATGTTCAAAATTAAAAGTAAAGACAAATAACGGACAAAAGTGAAATATGAAAATAAACCATCTATACATACATACATACATACATACATACATACATACATACATACATATATTGTTGATTTTAATTTTTAACTTACGAAAATTAATTAATTAATTTAATTTGGATAAGAGTTTTAAGAAAAGTAAAAAATGAATTTAGACTTATTATTTAAAACTAGGTAGACACACTCGTATAGCATGGACTTTGAAGTGAGTTACAATATTATTTTTTATGAATAAACAATTTGTCATGGACTTTGTATTTTATATTAAAATTTATAATTTTAAAGTGACAAGAGTGTACTATATTTTATTCACTCCCATTTCTATTTAATAAAAGATATTTTATTTGATATTGTGATGGTAGTCATCAATGTGTTAGATTTTGAGTGTTCATTGCTCATTTATGTTTAAGTGAGAAAAGTTGGAGAACCGCATGAACGTTTCCAAATTTAAATTAATTTTTTGTTCCCCACGTTGACTCGCCTTCCCATAGTGCACATGTTGGTGGTTGGCTTCTTTTTTTTCTTTTTATGGTGGGTAGGTTTAGTGCTGTGGGTAATCCCACATTGTTCCTCATGATTGCCCTATCAAGTTATGATGTGTGTCAACCAAAATTTGAATTATAGAGGGGCAAAGAAAGAAAGATTAGATTAAATATAAGAACCACGCAAAGAATTTTGAAATATTCTCTCAAAGTGACTTCAATTCTATAAAGTTCTTATGAAATATATGGAATGAAGTTCTTTTTATGAAATGTCTTAACTGCCCTCAAGGAAATTGTAACGCGGTAGGCTTTGGAGGGATGTTACAACATTAGTTGTAACTGTTTTTATTAGTTGTTGTTGTTATTTGATAAGTTAAAATTATTACTTGTTAAATTATTCATTAATTTCAAGTGATAAATTTTTGTGAAATCTGTCATTACTAACTTATTGTATTTATATGATAAATTAAACGTCTTACTTATTAAATGGGACAATTAGAATGAAGGGTCTGGAGGGAAAAATATTTATTGAGATTGACCTAAAAATAATAATTATTTATAAGGATTATAAACACCTTATTTTGTCTTAGCCCAACTCAAAAGTAATAAAAAAATAAAAAAAGGAAAAAATCCTCCTTAATCCTGACACATCTAAATTAATAAGCAAATGATATTGATGATGATTGGATTGTAATTGAAATTTAAAAAATGATCATCAGTAATGGTGATTGTCTTGAACGTGGGGTTTTGTAGTATATGGAAACAAATTTCAACATAATTCATCTCATTGATGTTATTTGATATATAGATTAGAAAATTTAGTGTGAAGTCATTCATGTTTGTTAGTTCAAATATAAATTAAAAAAATACAAAAAATATCTCACATTCATGTTTGTTAGTTCAAACGTTTCACCCAGGGGGTGAATCGGGTGATTTAGATATTTCAAAAATTATAAACGAATTCTGACTAATTAAAAACAAAGATAAGAAAAATAACACCAAACTGTATACTGAGAGTTATACTGGTTTGGCCTCAACCACTTTGACCTATGTCTAGTCCCCAGAGATTCTTTGAGAGTTTCACTATATCCTCCAAGATTCAGTGGGTTCTTGGCACCTCAGTACATTACAAGTTCCTTCATTTGGCTCCCCCTTAGACATTGTAATCAAATTGCCTAAGGTTCCACAACCTTAGGTTATCTCAATGATGAATATTGAGTTTTGTATAGAAACACTCTCTTACAAAGGAAATATATAATCACTGAAGTACAAATCATGAAATATGAGAAACTAAACAAGTATGAATGTGTTAATTGTATTTGTGATAGCTCAAGATTGATGTTTCTCTTTTGTTGAATGTTCCATATTTATAGATGAGTTGATATAGTCGTTTGAAACATTTTCAACTTGTCCGCTAGAGTGGTTAGAATGGCGTAGCTTCGTTTGACCAATCTTCAAATTTGAACACTAGCCGTTGTGGTAGGTGAGCATCTTGACCGTTTTGAGTTTTACGTTTGATTTTCCTCTCAATGTATGATCTCTTCATTGTTATCCTGCAAGTATTCTTAGAATACTAACATAATGAAGGATTAGTCTTATAGATAACAAATTAATGAACAACATATCAAAAATAAGATTCTTGATATGTTTACTTGATTGGTTACTCGAGCAATCCAGCACCATTACTCAAGTAACCCCTCGAGCAACTTCCTTTAGAATAAGCTAGAGAGTAAGCCAACATTTTCTGACCAGATTACTCGGGTAATCTATCGAGTGATTTACTTCACAAAAACTTTTGCATACTTGGTTACTCAAGTGATCCCTGGAGTAAGTCTCTATTTTCTTCTCTAGTTACTCGAGTGATCCCTCGATTAAAGTTTCAAATTCTTTTCTGATTACTTGAGTAATCCCTTGCGTAATGTCATCCAAATCTTGGCTGAGAGCAACTACTTCTTTGTTTACCTGATTACTCGAGTGGTCCCTCGAGTAATGCAATCTTTTCATTTCAAATTACTCGAGTAATCCCTCGAGTAATGTCATTGATTTCTTTGCCGATAGTTGCTGCTTCATTTCTACTCTATTTACTCAAGTGGTCCCTCGAAGAATACTTCAGTCTCTCTTCTGATTACTTGAGTGATCCCTCAAGTAATGCCATGCAATTTTTGACAGAGAGCTCCTGAAATAATTTCTCACATATTAGTTGAGTGATCCCTCGAGTAATGAAGGATCATTACCCGAGGGCTTACTCGAGTAATACCTTTAAACATCAGACATTGTTGCTTTCTCCTGTTCTATGTCTTTTAGTTCTTCTTCATTACTTGAGTAGCTACTCAAGTAATAGTCTTGCCTTCCACCAAGAACTTTATTAAAACCTTTTGTTTATTATCAAAGACTTTTCTAACATTGTTCCAATCTTTGTTATCATCAAAACATACGAGATATAACATTCTCCCCCTTTTTGATGGTGACAAAACTTGGTGATTTTGGACAAAGTTTTTGAAATCTAGTTTTTAATCATATGTTTTTTGATAATTTTTCATGTGGAATCTTTTGTTCAATTTTAACTTGAAAACTCTTTTGAAATAACTTGAAAAAGATTATTTTGAATCCAAATCTAATGATTTTGAGAAATTTAGTTTTTGAAATATTCTTTGTTAGATATGATTAGTTTTGATGATGTCAAATATAGATGTGAAGTGATAAGAGCAAAAAGTTTATATAATGTATTTCTTTGACTAACTACTATATTTAATGTTACATATTTTGTAGATTAGTCAAGCAAAGAATGAAGAAGATTGAATTAATGAAAATGAACAAGAGGAAGAAGAAGAAAGAAATTGAAGATAGTCAAGGAGATGCTTACTTGTATTATGAAGAATGAAGAACTTGGTAGATCTATCATGAATATCAAGATTCAAGTTGTTAGATGTGATATTAGAGGTTTCTATAATGTTACCGGAGGTTTCTATGATCAAATAATGGTTGGAATATGTTAATATGAAGCTAAGATGACTTATATATGAGTTTTGGCACTTCTAGAGGTTTTATGCTCGAGCACAAGGTGTTATGCTCGAGCACAGGAAGAACATGCTCGAGCACAGACCACTTCACTCGAGCACGGGGTGTATACTCTGTTCTACTCTGTTTTACGTTCAGCCTGAGTAAGGTCTGGTATTTTGATCATATCTCTCAAACCACACGTCGGATTGACCCGAAACCGGTGGCATATGAAAGAAGACTCCCAACACGTAAAATTGGCACCAGAATCACATTGAAAGAAGATCAAATGAAGGAGATATGATTCATCGAAAATGAAACTAAAATCACCGTCACTTTCTAACACAGGTTCGGTATTTTGAGTATATCTCACAAACCACACATCGGATTGAGACAAGACCAGTGCCAAATGAAAGTAGACTCAAAGAGCTTTCCATGGATAGAATACAACGAGTTTGGAGCTGATTCTTGTTGCATTGGAATGCATATGGCAAGAGCATTCTTATGATACATCATTTGAATCAAATGAACAAAATTTTTCTAAAGTGGCCCCACATCACCCGCGAGTGTAAAAACTTTCTCTCTGAAAATGTCGTGCGAGTGATGTCCAGAAGCAGCTGAAACGTGAAGAAAGTTGCAACACTCGAGCACTAGGATTCATGCTCGAGCATTGGATGATTTCTCACTCGAGCAGGAGTCTGTGTGCTCGAGTGAAGGACCACATCACCTGCGAGTGATAAATTCATCCCTCTGAAATCCTGATGCGAGTGTTGATTTTGAGAGCATATTCCTTGAGAATATGCGTCTCACTCGAGCAGAGGTATGTGTGCTCGAGTGAGGGACCATATCACTCGCGAGCACAAAATCTCACTCTTGTTAAAATGATGTGCGAGTGACAACCCGAGAAGAAGCATGTACGTGAAAACTTGAGGCGCACTCGAGCAGAAGGTGTGTGCTCGAGTGAGAGACCATATCACCCGCGAGTGAGAATTCTGTCTCTCTGAAATCCCATGCAAGCACAACCCGTGAACTGAAGCATATGAAGGAAAAGAAGGAGATCACTCGAAGTGAGCCATTCATGCTCGAGTGATACTCTGCAGAAAACCAAAAACACCAAGTCTCACAGCGAACAATCCGAACATGATTACATGTTATTAAATCAGTGTGTTTTCACTTGTTATTGATTCTAAATGTTAGCTAACATATTTTTCAAGTGTGAAACAGGATATTAAACGTTCGGATTACAAATTCAAATTTAAAGTCAAGTATGGTGAACGGCATCATTACGCACTGAGCATCGGCTACCTACCACGACAAGCAACTGACACACCACGAAAGACTGTCGAATATTCAAACATCCCACTACAGCTCACAATGAAACATTCCACTCTTCAACGGGATGCTCCACTCTGCAACGGACAGAAGCTCATTTTCAAATATGCTCAACGGTCAAATGAAGCAATGAGACTCCAACGGATGAATGCTTACAACGGTCATCATCTTCATCAACTATAAATGAGATAGCATTCAACTTTGATGGGTAACTGAAAAAGATAGAGGAAACAGAGAAAAACGGAGAAAAACTGAGACAGCGAGCAACTACATAGAAATGTGAATCCTCTGCTTCTACCCATACACTCTCTGTTCTGCGGTTTCAATATTACTTTTCATTGAGAGAGTGATTATTTGTATTGTACTTCTGTGAGTATTATATCGACTCTGTGAGAGAGTCTGTAAACACTTTCATCTATATTTCTGAGTTGATCTCAAGGTAGAAGGACCTTGAGAGGGTTGATTTTCTTACGGAGAAGCAGTAGAGAGAATTGCCGTAAGACATTCTGCTCGTAAGACTTACAAGGTGCAAGCAGTAGAGAATGTTGCTGCTCATAAGACTTACAGGGGTGTAAGCAAGAGAGAACGTTGCTGCTCGTAAGACTTGCATAAGTAAGCAGGAGAGGAAGATCTTCGGAATTGCTCTGCTCGTAAGACTTGCCGTAAGGGGGAGTATTTCAGTGAGAGATTTGTAAAAGGTTTCACAAGTACCCGACTAAACTTGTGGGATTGTAAAGGCTTTTCTTGTGCCCGGATTAAACAAGAAGATAGTGGATTTGAAAATCTCAGGAGGAGCCTGGGGACTGGACGTAGGCCATCACAGATTGGACCGAACCAGGATAAATCACAGTTTGCATATTCTCTTCCCTAAACTCTTATATTTCTAGCATATATTATTTAATCTAACTGTTGATTTATAAACCTTCATACTTACTGTTTTCGTTAAGATACGAAAAGATTTCTAAAGTTCTTAAGATTTTATTATACACCCAATTCACCCCCCTCTTGGGTAATAGCCGGTTCTAACATTCTTGAATCCAATTTTAATGATTTTAAGATAAAAAAAATCATAACTTTGAAGGTATATTCTAATTTTTCATTTGTTCACCTTACATACACAATCAAGAAACTCATTAGTCCACAACATAATATAACTTCAATTGAAATTGCAAAATGAGTTCATTACATAATCAAATTTAAAATAGAAACTAAAAAAAAGCTCCCTTAAACCCTATACACCCATATCCCTATACATCATTTTTCACAGAATCACACTAGTTCTTCTCCCCCTTTTTGTCTTCATCTTAAGGGTGTGATCAATCAAGAGAAGGAGTGGGACTAGATGGTTGAGCCGTAGCAATGGGAGTGACAGGAAGAGGTGTGAAGCCAGAGCCATGTGAGTCACCTGAACTAGAGGAATCTGAAGATGATGGTGCAGGTTATTGGAGATTCACTGGAGGTATTTGAAGACAATCCTCAGGAGGATTCTGTGGTTCTGGAATCTGAGAGGTAAGCTCCACTCCTCAGTATCCTTTGTACCAGTAGGTGACAGATGATCACTAGAGGATACAACTATGTCCACAATGCCTACAGGTGATGTAATAGGTGTGGGTACTGGCTGTGGCTGGATTGGCTGGACGGGATCATCAATGGTGATGTGAATAGTCTCGTAGCTGTCTGGGTCAGGATTAGGCATGGTGAAGAGAAGGTTTCTGAGGATTGTGATGGGTATGATAGGAAGAGGGATAGTGATGGGTATGAAGAGAAGGTTTCTGGGATAGTGTCTGGGTCAGGTCTTGGCTCAGAAGCAGGTACTGGCTCAGGTATAGTAGTAGGCATAGATGGACTAGGGGGGATAAGCCAGGTGCCATAGCATCAAGTCTGTCATGTAGTGATCTCAGGAGCTTACCCTGAGCCCGCTGTTCTACCAATATCTCCTCATGTCTCGTATCCATACGCTATACAAGCTCTCCCATCTTCACATTCATGCAGGTTATCAATTCAGGATTAGTATTTGCAATGTCAACACGAAAACCCTTCTGGAGATTCTCCGAAAATGTCTGTAATATGCCACCAAAAAATGTAGGAGGAGGAATAGAGGCAGGAGCAGAAGACTGTGTCTCATCTAATCGACTAGTTGCAGTCTCAGACTTCTTCTTTTTGGGACTTGACTCAAGTGGTTTCTTCAGGGGTAGTGCAATATGCAACTTCCTAATTTGGTTTCTTCCCACAGGAGCTAGCCTCTCAATAGGCTCATCCCTCTCTAAGTACCAAAACTTGTTCTTCTTCAGAAATAAGGATATAAGCTGAGGATAAGGCATTAGGGTAGTCATTTTTCCCTCAAATCTATATCTCTTAATCTCCTCAAATATGTACTCACCCAAGTCCTTTTTCTCCTGGAGGATAACTGAAGCAAATTTTCTGTAATTTCTCTTAATGAAATATGTGAAATTATTTTCTTTGTTCAATATGGCTTTAGAATAAATATACCATAGGACTCTGTGAAGATCACACATATCACTTGGGTTGAAATTGAGGGGTCCTACTATCTCACCAGGCCTTAGAATAGAGAACAGCTAATTTAGTTTAAGATTAGGATAGTTATCTTCAGGAGGATCATCTATTCCTAACCAGGTGTTGATTTTTGAAGGTGAGATTAAGATATTTTGCCCCCTAACCTTAGAAACTATTTCTTCTTCCAAAGAATTTCTAAGGGCATCATTAACAGGCTCTAAACCATAGTAGAAATGCCTGACTATTTTGGTTCAAAATGGAAGTTTAATTGACAACCAGGGCATGTATGATTTCAAATAAGGGGAGAGGTCAAATTTCAATACCTCTTTGAGTAGGTTGAGATCTATGTAGTGCATTTTGCATACTCTCCTTCGAGAGAAATGCCCCTTGTACTTATGAAATTCTTCCAATTTCTTCAAATTGAATCCTTTTGGAGGAAAAGTAATTTCTTCTTCCTCTTCTTCTGGCTTCTTTGAAGATTGACCCCCTTTTTTGCCTTTTGATTGAAGAGCCTCCTCAAGCATGTTTGCCATTGCTTTGGCAAGATTTTTATCAAAATTTGTCCCTTTGGATGGCTTCTCAGAGAAGGAGGTAGTGTTAGAGTCTAAAGCAAAAGGCGATGATGTCTTGGTCCCTTTGCCTCAACTAGGGGAATAGCCTTCTTAGATTGAGCTGTTGTTGCAACGGGTTCCTTGATTAAAACTCCCTTGACCTTAGGTTTGACTTGTGGCTTGGATTTAGATTTTGGTCTGGGAGAGAGTTTATGTCTTTTTGCTAGAAGAGATTCATGAGATTGTTGAGGATTAGAGGACTTAGAAGGAGTATTGGCAAGGGTAGTTTTGGTTCTAACCATTTTTGGTTGAGAGAAGAAGAATTTCTGGAACGGGTCTTATGGAAGTCGAAGGTTTAGAGTAGAGGATTTTCAGTGATTTGAAGAGGTTTTTCACAAGGATTGTTAATGGGTTTTGACAGAAATGGACTGAAGAAGTGTTTGTGAAAAGTTTTTCTAGAAGGTTACTAGGAAAATCACTTGAAGTAATTTTGTGAAAATTATAGGACACGCAGTGATATACCTTGTTGCCCGATAATACTCGAGGGCTCCCTCGAGTGATCTTGGGACATTACTCGAGGGCTCCCTCGAGTAAGCATTTCTGAAAATTCTAAATTAAAGCCATTAAAGTGTGTATCTATCATAAGTAATATTGTAATTGCCCATGCATACTCCCTAGACTATTTGATGATACTTCCAAAGAAGTCTGAATGGAAATTGGATTGATTTTTTGATCTAGACTCATGATTACTCGAGGCCTTACTCGAGTAATGTTCATATGTTACTCGAGGACTCCCTTGAGTAATCTGTCTCTTCATTTCCAATCATTACGCCATTTTTTTTGAATTAATGCTTCAATACCATTTTTTCCAAATCATTACTCGAGTGGTTACTCTAGTAATGTGTTCAATTACTTCAAGGTATTACTCAGGTAATGATGGTTACTTGAAGTTGTCCCTCCAGTAATATTTTCCTCTGTTAACCTCTGCTTTTCATTTCTCATAACAGAGTATCAAGACTTTGCAAAACAAATTGCTAGATACTCTGAAGCTTAAGTCAGTAATCATCAAAACAAGATTAATCTATAATGCAAAAACAGCTTACAATTTATTGGGATTTACCATTCCCAATTCTCTTCTTATGAATAAAAATTGATCTTTTGAAAGAGGCTTTGTGAAGATATCATCTAATTGAAGATGAGTGGGAATAAATATTACTTTGACATATTTCTTTTGAACATGATCTCTGATGAAATGATGTCTAATATTGATATGTTTGGTTCTTGAATGTTGAACTGGATTCTTTGCAAACTTATTGTACTTGTGTTGTCACAGAAGATAGGTATCTCTTTCAAGAATATACCAAGATCTTGTAGTTGTTGTTTCAGCCATAATACTTGTGCACAACAACTTGATGCTGCAACATACTTAGCCTCCATTGACGAGAGTGACACTGTGTTTTGTTTCTTACTAAACCAAGATACAAGTGAGCCTCCAAGAAATTGACATTACACACTAGTACTTTTTTTATCAGTCTTGTACCCTCCATGATCTGAGTCTGAATATGCAACCAAGTATTCATTTCTTCTTCTAGGATACCAGAGTTCTAATTCTGCTATGTCGGTGAGATATCTAAAAATGTGTTTGACGGTTTCAGTATGTGATTCATTTGGTACTGATTAATATCTTGCACACATACCAACACTGAATTGGATGTTAGGTCTGCTTGCAGTGAGATAGAGTAATTGTAACCCCCTCCGTAATTATTATCTGAAATACGTGATTAAAATGAAATAGAGACCAATAATAATAATAAAACCTCATTTACATTCCCATCCTTAAGATAAGGTTTTCACAAATTTCTTTCACAAATACTTTAACCTAGTCTCACAATCATATTTCGAATACAGTTACCTCGTGAAGATAAATCACATTTATATAAATATCAGAGTGCACAATAATAATTCCGGCAATCCCGGGTTCATACATTTACTAAAGATTCATAGGGCACATATGCCCTTTATAATTTCTCAAATGGGGACACAGTACTCATTCCAAATACACATTCCAACCTATCATCCGAACATATACATCCAAGCATATATAGTTATCTTAACATATGATGATAACCAACTACCAAATCCAAATGCCCATAAGGAATTCTCGCCGCCCCTAGTTGCTTACTCCTTCCGTGAGCCACATGTCCAGTATAAGATGTTGGTAGGGGAGGGTGAGATTCAAGAAAATCCCAGTAGGAAATAATACTAATATACATACAAGATAAGTGTTTAATGCATGACATGCTTGCATTACATTAACTCATAATCACATAATGACATATCTGCATGCTCAATGTTTCAACAACATACTCATGGCCATAGTATAAATAGAAACAGAGCTTCAATCATTCATATATGTTTCACATTATCAAGCAAAGCAATAACATGCATCTATACACAAACACAAATATCAATACATGTAGAAGAGGTAAGTTCCCTACCTTTATTCTTTCCACGTATGCTCCAGTATCGGCTACTCACGATCCGAGCGGAAATTGAACCATGATCAGGGCGAATACCCAACCCTAGAACAAAATCAAGGACATAGGATTATGACTATTCCAAATCCTTACTTGAATACCACTTATCGTTAGTTATCATTCACAACCTTTAGGTAGCTAATCAAAGCCTAAACACATGCCTAAAGGGTTGGGAAATACTATTCAAAGATCACCTTACGAAAGTAAAAATTTCTGAATTTTGGATGTTAGCCGCGGCCATGGATCTTTGACTGTGGCATAAAACAGGTCAGAAACTTTTGGGCTGCGGCCAAATTCGGGTCAGAGAGTTTTTGACTGCAGACAAGAATCTCTTGGCTGTAGCCAAAAGCAGGTCAGAAGCTTTTGGGCGGCGGCCAAGGACTTTCGGTTGCGGCCAAGAAAATTTTAGTTTCTGGGCTGAAATTCCAAAAATCATACCTAATTCTAGAAAACTCGAAATGAGGTGATCCTAAAGACTAATGAAAGCTATTTATGTCCTCTTCATAGTAAAAATATGGGCCATTACCAAAAATCACCACACATTTACATAATTGCCCAAAACTCAACACTGCTCCAAAACAGAGTCCAGTTTCCATCCCAAACTTTGGACAATCATATCTCCTAGTTCATAAAATGAAATGACACAAATTATATATCCATTTTGAAGCATGAGATGTGATCTTTATGACTGGAAAGTTTCATAAGCTTTAGACATCATTTGTTCATTCAAAACTTTCACACTAACTTCCTATAACAAAGTTCACACTTGACAACATTTCCAATTTTCTACTAAAATGTCCAATGGGTCTAAAATCAACAATCAAACCTATTCCCACATAAATATTTACAAGGAATCCATTGGAAACATCAAATCAACCAGTATTACATTGCTTCCACAAGATATAGCATGATCAACAACACAATGCCAATTTCCAAAATCCACAAACTTCGCATATTAACCTCAAATCAATTATATCTATCCAATACACACAACAACACACCATTTCTATGACCACCACATGCATACTCTCTAAGACCCTTATTTTTGAAAATAGGGCAGAAATTTCCAGAAAATTCAAACTCAATCAATGGCTACGAAACCTATATAAGAAGGTTTGTCATACTCACCTCTACAACTTTTTCAAAGGATTTCCTTGATTCACCAAACTCCAAAATTCCTTGAGAGCTTAAACAGCACCAAATAGGAAATCTAAAACCATGAAATTGAAGCTCTCAACACAAGAAAAAACTTTGTAGAAGGGAATTTTCCATTAGAGGTCATTAAGAGGGTTAAAACTCACTTATTTCATAAGCTTTTCTTCCTTCCTTGGACAGCAATAGACGACACACAAGAAAGAGAAAATGAGAGAGAAGAGTGATGAGGATAAAGAATGATCACACTTCCCTTGCCCCCATGCCTTATGTCAGCTGAATGGGAGGGAAAGAGGGAGAGAGAAACTGATTTTTTTTATTGCAAATTTGACTTTCTACACACTCTTTCTTCATACAACTTGACACATGTTAGAATTTTATTGGCTCTGTAAAGTAAGTAACCAAATTAGTTACTCTAACCCCTCCCTTAGCCATTTAGTTACACATCTCATTTCCCTCTTAGTTAGTAATTAATTTCTTCCATTAATTACTAACTTTTGGCCATTCTTTCAATTTCTTACTGATTATGGAATATTAATTAAAATTGCCACATAACACATAATCAAATTCTTTTCCTTCTTCCATGTGCCATTTGCCCCTATATTTAGCCAAAATAATTACTTTGTCACATAATTATGCTAAAATATAGGGTTTGAGCATTTCCAATAATAGTTCGGATCTCAAATCCATTTTAATTTACAAGATCATTCACAATAATTATCATTAGCCCTTAATCAAAATTTTAGGGGTTACAGTAATAATCTGATCATTCCTCTATATTTTGTGATATTATAATATTTTCCTTTGACATATGCATCCAGCAACATGGTTGAACTCATTGAAGTGTCTATACCATTTGCTTCATCCATTCTGTATTTCTTCAATAGCTCTTTCCAAAAATTTGTTTGAGATATGAAAATTCCATTCTATCTCTGTTTGATTTGCAATCCGAGAAAGAAAGTCAATTCTCCCATCATTGACATCTCAAACTCCCTTTGCATTATCTCAGAAAATTCCTTGCACAAACTTTCATTAGTAGCATAAAAAATGATATTATCAACATACATTTGAACAATCAATATATCATTCCTTCTTCGTTTTATAAAAAGTGTTGTATTAACCTTTCCTTGTACAAAACCATGATCAATGAGAAATTTACCAAGTCTTTCGTACCAAGCTCTAGGCCCTTACTGCAAACCATATAATGCTTTTCTTAGCTTATAAACATGATCAGGTTTAGTTATATCTTCAAAACCTGGAGGTTATTTTACATATACTTCCTCCATAATATATCAATTCAAAAATGCACTTTTCATATCCATTGATAGAGTTTGAATCCTTTGATGTATGCAAAGGCTAAGAGTACTCGTATTGCCTCCAATCTAGCCACTGGAGCATATGTTTCCTCATAATCAATGCCTTCTTCTTGATTATAGCCTTTGGCCACCAAGCTTGCCTTGTTTTGACAATGATTGCGGATTCATCTTTTTTGTTTTTGAATACCCATTTAGTACTGATGATCGAATGATCTTTAGGTTGGGGTACCAAATACCAAACTTGATTTCTTTCAAATTGATTTAATTCTTCTTGCATTACTATAACCCAATCATTATCTGATAGGGCTTCACCAATTTTAGAAGGTTTAATTTCAAAAATAAATGCAAAAAAGCTAACTTCATTGATTATTTGGTTCCTTATTTTAACACCTTTATTTACATCTCCAATAACTTGATGTAATGGATTATTCTTGTTGTATTTCCAGGCTCTAGGTTGTTCTAATGGTTGAGTTTCTTCTTTGGATTGTTAATTTTCAGGAAGATAAGAAGAATTAGATTGATTTTTTTTTCGGATTCATCATTATTTCTAATTCTTCAAATACAACATGACTTGACTCTTTAACAACACATGTTCGTTTATTGAAAACTTTGTATACTTTACTTCTATTAGAATATCCTATAAATATTCCTTCATCAGTTTCAAAATCAAATTTTCCAAGATTATCTTTACTATTATTATGAATGAAACACTTATAACTGAAGATGTGTAGATAAGCAAGATTTGTCTTCTTTCCTTTGTATAGTTCATATGGTGTCTTTCCAAGCTTTGTTATGATATATGCCCTATTTGAGATGTAACATGCTATCTCCATTGCATCTATCCAGAACACTTGAGAAATGTTCTTTTCATTTAGCATTGCTCTAGCCATTTCAGTGACTACTCTGTTCTTTCATTCTACAACTCCATTTGTTGAGGTGTTCTTGGAACAGAGAATTTATGATCAGTACCATTTGTATCACAATAATCTCCAAAGTTTTGATTCTCAAATTCTCCATTATGATTTGTCCTGATGCCTGCAATAGACATACCTTTCTCATTTTTCACTTTCTTTGCAAAAACAATAAATTCACTAAAAGTTTCATCCTTTGATGATAGGAAAATAGTCCATGTAAATCTAGAAAAGTCATCAACTATAACTAATGAATATAGATTGCTACCAAGATTTTTGACTCTTACTGGTCCAACTAAATCCATATGCAACAATTAAAGTGGTCTGTTGGTTGTGATCTCATTTTTTATTTGAAAGATGATTTAGTTTGTTTACCCTTTTGACAAGTATCACAAATCAAATCATTTTTGAAACTTATTTAGGCAGACCAAGTACCAAATCCTTTTTGATTAACTTATCTAGTTTGTGTATATTGACATGTGCTAATCTCTTATGCCATAGCCAACTTTCATTTGAGTTACTTGGAAAACAAGTTTCAGAAGCATTTTTATTGATATCAAGAGTATAGAAATGACCTTCCCTTTTTGCTCTAAGTTTTGCTTTGAGAATCTTCTTATCTGATTGTAAATCATTTTTACTTACAATTAGACATTCTTTTGAATCAAATATCACCTAGTTGCCTTTATTTGCGCTTTAACTTACACTTAGTAGATTGTGACATAATCCTTTAACATAAAATATGTCTTTGATTTGTATACCCTTTTCATTTCTTATTTCACCAATCCCTTCTATCTTTCTAGATTGATTGCCTCCAAAAGTTACCTGTCTACCTTTCTTAAGTTGTAATGCAGTGAAACTTTTGGAATCTCTAGTCATATGTTTTGAGCATCTACTGTCTATATACCATTTATTACCTTTGGATGCTTTAAGACACATATGCAATCAGATACAATTAAGTCTTAGGTACCCACCTCTTATTGGGTCCTTTTAGATTAGTACAAAATGACTTCTGAATATAAGAGCCTTTAGGAATCCATTTGTAAGTTCTTATTCTTCCTTTCCTTATATGAATGCATGATGATGTATAGTGTCCTTTTCTATTACAATAATTACTATAGGAAAGTGGATTTGATGTATGTATGGAATGTTGAAAATAATTCAAATATGTCTTACCTCCTGATTATTTTCTATATTTTATTTTATCTGTGTTTTGGATCATATTCAATGCTAGATCGATCATTCACAAATCGTTAAGCTTTTAGAAGAAAATTTAACATCTCACTTCCTTTAGTAAATTTTTTAAGAGTTTGAGTGAAATCAATGTTTTTATCTTTCAATAAAGAGCAATTTTCACAATCTTTTTTAGAATTTTCTTTAAGCTTTTTCAAGATTCTTGTTCTTCTTTTTGAGCATAACTAACTCTAGCTACTTTGAAGAATTCAGAATGTAATGCATTATATTTGGAAAGTAGTTCATCATACATTGGATCAAAATCAGTTACTTCTTCTTCTATTTCTTGAGCAACTAGACAAATATTGGCTATTTCTTCTTAATCGCTTTCTTCATCAGAAGAACTATCTCCCCATACAGTGGAGACAAAAGCTTTCTTCTTGTTGAAGAACTTGCTCTTTCTTTTATCTCTATTCTTCTGGGCTAGTTTTGGACATTCAGATTTGATATGTCCTAGTTTTCCCCATTAATAGCAGATGATAGGTTCTTTGATACTTGTTCCTCCCTTTTGAGGATTTCTGAATCCCTATTTTTTCTTATAGAATTTTCTGAATTATTTGATTATCAGCCCCATTTCGTCGTCATTGAGATCTTCATCATCTTCTTGAGTTTCTTCTTTTACGTTTAATGCGATGCTTTTCTTTTTCTTGTCTCCAATGTCTTCAAGCTCACGTTTGAACTTTAATTTGCTTTCATACTCAAAGATACTTCCAAATAGAGAAGTAACTGATCACATTGATTCACCTTTTACTTTATCTATTATAGTAACTTTGGGCTCCCATTCTTTAGATAGAATGTTTAATATCTTTCTTACTTGGGTATGTCGAACATATACTTTCCCAAGTGTTGCAAGTTGATTAACAAGGTAAGTATATCTTAATTCAAATTCAACTAATGACTCTCCTAACTTCATTCATAGTAAATCGAATTCCGTAACTAGAGTATTGATTCAATTTTCTTTTATTCCCGAAGTTCCTTCTTGAGAATTCTCTAAGGCTTGCCATATTTCCTTGGAAGTTGGAAGTGTACAGATTCTGAAATACTCGCTCTGACTCAAAGCACTTTGTATCATCAGAATTGCTTTGCTGTTGACGGTGATAAGTT
The DNA here is from genome assembly GCA_963210345.1 of Inga oerstediana. Lineage (NCBI taxonomy): Eukaryota > Viridiplantae > Streptophyta > Magnoliopsida > Fabales > Fabaceae > Inga > Inga oerstediana. The sequence goes on from OY723408.1 coordinate 32,017,958, forward strand.
TCTTGTTATTCTTATCAAATTCTTCAGGTGTCTTGGGTACCTTATGTGAATCTATAATTTTTAATGGTTCGTAGTTTCATTTTTCAAACACATCCCAAAGTCCATATTCGGTAGCCATGAAAAATGTAATACCCCGAATTTTGAAACTCGAGGCTAGAGAATAAGCCTGAAATAAGTGGACTGCTAAGCCCTGGTTTAGCAAGACCCCAAAGTGTGATTAAGGGTTAATGACTCCAAAAGTGGATGTCATTAGTGATAAATGGACCCTTTTGGAGATTATGGTGTGAGCCGGCACCCGATGTGATTCGTATGTGCTGTGAGCAGCGCCAAAACCCTGTATTTAAGTTCAATTATAGATTAACCTCTAAATTGACTTAAAATAGAGGGGAGGGCGCATTGTGAAAGAAAATGAATGAGAAAATGTATTTGATGGTGATTCAAGAGAGATTACCATAATCAGGGGCAAAACGGTAAAGTTACCGACCGATTGATCGGTTACCGAAGAGGAAACTCATTGGTAACTTCAAGATCAATGGTTGAGATTGATTGTGTAATAGATCAAAGGGTGGAATCCCATGTGATGCACTCATGTGAGCTCATGGGAGGTGTGTTGAAATGTTGACACTTGGCAAGTTTTGGGCCCTTGGATTGGTCAAAGTGTCAAACTTATTTTTCCTCTCTCCCTCTCACTTTTTAGTCGGTTGTGGCATCCCAAAAAACTGAACATCATCTTCATTTCATCATCTCATCTCTCTCTTCTTCATTCTCCATGGCGCCATGCTTAAGGGAAGAAAGAGAAATCAAAAGGTGAGATTTTGGTTGGCTTCTTGTCCTCTAATGCTCAATTCATCTTCTATAAAGTTGTTCATAGTGATGAGAGATTCATCTCTATGGTTTTAGATTTGTGAGAGGAGGTGTTTTGTTGCTTGAGCAAAAGTGGAAAGATGAAGAATCAAGGAATTGGTTTGGGAAAGAGGAAGAGGTGAATATTTGAAGCATTTTGACTTAAGTTTTGTGATCATTGGTTAAGCTTTGTAAATTTCGAATTTTGCCCTGATTTTCATGTGATTTTGGATTTGAGGAATTGCCTTGTGTATTGTGGTGAAATTGGTATTTTGTTGTGTGATATGGTCATTGGAATTGATTTGGGAACTTGAATTGGAAGAGTTGTAATGTTGTGGTTTGAAATGTGATATTGTGTGACATGTTGCAATTCATTGTGAAACATGTCAATATAATGTGAATTTGGTTGAGTTGGTCTTTCCAATGGATTCCTTGTGAAATTTTGTGTGAGAATGATGTTTGATATGAAAATTGGACCATTGGAAGCCAATTGTGCAAATTTGGAATTCTGTCTTTTGAAGTTTTGTTCTGGACAGTCTGTTTGTGTGGATGTTTTGACTGGCCAAATGAAGTCATAAAATTATGAAACTTTCCAGTCTTAAAGTTCACCTCCCAAGCTTCAAAATGGACATATAATTTGTGCCATTTCGTTTTGGGAGCTGGGAGTTTGAACTGTCCAAAGTTTGGCATCAAAACTGGACCCTGTTTTGGTACAATGTTAGGTTTTTGGTAAATCTGGACTTTTGTGGTAATTTATAGTTATGGCCAATATTTTTCCTTGAACGAGGACTTAAATAGCTTTCATTTGGCTTTGGAATCACCTTATTTCGATTTTTCCTGAATTAGTTATGATTTTCGGAAGTTCAGCCAAGAAACTGGATTTCCTGGGCCGCGGCCAGCGGATTCTGGGCCGCAGCCCAAATGTTTCTGAGCTTTTCTGGGCAGTTTTGGGCCGTAGCCCGTGGATTCTGGGCCACAGCCCAAATGTTTCTGGGAAGTTTTGGGCTGCGGCTAGTGGATTGTGGGCCGCAGCCCACCCCCAAAAATCAGGATTTTACACTTTTAAAGGTGGTTCTTGGTATAGCCTTTCCCAAGCCTTTAGGCATATGTTTGGGCTTTGATTAGCCACCTAAAGGTCATGAATGGTAACCAACATTAAGTGTAAGAGTTAAGGAATTGGAAAAGGGATTAACCCTATGTCCTTGCTTTGATTATAGGGTTGGTGTTCGCCCTGGACGTGGTTCGGTATTCATTCTGATCGCGAGTAAGCGAAGCTGGAGCATACGTGGAAAGAGTGTAGGGAATATATCTCTTCTGCTTGTATTTGATATATGTGTTAGTGTGTTGGTGCATGTCTTAGCTTTGCATAATTATGTGAAATTTGAAGCTATGTTTCAATTTATGCTATGGCCATAGGTATATTGTTCAAAGCATTGAGCTTGCAAATTGTCATTGTGTTATCATGAGTTGTGTGATGCAAGCATGTCATGCATTAAATATCTATCATACATGCATATTGATATTGTTTACCTACTGAGATTCTCTCAAATCTCACCCTCCCCTACTAACCTTTCAGACAGGGTAGTGGATTGAGGACGGAGTAAGTGATCATGGGCGGCAAGGACTTCCTTCGGGTTGAAGATTCGGTAATTGGTTATCATAGTTGGGAGTATATAGATTTGGATGTGTATATAAGTATGTGTATGAGGATTTGCTATGTATTTGAGAAGACTTTGTGTAATCCCCATATGAGGGCTTGTAGGGGCGACTATGCCCTATAAGGCTTTGAGTTAATGTATGGAACCCGGGATTGCCGGGATTACATTGTGTACTCTGATATATTTAAATGTGATTTATCTTTGTGTAGTAATTGTATTCGGAATGTGAATGTAAGACCAAGTTATGAATAATTTTGAAAGGTATTTATGAAAACCCCGTCTGGTAGATGGGTTTGTAAAATGTTATTTATTTATTATTAGTCTCTATTTCACTTTAATTGCGTATTTCGGATATAATTACGACAGGGGGGTTACATATGAAAAATACTTTGAATTTTTCTTTCTAGAATGACAAGTGTTCACCACTAAAACCTAGTGGTTTGGTGATATATGCTCCCCAGGAAGAATTCCTTCACCTATGCTTGCCATTAGATCCTTCTTAGGTTGTTATACCTGAACAAGAAGACCTATACTCTGATACCAAATGTTAGTTTAAGCGTTTCACCCAAGAGGGGGATGAATTGGGTGATTTAGATATTTTAAATATTATAAACGAATTCTGACTGATTAAAAATAGAGATAAGAAAAAAATCACTAAAGTATACACTGAGAGCTATACTGGTTCGACTACCACTACTTTGACTTACGTCCAGTCCCTAGAGATTCTCTGAGAGTTTCACTATATCCTCCAAGATTCAGTGGGTTTTTGGCACCTCAGTACACTACAAGTTCCTTCACTTGGACAATCGTAATCATTCCCCCTTACACATTGTAATCAAATACCCTACTCAAGGTTCCACAACCTTAAGTTATCTCAATGATGAATATTGAGTTTTATATAGAAACACTCTCTCACAGAGGAAATATATAATCACTCAAGTACAGATAATGAAATACAAGAAATTAAACAAGTACGAATGTGTTGATTGTATTTGTGATAGCTCAAGATTGTTGTTTCTCTTTTGTTGAATGTTCCATATTTATAGATGATTTGATGATAGCCGTTTGAAACATTTTCAACTTGTCTATTAGAGTAGTTAGAATGTCACAAATTCATTTGACCCTTCTTCAAATATGAAAGCTAGCCATTACGGTAGGTGAGCGTCTTGACCATTTCGAGCGTTACGTTTAATTTTCCACTCAATATATGGTCTCTTTATTGTTACCCTATAAGTATGATTAGAATACTAACACAATGAAGGATTAGTCTTATAGATAACAAATTAATGAACAATTGATCAAAAACAAGATTTTTGATATGTTTACTCGAGTGGTTACTCGAGTAATCTAGCACCATTACTCGAGTAACCCCTCGAGTAACTTCCTTTAGAATAAGCCAGAGAGTAAGTCAACATTTTTTGACCAGATTACTTGGGTAATCCATCGAGTGATTTACTTCACAAAAACTTTTACATACATGGTTACTCGAGTGATCCCTCGAGTAAGTCTCTATTTTCTTCTCTGGTTACTCGAGTGATCTAAAGTTTCAAATTCTTTTCAGATTACTCGAGTAATCCCTTGAGTAATGCCATCCAAATCTTGGCCGAGAGAAAACTACTTCTTTGCTTACTTGATTACTCGAGTGATCCCTTGCATAATGTAATCTTTTTCGTTTCAAATTACTTGAGTAATCCTCAAGTAATGTCACTAATTTCTTGGCTGAGAGTTGCTGCTTCATTTCTTCTCTGTTTACTTGAGTTGTCCCTCAAGTAATGCTTCAGTTTCTCTTCTGATTACTTGAGTGATCCCTCGAGTAATGCTATTCAATTTTGGATAGAGAGCTCCTGGAATAATTCCTCACACATTACTTTAGTGATCCCTCGAGTAATGAAGGATCATAACCCGAGGGCTTACTCGGGTAATTTCTTCAAAAATCAAATAGTGTTCCTTTCTCCTGTTCTCTGTCTTTTAGTTCTTTTTTATTACTTGAGTAGCTACTCAAGTAATGGTCTTGCCTTCCACCAAGAACTTTATTCAAGCCTTTTGTTTATTATCAAAACCTTTTGTAACATTATTCCAATATTTATCATCATTAAAACATATGGGATCTAATAATGTTGATAGGTTTAAATTAGGAAATTGCTTGTAGGGAAAATATAAAAAAATGAAAATTTAAAATAAAAAGAATATCTCTCATTTATGTTGATAGGTTTAAATTAGGAAATTACTTTTGGGAAAAATAATAAAAAATTTAAAACAAAAATAAAAATAAATGTCTCATTGATGATGATTAGGTTAAGTTAGGAAGTTTTATTAATAGAAAGTGCAAAAATAAAAAAATGAAAATAAAAAAAATCTCCCATTGATGGTGATTGGATTAAGTTAGGAAGTTTTATTAACATAAAATACAAAAAAAATTTAAAAAAAGAGGGTGTATTTATGAAGAAAATCCTACCTTAAGATTATAAATAAGGGAGCAAGAGTTGAGAAAGACACAAAAAAATTGGGAAAGCAAAGACATAAAAGAATTGGGAGAGCAACAATAAAAGAAAGGAGGAGAGTGAAATCTATTATGCTTCTTTATCTTGTATTTCCTCATACCCCCAAGGAAAGCCTATGCTCTTATGGTTGGTGTTACATATGTGATGCTTCAACACCAATGGCTAGAGGAAGAAATGCAATATGATGAGGATTAATTCATTTTCTTATTGTTTTTCATTTTCCTTCTCTCTTCTATTTTCCTTTTCTTATCTTTCTTTAAAAACCCAAGGATAGCTTATACTCTTGTGATGCTTATCATATATACAAGCTTAAGCACCAATAGCTAGAGGGTGAATCCAATATGAAATTTGAATTGATTTGTTTTCATAATATTCTTCATTTTCTCCCTCTTCTATTTTTATTGTTTTGTCTTTATGCCCATGGAAAGTATATGCTCTTATGATAGTTTTCATCTTTGTGAGCCACAATGCTAATTGCTAGAGGGTGCAATCCAATATGATTTATATTATTTTATCTTGTTTTTCTTTTCCCTTCTTTTTCTCCATATATCTTTTCTCTCTATTCTTTTTTTCTTTTCGTTATTTTTTCTATTTAATCTTTTTAGTCTCATGTGATTGAACCACTTATCCCTTTTTCTTTTTTATTTCTTTCACTCGACCACCCCAACAATATTTATCCTGCTATCTTCTTGTTGATATTGCGAGGCTATGCCCAATGATATTTCTGTGTTACTTGGACCATACAGAAGGTACGCATCCTTCATTCATTGACTTTACATGTGATGGTTTTCTTCCACCACTTATTATCACTGTTTGGATGTGTATTACCTATTTGTTATTTTCATATCTCCATCTAACATAAGTTTTCTATATAAAAAGGAAAAAGAAAAATGATTGTCACCTATTTTCGTAAATGAAAATAATAAAGAAGAAAGCTTCTCTTTTATCAAAATAAATGAAATTGATTTTAAACGGGATTGTTGTCATGTAAGGTTTTAAGAGCCTCGTCAGGTAAAAATCGAATATTCTTCCATGTGAGATTATGGGAATCTCCTCAAGAAGTTCAGTCCAAGAGCCTTCCAAAAACATTTCTTTATTCAATAGAAATAGAAGAGTTGTTTTCATAAAATAAAAAATACCAAAAAATTTAAAAATCATTTTCTTGAATAAATTAAAGAAAATTTTTCCTTAAAATATATAAACAAAATGACACGCATATCTACTCCGAACTATGTGGGCTTTGATCTCTCTAAATGGTACATAGGTCCTAGGTTCTCTTCCTAGGTCAAGTCTTATTTTGTAAATAACTATATTTTTCCTTATTTTTTTGTAAATAAATGCTCATTTTCTATTTATTTTTCATTTCATTTATTTTTGTAAATATTCTTTTGTATTGGGGTAATTATAATAAAATTAAAGGCCATATTCATTTTTAAATAATTGACTTAGGGAAACCGTTCTTATGAATGGGTGCTGTGGGGTGCCTAACACCTTCTCTATGCACAATCGACTCCCAGACCTTATTAGGTTTTCTTTTTTCAAAAAAAAAAAAAGATTTCTAAAATTATCCTTTTTAAAATTTTGGTGGTGGCTCCATATTTTCCAAATTTCGGGTGCAACAGTTTGGCAACTCCACTGGGGACGGTTTGAGAGTCAAGCCCATTTAAGTTAAGTGTTTAAAAATAATATGGCCTAATTATTAAAATTACCTTTTTTATTTGTTTTTATTTATTAAATTCTTTATTTATTCATTTATTTATTCTTTTTCTCTATCTATCTTTTGATCTACTTAGCAAATGAGGGTTAGGTAGAACTTAAGCCCACAGGTTGATATGCTTTCCACACATACTAAACACATACACTATTCTCCTCATACACATTTTGGGGCCTATACCCTAGTCTGTGAGTTCCTTAAGTGAGCGGAAGTTTCTAGCATTCTCCCAATGGGCTTTCAAAACTCTCTAAGGTTACTGTGAAGACTTCATCCTAACTGTTACGCATTTGGTGAAGTTGATCCCTGTGGGAATTTTGGAACCTCCTAAAGGTCAATCTCATCAAATGGGGTCTTCATCTTTATGATGGGGGCAGTAGGAGACCTTTATCTGTAAGAATTAGAACCGCCTTGAAATTATGATACATATTAGTAGACATTATTGACCTACCCAATTAATTCTTACCTGCCTTTCTTATGGTGGATATTCCTCAACCTAGGGTTATTCCTAAAATAAGACACTAGAGGGCATTTATTTATTGTTGACAATATTATTTGTCTTCCATGCATAATCCAGGAGACCCCTGGGATCAAGTAACTAATTGTCACTTCACCTGAGTATATATCTAACATCACGTCACATATAGATACATCACAAGGACAGTGTATGTATTAGATAACCAACCTTAGTCTAAGGGTTTATCACTATAAAAGACTATGAGTTCATTGTATCTATCATGTTAGAAAATATCTCAATGACAGATAACTTTTTTATGTCCTATGAGGGATCCTTACATCATTCATTAGTGTTTAGATTCATATATGGGCCTTAGACATAATCATCATTTTAAAAACCCTTAGTCATGTGATGGCCTGGGCCATTCGTAGGCTAATGGGTAATTGATTCTCCCTATGAGGTAATGAATCTCTTAAGGTGGTGGAGTTCTTTTTCTCAATGTCCATCACCCATATCAAAACTTGAAGTACATGTCATCACTTTTTTAAGTCTCAAAAGGCCCTTTCATTATGGCATGCCAACTTAAACATCATTGAATAAGAAACCAAAGAAGGAGGGAAAATGAGCATGCAAATGAAAGTGAAAAAAATAAAGAATAAAAATAAAAATTCAGTAATATCTTTAGTTAATAATGCTTGCATGGAATATCTTTCCTTAAAAATGACTTCATTTACCCTTATCCATGTCATGACCCTTCACATATATCCCAGAAATGGTTGTTCTTTATTACTGATGTGAGGCTAAGATTTTTGTCTCTCCTTTCACTTTTTAAGGGCATTATTCTTGATTAGAGGAAATTGTTGAGGGTCTAAAAACTTATTTTGTACAAGTTGCTTGTATAGAGGTGATATCATACTATGGAAAAGCTTGGTTTTGAAAATGACTTGATCCACCTTGATGAGGCTAGTTTTAAAGGGTAAATTGTTTAACTTGGACACAATGTGATGATGATTACACAAGCTATGTGAGGATTTGAGCCTATTGATATGATTTCATTTCATATGTGTATCACTTATCCTTTACCCAATCTAGAACTTGGCATGTATCTTGTTTAAGGTCATATTTGATGTTCATTTGCTTAATATAGAGAGAACCAAGGCATTCATTTTTCATCCTTAATAAAAACAAAGCCAAATAGCCGCCCTTACATGATAGCCATTTGAGCTTGTGTGATATTCCTTTCCTATCCCTTAGCATGCAGAAACTACAAATATGTTCCTTACCTCTTATTCAAATTTCTTTTTGCTTTCTAAGAGGACTCACTCTTCCTAATTAGAGGAGCATGTATAGACTCTAAATATTGTTAAGGCTATGAGGTGAATCTTGTTGAAAAATGAGTAGTTGAGAGAAGAAGAGGAAAGAAGAAAAGAAAAAAAGGTCGCTAGGTTGAAAACCTGTAAGGGCTGCTTAGACAAAAGTTAGAGCATAAAAAAAAAGAAAAAAAAATGTTCGATAAGTTGAAAACCCATAAGGGTAGCTTAAGCAAAAGTTAGAGCAGAAAAAAAAAGAAAAGGCAAAAATCTCGCTAAATTGAAAACCTGAAAGGGCATCTTAAACAAAAGTTAGAGCAACAAAAAAGAAAAGAAAATAGAAAAAATCAAAAGAAAAATGGGAAGATACTAAGGGAAATATAGAAAGAGCTTCCTTCACTTCTTCTTTTGTTTTAAGGCCTTTAGAGTGTACACTTCCCTATTTGGTTCTTACTACTCTTAGTTATCATGAGTATTGACTTGAGTCCTTAGATATGATTCATCTTCTACTTACCTATTATTCAGGGTACTTTTTTTTTCTAAGAACACAAAATGTTCTTGGTTAGGCAAGTATGTGCATATTCCTACAATTTTTGAGGTCGTCAAGGTAATCTAGTTGTAAGGCTACTTTGTTTTAGATATTTTAAAAAAAGAAAAAGAGAAAAAAGAAAAGAAAAGAGTCTCACTAAGATGAAAACCCGAAAGGGAATCTTAGGTAAAAGTTATATCACCAAAAAAGAAAAGAAAATAGAAAAAAATAAAAAGAAAGGTGGGCAAGTACTAAGGGAAACATTAAAAGAGCTTCTTTTAGTTATTCTTTTGCTTTAAGGCCTTTAGAATGTACACTTGCTTGACTCTAGGTTTGGCTCTTATTTCCCTTAGTTATCATGACTACCTACTTCAGTTTTTAGATATCCTTTATTTTCTTCTCAAGATCCCTTTTGTTTCTAGGAGCACCCTATCTTCTTGGTTAGGGGAGTATGTGTATATTCCAATAAATTTTGAGGTCGTTAGGGTAATATGGTTGTAAGGCTGCTTTCTTGTGGATATTTTTAATTTTGAAAAGTGGCTAAAAATAATGAAAATCAAAAGAAATAGTTGTAAGGCTGCTTTCTTTTGGATATTTTTTAGGTTTCATGAGTTATGCTTAAAGGTCTTTGTTATAACCGGCTGACACCAAAGAGGGGGGTGAATTGGGTGTAAAATAAAAACCTAAGAGATTCTAAAATTCTCTTCGCATCTTAGTAGAAGCAATAAATATGAAAGTAATGAATATGAAATCAACAGTTAATATATGCTGAAAATATGAGAGTTTAAGGAAGAAAGTATGTAAACTGTGATTTATCCTAGTTCGGTCCAATCTGTGATGGCCTATGTCTAGTCCCTAGGTTCCTCCTGAGATTTTCAAATCCACTATCTTCTTGTTTAATCCAGACACAAGAATAGCCTTGACAACTCACAAGTTTAGTCGGGCACTTGTGAAAGCCTTTTTCAAATCTTTCACAGAGTTACTCTCCCTTACACATCATAAGGTTACAACCGAGTTACTCCTACTTACACACGTAAGGATTCAATCTTGATGATGAAAGATTACAATCAATCTTCTCTCTCAGAATTGAATAGATGAATACTGAAGTGCAATACAATCAATCACTCTCTCAAATACTCATATATAGAAAAAAGATAAGAACAGAGAGTGTTTGGGTCGAGATGGATAGCTTATGATATAAGTATGTTTGTGTCCTTGTGTTCTCGTTGGTGTTGTTGTTCTCTACCTGAATCTCTTATATCTATGTTGATGAAGATTGATGACTGTTTGAGCATTTTAACATATCTGTTGGAGTACGGCTACTTCTTTTGTTCGTTTGCTTGAGTTTTAAAAACTAGCTGTTAGAACGTTGGACTCTCCGCTTCCGTAAATCAACTTTCATCTCTTTGCATTATCTCTTCGTTGTATTCCTATAGAAACACATTAAACACTAATATAATGAAGTGTAAGAGTGATTGGAGGCAAGAAGAGTAAGTTTCATAATTAATGCCATGATTTTTGAAAGCTTCAGTATGTTATTCTGTTCTCTTGTGAAGCATTACTCGAGTGGTCACTCAAGTAAGCTTGGGGTCATTACTTAAGTGATCCTATAAGTAATGCTTTCTTTTCATTTCATGTTATTTGAGTACTCCGTTGAGTAATGTCACTCATTTCTTGGCCGAGAGCTACTGGATGATTTCTTCTCTGATTACTCGAGTGGCCCCTCGAGTAATGTCTTAAATAACTCTACAGATTACTTGAGTGATCGCTTCAAGTAATCCTACTCAATTCTTGAGAGAGAGCTTACTGGAACAAATTCTCACACATTACTCGAGTGGTCCCTTAAGTAAAGTTTCAAATAACTTTACATATTACTCCAGTAGCCCCTTTAAGTGATCTCTTCATTTTGATTCAAAACATATTAAATTATATATCATCGGAAAACTCTCATCGTCTACATTCAAATGAAATAAGAATCAGCTCCAAACTCGTTGTATACAAAAAGTGATGATGCAAAGAGTATCTACTGTTCTTAGACAATCTCTGAAATCATGAGCAGCAACTTCCAGAAGGCATAGCTTTTAGGATATATCTTCAAATATGCCAAATTACCTATCCATGGAAATCTTTTTGAGTCTACATTCATATAGAACTATTTTGTCACAATGCAATATTCATTTTGAGAGTTATGTCCAAAATACTAAACTTGTTTTGTACTGTGATGGTGATTTTAGTGTTAAATTTCGAAGTTGATATGTCTCACATATGAGCTTCTTTGAATGTGATATTTGGTCAAAATGACGCATTACGAGTCTAGTTTCATATGCCACTAGTTTTAGCTCAATCTGACGTGTGGTTAGATATATATGCCTAAAATACCAACCCTCTGTCCTATTGCATGAAAACATAGCACTATAAAAATGCACATCACTCGAGTGGTTACTCGAGTGATGATGTCCATTACTTGAGTAACCCTTCGAATAATGTCTTTTAAAATATGGCAGAGAGCCAAAACTCAAGGGAACACCTTAGGGGAAGTTCGATAACTTCCATGCAAGTTATCTTGGCTTCGAATTGACATATTCCGACCTCCATATAATCATAGAAACCTTCGGTATCATTTCTAAAACCTTGAATCTTGATATTCCCATTAGATCTTGTACCTTATTCTTTCTTTAATCTCTTTCTTTCTTGTTTTTCCTCTTGATGATCAATCTCCATTTATGAGGCATTATAAGCAAAATAACATCAACCCACCGTTGTGTTTGTGACTAATCTACAAGATATACAACATTAAATATAGTAGTTAGTCAATATAGAAGATAAGTATATTATACAAACTTTTTATTCTTAATACTTGACATCTATATTTGATATCATCAAAACTATTCATATCTAACATTCTCCCCCTTTTTTATGATGATAAATCCTTTAAGAAAAATATGTATGAATTATAAAAGCAAAGTAAGAGCAACATATTTTTCTTTCCTCTCTCTCCCCTTATTTGACATCAGCAAAAAGTTTGAAGTATAAAGAAGAAAGACTTGTAGATAAGTAAATATGTAATCAAATTAGATATGCCTTTCTATCCCTCAATTATGAAGAATGTGAAAAAATTTTCTCTCCCCTTATTTGAAGGTAATTTCTTTTATAATTTGTTGCAAATGAGAAATGATTTTCATGAAAACACATTTGAAACAATTTGGAGAGGTTTTCAAGAAATTCATAATTAAGGCAAATTGAAATCAAAGATATGAAAAGTATTCTCGAAATATGAAGAGAGGGTTTAGAAATACTCATTTAGATTCAACAAGCTGATGATTGATCCATGAAGTTCATTGCCTTCTTTTCGTATTGTGTTAGATCCATGATGTCATGTTTACCACACTTTCACTATAGAGCTCTAATGTATCTTGTTCATAGGACTAAATTGTGGCTAGCTCAATGGTAGGCTCTAAAGTGTGCTCAATAGAAAGCTCAGAAATAGATGTTCTTAAAATGCTACCAAAATCATCCTGGCTTGTGATTTTTGTTTCTTTGAGTATTGCAGCCAGTATTAAATTATCCTTCCCTTGTTTAAGCGTTAAAGCATCATTCCTCTTCTTGTAGTATTTTGAAGAATTTTATTGCACAAAACAAATTCTCTTGCTACAAGTATAAATCTTTCTTCCACAAAGAATGATTAGTGCTACCAAGTTATCAAATTTATTGCACAAATAAAAGTTATGCTTTCTATATGATATGTTCAAATTAAGATCATGAAAGGAAAATATACGAGTAACTCATCATCAAAACTAATTAAAAGATAGTGAATTTAGATGAGTATGTTAAAAGGATTTTCTTTCAATAAATGAGATGAGCTTTTAAGATATAAAACACATATGAATGTGAAGCTCTCCATTAATGAATGCATAGTTTTAAAAATCATTATGAGGAATAAATAATACCTTTCCAAGATTTGAAAAACCATTTAGAAAATTTGTAGAGAAAATGAGTATGAAAATCCAAAGATTTAGAGAGAAATCAAGTTTTGAAAATGCTGATGCAATTCAGGGTTTTAAGAGATATAACCCAATATCACTTGAGTGGTCACTTCAATGATCCTACTCGAATACTCACTCGAGTGATGTAACGTAGAGAATTTAATTAAGAATACAATACCTTACTCGAGTAATATTGTAATCACTCAAGCCATAATCCTCTGAAGTTCATTGGTGAATCTTTGGATACTCATAGTCTGATGTTGTGATTTGTACTGAGAGATTCTGAAGTATAGTCTTCTATGAGCACTTTAGGATACCAAGATGAGCTCGGAATAAGGCCTTAAGCTTTTGGTTGATCAAGTTACATAATTGCCTAATCTTGCCATTCATAGAATTAATGAACTTAGCATTGTTTGTAGCAAGCTCTGTGTGATTGTTGAGCTCTTCTCTTAGATAGCCTTGGATAGATGGACTAAAGAATGAAGTACCAGGGAGACCAGCTCTAGCAAAGTGTTGTCTCTAATTTATTCTTGAAGTCTCAGCTGTTATCCTCTATGCCTCTTATGTTAACTTAGAGTGAGATTCAGACTTACTTTGAATAATTATGAATTACTTGAAGGTCTACTTGAAGTAATTGCCGATTACTTAAAGGTCTATTTGAAGTTATTACAGATTACTTGGAGGTCTACTTGAAGTAATTTCAGATTACTTGGAGGTCTACTTGAAGTAATTGCATAGTACTTGGAGTAAGTCCTATAGAAGTATATATATACCTCTTATTCTCTGACAGATATGATCTTTCAAGTATTCCTTTCCTCCTTGCTTATAATATAGGGCATTATGTGGTAATTCTTCTCAAAGAAGTAAGTGAAGTTATTGGCCTTGTTCACCATAGCTCTAGTGTAGGTATAGCAGATAATCCAGTGAAGATTGCATATAGAGCTAGGATTGAAGTTTAGAATCCTTATTAGTTCTCATGGTTTGATGATTCTATACTTCTCAAGCTCGTTGAACTCCTTGAAAGGTCTAGTGGGAAGGTTGTTGAATCCTAACCACGTATTGATCTTTGAGGCTGAGATGATGGCCCTTTAATCTATGATTGTTGTCTCTAATGTCTCTTCAATTATTGTGCCTTCTTCAGAGAATAACTCAGCAGGCTCCATGTTGTAGTAGAGATGTCTAACTATCTTTGGTAGTAGTAAAGATGGCTGGATAGCGAAGGCTTATAGTGTTGGAAGTTTGAATCCAACTCATTAGTATCCTTGGTCTCTCAGCTTGAACTTCTTCAAATTGAATTTTGCTAGGCCCACTAAGACGCCTTCCTACTCTTTCACTTTCTCTGACTATACCACTAGCTAGTTACTTGCTAATGATAGGGTGTCACTCGAGTCATTACTTGAGTGATATCATAGATTCAGCTTCTGCTTACACTGCAATACTACTAGTCATGCCTCCTTTGTTAGCCTCCGATCTTTGTATCTGAAAGTAGAGCATTTTGATCAACTCCTACAAAATATAAATATATGCTCTTTGTTACCCAACTTTTTGTTGAGTCCACACAGTATTAGACATTATAACTCATATACTCTTATACAATTGAATCATATGATATTTGAGCAAAGAGTATAATAATCAACAAAGACCAAACTATAATTTTACCTAATTAAATAAATTTAAGCAATTGAATCATAAAGGGTAACGGATAAATAATACCAAGAATAATGATTTTCAAAGATCAATGACAATTTGTAAATACACTTTAAAAAAATGTCATTGATAAGATTTTCATGCAATTCAGGATCAAAAGAGTAGAGAATCTATCCATGACGACCAACTTTTATGAAAGGATAAATCATGAATGAAACCAAGTTTTCCAGGAATGATAATGAGATATGCAAATTGTTACAAAATCTCAGATGTAATTTCAAATCATAACAATGCATTATGAAAAAGAGATTTTGAATATATGCAAAACTCATCTTTAAAACATGTTTACAATCAATGCTTATGTTAAAAATGGTGAAAGTCAATAGTTTAAATATACATATACCAGAATGCTTCTCTTTTAGAAAACAACTAAGATAACATGTTAATGATCAGAGTTAACATGTTAGAGAATTTTCCAAAGGGCAAGAGTCATATGGATAACCAAAAGGATAGGCATATATGAGCATAATGACTTTGCTATTGGTCCATAGACTATCTTGACACTTAGAGTTGTACCTTGAAAGATATGAATATTCAACTCAAGAATTTGAATAGAAGGCTCTAGTTACTCAAAAAATGGATGAAGACAAATGGTAATGCATTTGAGCAACAAGATGAGTATAAGAATTTATGGATGATGAAGCACATACTCATTAATCCAAATGACTAGAGTTCCAAAATATTATCCTAGTAAGTTATTCCACTATAATGGTTAATGCATTAAGATTCAATGCACTAATGAATATTCATAATGCTTGGAATAACATGGCCAACTAAAGATTTATGCATTTGGCATAAGGCTTTCACATATTGAATTCCTTTCTTGAAACTCATATAGATAGTGAACTTGTTAGACATAAGGTCTAACTTGTTAGAAAATAAAGGTTGAGGAGTTCAAACAATAACAGGTTTAAAATCAAGAAATAATATGTGAATGATGGGGAAAATTCTAGTAGTTGGATTTGAAGCATTTCTGACTTTCAGTATACATAAATATTAACTTCCAAGTTTGAAAATGATTTAAATGCAAATAAGATATGAATAATTTTGAAATAATGTGTATGCATTTTTATAAACAAGATGAATTTGGAATCTAAGTACATTTTTGAAATGTGCATTTCAAAACTCAAATAGAAAGATTATGCACAATTTTATTTTCAATCCATTTAGCAATCTAAAAACAATTTGAAAATCATAAATAATTGATTGCTAATGGTATGCAATAATAAGCAAGTATTCATTACCCAATTTAGTTTATATAAGCACAAGATATGAAAAGATAAAGAGTAAGGATTAGATATCACCATAATTCCTCTTGTCCTTGCGACAACTTGCTTGTTTTGATGGAATAATATTGGTTTTTCTCCTTTGCACAATCAACACCAAAACCCAAACTCCAAAATTCAACATCATCAAGATATGAATTTGTTTTCATGTGGCCATAGTCTTGAGAAACTTTTTCTTATCCTACAGAATTGTATAAATTTCTTTTCTTCATGGTATCCAACCTTGCTTAGATCCATTTCTTGTTAGCTTGTAGGAGTCAAGATAAAATTCAAATGATCTAAGAATATAATCAATTCAAGGCAATTGGGCATAATGAATTAAACATGTCTTTATGCATAAAAGAAATATTTTCTTTTCAAATCATTATATATGTATAAAGAATTAACCTATTGAGCATTGCAATAATCTATTAAGTGTTTTTTTTTTAAAAACAAAATTTGAAAATCTTTTACAATGCTTATTTCTAAGGTTTTAAAATATAAAACCTTAATAAATATTACATGTAATAGCATATGAGGTTTTATTATTGTGTACCTTGGCCTTAGATACTTGGAAGACTACTTTTGCTTACCCACCGTATCGTTTTATGATATTGATACTTTAAATATCTTGTTTGGGGTGCTGACAACCTTCTCTCAAAATATATAAACTCTAGGAGTCTTTTACTTGATGCTTGAGAGATCCTCTTTTTCTTGTTCTCCTCAAGATAGTTGAACAGTACTATATGGTAGTTCATTCTTGAAGTGGAACATACTCCTTTTCTCTATCACCTTTCTTTGTGGTTAAACTTTGCAGTTCTAGCAACAAGTGATATGAGAATTCTCCTAATTGATGTGAATCTCCATTTAGGTGCATTAGGAACTCTTGGAATCTTCTTCATTTTCTCAGTACCCTTTTATCCATTCTTTCTAGAATCAATCTACACATATAAAACACCATATGGACATTTTGGTACCCACTTTGCTTTGGGTCCTTGAATGTTAGCATTTGAACTCACTTGGGTTTTAGGAATCCAAACAAATGTACTTCTCACATTAGAATTTCTCCTAATATAGCATGTGTGAGAAATATGACGTGATTTACCACAATAATTGCAAATAATATGATGATATGCATTATGAGATTTTATGCAAGTATTGTGTCGATCAAGAAAAGATGATCTCAAATGATTAGTTTGCCTAAGTTCTTTCTTCCTACATGAATTTCCAGTATGATTGAAAACCTTTTTGTTTTTCTCAATAGAATTAATAATGGGTTGAAAAATAATTTTATGCAAATTTTGAAAATCTATTTTTAAAATAACTCTAGAAGAATTGTAATTGTTTACCATATGTGCATCTTGAGCTCTATAGGATGATCCATCAAATTCATCCGTATTGAGCTCTTCTTGGGAATCATCTTCCTCTTGTTCTTCTATATTGACAGAATCATGAAAGTGTTATATGATTTCTCTTTTTTCATTATTAACTTCCAATTGTTCATGCACCATAGATATGCAGCTTATAGTTTCACATAAACTATCAATACTTTCGACTTCAACACAATTGTTAGAAGTATAAATAGAATCAAGAGTATCCCAAATATCTCTAGCAGTAGAGGAAAATCTAATTTTCTCAAAATCATTTTCAGTTAAAGCACTATACAAAATTTCATTTCTCTAACATTCAACGAAAATATTTCCTTTTCTCTTTCTGTCCAATCCTTTCTCGGTTTGAAATCAAAGACATTTGTAAAAACATCTCACATATCATAATCAAAGCATTTTATAAAAGATGTCATTCTAGCTTTCCAAAACCAAAAACCGATATCTTTCAAAATAGGTGGAATTGTATAGTCAAAACCTTCAAAAATCATATAACACGCAAAATCAGCCATTATAAACTCTTGAGACGGTTAAGTCCTTTAAACAAGAGTCCAGCTCTGATACCAAATGTTAGAACTGGCTAACAACCAAGAGGGGTGAATTGGGTATAGATAAAAACTTAAGAGATTTTAAAATTCTCTTCGCATATTAGTGGAAGTGATAAATATGAAAGTAATAAATCATAAATCAACAGCTAATATATGCTTGAAATATAAGAGTTTAAGGAAGAGAGTATGTAAACTGTGATTTATCCTGGTTCGGTCCAATCTGTAATGGCCTTACGTCCAGTCCCCAGGCACCTCCTGAGATTTTTAAATCCACTATCTTCTTGTTTAATCCATGCACAAGAATAGCCTTTACAACTCACAAGTTTAGCGGGACACTTGTGAAGCATTTTACAAATCTTTCATAGAGTTACTCCCCTTTACACATCATAAGGTTACAATCGAGTTACTCCTCCTTACACACTGTAAGGATACAACCTTGATAATGAAAGATTATAATCAATCTTCTCTCTCAGAAGTGAATAGATGAATACTGAAGTACAATATAATCAATCACTCTCTCAAATATATATAATATAGAAAACAGATAAGAACACAGAGTGTTTGGGTTGAGATGGATAGCTTATGATATGAGCATGTTTGTGTCATTGTGTTCTCGTTGGTGTTGATGTTCTCTGTGTGAATCTCTTGTATTTATAGTTGATAAAGATTGATGACCGTTTGAGCATTTCAACATATCTGTTGGAGTGCGGTTACTTCTTTTGTTCGTTTGCTTGAATTTGAAAAACTAGCCGTTAGAACGTTAGATGCTCCACTTCCGTAAATCAAATTTTAACTCTTCATATTATCTCTTCATTTTATTCCTGTAGAAACACATTAAACACTAATACAATAAAGTATAAGAGTGATTGGAAGCAAGAAGAGTAAGTTTCATAATCAATCCCATGATTTTCGAAAGCTAAAGTACATTGTTTTTGTTAGATCTCATGTTTTGATGATAACAAAAGAATGGTTTGAAAAAGAAATGATTAATAATCAAGTTTAAACTAAGTAATGACAGGAATAAGCTTTACTTGAGGAAAGCATGGAAGTAGTAAAGAATGGCCAAGAGAAAATGCTGAGGAACTTGATCAGAAGTACAATTTCTAAGGCATTACTCGAGGCGCTACTCGAGTAATGAGCCAAAACTTGAAGTAACCAAGCAAAACTTCCAGTTACCTGCAACCATTACTCGAGGCGCTACTCGAGTAACCAGGTAAAATTTTAAGGTTGCTCTCGGCCTGCTAATGTTACTCGAGGAGCTACTCGAGTAACCATGTGAAAACTTCCAGTTGACTTCAAGTTTTCCCCATGATACTCGAGGAGCTACTCGAGTACCTGTGTTTTCTAAAATATGGACCTCTCGGCATTTTGTACCACTGCTAATGTTACTCGAGGAGCTACTCGAGTAACCAAGACAGAAACTTCCAGTTGCCTTCAAGTTTTCCATGATACTCGAGGAGCTACTCGAGTAACCGTGTATTTGAAAATGTCAAGCTCTCGGCACTTTGTACCACTGCCAATGTTACTCGAGGAGCTACTCGAGTAATGCACTAAGGTGAGTGAAAACTTGAGGTTAGTACCCGATTAACTTGATTTCTCTTTTTCATCTTCCTCGAGTACTTACTCCATTAGACAAGTTTTTTCATAGTTTATTTTAAGTGGATTCCTCGAGTATGTACCCCAGTATATGCAAAAGTTTTCAATGTAAACTTCAAGTCATTACCAGAGTAAATCATATTCAAAAGTCTCAGTTACTCGAGGAGCTACCAGAGTAACCTATGCAAAAATGAATGCATCACTCGAGTCCCTACTCGAGTAATGAGGTAATTGCTCTCGACTTTGAAATCCTGCCAACATTACTGGAGTAGAGCATCGAGTAATCAAAAGTTTTTCAAAGGATTACTCGAGGTGTTACCCCAGTAATCTATGAAGTTGCAGAAGCATTACTGGAGTAGCTACCCGAGTAAATAACTATTCCCAAAGGTTTGAAATTTAGTTTATTCCATGCACTACCCGAGTAATCATGTTTATCTTCATGGAATTTCAAATAAACAATGATTTCACGATGTTACTCGAGGAGCTACTCGAGTAAACTTCAAGGGTTACTCGAGGAGCTACTCGAGTAAGCATACCCAGAAATTTAGAAATCATTCAAACTTTCATTATATTGTTTCCTATATGATTAACCTTTCATTGTATTAGCATTCTTAGTATATTTACAGAGAAACAATGAAGAAATCATATCAAGAGATGAAAGTCAAATCAAACGTTCAAATGCCAACCACCGCCAACGGATATTTTTCAAAAACTTGAAAAGTCAATAGTGGCTGCGCACTCACCAACGGACGAAAGGAAACGTTCCAACGGTCATCACCAACATATCTATATATATGGGAACCTTCAAACAGAGAAGAACAACTAAGCATCCATACGAACGAATCATTAAGTTCATTGCTCTGTTTTCACGTTGAAATTGTATTCATTTGCTTCAGTGATTATTATTTACTCTTTGAGAGAGATATTTCATTCAAACTCAATATTTGTTATTGAGATAACTTAAGGTTGTGGAACCTTGAGTTGGGATTGGATTACAACCTGTAAGGGGGAGCGAGTGTCCAGGTGTAAGGAACTTGCTTGTACTGAGGTGCCAAGAACCCACTGAATCTTGGAAGCTATAGTGAAACTCTCAGAGAAGCTCTGAGGACTGGACGTAGGTCAAAGTGGTTGTGACCGAACCAGTATAATTCCCGGTGTACACTTCGGTGATATTTCTCCTTACTCATTACTGTTTTAATTCTTTTGTCAAAGTTTTATATTTTCGCAAGAATTTTCAGTATCACCCAATTCACCCCCCCTCTTGGGTGAAACGCTTGGTCTAACAGTTTTGTTCTCCTGGGAAGCAATACTCGAGTGGTCACTCGAGTAAGCCTAGGTCATTACTCGAGTGATCCCTCGAGTAATCATATTCAAAATCTGGCTGAGAGTATTTCCAACTTTATTACTCAAGTGATCACTCGAGTAATGCATTCTTTTCATTCCATGTTACTCGAATGCTCCCTTGAGTAATGTCACTCATTTCTTGGTCAAGAGCTACTGGATGATTTCTTCTCTGATTACTCGAGTGGCCCCTCGAGTAATGTCTCAAATAACTCTACAGATTACTCGAGTGATCCCTTCGAGTAATCCTACTCAATTCTTGAGAGAGAGCTTAGTGGATCAAATTCTCACACATTACTCGAGTGGTCCCTCAAGTAAAGTTTCAAATAACTTTACATATTACTTGAGTAACCCCTTCAAGTGATCTCTTCATTTTGATTCAAAACATATCAAATTATATATCATCTGAAAACTCTCATCGTCTACTTCTAATACAATAAGAATAAGCTCCAAACTCGTTGTATACGAAAAGTTATGATGCAAAGAGTATCTACTGTTCTTAGAAAATCTCTAAAATCAAAAATAGCAAATTCCAGAAGGTATAGCTCTTAGGATATGCCAAATTACCTATCCACGGAAAAATCTTTTAGTCTACTTTCATGTGGCACTGGTTTCGTTGCAATCAGATGTCTTTTTTTTAGAGTTATGTCCAAAATACCAAACTTGTCTTTATACTATAATGATGATTTCAGTGTTAAATTTTGAAGTTGATATCTCTCACATCTAAACTCCTTTGAATGTGATATTTGGTCAAAATGACATATTGCGAGTCTAGTATCATATGCCACTAGTTTTACCTGAATCTAATGTGTGGTTAGAGAGATATACCTAAAATACCGAACCTCTATTCTGTCACACAAAAATAGAGCACAATAAAAATGCACATAACTCGAGTAGTTACTCGAGTGATCTTGTCTTGCCTATTATTTAAGTAACCACTTGAGTAATGTCCTTTAAAACATGGAAGAGAGGCAAAACTCAAGGGAACACGTAGGGGAAGTTCCATAACTTCCACATAAGTTATCTTGGCTTCAAATTGACCTATTCGAACCTCCTTATAATCATAGAAACCTCCAGTATCACTTCTAAGAGCTTGAATCTTGATATTCTCATTAGATCTTACACTTTATTCTTTGTTCAATCTCTTTATTCTTGTTTTTCCTTTTGATGATCATTCTCCATTTATGATGCATTATAAGCAAAATAACATCAACCCACCGTCAGGTTTGTGACTAATCTACAAGATATACAACATTAAATATAGTAGTTAGTCAATGTAAAAGATAAGTATATTATACAAACTTTTTGCTTTTGATACTTGACATCTATATTTGACATCATCAAAACTATTCATATCTAACAGTCTTTCCTTAAGTATTTAGGTTTGAGGAATTCTTCCATTTCAATCCTTTTCTACTCCTATTGCGACATGTGAGCCTTTCCCAGTTTTATCACTTTACATGTAGGACATTATCTTCCTTCTATGTGCCTTTCAATAAAGTGAACTAAGTTAGAACTTGGGGCTTCTCATCAATTTTTTGCCCCCATCCATGTCTCAAGACAAAATCGACATTGTTAAATGAAGTTATTTTAAAAATCATTGACCGTGCAAGCATTAAAAATGAAGATAGACAAAAAAGAGAGATTATTATGCAGCACAAATTAAGATAGGCTAATATTTGGCTTATTGCTCAGAAGTTATTTCTTTTATCAAGAGTTAGCACTAAGTCATACCCAAAGAAAAATTGTAATATCTTGTCAAATTAGGCAAATTTTTCTTGCATTGGGCTTTGCATCAATCGCACCCCCTTACTAAACATGTATTCTATGCCATTTCACAAATTGGGGGCAAATTTGGAATTAATTTTTCAACTAAAGAAGCTTCTATTAATATTATGTCATGCATTGTCTCGAAATGTGTTTTTGCTAAGACTGGGACAAACCTAAAAGCTTCTCAATAAGAGTCATAATGGCCTAAACAAGAATGACATCCTTCATGTACAAGTAATTGAAGAGGTTTTGAATAGGACTGAGCCAAAGTGGTAGCAACATTATTGGTTGGGTAGCTCTTCATCATTTTCATCATCATCATCATCTCATAATTTATATTATCATCTTTATCATGATTATCTTCACATCTTCATCATCATCATCTTTATCTCCTTATTATCATTATCATCCTCATTAGCTCATCATCATCCTCATTTCTTCATTTCCTTTCCATCATCATCATCATCATCACTTTATCATCATTATCATCATCATCCTCCTTAGCATTTCATTGTCATCATTCTCATTAGGATTTTCTCATTACTGTCATTATCATTTACTATACTACATATTTAGGGCACCACATGATTAGTGTCACAACAATACCGCCATTTACATGAGCACTTCATCTTCACTACCGTCATCATTATCATAGTCATCAACTTTATCACGATAATCATAATCTCCTCGTTTGATGACTATCACCATCATCTTCATCAACATTATTGCCATTCTCATTAGGACTTCATCATCATTATCAATGTCATCATCTTCACCATTATCATAATCTCCTCGTAATCATCATTGCCATCATTGGTGTCATTATCATATGTAGGGGCACCACGTGCTTAGTATCACATCACTACCATCATTATCATCATCATCTATGACTTCCTCATCAGGGTTTCATCTTCATCATCATTAATGTTATTATCATATTGCATGTTTAGGTTATTGCGTGCTTAGTGTTGTGTCATCACCAATATGGTAATCACCATTTATGACTTCCTCTAGAACTTCAATATTTTCATCATCATTATCATCATCTCATTATGTGGGGCATCACATGCTTAGTGTCACATTATGACTATCATCATCATCATTCATGACATCATTAAGAATACTTCATCATCATCTTATCAATATAATCTTTGTTATCAATGTCATCATCTTCATTGGCATTATCATAAGCACTACAACAAGGGGAATCTCATATTTATGGCAATTCTTTCAAAGCCCTGTATCGGCAGACACCCTTAAAGTTCAGTAAGAGTTGGCATAATTCTTTTAAAGCCCTATAAAGGCAGGCACTATTCTTTTAAAAGCCTTATATCTGTAGGCACCCTCAAAGGCCAGTAATGGCAAGCACCCTTTCAAAGCCCAGTAATGATTGGCATAATTCTTTTAAAGCCCTGTAACAGCCAGAACTATTCTTTTAAAAGTCCTATATCGGCAGGCATCCTAAAAGCCCATTAACGGCTGGCACCATTTCAAGCCATATATCGGTAGGCACCCTCCAAGCCTAGTAACGGTTGGCACCCTTCAAGCCTAATAACGGCTCTAAGCCTAGCAACAGTTGGCACTCTTTCAAGCCCTATATTGGTAGGCACCCTCCAAGCCCAGTAACGGATAGCACCATTTTAAAGCCATGTGTTGACTAGTACCCTCAAAGCCTGTTAGATCCCAAGTTTTGATGATAACAAAATTCAATTGTGTACAAATCATGTTTTTATAAGTTTAAGAAATGTTTACAAGGTTACCAAATGCATATAACAATGTTCTATGGTGTCTGCTGTCAAAATGAACTGGTGTGCTCGAGCATGAGTCTAGCACTCGAGCATGGAACCATTTTGTGCTTGAGCAGGTGCGAGTGATAGCCAGAAAGTGTTTACCCGAGAGGCATGCCACTGTCATTTTAAATGATTCACTCGAGCACTGGAGACAACACTCGAGCAGAGAAGCCTTTCTCACTCGAGCACATGCGAGTGAAGGTCTGAGAGTGCTTGGCCGAGAGCAAGTATTGTCATTCTCCCTTGATGCACTCGAGCAGAGAGATCAATGCTCAAGCATGAGTATCCTGTACTCGAGCACTAGCGAGTGAAGGTATGCGAGTGCTTAGCCGAGAGTCATGAAGATCATAAAAGCACAAGTATGCTCGAGCATAGCTTCATATGCTCGAGTGACACATCAGCACTTGCAAGTGAAAAATCTATCCCTCTCAAATCCTGATGCGAGTGTTGATATTAAAGGTATATTACTTGAGAATATTCTTCTCACTCGAGCAGGAGTATGTGTGCTCGAGTGAGGGCCCACAACACTTGCGAGTGAAAAATCTATCCCTCTCAAATCCTGATGTGAGTGTTGATATTAAAGGTATATTACTTGAGAATATTCTTCTCACTCGATCAGGAGTATGTGTGCTCGAGTGAGGGTCCACATCACCTGCGAGTGCAAAATCTCACTCTTGCTAAAATGATATGCGAGTGTTGTCCAGAGAAGAAACTCCCAGTAGAAAAGGCAAGGCCACTCGAGCAGAAGGAGTTGTGCTCGAGTGAGGCCCCACATCACTCGCGAGTGAGAATTCTGTCTCTCTGAAATCCTATGCGAGCACAGACTTAAAATTGAAGACCAAGGAGTAAAATCTTGATATCACTCGAGTGAGCCCATCCATGTTCGAGTGATGCTCTGCCAGATCACCAAATACACCAAGTCTCACAACGTTCAATCCGAATATGGTTTAATGTTATTTATTCATCTCATCATTACTTATTATAATTGTTTAACATTATTTTGAATGTATTATAAGTGTGATACAGGAGGATGAACGTTTGAAATAAACTAACACGAAGAAAGTCAAACAACGGCAGACAACATCATTACAAGCATGCATGTACCTACCACATTCAGAATATTCAAACATGCGCGTGTCATTCCACAGTTACAAGCCCCGCTCCTCAACGATGATTACTTAAAATGGGCAAAAACTGAACATCTATATATACAGAGATTCAAAGATAGTCAAGAACAACGAAGCACAAGAATTCACAAGCAGATACACGAGTTTCTGCTATTCACAATTTTCTCTGTATACACATTGATCTTCAGTGTTCATTTATTTGCTCTGTAAGAGAGTTATTATACAATTCAAATTCTATTTTCATTTGATCTCAAGGTATTGGGACCTTAAGAGGGTAGATTTCCTTACGAGAGAAGCAGTTGAGAGAATTCCTTGTTAAACCTTTCATTCATAAGACTTATAAGATACAAGCAGAAGAGAACGTTACTACTCGTAAGACTTACAGTGGTGTAAGCAGGAGAGAACGTTGCTGCTCATAAGTCTTGTATACATAAGCAAGTAGGAAAGGTCATAGGTTGTTTTTCTGCACGTAAGACTTGTCGTAAGGGGGAGAGAAATTTCTTAGTGAGAGAATATTTCTGCTCGTAGTCCTTTCAAGGACAATTGTTGTTTGTGGCATTCTAAGAGCTCATTGAATCCTGGAGGTATAGTGAAATTCTCAGTAGATCTTGATCTCTGAGGACTGGTCGTAGGCCTGGTTGTTAGGCCGAACCAGTATAACTCTCTGTGTTCTAATCTTCTCAACTCTACTCTATCTACTCTATTTTTCATATCTCCACATCAAGCGAAAAATTTATAACATCACCCAATTCACCCCCCTCTTGGGTGAAACTTGCCTCTTTCAAAGCCCAGTAATAGTTGACACCCTTTCAAGCCATATACCGGTAGGCACCCTCAAAGCCCAGTAACGACTGACACCCTTTTAAGCCCTGTATCGGCAGGCAGCCTCAAAGCCCAATAACTGCTAACACCCTTACAAGCCCTATATAGGCAGGCACCAGCAAAGCCTAGTAACGGCTATCACCTTTTCAAAGACCTGTATCGATAGGCACCCCCAAAGTTCAATAACATTTGGCACCCTTTCAAAGCCCTGTATCGGTTGGCACCCTCAAAACCCAATAATAGCTGACATAATTCTTTTGAAGTTCTGTATCAGCAAGCATTATTCTTTCAAAGCCCTGTATTAGTAGGCACCCTCAAAGCCCAATAACGACTGGCACAATTCTTTTAATGCCCAATAATGGTTGGCACAATTCTTTTAAAGCCCTGTAACATCAGACACTATTCTTTCAAAGCCCCGTATTTACAGGCACCCTCAAAGCACTATAAAAACTAGCGCAATACTTTTAAAAGCCCTATAATGGTAGGCACTATTCTTTTAAAGCCCTGTATCTGCAGGCACCCCTTAAAGCCAAGTAATGGTTGGCACAATTTTGTTAAAGCCCTGTTTTGGTAAGCACTATTCTTTGAAAGCCATATCCCAGTATGTACTACTTCATTTCAAGCCCAGTAATGGCTGGCACAATTCTTTTACATTCCACCCAAGTCTTATGTAATTAGGCACTTCACTTTCATTCTAGTTGATCATCTAGATCCATCGGTGTTCTTCTCCCCTATGAACCAAGTAAAAAAGGGCATGGACACTGTATTTTGTCCAAACCCTCTTTGGTCCAAAGGGGCACTTTATTCTATTTTGCAGGACAAAATACGTGTTCTTTTCTTTACTTGTTTCATAGGCGAGAATATCACTTTTCTTAGCTATGTTATAATTAAAGAGGGTCAATTGTAAACATCCTGTTTTGTCCAGGCCTGCTCAAAAATAATGAAAAAAATGAAAAATGAAAAAAATCCTTCTTAATCCCGACACATCTAAATTAATAAGCAAATGACATTGATGGTAATTGGATTGTTATTGAAATTTGAAAAATCATCATCATTAATGGTGATTGTCTTGAACATGGGGTTTTGTAGTAAATGGAAACAAATTTCAAAGCAATTCATCTCATTGATGTTATTTGATATTCAGATTAGGAAATTTAGTTTGAAGTTATTGTGAAGAAAAACAAATAGAAATTAAAAAAATACAAAAAAAAATCTCTCATTCATGTTGATAGGTTTAAATTAGGAAATTGCTTGTAGGGAAAATATAAATAAATAAATAAATAAATGAAAAAAATATCTCCTATTTATGTTGATAGGTTTAAATTAAGAAATTACTTGTGGGAAAAAAAAATTTAAAAACAAAAATAAAAATAAATCTCTTATTAATGGTGATTAAGTCAAGTTAGGAAATTTTATTAATAGAAAATATAAAAAGAAAAAGAAATAAAATAAATCTCCCATTGATGGTGATTGTGTCAAGTTAGGTAGTTTTATTAATATAAACTACAAAAAAAAAATTTAAAAATATTGAAAATTCAAAAAAGAAGGAGAATTTATGAAGAAAACCCTACCTTAAGACTATAAATAGAGGAACACGGGTTGAGAAAAGACACAAAAAATTGGGAGAGCAAAGACAGAAAACAATTGGGAGAGCAAAGACAAAAGAAATGAGGAGAGTGAAATCTATTATTCATCTTATTTTTCCACATGCCCCCAAGGAAAGCCTATACTTTTATGGTTGTTGTCACATATGTGATGCTTCAACACCAATTGCTAAAGGGAGAAATCCAATATGATGAGGATTAATTCATTTTCTTATTGTTTTTCATTTTTCTTCTCTCTTCTATTTTCCTTTTCTTATCTTTTTTTTTTTAAAAAAAACCGAAGGAAAGCCTATATTCTTGTGATAATTATCACATATGCAAGCTTAAGCATCAATGGCTAGAGGGTGAATCCAATATGAAATTTGAATTGATTTTTTTTTCTTATTATTTTTCATTTTCTCCCTCTTCTATTTTTATTATTTCGTCTTTATGCCCAAAGAAAGTATATGCTCTTATGATTGTGGTCATCTTTGTGAGCCACAATGCTAATTGCTAGAGGGTGCAATCTAATATGATTTGGATTATTTTATCTTGATTTTCTTTTTTCTTCTTTTTCTCCTTATATGTTTCCTCTCTATTCTTTTTTATTCTTTTTGTTATTTTTTCTATTTAATCTTTTTAGTCTCATGTGATTGAACCACTCATCCCTCTTTCTATTTATTTCTTTCACTTGACCACCCCAACAATATTTATGCTGCTCTCTTCTTGTTGATATTGCGAGGATATGACCAATGATATTTGTGTGTTACTTGGACCATGAAGAAGGTTCACATCCTTCATTCATTGGCTTGACATGAGATGGTTTGCTTCCACCACTTATTTTCATTGTTTGGATGTGTATTACCTATTTTTTATTTTCATATCTCCTTCTAACATGAATTTTCTTTATAAAAAGGAAAAAGAAAAATGATTGTGAACCATTTTCATAAATGAAAATAACAAAGAAGAAAGCTTCTTTTATCAAAATAAATGAAATTTGTAGTACCCTAGTTACATTATCGTTCTGATGAGTTTTTCATAGTGAATCCAAACCACTAAGTGATATTTCTTGGTAAACAATTTCAAATCCCAATTCCAAATACCGGATTCAAACCTATACTTGAATAGGGTTTTTTGAATAACTTAAAACTTTTTAAAGATTGTTCACCTTGATTCCTTACTCATTTGACTAATATTTCCTTAATTCTATTAATTATGTACACGGAAATGTTTCTATACAATTCTTATTAGGGATTATTATTCTTTTTTTATTGTTGAGCCATTATTCTTACCAAATATTCTTAACTAATGGGTTTATACTGTGTGATTACCTACTTCTGATTCAATTATCATACTTGGATAATTAATTCATTCGTCACGCAGGTTATAGAGTTATCTATTGCAAATATATTAATTTACATAAGGGACTAGTGCATGAATAATTCTTCTCTTTTTCATTGCAACTTCTTTCCTGGAACAACGTCTTGCACTCCTTTTCTGTTCTCAATTGCCTATATGGTTGGTGGAGGAGGGTGAGATTCTGGGGAATCTCAGTAGCAGACATTACAGACAATGTATACAAGATGAATGCTAGTACATGATATGCTTGCCTCACATAGTCTCATATTCACATAATGATATTCTACATGCTTATTATTTCATGCAACATACTTATAGCCATAGTAATAATAGAAACAGAGCTTCATTCATTCATACATGCTTCACATAATCAAGTAAAGCAATATAGCAAATCAATACACAACATAAATATCACATACATACAAGTAAGTTCACTACCTTTTGTCTTCGAGTCCCCTTTTGTACCTTTTCTTCCAACCACTAAAGTTGCTTCTATTTCCTTCTGTTTGTCATCTTATTGTCATAGATAAATGGCTATATTATTAGAGCCATGACAAATAAATGTCTAATGGGCTACTTTAGCCTTTATGACTTGTTTTTATTCTTTGGGCCCATACTTGTTGTAATATCCTAAATTGTAATCAAGGATTAACAATTTCAAAGTAATGTAATTAATGATAGTTAAGAACTTTTGAAGTATATGACGTGCATTGTGACAATTAGGGGAAAAATAGTAAATTTACCAATCGACTGGTCAGTTATCGAAGAGGAAACTTCTTGATAATTGAGATCAATGGCTAGGATTGAAAGAGTAATAGGTGGGATCCTATGCATGCAAGTTTATGTGAAATCATGATAGGAAGAACAAGATGGTGCCAAGTGGCAAGATATGAACCATAGATGAGGTCAAATTTTCAAGCACTCTTCCCTCTCTCTCTCTCAAGTCAGTAAAGAGGCATAGAAAATGGGAAATGAGATCATCTTCATCAATATCTTCCTTCTCTCTCATCCTCCTCCATTTTAGCTAAACTACCCAAGAAAGAGAAAGAGAAAAGCTTGAGTTTTGGTAAGTAAATGCCCTCATATGCTCAAGTGCTCTTCATTGATGTTGTTTAAGAGGTTGAGAGCTTGACTTCTATGATTTCAGAATTTTCATTGGTAGTGTTTGAGAGATTGTGAAGTGTGAAAAGTTGAGGAATCAAGGAAACCACATTTGGGAAAGAAAGAGGTAAACATTTGATATATTTTGGTATAATTGTTTGGGCCATTGGTTTGGTTTTGTAAATTTTGGATTTTTGCCCTGATTTCTTGTGATTTTAGAAGACGTGAATTGAGTAGTGTAATGTGGTGGGATAGATGCCAAATAGGGTATAAGTGTAAATGGTTTTGGATTAGATTTGAAAAGAGGAAGTTTGGTAAATTGTGGTTTTAGGTGATTTTGGTGATCTAGAGATGAGAATGTGTTGCTTCAGTGGGAGTTTGGTTGTTTTGGCTTACCAATAGGTTCCTTGTGTTAAGATAAGTGAGAATGAGTTGTAGTACAAGTTTTAGGACCATTGGTAGCAAATTGGTCAGTACTGGAAAACTATATCAGTTGCTGTGATTTGGCATCTGATAGGCATCACTCGAGTGAGGGAGGATTTCACTCGAGCATGATATGAACTTCTGGGAACATTGGTTAAGTTTTCAGGCAGAAATCGCGAGCACACTTCCTGACTTGCGAGTGAGATATGATGTAACCCCCTTTCGTAATTATATCCGAAATACACGATTAAAGTGAAATAGAGACCAATAACAATCAAATAACGTTTACAAACCCATCTACCAGACGGGGTTTTCATAAATATCTTTCGAAATCTAATTAACCTGGTCTCATATTCAATTTCGAATATAACCACATCACACGGAATATCACATTTATACAAATATCAGAGTGTAGAACAATATCATCCCGGCTACTCCCGGGTTCATACCTTTACATAGAATTCATAGGGCACATCCACCCTTTACAGTTCTTCGAATGGGGATTACACAGTTCTCCTCAAATACAAATACAAGTACCCAAATGCTCATTCCAAATACATAATCAAATATTCTCATTCAACATATAACCAAATATAGATTCCACAATATATACAACTCATATCCAAATACGAATACAAATCATCCCAATTATGATAACCAACTATCAAAAGATTACAACCCGAACGAGTCCCGTCACCCTTGACTGCTTGCTCCATCCTCGATGCACCTACCCTGTCTAAAATGTTGGTAGGGGAGGGTGAGATTCGAGAGAATCTCAGCAGGAAACAAATACCTATATGCATGTATGATATGTGTTTAATGCATGACATGCTTGCAATACATAACTCATTTCACACAATGACATATCTGCGTGCTCAATATTTCAACAACATACTCATGGCCATAGCATAACTAGAAACAGAGCTACAATCATTCATACATGTTTCACATAATCCAGCAAAGCAATACATGCATCAATACACAAACACAAAGATCAAAGCATGCAAAAGAGGTAAGTTCCCTACACTTTTCTTTCCACGTATGCTCCAGCTCCGCTTACTCGCGATCCAAATGAATACTGAACCCTATAAACCAAATCAAGGATATAGGGTCAATCTCAATTCCAAATCCTTACTTTTATATCACTTAAAGTTGGTTACCATTCATATCCTTTAGGTGGCTAAAATAAGCTCAACGAAAGCCTAAAGGATTGGGACGTACTAGGTTGGAAATCACCTTTCAAAATCACAAATTGCTGAAAATGGGGGTTGGCTGCAGCCAAGAATCCTCTAGCTACAGCCAGAACACGCACAGAACGTTTTTGGCTGCAGCCAAGAATTTCTGGCTGCGGCCAAAACGTGCATAGAAACTTTTGCGCTGCAGCCAGGATTTTTCTGCTGCAGCCAAGGCAACTTCAAAAATTCATAACTAATTCCAAAAACATCGAAATGAGGTGATTTCATAGCCAAATGAAAGCTATTCAGGTTCTCTTCATAGGAAAAATATGGCACATTACTGGAAATCACCACACAAATCCAGATTTACACAAAATCCAACATTGTTCCAAAACAGAATCCAGTTTCGTCCTCAAACTTTGGACAAACATAAATCCCAGTTCAAAAAACGAAATGACACATATTATATGTCCATTTTGAAGCTTAAGATGTGAACTTCAAGACTGGAAAGTTTCAGAATTTTTAGAGATCATTTGCCCATTCAAAACGCTCACACAAACAGACGGCCCAGAACAGAAATTCAATGGACAGATTTCCAAATTTGCACAATTGGCTTCCAATGGTTCAATTTTCATATCAAACATCATTCTCATACAAAATTTCACAAGGAATCCATTGGAAATACCAAATCAACCAAATTCACATTATATTGACATGTTTCACAATGAATTGCAACATGTCACACAATATCACATTTCAACTCAACATTGCACAACTTTCCATCTCAAATTCCCAAATCAATTCCAATGACACCAAAACACACTATGGCATCAATTTAACCACAATTCACCATTTTCAACACAAAACACATGACAATTCATGCATTTCACAATTCTACCAAAATCAAGGCAAAAACCAAAATTCACAATACTCAACCACAAATCACAAAACTTAGATCAAAAGGCTTCAAATACTCACCTCTTCCTCTTTCCCAAACCAATTCTTTGATTCTTCATCTTTCCACTTTTGCTTAAGCAACAAAACACCTCCTCTCACAAATCTAAAACCATAGAGATGAAGCTCTCATCACTATGAATAAGATTATAGAAGGACATTAGAGCATTAGAGGACCACTAACCAACCAAAATCTCACCTATAGCTTTCTCTTTCCTCCCTTTGTGCTTGGCGTCCATGGAGGCATAAGAGAGAGAGAGAGAGATGAGTTGATGAAGAATAGAATCAGATTTTTGGCCTTTCAATGCATATTTGGCCGACCTAATAGAGAAAAGAGAGAGGAAAGAGTCTTGAACCTTTGACCAAGATCCAAGGGTCTATAAGTTGCCAAGTGTCAACATCTTGCAACATCCTCCATGAGCTCACATGCCCACACATACACATGATTCCGCCCCTTGATCTAATACACAAATCAATCCTAACCATTGATCTTGAAGTTAACAATGAGTTTCCTCCTCGGTAACCTATCAATCGGTCGGTAACTTTACCGTTTTGCCCCTGATTATGGCAATCCACTTGGAATCACCATCAAAATAATTTTCTCATTCATTTACACCATATATATGCCCTCCCCTTTATTTTCATTCAATTTAGATGTTAATCCATAATTAAACTCAAATACAGGGTTTGGGCGCTGCTCACAACACATACGAATCACATCGGGTTCCAAAACACACCATAATCTCCAAAAGGGTTCATTTATCACTAATGACATCCACTGTTGGAGTCATTAACCCTTAATCACAATTTGGGATCTTGCTAAACCGGGGCTTAGTAATCCACTTATTTCAGGCTTATTCTCTAGCCTCGAATCTCAAAATTTGGGGTATTACATATGATCCCACTCGAGTGAGCATGGGAATACTCGAATGTGGGAGTCAGTTTAAGACCTGGGAGTTTATGGTTGCTCTCGGCTAGTCACTCGTTGGGCCTCACTTCTTGGTGCTCGAGTGCATTTAAGGTTCTCACTCGAGGTTTGCTGTGCCTGAGTGAGGGTGTAGGATATACCAAGGTTTGCTCTGGGCAAACACTTCCAGTGTGACACTTTTGGGTGCTCGAGTGAATTTGGGGGTCATCACTCGAGTACGGCCTTTTGTGCTCAAGTGAGACGACCAAAAATCAGTGTTTAGCTTCCTAAAAAGAGATCCTTGGGGGTGGTCATCCCAACCCTTTAGGCATATGTTTAGGCATTTAATAGTCACCTAAAGAGTTCCTATGAATACCAACTTAAAGTGTTATGGAATTAAGAACTTGGAAAAGAGGTTGATCTTTTGTCCTTATTTTGGTTTATAGGATTTGATATTTGCCGCCCCCAAGAGCCCACTGTGCCAGCGAATGTTAGGAAGGAACAAAGTAGTGACTTCTCTTTTATACCATATGTGATGCATCGTATATGTGATATATCATTGATTTGTGATAAATTCGTATGCTACAACATTTGTGGATATGTGTATACATCGCTATGCCAATAGTCCCTGAGTCGCTAACAACAGTTCAGGTTAGGATAGTGTGCCTTCCCGGTGGTAAAAGGGGATGAGGATGGGGTGTGATATATGTGATTATGTGAAAAGTCGAAAGGCTGTTTGTGAAGGCCGACGGGCCAATTGTGAAAGCCGGATAACTGTATGAGCTATAAGGCTATGTGTATGCACTGCCACGCCAACAGCCCCTGAGTCGCTAACAACAGTTCGGGTTAGGACGGTGTGCCTTCCCAGCGGTAAAAGGGGATGAGGGTGGAGTGTGATTTGTGATGTAGCTACTATATGATGATTGCTTACATGCTATGTGCTTTTGTGTGGTATGAATATTTTGTTACTACTGGGATTCTCTTAAATCTCATTCTTTCCTTTGACTAACCTTTCAGACAGGGCGAGTGGCTCTAAGGAGAAGCGAACGACCCAGAGTGGTTAGAACTCTATAGGGACATTTAGTTCAGGCCATGTTGGTCATTCATTTTGGATAGGGGATTACTGTATGACGTTTTTGAGTTGTAAATAGTTTTGAACATCTGGTATTGTAATTCCCTAATCAGAATATGAAACCCTCTAGATATATATATAGATGAACCAGGAGTTGCCGGGATTTATGTTATAAACTCCGATATGTATGAATGGGAACTAACTGTACAGGTGATTATATTCGAATATTCGAAATTGAGACCTGAATGGGAAAAAGTTTTAAAGATGACAAAAATGAAGCTCTCAGTGAGTAGAACAACATTCCTTAAGGACTTACTGGGCGATAACAGCGATTCAGGGTTAGAATCGGCTAGAGCTCAGAAACTTATACTATTCATCCACCTTCTCTCTTCTTTCTTTTTTCCTTTCTTTTTCTCTATTTTCTCTTCCCTTTTCTAATGTTGGCCATCCACTTTAAAGGATAATGGAGGGATGAGATTTGATCTTGCCTTTGATTGCATCTTGTTGTGCTATGTGTTAAGGGATTAAAACATAAATTGACATGTGTCCTTAGCATATCTTCTTTTCTCTTTCATTTCTCTCTAGGCATTCTTGCATGTGTTAGGGGAAGGAGAGGCTTGACAATTTCCCCAAACTCCCAGTTTAGTGTTCAAGAAGTCAAGTACGCAACCAATCAGAGCACCAATGGATTCCCTTGACTATTGTATTAGGTGTCACCTCCAGAGACTGCCAACGCAAAAGTCACTTTATGAATGTCATGATGAGGTGACAAGTGTCACCTCCTTATTTAGCCAACACAAAAGTGGCTTTGTCCTTTGTCAAGATTAAGGGACACATGTCATGCTTTTATTTAGCCACCACAAAAGTTATGCCATCATGAGTCAAGGGATTAAAGTTACTTTATTTAGCCAACAAATGTCATGCTTTTATTAAAGTTACTTTGTCGGTCTTTACTCGGGATTGCTTCATGTATTTTGAGGCTCGCCAGATGATTCCAGGTCAAGGTATATGTGTATAGGCCCCATATGGCACTACATACTAGCGTCTATTCTAAAAACGCACGGTACACATGTATGCCCTGAAAATGCCATGTGCACACCTATACTGGCATATTTTACTCGACCAATCAGTCCCATACCCTATACTTAGCTAGGTGGTGTCTTTTAACTAACCTAATGGCACTGTATATATGTCCCGTGCATATCTGCTTCAACACTTTATTCATATTGCCTACAAACACGAGCCCTTTGCCAGGTAAGGCCAAATCACATAATCCTTGAGAGTCTTTCTATCTCTCATTATTCTTGGGACTCTTCCCAAACTAGGCTTAGTCCTCTACCTAATACAGGCTTATCCTCAAAGTCCTAGGCCCAAAATTTGGGATATTACAAAATTGATTTTAAAAGGGATTTCCCTCGTGTGAGGTTTTAGGAGCCTCCTCAGGTAAAAATCAATTATTTTTCTGTGTGAGATTATACGAATCTCCTCAGGAAGTTTAGTCAAAGAGCCTTCCAAAAACCTTTCTTTATTCAATAGAAATAGAAGAGTTGTTTTCATAAAATAAAAAATACCAAACAAATAAAAAATCATTTTCTCGAATAAATTAAAGAAAATTTTTCCTTAAAAAACACAAACAAAGTGGCACGCATTTCTACTTCAAACTACGTGGGCTTTGATTCTTCTAAAGGATACGTAGGTCTTAGATTCTCTTCCTAGATCAAGCCCGATTTTGTAAATAAATATATTTTTCCTTATTTTTTTGTAATAAATGATTATTTTCTCTTTAGCTTTCATTTCATTTATGTTTCTAAATATTATTTTTTATTTGGGTAATTATAATAAAATTAAAGGCCATATTCATTTTTAAATAATTGACTTAGGGTAACCATTCTTATGAATAGATGTTGTGGGGTGCCTAACACCTTCCCTGCACACAATCGACTCCTGGACCCTATCAGGTTTTCTTTTTTTAAAAAAATGGTTTCTAAAATTATCATTTTTTAAAATTTGGTGGCGGCTCCATATTTTTCAAATTTTAGACACTATAAGGAACAAATATAAAAATTTAAAATTTAAAATAGTAAAATGCCCTAACGAAATATTATAGGAAAAAAGAAGAGTGAGTAAGGGGAATGGGAGGTAGGTGGCGGTAGTGGGGAGTGGAATTTAAGAGAGGTTGGTTCTATAAAGCTAACAAGAGGAGTAATGAGAAAAAGCTACCATGAGAGAAATGGTGACGAAGTTATGAAGAAATATATAAGGCTATTTATGTCATTTATTTTTTATTTCAAAAAGGACAATCAGGTACTGACACCTATTTGGGATTATGAATATTTTAAACATTTTTTCCTTTAGTTTTTTTAAAGTTCTTTTTCAATAATTATTTTATCACTTATTGACGCAACTAAGCTTTTTCGTTGTAATTTCGTAGAAAGAAGAACAATTAGAATTATCAACTAAGCTTTTTCTTTGTAATTTCGTAGAAAGAAGAACAATTAGAATTATCAATTAAAATGTAGTTCAGGATTAACTCAAATGATATGGGTGTGATGACAAATCAGTTGACATAATGCATAGAAGAAGAATAAAAAAGTAATTATTTTTATTATTAAAAACATTAATGTGCATGTTGACTTTTTTCTTACCAGGTAAACATTTTTAATTCTATATTGTTAATGTATCAAACAAATTTTATATTGTTAATAAAATGTGTGTGTTGGGCTGGGTCGAACCAAATAAGAAAACGAAATGTGATTAGACCATGTTATAGGCCAGGAGCCCAGGCTTGACACCAAATGGGCCCAACCTATTGGCATAAATCCATCTTGTCCAATAAAGATGACTAAAAAATTAAAAAAAAAATCAATGGGTCATTTAATTATACAATTTATAGATAAGAAAAAAATACTCATTAAGTCCTTTGAAATATCATTATCCTAATTAAATAAAAAAAGTGATAAGAATTTATATTTTTAAGTAAATAAAAAAAACTAATCAATAAAGATTGAGTTAATTATAGTTACCTAAATCTTTATAGGGAAACTTGCATTGTGGTTCAAGGTAGAGAAAATACGACTTAAAAGTCCCTTGAAATCTCCAATTTATAGGCAAGTCCGTAAGACTTTTGGGGTAATATAATCCAATTATGAAAAGACCTAAACTTTTAATGAAATTGAGAATAGGCACACAATTCAAAACCCCTAATTCTACTGCTCTCTTCCGAGTAGCAATTCCACTTCCTCTCTCCGTGGCAGCCTAGGTTGTCGCCACATCAAGGTGAGCTCATCGTCTTCCTGTTTTGCTATCCACCACTGTTTAGGAAATGTTGGGCCTCTCTACCTAATAGCCCTATTTCATCTCCCTATCAAGCTCAACTTGTCGCTGTGGGCATCACAAATTTTGGGAGCCCCATGTTAAAGAAAACCCATGAGAAGGTAGGAATATAATGTAGGATTGGGGATAGTCGTTTGAGTATTTAGGATACCCTTGTGTATATTTGTGAACTATTAAGGTTGACCTAGTTAAATGCAAATCATTTGTAGTAGTTGTAGTTCTAATGTGTTTGGGTAGGGTTTTAAAGTTTGTGCTCTATTTTTCGTTTGAGTGTGTTCTATTTCTACATCATAAGTAGGAAGGAATCAACCTGAGGTGAAATTTTTGTGGTTACAAAACTTAGTGGGTGTAACACCCTTATTTTTAAAGCTTCATTTCTATGGTTTTGGAATTTCTTTGGGAGGTGCTTGGTGACCTCTTGCCAGACGAAGTACTACCAGATTTCAAAACCAGACGTAGAAACGTGTAGAGGTAAGCGTAAGCTTTAATTTGAACAGGCTATTTTGAGGTTTTGATAAGTTTTCTGAATTTTATGGGGGCTTAGGGTTTCTACCATCTTATAATTTTGAGGAAAGTAATGCTTTAAATATGGTTATATGGTCATTTATGAGGATATTAGACTAGTTTGATGCTTAAATTACAAATTGGTTGGTGGTTAGTTGCTGCCAGTCTGGAATCAGATTGCTTGTAGAACAAATTTGATTGGGCAAATGTCATCTGATGGTTGTGATATTTTATAGAATGATAATAGACTTTATAAGCTTTAATTTGATGAATAATATATTGAATTTGGGTAATTACTTTAGGAGATATTAATTTTTAAAGTTTGAGGTCGAAACTGGAACTGATTCTGGAATAGGGTGGCAATTTGTGGAATTCTGTATTTTTGTCATTACGAGTTGTAGCGATTAATATTTTTCCTTTACAGAGGACTTACAGAGCTTCAAATAGGACTTTAAATCACTTGATTTGGAATTTTGTAGATTAAGTTATGATTTTTGGAAGTTCAGCCAAGAACAGAGGATTTCTTGGCCGCGGCCCAAATGGTTTTGACCTCTTTGGCCACGGCCAAATGATTCCTTGGCCGCAGCAAGGACCCCTATTTTAGCACTTCACATTTTTTGAATGGTGTTGATTGGTCTAGCCTTTCCTAACCCTGTAGGCATATGTTTGGGTCTTTAATAGCTACCAAAGGGACTTAAATAATAACTAACAAGTTCAAAACAAAGGATAAACATGGGGATAGGTCAAGAATAACTTAGTTTACATTATGCCAAAAGTGTAGGACTAAGTAATGATGCACCAATCTTAAATTCTGATTATAGGGCCTAATAGCTGTTCAGGATCTAAGACCTGCCAGAGCTTGGAGAGATAGTTGGACACCCTTTAGGGAAAGTAACCAGGTAGTAACTCTTTCTTTCATTTGTTATGCAATGCATTGCATGTTTGTGGTTTCGTCATGAGTTTTGGAAGCATTCACAGTTTGTAAGATATTCGCTTGGGGCTTGTTGTGCGGGTGGACACCTCGGCCATGAAAATTACTGTTATACACGAGTGGAATCCCGAGGCCTGTTGCGCGGTGAACACTTAAGGCAAAGTTATTTAAATACCTAGTGCTTTGGTAATATGAGATGCTGCACGATGTGTTTTAAATGCTGATTACTATTTCCATGATATATGATGACTGTGTAGCATCCTCTGTATTCTTACATATATATAATTGAATGTCTGTTACTACTGAGATTCTTTTAAATCTCACTCTTTTTCTATAACGAATACAGCACAGGCTAGCAGCTCAAGGGGCAAGAAGGTAGGCTCGGACAACTAGAGGACAAAGCTAGGAGATTTTATCTTCTATTGGTTGTTTACTTTAGTATAGTATATGGTTTACATAACTTGGTAGACATAATGACAGTATAATGGTAGAAGCAGTAGTAACTAATGCTTAGGTATCTTGGTTGAATGTGTAACACCCCACATTTTATATTAACCAAATATATTATAATTATTTGAGAAATTCAATAAAATGGTGAATATTCATGAGTTTGGAATTTAAGAATTTTATAAATGTTCATATTCATGAGAAAATAGGCAAAATAATTATGAAATTAATTTGGGTAATTTAAAAGCCCAATATTAAGATTCAAAAATGGAGAAATAATAGAGAAAATATTTGGTCCAAAAATTAATGAAAATTGGCCAAACAAAAAGAAGAAAAGAAATTAGATTAAAAAGGTAATGGCAAAATCGTAATTTTTTCAATTTAGCACAAAATTTATTATTTTCTGATTAATTGAATTTAATTTCAATTAATTAAGAAAAATAAAGGAAATATATATACTTGGAATATTTTGGTCAATTAAATATGAATTTATGGAAAATTTGAGTAAAAAGTGCAATTTTGACCAAGATTGGGACTTTACGTATGTACGTAACTTGAACAAGTTGTGAACCTAATTGAGACCAAAGGGTAGGACCCCTAGGAGTCTCCTATTTATAGCATAAAGAAGTAAATATTGGTTGGGCTTAATGAGCATGGTTACATGTACATAAGGATTTATGTACATAAGTTAATTTTTAGAATTATGGAAAATGAAACAAATGAATAAAATAAGGTAAAATATATGATAAATATCATCATCTTCCTTCTTTCTTCAGCATTTCACGTCCAAACAGACCTGAAACAAGAGAGAGAAATTTGAGAGCATTTAGAGAGAGAAAGGGAAGAAAACTCGCAAAGTAAGCCGATTTCTGTGATGATTTAGTACCTAGAGCTTATAACTATGCTCCTAAGCTATTCTTCTATGCTCCTTAAAGTTGTTTGAAGCTTAAAATTTGGTGTGTGACAAGCTAGGGTTTTGGCCAACACTTGAAAAAGCTAGAAGGAGTTTGAGGTAACTTCCGAAACTTCAAACTTTGACTATTCTGGCTATTGTAGACAATTTAATCAGTGAAATTTTTCTGGATTGTTTTTGTTTGTAAATTTGGAAATTTAAGTGGCTTAAAGGTTATGCTACTGAAATCAGAACTAAATGGTGGTTGTAACCTAATGAAATAGTTGATAAAGTGATTAGGAGTATAAAGGAATACGTTTACGGAGTTAGAATCGAAAAACCCCGATTTTTCCTAGAGTATTCCATTATTTTGGCAAGGGCTAAATCTTAGCGTTAGAGTTGAATTTTCAATGATTTGATAATTTCATTGAGTTCAGGAGGGAAAATTAGGTGGGTTACAGTTGGTCACTTTTTTGGAAAAGCCCAAAAAAGCATAATTACGAAAACGCCCCTGAAACTCTTAAATTGGGGCTGCCAAGGGCAATTTGGTAATTTAATAGTGAATTTGGTAATTCAGAGTCCATAAATGAATTCCTTGGGTTGAAATATGTTAGAATAGCCCATGTCAAAATTTCAGGAAAATGACGGCCGGGCCTGGGTCTCGAGGGCATTTTGATAAATTTTCACCATAGGCTAATATAACTACAATAAACACTATAGAAGTCTAAAATGATACATGGATAGGTTTTAATCTATTTCTTAAACATTTGGTATTTCAGGACTGAATTGGGAGTCGTAACGTGGCACACTTTATAAGACAAGTCACACGAGGTTGAAAAAGGCTCAGGTAGTAACTATTATCTCTCATATACTATTTGACTATTGATATTATACATGATACTGTATTCTATGATATGAATAATGAACACACATTATCTAGATGTAGTGCGGGAAGTGTATATGTACCATCCGGTGGGAAGTGTATATGTACCACTCGGCCTAGTAAAGACCCAGCTATGATACACTGATATTACCTAGTTGTAGTAGAGGACTCAGCTGAGGTACATGTATGGGTTTTAACTAAGTGTCTGGCCCTGAACTTTGTGCACACATACAGATTGGTGTGAATTTTCATTTTACATTATATGGTGTATTGCATATTTAATTCTCGCATTTTATATGTTTGATTATATGTTGCTAGTGAGATTATCTGGAATCTCATCCCTTTTTCTAAATAAAAAATGTCTCAGCGGGTGTCAGCGGATCTAAAAGCAAGGATGTAGATACGAGAAACTAAAGGACACATTTCCCGAGATGAAGTTCGTGGTTATATAAAGTCTATCTTTGGAATATTTTAGACATTCTGTACATCTTTGTAAATATTTTTGTATTCTGCGCTATTAATGACTGTCTGTAAATGAACACTATTATCAATATGGCTATTATTTTCTGTTTTCCTGTGGAACTTGTTCATTATTGCATGTGTATATCAAAATGGAAATAAGTGTTGCTAGAATGACGCTTCCATACGATAATGGATCACTAACCCAACAACAATATCAAGAGCGAAAGGTAGAGAGATGCTTGAATACTCTGATACAAGAAATAAAGAAACGATGAGTTATGAAGAAGTTTCGAACTATTTTATGATAGTGTTCAAAAGTTTTAAATTATTTAGAAAAATACACTCAACTACAGGTATGAGTC
This sequence comes from Inga oerstediana, assembly GCA_963210345.1. Classification (NCBI taxonomy): domain Eukaryota; kingdom Viridiplantae; phylum Streptophyta; class Magnoliopsida; order Fabales; family Fabaceae; genus Inga; species Inga oerstediana. Next base: position 32,060,689 of record OY723408.1, read on the forward strand.
CTATCTTTAGATTGGGAATTGAAAGAGTCTTGAAAAGAATCTCGCTTAGTGGTTTGAATTTGCCGTGTAAAACTCATCAGATCGATCACGGAATATAAGGTGTTATAGGAACCACAACCACAACAATGCTTTGCATTTAACAAAGTCAACTTCAATTGTTCACAAATATAAACAAGGATATCATAAATACTCAAACACCCAGCCCTAATCCTACATTATTTTCCTACCTTCTTATGGGTTTTCTTTAGCTTAGAGCTCCCAAAATTTGAAGAAGAAGAACAAAATTTGCTATTGGGGAGAAAGAGCCTTTTCTCAGTTTCACTAAAGGGTATTTAGGTCTTTCCACAATTGGATTATATTAGCCAAAAGTCCTATGGGACATGCTTGTAAATTGGAGATTTCAAGGGGCCTTGAGTCATATTTTCTCTACCCTGGGCCCCCATTCATTTTTCCCATGTTTATATGACTTATATGCCATAAAGTCAAGGATTTAAGGGATTGTTGGGTATGAGGGATTTGGAGAGGAAGGGAGGGGAGGGGAGGGGAAAGTTTTATGACTTGGATTTAGAAAAAAAATTTGAGAAGTGGGGTTGAAAGCTTTTAATTAATTTTTCTTCCTCTTTTATTTTACATCTTATATTTATTAAAATTTTATAACCATACTTCTCTAATTTTTTAAAATCAAACTCATAAAAATTTTCCTTACCCTTCCTTTCCCTCTATTTCCCTCCTGCCAAACAAACCCTAAATCTTAGTAGTAGGATAAGGTCCAAAGAAATATCTTTTTATTTGAGTAGTATGAAAATCTTGTTAGTAGGAAACTAAAATTATTTCTGTTAGTGTTTGAAAGGTATGACTTACTTTAATTTTCTATTGGAAAAAAAAAGTCTTGCTTTAATTTTCGCATTCAATTCAACTTAGCTAATTTTTATATATAATAAAAAATTGTTAATAAAATACACAAGTATTTTTTTATTCTAAAAATAGAAATAATAAATATGTAAAATGTTTAAATCAATAGTAAGGAGCAGTTGATAACACATATTACTATGAATTCAAATCTCACTACAAATGTGAGGATATTATTACTTGGTAATTTTTAAGTACTTATGTAAGTATTCTTTGAGTCTCAAGGCATGACTAATGCCAAAAAGTTCTCATTACTTATAAAACTCCATCTTATATACCACTTATCACTGATATTAATCAGAGTAGCCTTTGCGCAGTTCGGTGAGCAATACAGGAATAGCATAAATATACTGATATATTGATACATTAGGCTTGATTATATTACATAAATTCCCAATAGGGTGCGTGAATAGCAATTATAGACCTTGACATAATAAAAGGTCTTCATATAACCAACGTCTTCACTCAATCTTGACCAATACCTTCAATTGCCGGTAAATACAATCATGCCCTTGAGCCATTGCCTAGTGCCACAAACTTTAGACATTTATGAAAAGGGTGAGATTCAAATGAATCTCAGTAGTAACATACAATTGATCATATAAAATGCGAAAATTAGATATGCAATGCACCATATAATGTAAAATGAAAATCCATACTGTATAATGTGTGTGCACAATGCTCAGGGCCAAATGACTGTTTGGATCTCCTACTTGTCCTTGTACACTGCTGGGTCCTAGACCACAGCTAGGTAATGTGCCCCAGGCACCATGTTCATATCACAGAATATAGCAACATACAACATATCAACGTTCACATAGTGTATGAGAGATAGAGTTACTACTTTAAACCCCTTTTGTTCAAAAACTGTTCCTTGAATTTCATTCCGACGGCTCGGGCTATCAATTCGGTCCTAAAATTCCAAATGTACAAAATTAAGTTAATACCCATTCATGTACTAGTCTAACTATTTTAGACTCATTTTGTTGGTTATCTTAGCTTAAAACTACGAAATGACCAAAATACCCCTAGGGACCCGATCTAAGTCCCTTTGTACCTGGTCTAACTGTGTTTTTCAAAATATTATGACCCGGGCTATTCCTACATTACCCAAGGAATCCATTTTTAACCTCAGAATTGCCAAATTCACTGCCAAAAGATGAAAATTCCCTAACAGCCCCTAACTTAGGGTTTTAGGGGTAATTTTGCCATTTCACATTCCATGGCTTTTTACACTTCATGATCAACATGAACCCTACACAATTTTTCCTTTTGAATCCAAGAACTATTAGATTAATAAAAATCCAGCTCCTTCTCCTAGTTTCAGGGCTGGTTGAAACTTGCTTCAAGAAAAGGGAAAATGTGATTTCTTGTTTTAACCTTTAAAACTCCTTCATTTTTACTCATAATCATATGAGTAACCATTTAAATACCATTTGAACATGATTTGTAGAAATTTAGATAGCATAACCCCTTAGGGTTTCATCATCCCAAATTTACAAAAACAACCAAACAATCCACAAATCAAGCCAATAACCATCACAACAACAACATAACATCATGAGAAGGAAGATTCTTGAGGTTACCTCTTAATCCTCAAACTTTCTCTCTCTAGGCGTCTCACTATCTTTGCTCAACCTTGAAGATTTGCTTGCTACACATGGTTTTTCATGGAAATCAAGAGTTTATAGGAGCTATTACACAAGCCAGGAAGTTTAATCTCTTGGAAACACAAAGCTTACATTTGATTTTGCTCCTCCTTCTCTCTAGTTTCTCTAAGTCTCCAAGCTTCTCTCTCTCCCTCTCTCCCTCTCTCTATTCTTGGTGTGCTTGGCAAAAATGAGAAGAAAAGATGAAGGCTTGGCTTCATAAAATATCTCTCCATCTTTCTTTTTAAATAAATAACTAATTATGGGTTTATGACATAAGTGTGTACTTGTCCTTTTCTCCTTCTAAGTATATCATAAACCTTCTATTACAATTGAGCTACTTTTGCTTCATCTTCCCTTGGCCCAAAGACACCACTTAGGGTCCTAGTTGCACCAATTGGGCTTCCTTCAATTATCTTAACCAAATGCCCAAAATATATTATTTTATGCTAAATTTTACTTTTAACTTTCAACCTTTATCCAAAACATAATCATAAATATCAAAGAAATATTTTCCCATCATTTCCAGCCCATTTGGATGTAAATGAGTATGTGAACTGAAGAAAATAATTTTCTTTGGCTTACTATGGAAAATTACCATTTTTCCCATACATTTTGTAATTTTTGCCCACAACTGGAAGCATTTTCACCAACTTTGAAAATTCATAACTTTATTTGTAGAACTTTAATTGAAGTGATTCCAAAGGCTATGAAACCCTTAATAAGTCTATTTTTAAGGAAAAACATAGGCTTTGGCCAACTGTAAGCTCAACAATTCCATAATTTAAATCTTTGGATACTATTCCAAAAATTGGCCATTTTCACTGGGTAAACTTTAAAAATACACAACTATTTGTGTATAGCTCCAAATAAATCATATGACCTATCAAATTAAAGCTTGGTAAGTCTACCTTTAGCCTATAAAATTTCATAGGCATTGGTCATCATTTACCTAATTAAAAATGTCACATAACAAGATTGCTACACAAGGAAACTCACTGGCAGCAAATACAATTGTTTACACTTTATGTTTTAAACATACTCATGTTGTGTGTGACCACTAGTTGGAGTTTTGTTCGCTACCGCAAGTGCACGGGTCGCGTCAAGAAATAAAGTGATAAGTAAAGATCGTTCCCACGAGGACTAAGGCAAAAGTGGATTAATTGTCATGATTATGCTATCAATTAGGTTGAGTAAAACCATTTAGAGAGTTTATATCCTAAAGATTATTTGAATTCAAGAAAAGGAAAACAATTTGACTAAAACTAAATTAAAACTCTACTTCAAAACAAGAGGAGCATAGGATTATTTCTAACCATTGCAATTCATGAGACTTAAGTAATTACCACTCCATTAGAAATTAAATGACATTACATGTTAGTCTAAGGTTTAAAAGTATTTGATTAAGCTTTCTCAAGTCAAAACCAAATTTATATCCTCAATTAACATGCACAATCTCTTGCTACAGTTAAGAGAAAATAATCATTAAGCAACAACCTTAATTTGACAATGTTAGGTTAGTAACTATATCTCTATGTTACTAACAAACCATCAATTTAATCATAAATTTCAAGTCTAACATAATTTTACCTAAGTTCTACAATTAAATTAACTCTCTCAAGCTTAATTTAATTGAACAAAACAATCCAAGTGATGGCCAGTCACATAGAAGCATTAGGAACAAGATAAAATTAACACATAATTGCCATTAACAACTAAAGAGAATAATAATAAATCACAATCCTTGCAATGGCTTAAAATAATCCTAAGGCAAATTAACTATCTACACAGCATCATCTCAAAATCAACAACAATAATTTCAGAATTGAGAGCCATAAGGAAAAAGGAATTGAGATTATCAATGAAGTGCAAACTGAGTATATGAATGGTGTTCTCCTTTGGTCTCTTCACTCTAATTTAGCTTGGGAAGAAGATGAAGACCCACTCTGACTTTAACTCGTCTAACTCCTCTCCTCTGGTTCAGCTGCTCTCCTCTCTTGTTCAGTTCAGTCCTCCTTCTTAGTCAGTTGCTCTCAGCTCTCTAAATCCAGCTCACTCTCCTCTCCACTCCCGTCTTCCAAATCGCGACTGGGCTTCTCGCTCTCAGCTGTGTTCAACCTCCAACTCCCAGCTCCCTTCGATCCTCTCAGCCCTGTTACTCGCAGCTTTGGTTCTCTTCTGTCTCGGGATGATGCAGCTCGCCGACGGCCTGTGGTGGTGGATGAGCCGCCGGCGAGAGAGAGGAGGACGAAGGTGGAGGATGCGAGAGAGTGAAGTCGCGATGCCTCTGTGCTGTTTTGTGCGGCTCTGTTCTGTTCTGTCTCACCTTTTCGACGGTGCCTCTGGTCCTCACTAACGTCACCTCCACAGTCCTCTCGTCCTCCCGTGGAGATGATGAAGAGAACCGAGCACCTTTTCCCCTCTCTGGTTTTTTTCGCTCCAAGCACTCCGAAGAAGATCTCCTGCCGATGGTGAAGATGATAATTCCTCTTTTTCTCTGTGCGGCTGCCTCCCCTGGTCTTCGGTTCTGTCTTTACCTATATAGTTTAGGTCTCCAATTCTCCCACTTTTCCAAATTGCCCAAAACGCTGTCGTGTCTCTTGCTCTTCCAATTTCCAATTCAGCCCAAAAATGCTGTCATGTCCTCTTGCTCTTCCAATTTCCAATTCAGCCCAAAATGCTGTCATGACCTCTCCAGTATGTGGCTTTCAATTGGTTTGATCCAATGATTATACTTCCCTAGCCCAAAACCACGTCACCTGCTCACCTAAGAGGAAAAAAAACTATTTAATAATAATAACAAAAACTAACAAAAAACAAAATAAATATAATATGGCATCATTTTATTTTATTATTATTTTTCCTTCAAAATATTGAAAATTAGAATATTTAAAATAAAATCCCCAAATTATGCACCAAATTGATATCTTATCAAAATCTCCAATAAATTCCTTTATTTTAGCATTAATGACTCCCAAAACATATCAAAATATATCTCAAATTCTATTAAAAATAGGGAGTCATCACACCCCCACACTTGCATCAAATCTTGTCCTCAAGATTTTAATTCATAAACAACTTAAGAAAACCATGGAAGAAAGATTTTATAGCAAGCAATACAAAATTGGAAACAATTCAAACTTTCAAGAATTAAATTTTCATAGAAATCATTTCCACTTTCTAACAATGCAAGTAGCAAGGCAACTCATTTGGCATAGATAAATCACAATAGAATATCCCTCACTAGTCAAAGTGTTTGCACTCTTCTCTCAAGATAATTAAGGCTTGTGTTTCACTCCCTTCCACTTATTGCAATTCATCTACCATAGGCTTGTTTATCATCTCAATCTCTACTACATTATCCCATTGCTTACACAAATCAAAAGGACTTTTCCTAGGGTTGTAATGAATAAGGTAGGATAATGAAATGAATGTGAAAATGGGTGGATACTTTAATTAGTGCTAAGCATTTCAATTAAATTCATGAAGAAGGAAGATGTTTCAAGCTTGACAAAAATGAACTCTTATTCTTATTCTTTTTTTTTATTCCTTCATTCTTTCATATCCTTTTTCTTTTTCTTTTCATGTCTATAATTCTTTTCTTTTTCTATTTCTATTTTCTCTTTTTTTTTATCCAAATCTACAAAATATTGCTTTTCTTTCACCAAGTCCTTCTTCTCTTTTGTAAATTGTACAACTTAGCACCTACTAAAGTAAAAAGTGAAGGAAAAGATAAGGGAGAAATTGCATCAGCTGAAACAAAGGGCTAATTAGTTCATGCAATTTATCTTTAAAGGAATTTTAGGCTCAAATGGGTGAAGCAAAGGATTCATGTGATTAGGAAGGTCATTTGGCCAAACTAAGTATGAAAATGAATGCCTAAATCATCTTTGTGCATTCAAAAGGATTTTTAAGTTTTGAAAAAGATTCAAGACAAGTTCTGGAGATGAAATAACAATAAGTGTACTCCCTCTTGAAAGAGATAAAAATCTAGGCTCAAGTTTCTCACCGGTTTTGGACATCCTAAAGTCATTTTCCCAAGCCAAACTATTTGCCTATTTACTAACATTCCAAGAAGATAAAAATGATTTCTAATAAAACTCAATCCTTTTCAAATTCAAATCATCTCAACTTCGCCAATATTCACAATTAAAATCCAAGCTTCCATGAAAAGCAATTTTTTTTTCAAAATTTGTCTATTTATGAGCAAAACCAAAGAAGTTTTTCAATATTTCCAAAACAATTGAGGACAAGTCATATAAAATCAATGGTACCTTCACCCCCACACTTGAATGTCACATTGTCCCCATTGTGAACAAGTAACACTAAGTAATGAAAGTGAAGAACTAACCATATCCAAGTGTAAGGATAGCAAAAGCTTCAAAGATTTGAAATTTTCACCAATTGCGCAAAACTAACAAGTGCTATCAATCAAATCAATAGTCATTAACAAATAGCAAGCACATGCAAAACTAGACTAAACCAGCACTCTTATCCCATAATATGTTATCAACAATCAATTCAAACACAACGAGGAAAAGTAGAAGGAAACTCCCCTTTCAATCCTTGTCTTGTGCTCTTGAATGCTTTTCTTTGTGGCTACCAAAGTGGAACACATTATTAGGGGCTACAAAAGTCCTACAAAATCAAACCAAAACATCAAACCAAACTTTGGGTTGCCTCCCAAGCAGCGCTAAGTTTATAGTCTTCAGCCAGACTACTCAAAACAAACCACTAATCATAAGTATCAAACACCATGATTACTTTGTCTTGATTCCTTTTCAAGCAACAAGGTTTCAGACATAAAAAATGATCATTCAAGTTAATTACTTGTACTTCATCAATCATAGACAATCTTAAAGTACAAGCATTCACTGAATTCAAATAAAGCACAACAATCATATCCATACGAACAAAAGTTGGAGCTTCTAAGAATTTAGAACACCCAACCAAATCTACTGGACTCTCATCAGTAAGAGTCAAAACATCAGTGGATAGATCAAGATCACAATTCTCAGGGATTTCCTCTCTATTATCTTGTTCAAAACAACAAGGATTAGGCTCCAAAATTGAAACCTCAACTGAACACTCAGTATTCTTCTCATCGACATTAAATTCCAACTCACAGTCACCCACCAAAGTATTGCAGACTGTGGACAACACTTCCTCACTCCCCATGGTTAATTGTTCACTTGAAATATCATGGAAAATATCTTTTTGCTTCAAAGATTCAAGGGAAGAAGCTATTTCATTTGCTTGCAATGCTACATTTTTAAGAGCTAATGAATGTTCATGAAATTTCTGTTTTGTCCAATCATTCATTTCTTTCACATTATCAAGAATGCACTGAAGCTTATCCTCTAGTGTGGGCTTCTTCTCATGAATGGGGGTGATTTCATCTACAAAGGTATTAAGTGATATATGAGGATGTGATACATGTGAAGAAAGAGAATTAGGATCCCAAGCCAATGAATGGTCTTGATTCCAATGAAGGCTAAAAGTATCATCACACAAATGAGCTTGAGCCTTAGCAAAATCATACTCCATGTAATCCAAGGTTGAGAAATGGGGGCATTGCTCACTATAATGATTATCTCCACAATAGTTGCAACAAATGTACTCATATTGAGCTTTAAAAGCATAAGGGTCATAACAAGAATTGAGATAATCATTATCATGCACAAATCCACCATTTGTATCATTAGTCCACCAAGGATAATCCATAGACAAGAAGTAACTAACAACACACAAAAAAACCAAACCAACAAAATTAACAAAACTACCTAGGATAATAAACAAAACAAAAGAAAACAAAGAGTTAAGAAAAAGAAAAACTCAAGCATAATTAATCACATAGTTACAACAATTAACCATGAAACTTTTGCTGTTAGTCCCCGGCAACGGCGCCAAAAACTTGTTCGCTACCGCAAGTGCACGGGTCGCGTCAAGAAATAAAGTGATAAGTAAAGATCGTTCCCACGAGGACTAAGGCAAAAGTGGATTAATTGTCATGATTATGCTATCAATTAGGTTGAGTAAAACCATTTAGAGAGTTTATATCCTAAAGATTATTTGAATTCAAGAAAAGGAAAACAATTTGACTAAAACTAAATTAAAACTCTACTTCAAAACAAGAGGAGCATAGGATTATTTCTAACCATTGCAATTCATGAGACTTAAGTAATTACCACTCCATTAGAAATTAAATGACATTACATGTTAGTCTAAGGTTTAAAAGTATTTGATTAAGCTTTCTCAAGTCAAAACCAAATTTATATCCTCAATTAACATGCACAATCTCTTGCTACAGTTAAGAGAAAATAATCATTAAGCAACAACCTTAATTTGACAATGTTAGGTTAGTAACTATATCTCTATGTTACTAACAAACCATCAATTTAATCATAAATTTCAAGTCTAACATAATTTTACCTAAGTTCTACAATTAAATTAACTCTCTCAAGCTTAATTTAATTGAACAAAACAATCCAAGTGATGGCCAGTCACATAGAAGCATTAGGAACAAGATAAAATTAACACATAATTGCCATTAACAACTAAAGAGAATAATAATAAATCACAATCCTTGCAATGGCTTAAAATAATCCTAAGGCAAATTAACTAGCTACACAGCATCATCTCAAAATCAACAACAATAATTTCAGAATTGAGAGCCATAAGGAAAAAGGAATTGAGATTATCAATGAAGTGCAAACTGAGTATATGAATGGTGTTCTCCTTTGGTCTCTTCACTCTAATTTAGCTTGGGAAGAAGATGAAGACCCACTCTGACTTTAACTCGTCTAACTCCTCTCCTCTGGTTCAGCTGCTCTCCTCTCTTGTTCAGTTCAGTCCTCCTTCTTAGTCAGTTGCTCTCAGCTCTCTAAATCCAGCTCACTCTCCTCTCCACTCCCGTCTTCCAAATCGCGACTGGGCTTCTCGCTCTCAGCTGTGTTCAACCTCCAACTCCCAGCTCCCTCCGATCCTCTCAGCCCTGTTACTCGCAGCTTTGGTTCTCTTCTGTCTCGGGATGATGCAGCTCGCCGACGGCCTGTGGTGGTGGATGAGCCGCCGGCGAGAGAGAGGAGGACGAAGGTGGAGGATGCGAGAGAGTGAAGTCGCGATGCCTCTGTGCTGTTTTGTGCGGCTCTGTTCTGTTCTGTCTCACCTTTTCGACGGTGCCTCTGGTCCTCACTAACGTCACCTCCACAGTCCTCTCGTCCTCCCGTGGAGATGATGAAGAGAACCGAGCACCTTTCCCCTCTCTGGTTTTTTTCGCTCCAAGCACTCCGAAGAAGATCTCCTGCCGATGGTGAAGATGATAATTCCTCTTTTTCTCTGTGCGGCTGCCTCCCCTGGTCTTCGGTTCTGTCTTTACCTATATAGTTTAGGTCTCCAATTCTCCCACTTTTCCAAATTGCCCAAAACGCTGTCGTGTCTCTTGCTCTTCCAATTTCCAATTCAGCCCAAAAATGCTGTCATGTCCTCTTGCTCTTCCAATTTCCAATTCAGCCCAAAATGCTGTCATGACCTCTCCAGTATGTGGCTTTCAATTGGTTTGATCCAATGATTATACTTCCCTAGCCCAAAACCACGTCACCTGCTCACCTAAGAGGAAAAAAAACTATTTAATAATAATAACAAAAACTAACAAAAAACAAAATAAATATAATATGGCATCATTTTATTTTATTATTATTTTTCCTTCAAAATATTGAAAATTAGAATATTTAAAATAAAATCCCCAAATTATGCACCAAATTGATATCTTATCAAAATCTCCAATAAATTCCTTTATTTTAGCATTAATGACTCCCAAAACATATCAAAATATATCTCAAATTCTATTAAAAATAGGGAGTCATCAAGTTTTTGTCATTTTATATACATCACCATTAACCATTTTATCCCATTAAATATCTCATTACATAAAGGGAATATTGGTGATAAAAATTAAGGTGTTACATTGCTCACCTCACCTCAATTTCTATTTATAAAAAAGGTTTATATATCAATTTCTTTTACCTAATTGACTAGGTCAAGTAACATGAGATAGTTTTATGGTGTGATTGTTGAAAATTATACTCTAGCGGCCAATCATTGCACTTTGAACATTATTATTTAATGATTTTCTCCATTTTTTTATTATATTATTCACATATTTACTGTGATAACTGTATCTTGGGATGAATAATAAAGATTGTGCTAAAAGTTCCTAGTCGGTCATCTATGCAGGAGTAAAGATGAAGTGAGACTAGTATGACTTTGATATGGTATAGAGATACAAATCAAGGTCCTAGGCACTTGTAAGAGTACAAGGTACTGGACCGACCCGCTATGAAAAAGCTTCATGGATCAAGTCATAAGTTTATCTCATGTACAACCATATCACTATGCCCTTCGACCTGAGATAATCATGGATCTATACATGAGAGTCGCTAAGCTTTGACCTAGTCAGAAGTCACCTTTGACCAAGTGATAAAAAAGGCTACAATCGAGCTTGGTGGTTTTCATGCAAAGGAATGTGAACGGTCAAGATGGAATTTGTCCCTCACATTAGTAGAGAGATATTACTGGGCCCCTTAATGACTGAATTTGAGAAATGTATGGTTATACTATGATGGAAAGGAGTTTCCATTTCTATTGTTAAACTACTCGGAATCTAGAAAGTAATGATCAGGAACAGGAGGATGACATTATCCGTGCCTCATCCTTGGCTGAAATATCGTGTGACAAAAGGGACATGACATGTTTGTATGACAGGTTGCATCATGTTAACAATCCTAATATGAAATGGGTAGTCGCAATGCCTTGCTAGAGACTGCTTGCGACTTGTAGGTTAGTACAATTATTGGCCACTGCCAACTCCGTATGGGTATACAAGGTTGTAAAGCCCTACCTTACATACCATGTAGCACTGATATTAATCAAAGTATTAGAGCGCAGTTCGGTGAGCAATATAGGAATAGTGTGAATATATTGATGTATTAATACAAGGTACTTGATTACATTACTGGTTTTCCCTATAGAGTTTGATACATAATACTTACAGACCTCCAGATATTAAAAGGTCTTTGGATAACCAACGTCTTCCTCTCTATCTTGATTTTAACTTTCAATTACAGGCAAATACAGTCATGCCCTTAGAGCCATTTTATGCTACTGCAACCTTAATACATTTATGGAAAGGGTGAGATTCAAGAGAATCTCAGTAGTAACATATAGTTGTTCATGTAAAATATGAAAAGTAAATATGTCATGCCCCATGTTATAAACAAATTAATTAACAATATCATGGTATGCATACATAAGTAGGGCTCAATCCCCACTACCTGTACACCTTGGTTGGATTGTTACTCAACAACTAGGTAAAAGTGCCCTTCTCCCACTAACTGCCCCTTCTCAGCAAAACCATGTTGATTAATTAAAATACAAATAATGGCATACATAAACATATAGATAGTGGCATAATGTATAAAGGATAAAGTTACTACCTCGACCTGTTTTTAACTTGTGTGATGTTCCTCAAACTTTATGCAATGGCTTAGGCTATCAATCCAATCCTAAAATTTCAAATATACAAGAATTAGGTTAAAACCCATTAATATACTATTTTAGAAACTTCCAAAGTGTTTTTATGGGTTATGTTAGTCCAAAGTTGAAAATTACCAAAATGCCCTTGGGGACCCAGTCCAACTCCGATTTTCCCTGTCCGACCGTACTTTTCCAGAAATTTTGACCCAGGCTATACCTATACAGTTTTGCATGTAGAATCCATTTTGACCTTAGTTTTCACAAAATCACTGCCAAATGATAGTTTTGCCCTTGACAACCCCTATTTAGGGTTTTGGGGGTATTTTGGTAATTTCACTTTTTAGGCCTTTTCTGAAAAAGTGTTCAACATCAACCTTACACAATTTTACCTCCTGAACATAATGGAATCATTAGATTTATGAAAATCTAGTTCCTTCCCCCTGATTTTGTCTTGGCCGAAACTTAGAGAAATAAAAGGGAAAATTGAGTTTTTGAATTATAACACCAAAAGCTTGCTTCTTTTCACTCCTAATCACTTGATTAACCATTTAAATACCTAATATCTAAGATTTGAGAAAATTTGGGCAGCATAACACCTTAGGGTTTACATTTCCCAAATTTACAAAAATTAACCAATAACCACAAATCAACCAGAACATCAACAACAACATCAACAATACCAAGATTTAAGGTTTTTGTAGTTACCTTATGATTTCTCTTCCTCTTTCTCTCTAGCCGAACACACTCTTCTCTCTCTCCTTGAGATTAGCTTGCTAAACATGTAGATTTATGGAAAAGAGAAGCTTAGAGAATGAGCTACACAAAATTTTAAGCTAAATCACCAAGAATAATCAAGACCTACCTTCCAATTTTCTCCTCCTTCTTTCTATAATTCTTGACTTCACACTCTCTCTCTTTCTATTGCTTGAGTTGGCCAAATGAGAAGAAATATGAAGCAAAGAGACTCATAAATATCTCTCTGATTTTCCATTAATTAAATTATTACCAAAAATCCAATTTTATGACATAAGTGTACTTGGGCTTTATCTACAAGCTAATGATGTCATAAGCTTCAATTAAAGTGAAACTAATCCCTTCCTCCTCTACTTGGCCCAAGTTCACGCCTAAGAGCCCCCTCCATGCACACAATTGGGCTTTCATTCCATTACTCAAACTACATGTACAAAGTAATCATATTTTATTTCAATTCCTCATGTGCTCAGCTTTTATAATTTCATATTTAATTCCCTTGGCTTCTTGAATAAGCCATTCCCACCTCTTTTAATATTTTTTTCAACAAATATCCACCAATAAAGGGAAAATATAGGCTTGTACTTAGTTCTACAATTTACATAATTGCCATTACATATTTATCCCCAAATTTGCAATAGTTGACTATCTTGGTAGATTTTCTGACCAAAATTTGAAAAAACATAACTTTATTTGTAGAACTTTAATTTAAGTGATTCTAAAGGCTATGAAACCCTTATTGAGTCTAGTTTCAATAAAAAATATAACCTTTGACCAACTAAAAGTTTAAACGTCCCAAAAATTCCATCTTTCGACGCTGTCATAGAAACTTTTTAGTTTTACTAGGTAAACTTCAAAAATTCATAATTCCTTGTGAAATTTAATCTTAGGATGTCTACTTTCATATTGTAAAATTTCATAATTTTTGCTTTTAATTTGGTCATCCAAAATCACATGACAAACTCATTACCTCACATGAAATTTCACTGGCAACACTATTTTCATTTCAAATTGTTAGTGTTTAATTCCTTTGATCAAGAATTTATAGCCAGAGGCTATTCAAAGTATATCAATATTTCCTATTTTATTCCCTTTAATACCCCAAAGATATAACAAATATTAGGGAATAGATTTGGGATACTTGCTAAGCCGGAGCTTAGCAGTCCACTTAATTGAAACTTATTCTTAAGCCTCCAATCCCAAAATTTGAGATATTACAAGAGTTGCATACAAGAATAGCCCAACATGAGCTATAATGTTTAGGTTCCTTGAATCTAAGATGTCTCTATTGTTTAGGTTCCTTGAATCTAAGATGTCTCTAAGATTCAATGAATACAATGTTTAATCTAGGATGAACGAATTTTACACACACACACACACACATGTATGATATAAAATTTGTGAAAAGAATAATAATAATATTATTATTATTATTATGTAGTGTTAGTTTCATATTCAATTTTATTTAATAAATTAAATTATTAACATTGATAGAAGAATAATATCTCATATTTAATTTATAAAAACTAAATTAAATATATTTTCATTGACACTTTATTCAGATTAAATAAATAGGTTAAATTAAAACTATTAGACAGATTTAATTAAACCAAATTTATTTAATTAACTCATCAAAACAATTAAGTGTTAATTGATTTCAAAATGAATTAAGATTAATTTTGAAGATCCAATCTAGACCTTATTAGTTTTAAAAACAAAGGGGTAGGATAATCCTAGTACGGATGAGAAATAACAAGCCGCAAGAAAACCCTAGGGAGACATTGGAGGTGCTAGCATGCAATCCGTGTTAGAGTCATATTCATGTGGATACTGGTAGAAGGAGTTTATCTGAGGTGTTGGCTCCTTGAGATCTAAAAGCAAAATGTAGAAGGTACGATTCTTTCTAACGTGATTTAAATGCCATTGATAGATCTGTAATTGGAATTGGTGAACTTTTGCAATTTTAAATTTCCACTGTGCCTACAAATCCCAACAATAGTCAAATCCTTTTATATAGAAAGGAAGGCGAAGGTGCATATCTAACAATGAACTCTTTTGCCGTGTGAACCCAACACAATTATTTTTTGTTGGGTCCAAAAGCAAACATAAACATTTTTTAAGGTAGCATATATGGCAACGCCATTAACCCTGGTTAACTTCCATTACTTCTTACACTGTAGGTCCTATCGCTATTCTCACTTTCTATTATTTTAATATGTTTTTAGAAATATGTGCCTTTTTTAATAGAAAAATATAACTTAGACCTTATAGAAGCAACTTTATTTCGGTTAACTCTAAAAGATTTTGAAATTTCATTATACCCTTGTAGTTTAAAATGAAATTAAGTTTTGTGGGTGAAAAACCAATAATGCCCTTACTTTATTTTTTTTTTCATATGAGCATTTATAAGACAAATATAGGCATTTAAAATACAAATAAATGGATTCAAAGAATACCAAGAAGTTAACAAGAATAGTTTGCCCATTCACAAGAGAAATAAGAGAATTCACAATACAAATAAAGATATTTACAAGACAAATAAAGAGATTCAAAAGAATCCAGGGAGTTATAAAATTTTGGTCATTCATAAGACAAATAATGGAATTTACAAGATAAATATATGCATTCATAGCACAAATAAGGGAATTCAAAAAATAAAATAAGGGCATTGTTGTCTTTTCACTCTCAAACCTTAATTTCATTTTGACCCAATAAGTATAGTGAAATTTCAAAATCTTTTAGGATTAATTGAAATAAAATTGCTTCCATAAGGTGTAAGAGATATTTTCCATTAAAAAATGCATATATTTCTAAAAATATATTAAAATAATAGCGAGTGAGAAGAATGATGGGACCTATAGTGCAAAAAGTAACAGTAGTTAACCAGGGTTAACGACATTGCTATATATGCTACCCTAAAAAATGTTTATGTCTAATTTTAGACCTAATAAAAGATAATTGTATTGGGTACTCATAGCAAAATATTTTATTGCTGATTTACATCTTTGCCCTAGAAAAGAAGTTAAAATTCAGCCCAAAAAAATTGCTCAAATTTTTATTTAGAAGAGACTTAAATAACACTTTTATTTAGCCAAAGAGAAAAAAATGGTATTTGTTATAGATTTTATTTTATTGGCATTGATAATAATATGAAAAAAGATTTAGGATTAGCTATTTATTAATATTTATCATTTATTTGTTTAAAAAAAGTTGGGCGTTGTCTTATTTTCTATTTTCAAAATAATATTTTGTTTTTATAAATATAAATTAAAAAAATTTGGTAATTACTTTTCATTTAAGTATTTTATAAGAAAACAATAATATTCGGTTTTGAAAAATCGTAAAAAGAAAAACCATTATATGTATGTTTTCTTATTTTTTCGTTTGCTTTGTAAAATAGGGTAATAAGCTTCCTTCAATATATTGACAATTTGAAATCTCATTTCTCAAACTTGAACTTGCCACCCTCTATAAAGAGACAAGCTTCACCCAAGAGGAGGGTGAATTAGGTGATGTTATAAAATTTTTTCTTGTTGTAGTGATTTGAATATAGACAGAGTAGAGTTGAGAGAATTTGGACACAGAGAGTTATACTGGTTTGGCCCACAGTTCAGGCCTATGTCCAGTCCTCAGAGATCAAGACCTACTGAGATTTCAACTATTCTTCCAAGATTCAATCGACTCTCAGAACACCACAAAACAACAATCGTCCCCTCAATGACTATGAAAAAAGATATTCTAATTTCTCTCCCCCTTACAACAAGTCTTATGTGCAGAAAAACCTTCCTAGTATTCTCTACTGCTTCTCTTGTAAGAGATCTACCCTCCTAAGGTCCCTTTATCTTAAGATCAAGAAATATGAATGAAATGTATTTTTGACTCTCCTTACATAGTAGAAATGATAAAAATTGATGTACAATATGAATATAGAGTAAATATGAAAAATTGAGACTCGTGTGTTTGCTTGTATGAATTTCACTTTTTGTGTTCTCTGTATCAAATGGTCTCTGAAGCTCTGTATTTATAACATGTTGTTTTTGGTACGTTGAGTAATAGTCGTTGTGGAGTGGAGCGTTATGTTGTGGAGTGGCATGCATACATTTAAAATCTCTGGGTAAGATATGGTAGTAGGTTTGTAACATGCGCATGCTTTCGATTTTGGATGTAATGAATATGTCCACTGTTGTTGACTTACTACATGCATTTAGATTCAAAGGTTCAATTTCCTTTTTCATACTTGAAGTAGATGTTAAATGAAGTTTAATACTAATAATAATAAGTGAAAACATTATGAATAAATAATATTCAACCATGTTCGGATTGATAATTGTAAGTCTGTTGCATTTGGTCTTTTGTCAGAGCATCACTCAAGTGCCAAGAAGTCTCACTCGAGTGCATTGCATATTTCCTCACAAGCACTTGCACAAATTTATCCTTTGCTCGAGTACTCATATCTCACTTGGATGGAACTTGATTTTTTTTTGTTTTCCATGTGCTTTCATGCAGTACTTCCTTGTAATTTAAGAGAGTGCATTTTTATACTTGCGAGTGTTCTGACACATCACTTGAGTTCTGGAAGTTTCACTCGAGTGCATATCTATTTTGTACACTGGACTTGTGCCTCTGGATAACACTTGCATCATTTCTTCAAGAGTGTAAATCTTCATTTGCGCCTCTGGAGGTCGTCACTCGGGTGACAAATTCCCACCTCAAGTACAAAAGTGTTTTTCATGCTCCATACTTCACTTCTAGACATCACTCGCATCAAAATGTCAAGAGTGTGATTTTCCACTTTCAAGTGATGTGGGCCCTCACTCGAGTACATCAGTATCTTCTTGTATCTGGTAACCTTTTGCTTCAACGCTTGCATCATCTCTGGAGGAAGTGAGTTTTCTCACTCACAGGTGCTGAGCTATCACTCATGTGTAAATGTTCTTCATTCGGGTGCACTTCCTCTTTCATGCTTTGGATGACTCATGGGCAAGCTCTTTCTATGCTTCACTTGCTGGGCTTGGGTGCACTTATGATTATTACTAGGGTACTTATCTGGTGCTTGAGTGTAAGAGCTAATTCCTGTCTCTGACTTATCTCTCTTCCAAACACTTCCAACAATGTGCCTTCATGCTCGAGTGTAAGTCAGATCATCACTCTAGTGCTGAGTCCATGACTCGAGTTGTCCTTTATTTTTAGCTGGAAGATTGCTTCTTTTAAACACTTTCAGTTCAACACTCATTGTGCTCGAGTACAAAACTGCTTCTCACTCAAGTATAGGCTTCCATCACTCAAGTGCATCAGTTAAAATCATAGAATACGCTCTGAGGTTTGTTAGATACATTTGGTAACATTTTCAACCACTGTTTAAACTTTTAAAACATGAGTTTCTTACCATAACACATAATCATCTTTTGTTAACATCAAAACTTGGAATCTAACATTCTCCCTCTTTTTGATGATGACTAAACCTTTGTGATGGATTTAAAGACTTGATTGAATTGAAAATTTTTGAAAATACTTTCAAGATTTCCAAATGCATATTTACTAAAGTTTTGACTCATATTTCATATTTTTGCACTTAACCTCATAAGCTTCCTGCAATACTTTTAATAGATATTTAAAGCCAAGAGAAGTCATAGTACCATAAGATTTGAGCAGAAAACTTAGAAAACATGAAAACAACCATATATAGATTAATGAACTTGTGAAGTACATTGGCAAACCTTAAATAATAATCAACATCTACCCATGAAACATAAATACACCAAAATCATCTAAAAAAATGTAAAACATCAAATATACCCTAAATACATGAAAACTGCCTAATACTTCCTCTTATGCCAAAAAAAACTCCCATATCAATCCATAATAGCTTAAAAGCCATCACACGTCCTTCTCCCCTATTTTGACAACATCAGAAGGGGGTTGAGGAAAGCTAAGATCAGATAGCTATACTAAGGTGGCAGTGGATGGATTAAATGGCTCAGGCATAAAAGGTAGAGATGATGGCTGAGGAACGGAGGCTGCAGGCTGTGATGATGATGGCTGGTCAAAAGTCACATCAATCGAAGAGGTAGTTTGGGAATTGGTGTAAGTGAAGAGTACATGTGTCTATAGCTGAGATAGTGAAGCCGTGGTAGGAGTAGACTCTGGAGGCACCTCAGTTGAGTAGTTGAAAGATGAGTATGTAAGAAGATCTCCATTTCAGTGATTCTTCGCAACTGTTCTTCTTATGCCTTGAACATCAAGTCAAAGTTGGTATTTGCCTTGTCTACTAACTTTGTAACTTGTGCTTCCATCTTTCTACCAATTTCTTATACTGACTTACTAGTTCCTTTTTCAAGCCTACCACCGCTTGATTGATCACTTCCGCTATGTAGCTTGGAAGATAGGCACTCAAGAATGATGGAGGTGGAGATGGACCTTGGGTTGAAGATTAAGCCTCATCACCTTTCAAAGGTGTGCCTTCTCTCTGTGATGTTGCCTTGGTCTTGTTGACTGGATGAGTGATCCCTATTTGTGTTAACTGAGTTCACCCAAACCTTGGGATTTTCACTCTCTCAATTCCGTCCAAGTACCAAACCTTATTATGCATTAGGATAAGATATACAAGCTGTCGATATGGGATTGTGGTGGATCTTGATGAAGAAAATTGAAACCTTCTCATCTCACCAAAAATAAGCTCCCCTATATTTCTTTGTTGACTAGCTAGGAAGTAGGCCAATAAGTTGTAATCTCTCTAGGTAAAGTGTAACCCCCTGACTTTAAACACGTAATTATAATTCGATAACACATATTTAAATCAGATTAGAGACCATTGGATGCTTTAACCTCGTTTTAAACGTTCTGTCTCACAGTAAAATTTAAACAAAACTTTCAAAACTCTTTTTCCCATCCAAGTCTCAATTTCAATATTCGAATATAATTACCTGTGCAGTTAATATACATTCAATCATATCAGAGTGTATAACCGCATCCCCGACAACTCCCGGGTTCTATGCATAAAAACCTGAAGGTTTATAAGTATACACTAGGGGATTACGCAACCAAAATAGAATGTAGTGTTCCTGATTCAGAATATACAGTAATCCCGAGTTAAAAATACATAACCAACGTTTCCAATTCAACTATATACCCCCAAGGGTCCTAATTGCTCCGGGTTGGCCGCTTCTCCCTTGAGCCACACGCCCTGTCTGAAATGTTAGTCATAGGAAAGAATGAGATTCGAGAGAATCTCAGTAGTAACAAACCACTCACACAATGCATAAACACAAAGCATGTACATAAATCACAAACAGCAACAGCAGCAGCAATTCACAGATACATGGTTTTCACCATAAACGACAGCACTCACGGCTGTATTCACAATACGACAGCTCTTGCTATAGTCAACATCACGACAGCTTACGCTGTAATCAGTAATCAACATCACGACAGCTTACGCTGTAATCACAATAACAACAGCTTACGCTGTAAACGACAGCTTGCGCTGTAAACGACAGCTATCACCAGCTGCAACCGCAGCAGCATCAGAAATCATCATAAAACAGTGATACAACACACATACAGTGCATTACACAAAGTATAAGAGAGAGAGTCACTACCTTGTCCTTTCCTGACGTCCTTCGGCGCAGTTGGCTCCTGAGGGCGGCAAATATCGAATCCTACAATTCCAAATGCACCATTTAGACACTTCCATAGTGTTACTTGGGGTTATATGAGTCTATAATGAAAATTTACAAAAATACCCCCGGGGACCCGGCCCGGGCCCGCCGTACCTGGTCCGGTTGCGCTTTTCCTGAAATTCTAATATGGGCTTTCCTAACATATTTCCGCCCAAGGAATCCATTTCCGGACTCAGAATTATCAAATTCAATGTTAAATTATGAAATTGCCCTTGGCAGCCCTACTTTTAGGGTTTTAGGGGTGTTTCCGTAATTATGCTTTCTCGGCCTTTTTTGAAAAAGTGCCCAACTGTAACCCCACCTATTTTCGCCCACTGAATCCAATGGAATCATCAAATCATTGAAAATCCAACTCTAAGACCCATTTACAGCCTTGGCCGAAATATACATGTTCTCCGGGAAAAATTGGGGTTTTACGATTTCGGCTCCGTAAACGCGTTCCTTTCTACTCCTAACCACTTTATTCACTATTACATTAGGTTATAACTACCATTTGAACCAAAATTGGGCAGCATAACCCTTAGGAAACTCAATTTCCAAAATTTAAAACCAATGGCAATCCGGCGAAATTTCACCGATTAAATTGCCCACAGCAGCCAGAATAAGCAATATACGAAAGTTTGGAAGTTACCTCAAGCTCCCTCTGGCTTTTCCCAAATTTGGCTGAACCCTAGCCTCTTTGAAACACCAAATTTTGAGCTTCACAACCTTAAAGAATAAAGAGGAGTAGCTTAGAGTCGGAATTATACGCGTTAGGAGCTAGATCGTCGGAGAAATCGGCTTACCTTGCGAGATTTCTTCCTCTTTTTCTCTCTTTTCTCCAAGCTCTCTTCACGTCTTTTTTTTCTCTGAAATGGGTCGGGAATGGCTGATCAAGATGATGGAATTGCTTTTAATTCCATGTTGATGTCACCTTACCACATGATGATGTCATAATTTCTAATTTCACATTTTCGGATTTTCTGGCAGATTTTCTGCCCAACTTTGAAAAATCATAACTAATTCTAGAAAAATCGAAATGAGGTGATTCCAAAGCCAAATGAAAGATATTTAAGTCCTCTTCATAGGAAAAATATTGGCCATTACTGAAAAGCACCACAAAAGTCCCAGAATTTCAATCTTTGCATACTGTTCCAGAAAATAATTAATTTCGCTGGGCAAACTTCAAAAATCCAAAACTCTTAGGTCACAAATCAAAATGATACAAATTATATGTTCATTTTGAAGCTTGACATGTGAAATTTAATACTGGAAAATTTCAGAATTTTTAGACACCATTTGCCTATTTAAAACGTCCATACAAATTGGCTGCCCTGTACAGAGTTTCAATGGACAGAGTTTTCAACTTTTGCACGATTGTTCCCATTGGTTCCAATTTCACAATAAACACTCTCCCCACACGAATTTTCACAAGGAAGCCATTGGAATCATTAAAATATCCAAATTCCCATCACACATTCTCCAAAAGTGTTTATTCAACAATAATTATATCCACTTTTAAAGTCATTAGCCCTTAATCACTTTTTGGATATTACATTTCTCCCCTCGTAAAATAAATTTCGTCCTCGAAATTTGTCACACAACTTGACCCATAAACTCTGGATAACGTCTTCGCATATCCACCTCCGCTTCCCAAGTTGCTTCCCTCTGAGTCATTCCCTTCCAGATCACCTTCACAAAGGGAATGCTTCGGTGTCTGAGCCGTCGTTCTTCTCTATCAATGATCTGTTCTGGCTCTATCGCATATGTGAAGTTGTCTTGCAACTCGACTTCTTCGTATTCGACAATGTGAGATGGATCCCGTTGATACTTCTTCAGTTGGGAAACATGAAACACATCGTGGAGTCTGCTCAAGTTTGGGGGTAGGGCTACTCGATAAGCAACAGGCCCAATCCTCTCAAGGATTTCAAAAGGACCTATATATCTTGGGCTCAACTTCTTTCGTTTGATTGCTCGCCCAATGCCGGTGACAGGAGATACTCTCAGAAGCACATGGTCACCAACTTCAAACTCTAGAGGCCGTCTTCTCTTGTCAGCGTAGCTTTTCTGTCGACTCTGTGCTGCAAGCAACCTCTTACGAATAATCCGAATCTGTGCTGAGGTTTGATCAACCAAATCTGGCCCATAAAGCTTCCTTTCGGATAACTCGTTCCAGCACAAAGGTGATTGACACCGTCTTCTATACAACGCTTCATACGGAGCCATTTGGATGCTCACATGATAGCTATTGTTGTAGGCGAACTCAGCCAGTGGAAGGAAACGATCCCAACTTCCTTTAAAGTCGAGAACACAAGCTCGCAACATATCTTCCAGCGTCTGAATTGTTCTCTCAGATTGTCCATCCGTTTGAGGATGATAAGCCGTACTGAACCTCAGTTGAGTACCTAAGGCTTCATGCAATGCTTTCCAGAATCTCGAAGTGAATCGGGGATCTCGATCGGAAATGATATTCTTCGGTACACCATGGAGTTTCACAATTTCTCGAATATAAATCTCTGCTAGCTTATCCGGAGAGTAACCAGCATCGATTGGTATGAAGTGGGCTGACTTTGTTAATCGGTCCACAATTACCCAGATCGCATCAAAATTCCTGATCTTGGGCAATCCCACAACCAGATCCATAGTCACACTTTCCCATTTCCATTCCGGAATCTCAGGACTCTGAAGTAAACCAGGCGGTCTCTGGTGCTCGATTTTCACTTTCTGGCAAGTGAGACACCTTGCAACATATTTGGTCACGTCACTCTTCAAACCCGGCCACCAATACACCGATTTCAGATTCTGATACATCTTGGTCATACCAAGATGAAGAGTATATCGGCTCTTGTGTGCCTCATCCAGAATCTTCTGCCTCAACTTTGCCTTAAGTGGACGCAGACTCTTTTCTGGTAACGAACCAATCCACGAGGTGATATGTCGTAGCCTGAAACTTCTCCCTGTTCGATTCGAGTCAGATTGCGTTGTATCCAGTCATCTTGACTCTGAGCTTCTTCAATCTCCGCCCTTAGATCACTCTCCTCTTGAGAAACAGTGTAATTGGCACAGATGATCTGGTTTGTCAAATTTAAATCACGGAAATCTTCAATCAATTTCCTTTCTTGTATCATCATAGTTGCAACGAGCACAGTCTTTCGGCTAAGAGCATCAGCGACTACATTTGCCTTACCCGGATGATATTTTATTTCCAGATCGTAGTCCTTAAGCAATTCCATTCAACGGCGCTGTCTCATATTCAGTTCTTTTTGATCATACAGATATTTGAGACTCTTGTGGTCGCAGTACAATTCCACAGTCACACCATACAGGTAATGACGCCAAATCTTCAAAGCAAATACAATGGCCGTAAGCTCCAGATCATGAGTGGGATAGTTCAATTCATGAGGTTTGAGCTGTCGAGAGGTATAGGCCACCACACGTCCCTGCTGCATAAGGACACACCCTAATCCCTGCCCACTGGCATCAGAATACACAATGTATGTCAAACTGGGATCGGGTAAAATCAACACAGGTGCTGTCGTCAACCTCTCCTTCAGCTCCACAAAACAATTTTCACATTTTTCATCCCACACAAACGGCTGATCCTTTCTTGTGAGCTTGGTCATCGGCAACGCAATACGGGAGAAATTTTGGATAAATCTCCGATAATAACCAGCAAGACCCAGAAAACTGCGTATTTCTGCCACAGATTCTGGCCTCTTCCAGTTCAATACTGCTTCCACTTTACTGGGATCTACAGAGACCCCTTCTTGCGAGATAACATGGCCTAAAAATTTCACTTCTGATAGCCAGAACTCGCACTTGCTCAATTTAGCGTATAATTGCTTCTCACACAAGATATTCAATACGATTCTCAAATAATGCTCATGGTCTTCCATACTCTTGGAATATATCAGAATGTCATCGATAAACACAACAACAAACTGATCTAGATATTGCCGAAAGATACGGTTCATGTAATCCATGAAAACCGCAGGCGCATTGGTTAGCCCAAATGGCATCACCAAGAACTCATAATGACTATATCGGGTCCTGAAAGCAGTCTTTGGAACATCTTCTGCTTTCACTCGCAGCTGATGATACCCTGACCTTAGATCAATCTTTGAAAACACACACGAGCCAGAGAGTTGATCTAAAAGGTCATCGATTCGGGGAAGAGGGTACTTGTTTTTTATAGTAACTTTATTCAGCTCTCTGTAGTCGATACACAAGCGAAGACTCCCATCTTTCTTCTTTACAAACAACACTAGAGCTCCCCAAGGCGACACACTGGGCCTAATAAACCCTTTCTCAAGCAAATCTTCTATTTGTTTCTTTAACTCCGCCATTTCATTTGGGGCCATGCGATATGGGGCCTTAGATATGGAACCAGCTCCAGGTACAATGTCAATCGGGAACTGAACTTCCCTCTCAGGAGGCAATCCACTAAGATCATCTGGAAATACCTCCGGGAATTCATTTACCACGGGTATATCACTCAAAATCTCACAGGTTTCCTCTTGCACAGAGAAAAACACTACATACCCCTGGCAACCCTTTTCAAGATACTTTTCAGCTTTGGCTGCCGAAAGAAAATTCGTACTAGCATCCACAACTTCAGCCCTCTGAGATACAGGATATACTATCCTCTTGTTTCCACAATCAAGCAATATATTATTTGCCGTTAACCAATCAAAACCCAAAATGACTTCTAATTGGCTAAGAGGCAAACATATCAAATCTACAATAGATTGATGCCCTTCCACAGTTATGACACAACTCAAACAAGCTTCTGTGGTCAAGGCCTTAATACCCATTGGAGTTGACACTACTAATTCAAATGGCAGTTTGTGCACATGCAATCCCAGGCGCTTCACGCAATCATATGCAATGAAGGAGTGACTTGCACCCGAGTCAAATAAAACTTGCAACAGATGGCCATGAAGTAGAATTTTACCTTGTATCAGCTCAGGAGATTTGCGGGCCTCCTCTGGGTCATAGCGAATACACGGCCCTGTGTCTTCGGTCTTTGGTCTGGTCGTGGCTCTTTGCATTTAGTTGCAGTATGCCCCACACGCTTACAATTGAAGCATATTATTTTGCCATCACAAGTTTTTCCTTGATATGGTTGGTTACACCGCCGACAAATCCACGGTCCAGAATATGTTCTTTGCTGGTCACGGCTCCCAGACTGGTAGGGCTTCTTACCACTTCCAGACGAAGATCCTTGCCCCTTTCACTTCTGTGAGGTAGCACCCTTATTAGGTTCATTACGGTGGCTAATAGCTCGGGCAGGGTACAATTCTCTCAAGTTGTTCTCTGTAATCCTGCATTGTTCAACCGCTTTATTGAACTTAGTGAATTGGTGAGTAGCTAGGCGTTTCCTCAACTCTCGCCTTAGACCGCGAATGAGCATATCAGAACTCCATTCTTCGTCATCTTTGAACCGGAGATAGGAGGAGTACCGAGCCAACCGTACAAAACGGGACAAGTAATCATCGAAGCTCTCTGTGTCCCCATGTCTGATATTCAGGAACTCTGTCTCCTTCTCGAGTCTCACTGATTTGGGAAAATACTTCTCGTTGAATTCTTGTTGAAACAGTTCCCAAGTCAATGGCATTTCTGTGCTCTTCAGTGTTAGGGCGATATACCGCTACCAACGATCTGCATCCCCTTCGAGTTTGTAAATGGCCAATCGTGGCTTCACCTCATCCGGGCACCCAAGGACCTCAAATATTTTCTCCAACCTGTTCAACCAATCTTCGGCTGCTTGAGGATCAAACCTCCCTTTGAATGCCGGAGGCAGATGCTTGCAGAATCTGGTAACCCAAAACTGTAGGTCTCTTTCCTCTCTAAGTGGCATCCCATGTGATTCTTGATTTGGGACAATGTGAGGTGGGGACTCCAGGGGTCGTGCTGACCCTTCAGCAGTGTCCTCATGTCAAGTTTCTTCTTGAGTTTCCACCGGAGTGGATTGAACCGGGTCCTCTTTGTTCTTTGCTTTCTCTGCTCTGAGCTCTTTTCTTAGCTCAGTTATCATATCCCGCTGATCTCTGATTAGACCCATTAATTCCTGCATTGCATCCGGTGGGTTATTATTGACGACCTCCACCTCAGGGTCTACACGCGGAATATTGGGGCGTCCTCTAGTTTTCTTCATTCTACAGACAACTTGCCCCATTAATTCAACAGAAATGGTATGCACGTATAATCACAAAACTTATATATATCCACATCAATAAACATACATGTGCATACTCCACAATCATTTACAGATAATCTCCTATCCCTAGAACCAACTAAGGGATCTATCCTATCAACCTCTACCCTTGCCAGGAACTACAGCTCTGATACAAAAATGTAACCCCCTGACTTTAAACACGTAATTATAATTCGATAACACATATTTAAATCAGATTAGAGACCATTGGATGCTTTAACCTCGTTTTAAACTTTCTGTCTCACAGTAAAATTTAAACAAAACTTTCAAAACTCTTTTTCCCATCCAAGTCTCAATTTCAATATTCGAATATAATTACCTGTGCAGTTAATATACATTCAATCATATCAGAGTGTATAACTGCATCCCCGACAACTCCCGGGTTCTATGCATAAAAACCTGAAGGTTTATAAGTATACACTAGGGGATTATGCAACCAAAATAGAATGTAGTGTTCCTGATTCAGAATATACAGTAATCCTGAGTTCAAAATACATAACCAACGTTTCCAATTCAACTATATACCCCCAAGGGTCCTAATTGCTCCGGGTTGGCCGCTTCTCCCTTGAGCCACACGCCCTGTCTGAAATGTTAGTCATAGGAAAGAATGAGATTCGAGAGAATCTCAGTAGTAACAAACCACTCACACAATGCATAAACACAAAGCATGTACATATATCACAAACAGCAACAGCAGCAGCAATTCACATATACATGGTTTTCACCATAAACGACAGCACTCACGGCTGTATTCACAATACGACAGCTCTTGCTGTAGTCAACATCACGACAGCTTACGCTGTAATCAGTAATCAACATCACGACAGCTTACGCTGTAATCACAATAACGACAGCTTACGCTGTAAACGACAACTTGCGCTGTAAACGACAGCTTGCGCTGTAAACGACAGCTATCACCAGCTGTAACCGCAGCAGCATCAGAAATCATCATAAAATAGTGATACAACACACATACAGTGCATTACACAAAGTATAAGAGAGAGAGTCACTACCTTGTCCTTTCCTGACGTCCTTCGGCGCAGTTGGCTCCTGAGGGCGGCAAATATCGAATCCTACAATTCCAAATAAACCATTTAGACACTTCCATAGTGTTACTTGGGGTTATATGAGTCTATAATGAAAATTTACAAAAATACCCCCGGGGACCCGGCCCGGGCCCGCCGTACCTGGTCCGGTTGCACTTTTCCCGAAATTCTAATATGGGCTTTCCTAACATATTTCCGCCCAAGGAATCCATTTCCGGACTCAGAATTATCAAATTCAATGTTAAATTATGAAATTGCCCTTGGCAGCCCTACTTTTAGGGTTTTAGGGGTGTTTCCGTAATTATGCTTTCTCGGCCTTTTTTGAAAAAGTGCCCAACTGTAACCCCACCTATTTTCACCCACTGAATCCAATGGAATCATCAAATCATTGAAAATCCAACTCTAAGACCCATTTACAGCCTTGGCCGAAATATACATGTTCTCCGGGAAAAATTGGGGTTTTACGATTTCGGCTCCGTAAACGCGTTCCTTTCTACTCCTAACCACTTTATTCACTATTACATTAGGTTATAACTACCATTTGAACCAAAATTGGGCAGCATAACCCTTAGGAAACTCAATTTCCAAAATTTAAAACCAATGGCAATCCGGCGAAATTTCACCGATTAAATTGCCCACAGCAGCCAGAATAAGCAATATACGAAAGTTTGGAAGTTACCTCAAGCTCCCTCTGGCTTTTCCCAAATTTGGCTGAACCCTAGCCTCTTTGAAACACCAAATTTTGAGCTTCACAACCTTAAAGAATAAAGAGGAGTAGCTTAGAGTCGGAATTATACGCGTTAGGAGCTAGATCGTCGGAGAAATCGGCTTACCTTGCGAGATTTCTTCCTCTTTTTCTCTCTTTTCTCCAAGCTCTCTTCACGTCTTTTTTTTCTCTGAAATGGGTCGGCAATGGCTGATCAAGATGATGGAATTGCTTTTAATTCCATGTTGATGTCACCTTACCACATGATGATGTCATAATTTCTAATTTCACATTTTCGGATTTTCTGGCAGATTTTCTGCCCAACTTTGCAAAATCATAACTAATTCTAGAAAAATAGAAATGAGGTGATTCCAAAGCCAAATGAAAGATATTTAAGTCCTCTTCATAGGAAAAATATTGGCCATTACTGAAAAGCACCACAAAAGTACCAGAATTTCAATCTTTGCATACTGTTCCAGAAAATAATTAATTTCGCTGGGCAAACTTCAAAAATCCAAAACTCTTAGGTCACAAATCAAAATGATACAAATTATATGTTCATTTTGAAGCTTGACATGTGAAATTTAATACTGGAAAATTTCAGAATTTTTAGACACCATTTGCCTATTTAAAACGTCCATACAAATTGGCTGCCCTGTACAGAGTTTCAATGGACAGAGTTTTCAACTTTTGCACGATTGTTCCCAATGGTTCCAATTTCACAATAAACACTCTCGCCACACGAATTTTCACAAGGAAGCCATTGGAATCATTAAAATATCCAAATTCCCATCACACATTCTCCAAAAGTGTTTATTCAACAATAATTATATCCACTTTTAAAGTCATTAGCCCTTAATCACTTTTTGGGATATTACATAAAGTAGGTATAGTTTTTGGATTTGTTTATGATGCTACGGGTGTATATATAGTGAAGGGCATGATTGGAGTCAGGCATAGTAACAGGCTTAAAATTGAGAGGTCCTACAGGATTATCGGGTCTAAACTTTTGAAAATCTTCTTTGGCTTCCAATATGGGTAAATTGGATGGTGGTGCAATATAGCTAAGTATGGAATTTAAAATAGATGGGGAAATCATAACAAGTTGGCCTCTAACCGTAATGGAGATTCCTTCCTCTATTATCTCACCACTTCTAAAAACAATATTGTGCGCTTTCATATTGCAATAAAATGTTCCCACAACCATAGGGGAATATGGAAGATGCACATTTAACTTGGGATTATAGTATCCAAGGAAAGGTAAAAAATCTAGGCTACAACTTTTCTTTAAATAATCTAATTCCACATAGACTACAGGAAAGAAACTTCTATGTGCAAACTTATAATTATATACCTTTTGGTTAGTTGGCTTCAACTTTTGAGTATTGAAACCTTCTGGAAGAGTCAAGTTTTATTCTTCTTCCTTCGGAGCCTAAGAGGTAGAGGGAACTCCCAATTGTGAAATCATATGATAGGATTGACTAACATGGTGAGAAGTAGAGGCACCAACTTGGGAGGCAATCTTGCCAACCAAGGCATCAAGCTTGGATTTCTCCATTACCTCCTGGAGGTGTATGTTAAAGGAATCATTAGAGGAGGAAGACTCTTGTGGTTCCTCTGTGGCCTTCTTCTTTCCTCTGCTTTTACTTCCGATTGTGACTTTTACTATGTCACAATTGGCTCTATGAATATTACTCCTTTTGTCTTTTTTGGTGGAGGTTGAATTTCCTTAGCCACCTTAGGCTTTGGATGAGTCTTCTTGGCCGGAGTTAACTTCTTCTTAGCAGTTTTGGACTTTAGAGGAGGTGAAGGAGTCAGAGTTGGTGTTGCCGTTGATGTTTCCAATTCACTTACGACAATATGAGATGGAGAAGTTGCGGGAGTCTTTTGGGAGACTTAAGGGATCTTTGTTCTCACCATTTTGAGTGATTCTAAGATAAAATGAGATGTAAGAAGACTACGAAGAGTTGGAGAGATTTTTGGATGAGGTGCCTAGGTTAGGGCAAGAGTGAGAAATTTATAGAAAGTGATTAGGCATTTTGGGAGTGGATTCAAGAGTTGTAACGGCTAATTGAAGAGACTGGAGTTGTTAAATTGATGGATAACGATCAGAGGTGAAGAGTTGTAACTCTCGAGTGAGGAGACAAGTTCGAGTGAGATGAGGAAGTATGCTAGTTTGATCCCTCGCATGACTGATATAAGCCCCGTCACTCGAGTGAGCATCCCCAGTGCTTGAGTGTTATTCATACTGCACTCGAGTGAGGCAATTTTGTGCTCGTGCGTAAAACAAAAACGATCTCATAAAACATGTAAATGCGTACCTAGTTTAAGTGTATCTTATTATATTTTTCGCCTTTGTACTCAAGTCCTTCAAGATCACTTGAGTAACCATGCTTTGGGATTATTATTTGCATATATCTCTCTCTGTTGCTCGAGTCTTCTTGTTGCACTTTCAGTTTTGTTCTTATACCGCTCGAGTGAACTTCTTCCCTCACTCTAGTCAGCTCTAACACTTTTGGTGTGCTCGAGTGAGTCCCAAGAGTTCTTACACACTTTGTTAATCCCTATTCTACATGGCTACAAGTAGAGTATATTGAATGATAGATGGACTTAAGTCAAAGCTTATTTTACTCAAGTGAGAGATACTTGCACTCGAGTCATGCATGGTGTACTTGAGGTGCAATCCTGCAAAATAGCTTTTAACATTCTCTGATGGTTAATTCTATAAGACTAACATCAAAACACATATTAAATATAATTATTAACAATAAAATCTTACAATTTATTGGGATTAACCATTCCCAATTCTCTCTATATGTATACAATTGATCTTTGGCTATTGGCGTTGTGAATATATCTGCGAGTTAAAGATGCGTCAGAATGAATTCTACTTTGACATCATTTTTCTGAACATGATCTTGAATGAAGTGGTGTCGGATGTCTATGTGCTTGGTTCTTGAATATTGTACAGGATTCTTGGCCAAACTAATGGCACTTGTGTTGTCATAGTAAATAAGTATCTCCCTCAAGTATATCCCTAAGTCCTAAAGTTGTTGCTTCAACCAAAGTACTTGTGAACAACAATTTGCTGCAACTTTGTATTCTAATTCAATTGAAGATAATGATACTATGTTCTACTTCTTGCTAAACCAAGATACTAGAGAACCTCCAAGGAATTGATATTGTCCACTAGTACTTTTTCTGCCAATTTTGTATCGTTCGTGATATGAATTTGAATATGTCATAAAATACTCATTTCCACCTTTTGGATACTATACACCAAGTTCTGCAATGTCTCCTAGGTACTTGAAAATTCTTTTCACAGTTTCTGCATGTGATACCTTAGGAGAAAATTGATATCTTGCACACATTCCAACACTAAATTGGATATCTAGCCTGCTTGCTGTTAGATGGAGTAATGAACCAATCATTCCTCTATATTTAGTAATGTTAAAATTAAGGCCTTTCACATCGGCATCCAGTAGTATGGTAGAGCTCATTGGAGTATCAGCGTCATTAGCATTATCCATCCCATATTTCTTCAACAACTCTCTTAAATATTTGGTTTGAGTTATAAATATCCCTTTCTTCCGTTGCTTGATTTGAAGTCCAAGAAAGAAGTTTAACTCTCCCATCATGGACATTACAAATTCTCCTTGCATAAGCTTAGAAAATTCTTGACAAAGAGATTCATTAGTAGCACCAAATATGATATCATCAACATATATTTGAACTATTAAAAGATCATTTTTGTTGTCTTTGAAGAAGAGTGTTGTATCTACTTTTCCTCTGACAAAGTTTTGATTAATAAGAAATTTTCTTAATCTTTCATACCAAGCTCTGGGTGCTTGTTTCAAACCACATAAAGCTTTCTTAAGTCTGAAAACATGATCAAGTTTTGTGTCATCTTCAAAACCAGGAGGTTGTTCTACATATACTTCCCCTATCATATAACCATTCAAAAATGCACTTTTGACATCCATTTGATAAAGTTTAAAACGTTTAATGCATGTAAAGGCTAAAAGTACTTGTATAGCTTCCAATCTTGCCATTGGAGCATATATTTCCTCATAATCAATACTTTCTTGATTATAGCCTTTGGCAACTAATCTTGCCTTGTTTCTTACAATGATTACTGATTCATCAAGTTTGTTTTTGAAAACCCATTTGGTTCCTATAACCGAGTGTTCTTTTGGTCAAGGTACCAAATCTGAAACTTGATTTCTTTAAAGTTGATTCAACTCTTCTTGCATAGCAATTACCCAATCATTGTTTGAAAGTGCTTCTTCAATACTAAAAGGTTCAATATCATAAATAAATGTAGAAAATGTTACCTCATTTTGGATTCTATATCTGGTTTTGACACCTTCTTAGACATCTCCTATTTCTTGATCAATTTGATGATCTTTCATATGCCTCCATGCTTTTGGTTGATCATCAACATTTTCTTTATTTTCAAAATCATTTTGATTTGAAATATTCAATTTTTTACTTTTCTTTATCAAATCCATTTCTTCTTCATTAAAAGGCTTTGTCTGGGAATCAAGTTCATCAAATACAATATGAATGATTTCCTCTACAGTACATGTTCTTTTATTAAAAGCTCTATATGCCTTACTTCTATTAGAATAGCCTAAAAACAAACCTTCATCATACTTTAAATCAAATTTACCTAAGTCTTCTTTACCACTGTTGTGAATGTAGCATTTGTATCTAAAGACATGTAGATAATCAATGTTTGGTTTTCTTCCTTGTAGAGCTCATATGGTGTCTTTCCAAGTATTTTGTGGATATATGCTTGATTTGAAATATAACATGCAGTACTCATAGCATCTGCCCAGAACACTTGTGATATTTATTTTTCATTAAGCATTGCCCTTGACATTTCTGTGAGGACTTTGTTTTTCCTTTCGACTACTCTATTCTGATGAGGCGTTCTAGGTGTAAAGAAGTTGTGAGCTATTCCTTGATTGTTGCAGAAGTCTTCAAACAATTGATTATCAAATTCTCCTCCATGAACAGTCCTGATAGAAACAATAGAAACATGTTTCTCATTTTGGACCACGAAATGAATTCAATAAAACTTTCATCTTTTGAAGTAAGAAATATAGTCCATGCAAACCTTGAATAATCATCAACAATTACAAGAGTATACAAATTTCCTCTAAAACTTTTTACCCTTGAAGGACCAACTGAATCTATATGAAGTAACTGTAAAGGTTTATATGCCAAAATTTCATCTTTATTTTCAAAAAGGATTTAGTCTATTTTCCTTTTTGACACGCACTACAAATCATGCTATCTTTGAAATTAAGTTTAGGAAGACCAATAACTAAATCTTTTCTAATTAGTTTGTCAAGTTGGTTCATACTGACATGAGACAATCGCTTATGACATAATCCTTCAACATAGTATACGTCTTTGATTTCAACACCACTGGATTTTCTAACTTCACCAATTCTAGCAATGCATCCAGATTGATTTCCTCCAAAATTTACTCTTCCTCCTTCTTTAGCTTCTAACGTGGTGAACTTATCTCTGTTACCAATCATGTGTCTTGAGAACCTATTGTCAATGTACCACTTGTTTGCTCTCAATGCTTTGAGACATACCTAGAGTAATATCATTAAGTTTTAGATACCCACACTTTCTTGGGTCCTTCATGGTTAGTATGTAATATATGTGTTCATTTTGGAAGCCACCTGTATGTGCCAATAGTCTTTCCTTTTCTAAAATGACAAGATGAAATGTAATGTATTTTTCTATTGCAGTACCTACATGATGCGAATGAATTTGATGCATGTGCAGGATTTTTGAAATATTTCATGTAAGTCTTGCTATCTTCCTTCTTATTTTCTCTGTTTTTATCTTGAACATAATTATATCCAATTCCATATTTATCATGCATAACTCTTTGTGATTTCAAGATAACTTTGAGAGTTTTACTACCCTTAGTAAATCTTTCCAAGGTTTTCATTAAGTTAGATATTTTCTTATCTTTTCCTTTACAAAATGCACATGATATAACAGTACCCTCTAACTCTTTTATGTTCTTCTTATAACTAACTATTTCCTTAGCTATTTTGATGTATTCAGTATGTAATGCATTATATTTAGATAATAATTCATCATAAGGAGGTTCAAAGTCACTAACCTTAGAATCATATTCTTCTTCTTTGACTACCAAGTATATGTTTGCAACTTCATCATCATCTCTTTCTTCATCAGATGAACTGTTTCCTCATATAGATGATATGTATGCTTTCTTTCTATGCTTCTTTTTATCTTTGTTCTTGAAGTATTCAGATTTGATATGTCCAGGTATTCCACATTCATAGCATATGATTTGTTGCTCTTTATTTTCTTTCTTGCTTGGTTCTCCTTGATAGTTCTTGAAATTCTTTTGACCTCTTCTGTAGAATTTCTTGAATTTTCTTACGATCATTCTTATATCTTCGTCATCGGGTTCATCTTCATTATCTAATGAATTATCTTCCTTGATGACTTTGAGAGAAATACATTTTTTCTTTTTGGTCATCGAACTCTTCTAGTTCTTTCTTGAATTTTAGTTTTCCTTCATATTTAGAAAGACTATCGAAAAGTGCAGCTACAAATCTCATTGACTCTCTTTTGGCTTCTTCGATAGCTGTTACCTTTGCTTCCTATTTTTTGTGAAAATGTTGAGAATTTTGATTAAACGTTTTCCTAAGTGTGGATAGCTGATTGACAAGAGGAGTATTTCTAAGTTCAAATTCTGAGATGATCTCACTGAGTTTTATTTGAAACAGATCATATTCTGTTATTAGAATATTGACTCTATTTTCTTTAGTTCTGGATGTACCTTCATGAGAAATTTCAAGTGTGTCCCATATATCTTTAGCTGTTTGTAGAGTCCAGATTCCAAAAGTATTCCTTCTTATTTAGAGCACTTTGTATCATTAAAATTTCTTTACTATTCAGTGTTACCAACCTCTTGTTTTCATCGCCGAATTCCTTTGATTTCTTTATCATGACTCTATCTTTGATTTTCTTCATTAGAACATAATCACCATCTTGTATCACATTCTAGAGACCATATTCATTTGCCATCACGAACACTCTGAACTTAGCTTTCCATAATGAAAAATGTTCTCTAGCGAAACAAGGAGGTCTAGTGATAGAAGCTCTGTTAAGAAGAATGGTCTAACCGATTGTTGCCATTTACTGGATCCTTCTCAACCTGTTAAGCTCTTTGGAGAATTCCTTGCTTTGATACCAAATGAAAGAGACAAGCTTCACCCAAGAGGGGGGTGAAATGGGTGATGTTATAAATTTTTTCTCATTGCAGTGATTCGAATATAGATAGAGCAGAGTTAAGAGAATTTGGACACAGAGAGTTATACTGGTTCAGCCCACAACTCAAGCCTACATCTAGTCTTCAGAGATCAAGACTTACTGAGATTTCAACTATTCTTCCAAGATTCAGATGACTCTCAAAACACCATAAAACAAAAATTTTCCCCTCAAGGGCTATGAGCAGAAATATTCTAATTTCTCTCCCCCTATAACAAGTCTTATATGCAGAATAACCTTCCTAGTATTCTCTACTGCTTCTCATGTAAGAGATCTACCCTTTCTAGGTTCCTTTACCTTGAGATCAATAAATATGAATGCAATGTGTTTTTTACTCTCCTCACAGAGTAGAAATGATAAACATTAATGTAAAATATGAATACAAAGTAATTATGAAAAACTGAGACTCGTTTGTTTGCTTGTATAGATTTCACATTTTGTGTTCTCTATATCGAATAGTCTCTGAAGCTCTATATTTATAGCATGTTGGTTTTAGTCCGTTGATTAATAGCTATTGTGGAGTGGAGCGTTATGTTGTGTAGAAGCATGCATACATTTGAAATTTCCTGACAAGATATGGTAGTTGATTTGTAACATGTACGTGCTTTTGATTTTGGACGTAATGATTATGTCCACCATTGTTGATGCGATCCAGCAAGTTGTGCCTTCAAATTCAAGTGATCCTTTGCAAATACCAAGTGGACCAATCATAAGAGCAAAAGCCAAACAAATTAAGGGAGCATTTAATGGGCTAGTGCAAGATACTTGGACAAAGCAAGTAGCAATTGGATCAAAGCTGGACAAAAATGCTGAAAACGTCACTAACTTCATATGGGCTACAAATGGACATATTGATCAAGTTTTGGGCTTGCAAACTTGAAACTAAAGAGCTTGGACCTAGTACTACACATGGGAGGACACATTTAGGCCTAAATAAGCACATTTTGAGCCTTAATTTGCTGACTACATTTTCTTGAAGTTAGGTGTGCGAAAATCAACAAGTAGTTGGCACATTTGACTTTTGGTTTCTTTAGCATGTTGTATTTGATTTTTCAACTTTCTTCTAGATTGTATTAGACTTTTAGGTTTCCTAGCAAATGGTTTTACAATTTGTATTGGTTGTTTTTAAAATCGAAATTATGGCAATTGGGTCATATTTTTCTATAAATACTTGGTGCTTCTTCATTTATAATACACAATTCAAATTTGAATGATAAATGAAAGTTATACTTCTGCACTTTGTTTCTTGAGAGTGGATTCTCTCTAGGGTTCTTTTTAGAACTAACAAACTTATCAAGGCTTGATCAACCTTATGGCATTTTCTAACACTTCGGGTCCTTGTTCTTTCGTGTTCAAGGGTTCAAGTGGATTGTCGATCTGTGTTTAACTTTCTTGGGGTGTGTATATTTCAGAATTGGTTGTGGGTTTGTGGGATCTTCCCTTGTGGGTTCGCACCATCTTGGTATCAGAGCTTCGGATCTAAACTTAGGTCAAATCTATCTGTTCTTCGTTTCCATTTTTGTTTTAAGTTTTGTGCTTTGTTCTTGTGTCTGTCCATGTCAAGATTTGTTACTTCTGTTCGTCAAGTTTTAATTTGTGTTTTCAAATATTTAGTATGTCAAATTCATAGTTCAGAATCTCTTCTTTTATCTCGTTTTGGAATCTTTTCAATCAGATTTGTCGTTCTATCTATTTTAATCTAGTTGTATTTTCTGGAAAATTCTGGACTTGTTCATCTTCGTTTTTCTAGAACGTCCTAAAATATTCTATCATTGTTTGACCTCTTTTCCTTTGTGTTTTACATCGTTCAATAGGTTATTTTTATATTTTAGAATCTCATCTTTCTACTCATTTTGGTATCATCTCAATCCAAAATTTCCACTGAGAGTTATAGTCTTTCCAAAACATACGCATTTCTGGAATTTCTGGGTTCAGATTGCTTGAGTTTTGTTGTTTGTGATAGATTCTGCATTCTTTTTAAACTTCAGTAGGGGAGAAAAACGAAAAAAAACAAGAGCATCAGAAAAAGAAAAAGAAAAAATATTTGAAAAAAAAATACTGAAAATAAAAAGGATTGTGGTGGAAGTATTTTAAGTATATCTATTGTCATGCCCAGAATTTGTGAAGTTTGTGTCATTTAAACTCTTGATTTCCCTAAATTTCCTTTTCCAATACTCACTTTGATATTCCATATTTCTAAGTGTTGTGTTGATTCTGCAAATTGTGATTGCTTTGATTATGAATTGCTTAGTTCTTTAAAGTGCCTCAAGAGGAATCTAAGAGTGGAAAAAGGCAAGAGTGAAATACATCAATTTAAAAGCCAAATTTGAGTGAAACACGAGTGTAGAGTGACATCCTTGAGGGAAACACGTGAGGAACTTGTGAGGAAAATTATTTCTCTAACATCATTTTTTAGATACAATGTCAAATATAGAAGAAACATCCGGTGGTAACCCAAAGAATCCAGAAGACCACCTCAAGGCAATGTAGCAACATTTTGCACGTATGGATGTTGTTTTTGGAGAAATAAAGGATAGGATAGATAGACAAGATGAAAGAATTGCAAACCTGCAAAGAGTTAGACCAAATCCTAGCAGGCACAATAGGCGGGATACTTCTATAGATGAACTTGAATCTGAGCATGATGAGGTTAGTGGTGCTAGTGAGGAAGATTTTGAATCTAAATATGAAGTGGGAAGTAATAGGTGTTAGAATCGGTAGGCACATCGGAAGAATTTTAAAAAATTTCACCGATTCTAATCTAGGATCTTCAACGGCGTTTAAACCTAGTTGGAAGGATTCATACCTTTTGATGATTCAGAGTTTTCATGATCTCTAGGAGCCAACACGTCAGGTCTGCTCCCTCTACTGGTATCCACACGAATCCTCTCCAACCAAGACTGTGTGCTAGCGCCTCTAATGTCTCCCCGGGTTTCACTTGCGGCTCTCAATTCTCATGTGCATATCAATATATCTGCTCTATCAAGTTTATAACCTATGAGGGCTATTTTCAAATTTCAAAATTAATCATCATTAATTTCAAAATTAATTAACAATTAATTATCTTGATGAGCTAATTAAATAAATTCAGATTAAATTAAATCTATCCAACAGTTTTAATTTAACCTATTTATTTAATCCAAATAAAGAGCCATTAGATTTAATTTATCTTCATAAATTAAATCTGAGATACTATATCTCTATCATGTTAGTTATTAAATTTAATATATCTTAATAAATTAAATTTAAAACTAACACAACAAGATATATATTTCGAAAATATATATATCTATATAATATTATTAATAAATTTTATATTATATATATATATATAAATATAAAATTCGTCCACCCTAAATTAAACATTATCTCGTGTTGGGCCATTCTTGTATATGACCCTGTAGGCCCATATGAAGTTGGCAGTGGGCCAATAACTATACTAACCCAAAAGTCGCAAGTGGTCTCTAGCAAGACATTATGACTACCCAATTCATATGAGGATCGTTATCACGATGCAACCTGTCATACAACCATGTCACGTCCCTTTTGTCACACGATATATCGATCAAGGATAAGGCATGGATAATGTCATCCTCTTGTTCCTGACAATTACTTTCTTGATTCCTGAGTAGCCTGATAACAAACACAGAAACTCCTTTCATCATAGTATGGCCATACATTTCTCAGACTCACTCATCGAGGGGCCCAGTAATATCTCTCTACTAATGTGAGGAATAAATTCCATCTTGATCATTCATATTCCTCTGCATGAAAAAACACCAAGCCCGATCGTAGCCTTTATCATCACCTGGTCAAAAGTGACTTTTGACTAGTTCAAAGCTTAGCAACTCTCATGTAGGAATCCATGATGACCTCAGGTCTAAGGGCATTGTGACGTGGTTATACATGAGAAAAGCTTATGACTTGATCGATGTAGCTTTCTTATAGTGGGTTGGTCCAGCACCTTGTACTCTCACAAGTGCCTAAGACTTTGATTCGTATCTCTATATCTTATCAAAGTCATACTGATCTTGTTTCATCTCTGCTCCCGCATAGATGACCGACCAGGGACATTTTAGGACAATCTTTATGAATTATCCAAGGATACAATTATCACAGTTAACATGCAAATAATATGATAACAGAATGTAGAAATTTCATTAAAATAATAATGTTTAAAGTACAATGATTGGCCCTTAGGGCACAATTTCCAACATCCTCCCACTTGCCCTAGGTGCAATCATTAATTTGCCTAAGTCCCATTGCCCTAACATGATGCTCATGCTTTGCCTGTGCAAGTGGCTTAGTAAGAGGATCAGCAACATTATCTTCTCCTGCTACTTTGCATATCTTTATAACACCTCTATCATTGATTTCTCTAATAAGATGAAATCACCTGAGTATATGCTTGGTCCTTTGATGTGACCTAGGCTCCTTGGCCTGTGCAATAGCACCGCTATTGTCACAAAACAAATCTATTGGATTTGAGATGGTAGGCACCACCCCTAGTTCAGTAATGAACTTTCTGAGCCAAACGGCTTCTTTAGCTACATCTGATGCTGCTATATACTCAGCTTCTGTTGCATAATTTGCTATAGTGCTCTGCTTGGAGCTCTTCCAGCTTACTGCTCCACCATTCAGGAGTAATACATATCCAGATTGCGATTTAAGGTCATCTTGGTCAGTTTGGAAACTTGCATCTGTGTAACCGGTTACGCAGAGCTCATCATCCAATCTACCATAAACCAAAAATAAGTCCTTAGTCCTTCTTAAGTACTTTAGGATATTCTTGACGGCAGTTCAATGACCCTCACTAGGATCTTGTTGGTATCTGCTGGTCATACTTAAGGAAAACGAGACATCCGGTCGAGTACATAACATGGCATACATATTGGATCCAATGGCCGAGGTATATGGAACCTTACTCATGCGATCTCGCTGATAAGCTGTACTAAGACACAGATCCTTGCTAAGATGGATGCCATGAGACATGGGCATGTAACCCCTTTTTGAATCCTGCATACTGAACCTATGCAGTATCTTGTCTATGTTTGTGCTCTGACTTAGGTCTATTAGTCTTTTGGATCTATCTCTATAGATCCTAATCCCTAGGATATAAGTGGCTTCACCTAAGTCTTTCATTGAAAAGGACTTTCCTAACCAAGACTTGACACTCTGCATGGTAGGAATATCATTCCCAATGAGTAGGATGTCATCTACATAAAGCACTAGAAATACAACTATGCTCCCACTAACATTCTTGTAAACACAAGGTTCATCGATGTTTTGAATGAATCCAAACTCAATGACTACTTCATCAAAACGATGATTCCAGCTCCGAGATGCTTTCTTCAATCCATAAATGGATCTTTGAAGCTTGCAAATTTTACCAGAGTCCTCTGAACGCACAAAACCTTCAGGTTGTGTCATGTACACATCCTCAAACAGCTTTCCATTAAGGAAGGCTGTTTTGACGTCCATTTGCCATATTTCATAGTCATAATATGCTGCAATGGCAAAAAGGATTCTGATTGATTTGGCCATTACAACTGGGGAAAAGGTTTCATCATAGTCTACACCATGAGTTTGAGTGAATCCTTTTGCAACTAGTCGTGTCTTGAAGACATTTACATTGCCATCTATGTCAGTTTTCTCCTTGAAACCCATTTGCACCCAATGGTTTTTACACCTTCAGGTGGATTGACTAAGGTCCATACCTGATTGTCGTACATGGATTACATTTCAGACTTCATGGCATTTAGCCATTTCTCAGAGTTTGGTCCCACTGTGGCTTCTCAATAGGTGGTGGGCTTATTTTGCTCAATAAGCAACACATCACAGCCTTCAGTAATCAGAAATCCATATCTCTGAGGATGATGCCGTGTCTTATCAGATCTTCGTGGACCTTGTGTTACTTGAGGAGGCTCAGCAACTTGTTGTGAGTCTTCTCTAATTTCCATCAGTGGTTCTGTACCATCTTGTGGCTCCCGAATTTCTTCGAGATGTACGTCACTCCCACTAGTTGTTTTAGAGACAAACTATCTTTCTAGAAACTTACCATTTCGAATAACAAACACTTTGTTATCGGTGGGATTGTAGACATAGTATCCTTTCGTTTCTTTAGGATACCCCACGAAAAGGTACTTTGTGGATCTGGGCGCTAATTTATCAGAGGCTTGTTGCTTAACATATACCTCACATCCCCAGATCTTGAGAAAAGATAAACTTGGTTTCTTTCCAATCCATATCTCATATGGTGTCTTTTCAATTGCTTTAGATGGAACACGATTTAGTGTGAATGCAGCTGTTTCTAGGGCATGTCCCCAAAAGGATGGTGGAGGATCTGTTTGACTCATCATAGATCGAACCATATCTAATAGTGTTCGATTCCTCCGTTCAGAAACGCCATTCCATTGTGGTGTTCCTGGAGGAGTCAATTGTGAGATTATCCCACAACTCCTAAGATGGTCAATGAATTCTTGGCTCAAATATTCACCACCTCGATTAGATTGAAGTGCTTTAATTGTTTTAGCAAGTTGGTTTTGTACTTATTTTGGAATATTTTAAACATTTCAAAAGATTCAGATTTATGTTTCATTAGATAGATATAGCCATATCTACTAAAGTCATCTATAAATGTAATGAAGTAGACATAACCTCCTCTGGAAACTATATTTAATGGTCCACATACATCTGTATGTATGAGGCCCAATAATTCAGTGGCCCTCTCACTATGCCCAGTAAAAGGTGCCTTAGTCATCTTTCCTAATAAGCAAGATTTGCATGTATCATATGATTCAAAATCAAATGAGTTTAGAAATCCATCTTGATGGAGTTTAGAAATGCGTTTCTCATTTATGTGGCTTAGACGACAATGCCATAGGTAGGTCGGATTCAAATCGTTTGATTTTATCCTCTTAGTAGTTACGTTATAGATATTCCTATTATTAGGATGTTCCAAATTTAATATATAATGACCAACATGCAAATCACCATCAGCATAGAAAATGTCATTACGATAAATAGAACATTTACCATTCCTAGTAATGGAAGTATAACCTTCCTTATCCAAATAAGAAAGAGAAACAATGTTACTACTCAAAGCAGGAACATAATAACAATTGTTCAAAACTAACAAAAGCCCACTGGGCAGAACTAATTCATAAGTGCCTACGGCTAAAGCAGCAACTCTTGCTCTGTTTCCAACTCGTAGGTCTACCTCGCCCTTCTTCAGCTTTCTACTATCCTTTAGACCCTTCACATCTGTACAAATGTCAGAACCACATGCAGTATCTAATACCCATGTAGAGGAAGTAGAAAAATGAATGTCTATAACATAAATACCTGAAGCGATAGCGTCGCTATCCTTCTTGTTCTTTTTCAGATCTTCCAAGTAGAGTTTGCAATTCCTCTTCCAATGACCGGGTTCATTGCAGAAGTAGCAGACTCCTTCCTTTGGAGGCTTTGCCTTCTTGGGTGCAGGCTTAGTTTGGGGCTTGTTTGACTATTTGGTCTTACCACCTGAGCCATTACCCTTCCATTTACCCTTCCCTTTCTTTTTCATACCCTTTCCTTTTTGAACCATCAAA
This sequence comes from Inga oerstediana, assembly GCA_963210345.1. Classification (NCBI taxonomy): domain Eukaryota; kingdom Viridiplantae; phylum Streptophyta; class Magnoliopsida; order Fabales; family Fabaceae; genus Inga; species Inga oerstediana. Next base: position 32,104,079 of record OY723408.1, read on the forward strand.
ACTGTGCTAGGCTTTTTCTTAATGCTTTGCTCAGCAGTTTTGAGCATCCCATGCAGCTCAGAAATTGATTTCTCCATGTTGTTCATGTTGTAGTTCAAAACAAACTGGTCATAACTCTCTGGGAGTGAGTTGAGGATCAAGTCCGTAGCTAACTCCTGGCTCATGGGAAATCCAAGCCTCTCAAGGTGATCAATATAGCCTTTCATCTTTAACACATGAGTACTAACGGATGCACCTTCAGCCATTTTATAGGAATGTAAGACCTTTGTGGTCTCATACCTTTCTTACCTTGCCTGTTGCTGGAACATTTCCTTGAGATGTACAATCATCTCATAAGCCTCCATGAGTTCCAGATCTCTTTGGAGCTTTGGAACCATAGTGGCAAGCATCAGGCAACCTACATCCACAGAGTCATCCTTATGCTTTGTGTAAGCATCTCTTTGAGCTCTTGGAGCATTGGCTGCAGGCTCCTCAGGAATGGATTGATCTAGGACATAAGCCTTTCTTTCCTGCTTGAGAACAATTCTCAAGTTCCTGAACCAGTCAAGAAAGTTTGTCCCATTAAGTTTGTCCTTCTCAAGGACCGATCGCAACGAAAGTGTAGCAGTATTACTAGTCGACATGATTCTACAATTAAAATATGCAAAGTTAGTTAGTAATCTCCCACTAAATTAACAGCCCTCAATATAATAATTAGTGGGCTAAGATTTAATTTGGCTTAAACTTAAGTCCGCTTTGGCAAGACGCTTTAATTCAAGTTATTTAGGTAGGTAACCTATTTACCAATTACATCACATGTAACTCTTAGATCTTTATGGGATTTAATCATCATATGATCCGGCATGTTTAACCTCATCTAATTCCTTGAGATTCAAAACCGTTTTGTTAATCTCAATTAAGTCAAAACAATAATGAATATTATGAGCAGCACCATTACTTAAGCTTGTCTCATCAAGATAACTCAAGTGCATCCACTTTGGTGGTTTCCACAATTGAGCGATTTAGGTTTTGACAAGTATTCATTAATTGACGTCATTATGACTTAAGATTTGATTCAGAGGGCTTAATTAATTAGTTTTGTTTATATGGATGCAATGGTGGTCGTATCTCATATAGATAAATACATATAAACGTAAAAGTAATCATGCAATGATCTTATCAAAAGCATAATTTAAACGTGACATAACATGGCTTACCTAACTTAAAATCATCCCCAGCCAATGAGAGGACTTCTCTAAATAAAAAAAGAAATATATTGAGAGAAACATCGTTTAAACATTCGAGGGGAGTGAGATGAGAAGAGAATATACATCGAGAGTATTTAGAGAAAGGCACGGCATGCAGGCCGTATTTAAATATTACAACCTTTGTAAAGTTCTAAAGCCATGTTGTTCACTATACCAAAACAAGGATAAATAATAAACCACAACAAGAATTCATACAATATGAAAAGCAATAAATGTCGTGATCAGATTATATTGCACTACGCAGAGGTGGTCACGGCGGTCCCGCCAACCGTTTAACGGGCGGGGTCAAAGGGAGCCGCCCTTGCAGGGTTGCAAGGGGCAGCGCCCCTGGAGCTTTTGAAAAAGGCACATTCCTTTTAAAATAAATATTTGAAAATTTTAAATTTTTTTTAAAATTTCGGACCCAATTTTTCAAAACAAAAACAACAATGGCCCAAAATGCTTCTGATCCAATTTGTCTTCCCTATAGTTAGGATCCCTATTACCCGAATAAATATCCGAACCTAGACCCGATTTGATTGCCGCCAACTACGATCTCAGGTACTCTACCCAATTTCATGCTTGTTCAAAACGAAAATCACATACATGTTTTGAGATATACATGTTCGGAATCGATTTCATGCTTGTTCCAAAACGAGAATCACATACATATTCGAGTGTTTCTTATAACCATACGTACACATCCCATATATATCACATGTATAAGAATCATAAACTCAATTTAAACACACAATTGATCTGGTTCTGATGCCACTATTAGAATCGGTAGGCACATCGGAAGAATTTTAAAAATTTTCACCGATCCTAATCGAGGATCTATTAACGACGTTTAAACTAAGTTGGAAGGATTCATACCTTTTGATGATTCAAAGTTTTCACGATCTCTAGGAGCCAACACTTCAGGTCCGCTCCCTTTATTGGTATCCACATGAATCCTCTCCAACCGAGACTGCGTGCTAGCGCCTCTAATGTCTCCTCGGGTTTCACTTGCGGCTCTCAATTCTCATGTGCATATCAATATGTCTGCTCTATCAAGTTTATAACCTATGAGGGCTATTTTCATGTAGGAATCCATGATGACCTCAGGTCTAAGGGCATTGTGACGTGGTAATGCATGAGAAAAGCTTATGACTTGATCCATATAGCTTTCTCATAGTGGGTCGGTCCAGCACCTTGTACTCTCACAAGTGCCTAAGACTTTGATTTGTATCTCCATATCTTATCAAAATCATACTGATCTTGTTTCATCTCTGCTCCCACATAGATGACCGACTAGGGACATTTTAGGACAATCTTTATGAATTATCTAAGGATACAATTATCACAGTTAACATGCAAATAATATGATAACAGAATGGAGAAATTTCATTAAAATAATAATGTTCAAAGTATAATGATTGGCTCTTAGGGCACAATTTCCAACAATAGGCATAGAGGAGATAGAAGTTATAGGAGAAGACATGGCAGAAATATTCCTAGGGAAAGAAATAGAGTGGATGGGAACCTAGGGAGCATCAAAATGAAAATACCACCTTTCCAATGTAGGAGTGATCCTGAAGCATATTTAGAGTAGGAGAAGAAGATAGAAATGATTTTTGAGTGCCACAATTTTTGTGAGGCTAAAAAAGTAAAGTTGGCAGCAATAGAATTCACTAATTATGCCATTATTTGGTGGGATAAATTGGGCATCAATAGGAGGAATAATGGTGAGAGGCCCGTAGCAACATGGAGGGAAATGAAAACTCTAATGAGAAGGAGATTTATTCCTAACCATTACTATAGGGAGCTTTATCAAAAGTTGCAGACCCTTACATAAGGCTCTAGGAATATGGAGGAATATTGTAAAGAGATGGAGTTAGCTTTGATAAGAGCAAATGTGCAAGAAGATGGAGAGGCTATAATGGCTCATTTTCTGAATGGGCTTCACAAAGAAATTGCTGACACTATGTAATTGCAACATTATGTGGAGCTAGAGGACATGGTGCATCTGGCAATTAAGGTGGAAAAGCAACTCAAGCGTAACGGTGATTCAAAATTCCATTCAGGATCAAGTTCTTCAAAAAAACAAATTTGGAAGAAAGGAGAAAGAGCTTTCCAAAAGGAGACAACTAAAAGCAAAGAAGAAGCTACATCAAAGAGCAAAGGTAAATCTGATTCCCAAACTTTTAGAAATAGAGATATAAAGTGTTTCAAGTGTTTGGGTACAGGTCATATAGCTTCCCAATGCCCCAATAAGAGAGTCATGATTCTTAAAAATACTAAAGTTGTGACTGAAAGTGAAAGTGATCATGATTCCATTGAAGATGCTAGTGATGATAGGGTTGAATATGCCATAGAAGGAGAATGCCTTGTGGTTAGAAGAGCTTTGAATTGCCAAGTGAAGGAAGATGAGATGAATGAGCAAAGGGAAAACATTTTCCATACTCGTTGCCTCATTAATAACAAGGTTTATAGTATGATCATTGATGGTGGGAGTGTAACAAATGTTGCAAGCACTACATTGGTTGAGAAATTGAATTTGCTTACCATTAGACACCCTAGACCGTACAAGCTGCAATGGTTGAATGAATGTGGTGAAATTAAAGTTGATAAGCAAGTTCTTGTTTCTTTTTCAATTGGAAAATATTGTGATGAAATATTGTGTGATGTTGTTCCTATGCATGCTGCACATATACTTTTAGGAAGACCATGGGAGTTTGATAGGAAAGTCAAGAGGGATGGGTTTACAAATAGATATTCTTTTGTAATGAACAGCAGACCTGTGACACTTGTTCCATTGACTCCAAAACAAGTGTATGACGATCAACTCAAGATGAAAAGAGAGAAAAAAGAGAGAGAAAAAAGAAAAGACAGTGAAAAAGAGAGAAAATCTGAAAGTTTAGAAAAAGAAATCCATAGAAAGGAAATGAGTGAAGAGAGAAAAGAAAAGAAGAAAATGAGTTTTTATGCAAAAGAAAGTGAAGTGAGAAGTGTTTTTCTGGCTGAAACACACTTGCTACTCCTTGTTTACAAGGAATCCTTTTTAAACACTAATGACATTAACTCTTCCTTTCCTAGTGTTGTTGGTTCTTTGTTGCAGGAATTTGATGATGTGTTCCCTGAAGAAACTCTACCAGGTTTACCTCCTATTAGAGGAATTGAACACCAAATTGATTTCATTCATGGAGAAACAATTCCTAATAGGCCAGCATATAGAAGCAATCCTGAAGAAACAAAAGAGCTTCAAAAACAAGTGGGAGAACTCATGGCAAAGGGGTATGTTAGAGAAAGTTTAAGCCCTTGTGCAGTTCCAGTGCTTTTAGTTCCAAAGAACAATGGAACTGGAGGATGTGCATTGATTGTAGAGCCGTCACAATATCACTGTAAGGTATTGCCATCCCATTCCTAGATTAGATTATATGCTTGATGAATTACATGGTTCTTTTGTCTTTTCTAAGATTGATTTGAAATTTGGGTACCATCAAATTAGAATGAGAGAAGGGGATGAGTGGAAAACTGCTTTCAAGAACAAACATGGATTATATGAATGGTTAGTTATACCCTTTGGTTAACTAATGCACCTAGCACTTTCATGAGATTAATGAACCATATTTTACGTGCTTTCATTGGGAAATTTGTTGTGGTTTATTTTGATGATATTATGATTTATAGCAAGAATTTGGATGAGTATTTGAATCATTTGCATTGTGTGCTTGATGTTTTGAGGAAAGAAAAACTGTTTGCAAATCTGTAAAAGTGGGATTTTTGCATGGATAAACTTGTTTTTCTTGGTTTTGTGGTGAGTGTTAAAGGAATAGAAGTTCATGAGGAAAAGATACGAGCCATAAAAGAATGGTCAACACCTAAAAGCATAAATGAGGTGAGAAGTTTTCATGGTTTGGCTAGTTTTTATAGGCGTTTGTGAAAGATTTTAGCACACTTGCTGCTCCACTCACTAAGGTCATTAAAAAATCTGTTGGTTTTAAATGGGATAAAGCACAAGAAGATGCATTCATTTTCCTTAAGGAAAAATTGTGTTTTGTACCTGTGTTAGTATTGCCTGACTTTAGCAAAACTTTTGAGATTGAATATGATGCATTTGAAGTTGGGATAGGAGCTATTTTAATGCAGGAAGGAAAGCCAATTGCCTATTTTAGTGAAAAGCTAAATGGAGCAGCCTTGAAGTATCCAACTTATGACAAAGAGCTTTATGCACTTAAAAGAGCCTTGGAGAATTGGCAGCACTACCTTTGGCCAAAACAGTTTGTGATTCACACTGATCATCAATCCTTGAAGCATATTAAAGGTCAAGATAAGCTGAATAAGAGACATGCAAGGTGGCTGGAATTTATTGAGACATTTCCATATGTCATCAAATACAAGAAAGGTAATGAGAATGTGGTTGCTGATGCATTGTCTAGAAGGTATACTCTTCTTTCAACTCTTAATACTAAGTTGCGTGGCTTTGAATATATCAAGGAGTTGTATGAAAATGATGCTGATTTTGCTGAATTGTTCCTTGATTGTGAAAAAAAGCATTTGCGAAATTTTATAGAGTTGATGGGTACTTGTTTAAAGAAAATAGACTGTGTGTGCCTTAATGTTCATTGCGTGAATTGCTTGTTAGAGAAACATATGGGGGAGGTTTAATGGGTCACTTTGGTATGAAAAAGACTTTGGATGTTTTGCATGAGCATTTCTTTTGGCCTAAAATGAAACGTGATGTGGAAAGAATTTGTGTTAAATGCATAACATGTAAAAAGGCCAAATCTAGAGTCTTACCACATGGTTTTATACTCCTTTACCTGTACCTAGTAAACCTTGGATTGACATATCAATGGATTTTGTTTTGGGTTTGCTTAGGTCAAAGAGAGGAATGGATTCCATATTTGTGGTTGTTGATAGATTTTCTAAAATGGCACATTTCATTGCATGCCATAAAACTAATGATGCCACATATATTGCTGATATGTTCTTTAAAGAAATTGTGAGGCTTCATGGCATCCTTGAAAGTATTGTATCGGATAGGGATACCAAATTCTTGAGTCATTTTTGGAGAGTTTTGTGGGGAAAGCTTGGTACTAAATTGTTATTTTCTACTGCTTGTCATCCACAAATTGATGGACAAACTGAAGTTGTTAACAGAACCTTATCACAATTACTCAGAATTGTGATTTAAAAGAACTTGAAAAATTGGGAAGATTGTTTGCCATTCATTGAATTTGCATAAACCAGAAGTGTGAATTCATCTACTGATTATTCTCCTTTTGAAATAGTATATGGTTTTAATCCACTAACTCCTTTGGATTTATTACCATTACCTATTGATGAGAGAGCAAGTCATGATGGGAAAAAGAAAGCTGAAATAGTGCAGCAACTTCATCAGTGTGTTAAATAGCAAATTGAAAAGAAAAATGAACATTATGCATTCAAGGCTAACAAAGGAAGAAGGCGTGTTCTTTTTGAACCTAGAGATTGGGTGTGGGCGCATATGAGAAAAGAAAGATTTCCAGCTCAAAGAAAATCAAAATTAGCTCCAAGAGGAGATGGACCATTTCAAGTGCTTGAAAGAATAAATGATAATGCTTACAAGATTGATTTGCCTGGTGAGTATTCTGTTAGTGCTACTTCTAATGTAGCTGACTTATCTCCTTTTGATGTAAGTGAAGATTCGAGGACGAATCCTTTTGAGGAGAGAGGGAATGATGCGATTCAGCAAGTTGTGCCTTCAAATTCAAGTGATCCTTTGCAAATACCAAGTGGACCAATCACGAGAAAAAGCCAAACAAATTAAGGAAGCATTAAATGGGCTAGTGCAAAATACTTGGACAAAGCAAGTAGCAATTAGATCAAAGCTGGACCAAAATGCTGAAAACATCACTAACTTCATACGGGCTACAAATGGACATATTGATCAAGTTTTAGGCTTGCAAACTTAAAACTAAAGAGCTTGGACCTAGTACTATATTTTGAGCCTTAATTTGCTAACTACATTTTCTTGAAGTTAGGTGTGTGAAAATCAACAAGTAGTTGGCACATTTAACTTTTGGTTTCTTTAGCATGTTGTATTTGATTTTTCAACTTTCTTCTAGATTGTATTAGACTTTTGTGTTCATTGTATTAGACTTTTAGGTTTCCTAGCACATGGTTTTACAATTTGTATTGGTTGTTTTCAAAATTGCAATTATGGCAATTAGGTCATATTTTCCTAGAAATACTTGGTGCTTCTTCATTTGTAATACACAATTCAGATTTGAATGATAAATGAAAGTTGCACTTCTGCACTTTGTTTCTTGAGAGTGGATTCTCTCTAGGGTTCTTTATAGAACTAACAAACTTATCAAGGCTTGATCAACCTTGTGGCATTTTCTAACACTTCGAGTCCTTGTTCTTTCGTGTTCAAGGGTTCAAGTAGATCGTCGATCTGTGTTTAGCTTTCTTAGGGTGTGCATATTTCACAATTGGTTGTGGGTTCGTGAGATCTTCCCTTGTGGGTTCGCACCAGTTGTTGACTTACTACATGCATCTCTGATTCAAAGGTTCAATTTCCTTTTTCAAAATTAAAGTAGATGTTAAATGAAGTTTAATAATAATAATAATAAGTGAAAACATAATGAACAAATAATATTCAACCATGTTTGGGTTGATCATTGTAAGTCTGTTGCATTTTGTATTTTTTCAAAGCATCACTCGAGTGCTAAGAAGTCTCACTCGAGTGCATTGCATATTTTCCAGCTACTACTTGTACAAATTCATCCTTTGCTTGAGTACTTGTATGTCAGTCGGGGGCTACTTGAATTTTTTTTGGTTTTCCCTATGCTTTCATTCAACACTTCCTTGTAATTTGAGAGAGTGCATTTTCAAACTTATGAGAGTTTTGACACATTACTCGAATTCTGGAAGTTTCACTCGGGTGCATATCTAGTTTGTACACTGGACTTGTGCCTTTAGATAACACTTGCATCATTTCTTCAAGAGTGTGAATCTTTACTCGCGGGTGTGGAGGTCATCACTTGAGTGACAAATTCTCACCTCGAGTGCACAAGTGTTTTTCATGCTCCAGACTTTACTTCTGGACATCAATTGCATCAAAATGTCAAGAGTGTGATTTTCCACTTGCAAGTGATATGGCCCTCACTCGAGTGCACTGATGCTCACTCTAGTGCATCAGTATATTCTTATATCAGGTACCCTTTTGCTTCAGTACTTGCATCATCTTTGGGGGAAGTAAGTTTTATCACTCTCGGGTGCTAATCTATTACTCGATTGCAAATATTCTTCACTTGGATGCACTTCCTCTTTCATACTCTAGCTGACTCTTGGGCAAGCACTTTCTATGCATCACTCGCTGGTCTTGGGTGCACTTTTGATTATCACTCTGGTGCCAACCTGGTGCTTGAGTGTAAGAACTAATTCCTGTCTCTCACTTGTCTCTCTGCTAAACACTTCCATGAGTGTGCCTTCATGCTCGAGTGCAAATCAAATCATCACTAGAGTGCTGAGTCCATGACTCGAGTTGTCCTATTATTTTTAGTTAGATGACTGCTTCTGTTAAACACTTTTAGTCCAACATTTGCTGTGTTCGAGTGTAAAATTGCTTTTCACTCGAGTACAAGCTTCCATCACTTGATTGCATCAGTTAAAATCACAGCAATAACCTCTGAACTTTGTGGGATACATTTGGTAACATTTTCAACCATTGTTTAAACTTGCAAAACATGAGTTTCTTACTACAACACATAATCATCTTTTGTTATTATCAAAACTTGGAATATAATACTCTAGTCTCAATTTACATGCCCTTTCAACTCTTTAGTTTTGTTGTAAGGGCCTGATTTATCCTTATAAAATTAAATTAAAATGACATAAATGTCCCTACAATGAAGCATATCCACCTCAGTCTCAGCCATGTCCTCTCCTAACTCTCTCTCTCCGCCTTCCCTCCTCCTGCCAACTACTCCTTTGCTTTCCCCTTGCCATTTTCTTCACCGTTACCACCAATTCCAAACCTATTAACCTAATGCCTCCCAAACCCTTGATACCCCTATCTCTAATATCTCCATTATCATTTCTATTGTTGCTTAATCCATTGCTTTCTTTGACCAGCATTGCACTAGCAAGAATTTCCACAGGAATGCTCTCTCACCGACGGAAGACGATGATGTCTTGTTCCCAGTCACCTCTCAGGTTAAGGTCGAGCCATCTCTTCTGCAAACACTTTCTAGGAGGCTTATTTCAATCAAGCCCCCAAGAATCTCTTCAATATCTATGTTCATGTCCTAAATGGTTGCTTAGGGAGGGTGAGATTCGAGAGAATCTCAGAAGTAAAGAGTTACCATGATGCATGCAAGATATATGTTATGTGCATGACATGTTATCTTTAACTAGATGCATACCTCATAATGACATTACTGTATGCTCAATGTTTCATGAACATATCTATGGCCACAGAATAAATAGAAATAGAGCTTCATCATTCAAATATCTCTACACAATCAAGTAAAGCAATCACATAAATCACTACACAAGCAGAATTATCAAATACATGTAAAAAAGATAAGTTGACTACCTCTTGTCTTCAAGTTCCCTCTTTGTATCTTTTCTTTTCCAACCATTGAAGAATCTTCTTGACTTCTCATGGCCCTAAATAAATATCCATATTTATTAGAGCCATGAAATTGAATGTCCAATGGGCTACATGGGCCTTTAGGACATGTCTCTTATTTTTTTGGTCCAATACTTATGACAATTTTAACACAATTGCCATAAATTAATTTTAGAAATTCATGTCCAAGTTACCAGTTTTGTTTACCAACTTTAGAAATTCATAATTAAAAAAAATCCAAATGGGTTGGTTCTAGGTTCTATAAAAATCTCTTTAAGTTCTATTTCAATGAAAAATATCACAGATAATCAATTACAGCCACACATTTCCATAAAATTTGTCAAATATAGTATGCCATAGATTTCGTGCCATATTCAAGGTAAAAATTTGAAAAATCATAACTTTCAATCCACTAGTCCAAATGGCTTATACTACCTATCAAATTAATGCCCAATATGTCTACTTTAATCCTATAAAATTTCATAGCATTTGGACCAAGTTTGTCTAATCAAAAACATGTTGCAAGTTCTCTGCCTCCAGAAAATGAATTCAGGAAGATTTGAATGCTAACTTCCAAAATCATCATAAATCATCGTAAAACCTCTTTTAACCTCATAATCACCATCTTAATCATTATTAATCAAGCTTTGGGTAGCATTTCCCCTTAGGTTTTTGTATTCCTAAATCATAAATCAATCCAAAACAAAGCCACAAATAAACCAAAATAACGAAAACAACAACCTTGAATCTAACAAGATAACAAGGTCGTATGGCTTACCTCTTACTCCTCTTTCTCTCTCTAAACCATGTTCTTTCTCTCTCTTGTCTCTTTTGATTTTTCTCGCTACACATATATTTCAAGATGGAGAAGAGATTATGAGAGATGTATAAGAGATTAAATACAAGAACTAGTGAATTCTACAACCAACTCACCTTGATCTTGCTCCTTGTACCTTTCTCTTTCTATTTGCCTTTTCTTCTTGAAACACTCCCTCTCTCTATTTCTCTTAGCTGGTCAAAATAATGAAGATGCAAAAGGGATATGGCTTCTTGAAATATCTCCATTTACTTTTAGAAATAATATTGTTTAATGCGAATAAGCATGTGCATGTTTTACTTGGCCATTAATTTTTCCCTCTTGAATTATTATAAGCCAAATATTTTATTTTCCTTTCTTGCTCCCTACTTCAGCCAAAATTTATCTCAATTAAAGGGAAAAACTGATGGCTTCTTGCTTTATTGGTCAAATGACCATTTTGCCCATATATCTTTTCCCATTTTCGCACCTTGCTTGAAATCTGACAGAATTTTCACCCAACTTTGAAAATTCATATCTAATTGTACAAATGTCTAATTGGTATGGTTACAAAGGCTATGTAACCCTATTAAGTCTAATTTTAAGAAAAAATATAGCTTGTAGCCAACTAGAAACTCATAATTCTCAGAATTATCATTTTTGGACGCTGGCACAAAAACTCTCCATTTTTATTGGGCTAACTTCAAAAATGCATACCTTTTTGTGTACAGCTCTAAATGACTTGTATAACCTTTCAAATTAAAGCTTGATAAGTCTAATTTTATTCTAGAAAATATCATAGGTGTAATACCTCAAATTTTGAGACTTAAGGCTAGAGAATAAGCCTGAGATTAGTGAACTGTTAAGCCTTAGGCTTTGTTTGGTTCAACGAAGCTTAAGTTAAGTGAGGTTTACTTAAGTTAGATTAGAAGAGGTTATAATGTTGTTTGGTTCAACGAAGGTTAGGTTAAGTGAGGTTTATTTAAGTTAAGTTAGGTTAGAGAAGGTTAAAATGCCCTTCTACATATTTTCCTTCTTCTTTTATAATGTATTTATTAATAATTATTATTTATATAAAATTATTATTTATAAAATAATTATCCGTGTAAGCATATAAATAATTATTTATAAAATTATTATTATTTGGAAAGTTCGTTGAATCAGGAGGTCAAGTTAGGGCAGTGTTGGAATTTTAAAAAATTGTCATGGGCAATTTAGTCACAATTGAAGACAAATATTCTCTCACCTAGGAAAAACCCCACTTTTGGAGGTTTCAGAACCTAGGTTAGGTTACCACTAGAAGACAAAAAAACATCCAACATCTAACCTAACCTCCTTCCAACCAAACACCACTTTTTTACCCCCAACCTACCCCAACCTAACCTAACCTCCAACCAAATAAAACCAACCCCACCCCAACCTAACCTAACCTCCAACCAAACAAAGCCTTAGTTTAGCAAGATCCCAAATTGGAATTAAGGGTTAATGACTCTAAAAGTGGATGTGATTAGTGATAAATAACCCTTTTGGAAGTTATGATGTGATTTGAGATTTGAATGTTTTATGAGTAGCACCGAAACCCTATATTTAAGTTCAATTATGGATTAATGTCTAAATTGACTTAAAATAGAGGGAGGGCGCATAAGGTGGTTAAATGGAAAGATAAGATGAGTTTGGTTGTGATTCAGTGGGAATTGCCGTAATCAAGGGCAAAATGGTAAAGTTACCAGCCAATTGGTCAGTTACCGAAGATGAAACTCATTGTTATCTTCAAGATCAATGGTTAGGATTGATTTGTGTGAGAGATCAAGGAGTGGAATCACATGTGTGTGAGCTTGTGTGAACTCATGGGAGGTAAGCAAGATGTTGACACTGGGCAACTTATGGACCCTAAGATCATGGTCAACATTTCCACTCATTTTCCCCCTCTCCCTCTCACTTTTAGGTCGGTCTTGGCATCCTCAAATCTGCCCATCTTCATCTTTAACTCATCTCTCTCTCTTCAAAAGGCTCCATGGACATCTAAGCATGAGGAGGAGGAAAGAGAAAATAACAATGTGAGCTTTGGTTGGTTTATGGTCCTCTTTAGCTTAAACACTCTTCTTTAATATTATTCATAGTGATGAGAGCTTCATTTCTATGGTTTTAGATTTGGGAAAGGAAGTGTTTAGGAGCTTGAGGAAAATTAGAAAGATGATGAATCAAGGAATTAGTTTGGGAAAGAGGAAGAGGTGAGTATTTGAAGCCTTTTGATCTAAGTATTGTGATTTATGGATGAGTTTTGTGAATTGTGATATTTGTCTTGATTTTGTGTGATTTTTGAAATGTATGAATTTCCTTGTGTTTTGAGTGGAAATTGGTGTCTTGATGTGTTATAGAGCCATTGAAATTGGTTTGAGAACTTGGAATGAAAGTAATGGCAATGTGTGTTTGTGTTGTGATTATGTGATGACATGTTGTGTTTATTGGTAAAACACGTCAAAGTATGTGTGAATTTGGTTGATTTAGTTTTTCCAATGGATTCCTTATGAAAATTTGCATGGGAATGATGTTTGGTATGAAAATGGGACCATTAGAAGCCAAAGTGTGAAAACTAAAATGTTGTCTATTGAAGTTCTATTTTGAGCACTATGTTTGGGTGGACGTTTTTACTAGGCAAGTGATGTCTAAAAATTATGAAAATTTTCAGTCTTAAAGTTCACATCCCAAGCTTCAAAATGGACACATAATTCATGTCATTTCATTTTGTGAGCTGGGAGTTATGGTTGTCTAAAATTTGGAATGAAAACTGGACTCTGTTTTGGAGCAATATTGGATTTTGTCCAATTCTGTACTTGTGTGGTTATGGACAGCCTTGATTCATATTTTTCCTATGTATAGGACTTAAATATCTTTCATTTGGCTTTAGAATCACCTCATTTCAATATTTGTGGAATTAGTTATGATTTTCGGAAGTTCAGCCAAGAAACAGGATTTTCTTGGCCGCGGCCAATGAATTCTTGGGCCGCAGCCCAAATGTTTCTAACATGTTTTTGGCCATGGCCAGTGGATTTGTAGGTTGTGGCCAACCCCCCAAAAATGACATTTTAGGCTTCCGCAGATGGTATTTGGTCAAGTGTTTTCCCAAGCTTTAGGCATGTGTTTAGACTTTGATTAGCCACCTAAAGGTCATGAATGGTAACCAACTTTAAGTGTAATGAAAGTAAAGATTTGGAATAGAGAATAAACATATGTCCTTACTTTAGTTATAGGTTTGATGTCTGCCCTAATCGTGGTTCAATGTTCGTCGGATAGTGAGTAGCCAGTGCTGTAGCACATGTGGAAAGAATAAGAGTAGGGAACTTACCTCTCTTGCATGTATTTGATATTTGTGTTTTTGTATTGATGCATGTTATTGCTTTGCTTGATTGTGTGAAACATATATGAATGATTGAAGCTCTGTTTCTATTTATGCTATGGCTATGAGTATGTTGTTGAAACATTGAGCATGCATATATGTCATTATGTGAGCATGTGTTATTGTGATACAAGCATGTCATGCATTAAAGACTTATCTGGCATGCATATTGGTATTTATTTCCTATTGAGATTCTCTTGAATCTTACCCTCCCCTACCAATATTTTAGACAGGATAGGTGGATCGAGGTTGGAGCAAGCATTCAAGGACGGCGAGGACTTCCTTTTAGGATATTTTAGTTTGATAGTTGGTTATCATCATAGTTGGGATATTTGTATTTGGATTTGGTTGTGTATATGAGGATGAGGATTTGATTATGTGTATGAGATAGATCTATGTAATCCCCATATGAGGGCCTGTATGGGCGATTGTGCCCTGTAAGGCTTCGATCAATGTATAGAACCCACAGTTGGCTGGGAATTATTTTCCATACTCTGATATATTTAAATGTGATTTATCTTTGAGTAGTAGTTTTATTCAGAATGTGAATGTGAGACTAGGTTGTTTTGATTTTGAAAGGTATTTGTTGAAAACCCCATCGGGTAGATGGGTTTGTAAAAATGTTATTTGATTGTTATTGGTCACTATTTCACTTTAATTGCATAATCCGAATATTAATTACGGCAAGGGGTTACAATAGGCATTGGACATCATTTGATAATCCAAAACTATCACACAACCAGACCACCACAAATGAAATTAAATACACTAGCAGCAAATTATAACTTCGCGAGTTGTTCCAATGACCTAGGATTTATAACTAGTAGCTAACAGTCCAACTGATTTAGGCTTATACTCAAGCTTCTAATCTCAAAATTTGGGATATTATAAAATATGTGCAATATTGATCTAATTTTTTTTAATTTTTTGCTAGCTTGTTGATGATAACTAGGTGTTGAGTGAGTGAATTTCTATGAGCCTTCTATAAATCAGGGTTGTCATATGCTAAAGACCACCTTTTGTCTTTCCCTCTCCTCCTTCTGCTTCTCTATGGGGTATTAGGGCCCCTCCCTTTTTCCTGGTGCCTTGTTTTGTTGTTATTATCATTTAAGTTATTGTGTGGTTTGTTATGCAAAATCCATTAATGTTTCCCTTCAAACAATGATGAGAATTGATCTAGCTTTTGGTGATACATTATTGTAATTGCTGACATTGGGTAAATTTTTTGTGAGAGCTGAATAAGGAAATGTTCAGTTTTCGTTAGGAAATGTTCAATTATAAATAATATTTACTTTAAATTACTTTACTCTATCTTCTTAATGTATTAGTAAGTTGCCTTTTTTTTTTCTAAAAAAAGAGTTAAAAGCTAGTTTTGCATCTAAGGGAAGATTATGGCGTGAGGTGCACATTCACAAAAAGTTGTAGGTAAATTTGCATTAGCAATTTTAAATGAAACCCTCTAACCCATATCAGTGTCTATGTCATCATGTTTGGTCAAACAAATGGTCAATGTTGCAATAATTAATGGATATGGTATTTTGCTCCATTTACTTTAAGTTTTTGTATATTTTTTCACCTGATATAGATATGGTAATTAATGGATCATGGGTAGATTTACCCCTTGAACCTATATAATGTTATATAAAAACTTAGGTGAACTTTCTTATATCTGTTATGTCAAGTTTTCTAACCCTACTTGTTATTTTGTTGCTATTGTTTGTTCTTAAAACGCAGACATACACTTGTAAATTCTTGTATTAGCTCTTATAATGTATATTAGAATTTGTAAATTTTCATATAGACACATTTTATTTTGCTATAGTTAGTTGTTAAAATATCTATATACACTTGTAAATTTACCTATAAACTTAACCTAATGAATATAAGTAACATGACATAAGTTTTCTCTATGGGTGATACAAGTTATGTAAATATTGGTTTTCACTGATCTACATAGTTTTTGGGCACAAGCAAACTGAACAAATACCATTTAGGTAGATAAGAGGAAGGAATTGTTTTTTAAGTATACAAGGGAATTGCACATAATTAACTATGTAATTGAAGAGAATTAGAGGACTAAATGATTCAATGTATAATTTAATGTGATCCCGATCTTATGCTATACAATTAGGAAAGAATCAGAAAGAATTATCCTAATTTTTCACTATAATTTCGGATCTAAAATAATCCCTGAAGTTTTGGGATTCTACACTCCCCCCTCAAGTTGGACTATAGATATCAATCATGTTTAACTTGCCAATAAAATACTTTAACTTGTTCCTGGGCAACCCTTTAGTAAGGATATATGCAGTCTATTCTCTAGAAGGTATATGCTTTAAGTTAACTATACCTTCATCAACCTTTTCTCTTATAAAATGCCTATCTATCTCAACATGTTTGGCTCTATCATGCTAGATTGGATTATAAGCAATGTTGATTACAGCCATGTCACAATAGACCTTGATAGGTAGATTCATGCACTAACTTAAGTCTTTAAAAACTCACTTTACCCATATGCCCTTACAAATTTCAAGTACTACAGCTTTATATTAGGCCTTAACACTGATCCTTGCAACCACACTCTACTTTTTCCTTCTCCATGTGCCAAGTTACCCCCACACATATGTACAGTAACCAAATATGGATTTCCTATCATCTTGGCCACCTGCCCAATTAGCATCTGTAAACAGTTCTACATCTTGTTTATTAGCTTTCTTGAATAGTAAGCTACACCTTGGAGACCCCTTCAAGTATAGAAGGATCCTATAGACTTTATTTAGGTACTTCTATTTAGTATCATGGGAGTATTGGCGGGCTACACTAATTGCAAATGCAATGTCTAGTCGCCAAGAAAGATATATCAGTTTACCTACTATTCATTGATAATTTCCCATGTCCATAGCTTTGCCAAGATCTGCTTCTTCACTTACTTTATCAACCTGTATAGGTGTGTCACTGGGTCTGTAGCCTGTCATCCCTATTTCTTTTAGAAGATCTAAAATATACTTTCTTTGGAAAATGTAAATTCCTCTATTTGACTCAGCAACCTCCATTCCAAGAAAGTACTTCATTTCTCTAAGATCTTTGATTTAAAACTCTTTTGCAAGGTCTGCTTTGATTTGACTGATTTCTACCTCATCGTCTCCTGTAAGGACTATATCATCAACATATACTACCAGACCAGCCATATTTTCCTTATGATGTTTAAACAATAAAGTATGATTGCTCTGCCCTTTAGTGTATCCATGTCTCTTTAGAACCCTAGCAAGTATTTCAAACCAAGCCCGAGGGGAGTGTTTCAACCCATATAATGGCCTTTTTAGCTTGTAAACTTGATTAGCCTTCATTATTGGAAACCCTGGAGGTAACTTCATATACACCTCTTCCTTGAGTTCTCCATTAAGGAAGGCATTTTTCACATCGACTTTGTGTATATCCCAATAGACAAGGGAATTCTAATTGTATTCAGCTTGGTTACTGGTGCAAATGTTTCAATGTAATCTTCCTTATATACTTGTGTGAAACCTTTTACAACAGTCAAGCTTTATACTTCTCAAGACATCCATATGCTCTATATTTCGGAGTGAATGCCCATTTACACCCAATAGGCTTCTTCCCTCTAGGTACATCTACTACATCCTATGGCCCATACGTTTGAGGGCCTGTACCTCCTCCAGACTGCTTTTCTCCATTCAGGTATAGCCATGGCCTTATCAATATCATCCGGTACCCTAATGGTGTCAAGATAGGAGACAAATGCCTGATATTTAGAGGAAATGGCCTTTTAAGAGACAAACCTTTTAATAGGATGTTGAGTATATGATCTAGGCTTCTTTCTTATTACAATTGGTAGATTAAGATAAGAACTTTCTACTACCATTATTTCTCTTTGACCTGCCTTTGGTTTTGACTATTGGCAAATATTAATAATATATGGCTCATTACCTTTCTTGTGTCTTCGTATATAGGTATTAGCATATTTGTTTGTGTCTCTGCCTGGACCAGCCTTACTTTTTCCCTTAAGCATATTATCCTAATTATTAGTTGGATTATCAGAATTATTAAAGTTATCAGGATTATCAGGATTGGACTTATTTGGGCTAGCTATATATTCAATAAAGGTCAAGCCATCCTATAGTGGTGGTAACATCTCATTTGTCTAGAATTCTTTCTCTCCCCCTTGAATTATAGATAAGGAGTAAAAAGATATAGTTTCTTTTAGATATGATTAGCTTTGATGATGTGAAATGATAAGAGCAAAAAGTTTATGTATTTATTTTATACTTTGACTAATTACTGCGTTTTTGTAATATCATGTAGATTAATTAAGTTCAATTATGGAGGAAGAATGAGAAGAAAAAATTATCAAATATGAGAAAATGGACAAAGAAGTGATTGAATTTATGAGAATAAACAAGAGGGATTGAAGAAAGTCATAAACCCGATGGTGGGTTAATGTTATTTTGCTTATAATACCTCATAAATGGAGAATGATCATCAAGAAGAAAATTATGAAGCAAGGGATTGAAGAAAGTCATAAACCCGATGGCGGGTTGATGTTATTATGCTTATAATGGAGAATGATCACCAAGAGGAAAATCAAGAAGAAAGATATTGAAGAAAGAAGAACTTGCAAGATTTAATGGGAATATCAATATTCAAATTCTTAGAAGTAATTATAGAGATTTCTATGTTCAGAAAGGGAATTTATGGTGGTACTGTAGTAGTAGGAACTATTTAGAACTGTAGCAATTGGTACTATTTTCACACTGTAGCATGCAGGTACTATATCACGCAGTCACTGTAGCACTCAAGTGAGTTGTAGCACACTCGAGTAAGTCACAGTAGCATGTAAGCACTGTAGCATTAGGGGAACTATAGCACTCGAGTGCATGTAGCAAGTACAAAAAATTTGCAAGAAGTGCAGCACTGTAGTACTCTAGTGATGGAAGAACACTAGAGTGTTAAATGAGTTTTGAAGCACTCTATTCTGCTCTATTTTTTGTTCAGCCTAGTAAAGGTTTGGTATTTTGGCCATATCTCTCAAAACATATGTTGGATTGAACTAAAACAAGTGGCATATGAAACTAGACTCACAACAGGAAAAATATACACTAAGATCACATTCAAAGGAGCTCATATGAAAGAGATATAAATCTTGAAAGATGATACTAAAATCACTATCATTTTTCAGGACAGGTTCTGTAACCCCCTGCCTTTAAACACGTAATTATAATTCGATAACACATATTTAAATCGGATTAGAGACCATTGGATGCTTTAACCTCGTTTTAAACTTTCTGTCTCATAGTAAAATTTTTACAAAACTTTCAAAACTCTTTTTCCCATCCAGGTCTCAATTTCAATATTCGAATATAATTACCTGTGCAGTTAATATACATTCAATCATATCAGAGTGTATAACCGCATCCCCGGCAACTCTCAGGTTCTATGCATAAAAACTTGAAGGTTTATAAGTATACACTAGGGGATTACGCAACCAAAATCGAATGTAGTGTTCCTGATTCAGAATATACAGTAATCCCGAGTTCAAAATACATAACCAACGTTTCCAATTCAACTATATACCCCTAAGGGTCCTAATTGCTCCGGGTTGGCCGCTTCTCCCTTGAGCCACACGCCCTGTCTGAAATGTTAGTCATAGGAAAGAATGAGATTCGAGAGAATCTCAGTAGTAACAAACCACTCACACAATGCATAAACACAAAGCATGTACATAAATCACAAACAGCAACAGCAGCATCAATTCACAGATACATGGTTTTCACCACAAACGACAGCACTCACGGCTGTATTCACAATACGACAGCTCTTGCTGTAATCAACATCACGACAGCTTACGCTGTAATCAGTAATCAACATCACGACAGCTTACGCTGTAATCAGTAATCAACATCACGACAGCTTACGCTGTAATCACAATAACGACAGCTTACGCTGTAAACGACAGCTTGCGCTGTAAACGACAACTATCACCAGCTGTAACCGCAGCAGCATCAGAAATCATCATAAAACAGTGATACAACACACATACAGTGCATTACACAAAGTATAAGAGAGAGAGTCACTACCTTGTCCTTTCCTGACGTCCTTCGGCGCAGTTGGCTCCCGAGGGCGGCAAATATCGAATCCTACAATTCCAAATGCACCATTTAGACACTTCCATAGTGTTACTTGGGGTTATATGAGTCTATAATGAAAATTTACAAAACTACCCCCGGGGACCCGGCCCGGGCCCGCCATACCCGGTCCGGCTGTACTTTTCTTGAAATTTTGACATGAGCTATCCTGACATATTTTCGCCCAAGGAATCCATTTCCGGACTCAGAATTATCAAATTCAATGTTAAATTATGAAATTGCCCTTGGCAGCCTTACTTTTAGGGTTTTAGGGGTGTTTCCGTAATTATGCTTTCTCGGCCTTTTTTGAAAAAGTGCCCAACTGTAACCCCACCTATTTTGCCCACTGAGTCCAATGGAATCATCAAATCATTGAAAATCCAACTCTAAGACCCATTTACAGCCTTGGCCGAAATATACATGTTCTCTGGGAAAAAATTGGGGTTTTACGATTTCGGCTCCGTAAACGCGTTCCTTTCTACTCCTAACCACTTTATTCACTATTACATTAGGTTATAACTACCATTTGAACCAAAATTGGGCAGCATAACCCTTAGGAAACTCAATTTTCAAAATTTAAAACCAATGGCAATCCGGCGAAATTTCACCGATTAAATTGCCCACAGCAGCCAGAATAAGCAATATACGAATTTTGGAAGTTACCTCAATAATCAAATGTATTTCACAAAGTTTAGAAGTGTTTGCTGTCAGTTTTACTGATACACTTGAGTGATAGAGTTAGCACTCGAGCATTGAGCTAATTTGTACTCGAGCACATGCAAGTATTGGATAGAAAGTGTTTGACAAAGAGCAAAGTCAGAAACAAGATATCAACACTTCACTCGAGCACAGTCTCTATACTCGAGTGATAGCCTTATGTGTACCCGAGTCCTGGCGAGTGTGGCACAGAAAGTATTTACCCGAGAGCAAGGTCAACTCAAAATGTAAGCAGCACTCGAGTGCAAGCGAGTGAGGGACTGCGAGTGTTTGCCCGAGAGTCTTGCAGAGCATAGAAGAATAAGAATGCTCGAGTAAGAGTACATGCACCCGAGTGATACCTCAGCACCCGCGAGTGAGAAATCTAACTCTCTCAATTCTGATGCAAGTGTTGAAGCAAAAGAGTATCTTATAGAAGAATATTCGGTTCACTCAAGTGATAGTGAGTATGCTCGAGTGAGGAGCCACATCACCTGCAAGTGCAAAATCACACTCTTGATAAAGTGGGATGCGAGTATTGTCCAGAGACGTGGCTCATAGTGTAAAATGAAGGTGTACTCGAGTGAAGAGATTTGTACTCGAGTGAGGACCCACATCACTCGCAAGTGTGAAAATGCACTCTCTCAATATCACATGGAAGTACAAGTATAAAAATGAAGCAAGAAGAGAAAAATATGTATTGCACTCGAGTGAGCCTTCTTATCACTCGAGTGATGCTCTACCAGAAGCAAAACGCACCAAACTTACAACGTTCAATCCGAATATGGTTTAATGTTATTTATTCATTCTATTTCTACTTATTATTATATAATATCATTTAACATATATTACGAGTATGATACAAGAGTTTGAATGTTTGAATTAGAAAAGCACAGAGGAAGTCAAATAAAGGCAACAACATCATTACGACCATCCAAGCATGTACCTACCGTGTTCAAAGATTTCAAACGTACGCATGTCGTTCCATAGTAAAATGCTCCGCTCTACGATGATTATTATTCAAATGGGAAAAATCAACTGGCTATAAATACAGAGCTCCAGATATCATAAAAAACAACGAAGTGAAAGAATTCACACAAGCAAATTCACTAGTCTCTGTTATTCATATTTTCTTTGTATTCATATAGTTCTTCAGTGTTTATCATATTTGCTTTGTAAGAGAGTCTATATACATTTCAAATTCTATTTTCATTTGATCTCAAGGTACTTGGACCTTGAGAGGGGAGATTTCCTTATGAGAGAAGCAGTTGAGAGAATTTCTAGTAGGACTTTCTGCTCATAAGACTTACAAGGTACAAGCAGTAGAGAATGTTGCTGCTCATAAGACTTACAGTGGTGTAAGCAGGAGAGAACGTTGCTACTCATAAGACTTGTATACGTAAGCAAGAGAGAAAGGTTATAGGTTTGTCTTTTTGCACGTAAGACTTGTCGTAAGGGGGAGAGAAAGTTATGGTGTTAGAATATTTCTGCTTGTAGTCTATTCAAGGACGATTGTTGTTTTGCAGCATTCTGAGAGCCCATTAAATCTTGGAAGCATAGTAAAATCTTAGTAGGTCTTGATCTCTGAGGACTGGAAGTAGGCCTGGATTTTGGGCCGAACCAGTATAACTCTGTGTACTAATCTTCTTAACTCTACTCTATCTACAATTATTGTTATATCACCTCATTAACCGAAAAATTTATTACATCACCCAATTCACCCCCTCTTGGGTGAAGCTTGTCTCTTTCATTTGGTATCAGAGCAAGGTCTTCTTCGAAGAGCCTAACAGCTTGAGAAGGATCCAGTAAATGGCAACAATGGGTGAGAACATCCTTCCATATAGAGCCTCTATCTCTAGACCGCCTGGTTTTACTGGAGAACATTTTTCATTCTGGAAAGCTAAGTTCAGAGTGTTTGTGATGGCTAACAAATACGATTTATGGAATGTGATACAAGATGGTGACTATGTTCCAATGAAGAAAATCGAAGATAGAATCATTAAAAAGACCCCAGAGGAGTTTGATGAAGATGACAAGATGTTAGTAACATTAAATAGTAAAGCTATTTTAATGATACAGAAGCCCTCAGTCAAAAGGAATATTTCTGAATCTGCACTCTACCAACAGCTAAAGATATGTGGGATGCTCTTGAAATCGCTCACGAAGGCACATCCGGAATCAAAGAAAATAGAGTCAATACTCTAATTACAGAGTATGATCTATTTTGTATGAAACCTGGAGAAAGAATCTTAGAACTTGAACTCAAATATACTCATCTTGTTAATCAACTATCTGTACTTGGGAAGTCATTTGACCAAAATTCCCAGGTAAGAAAAATCCTTAATATTCTTACGAAAGAATGGGAAGCAAAGGTAACAGCTATCGAAGAAGCTAAAGGAGAGTCAATGAGATCCGTAGCGGCTCTCTTTGCTAGCCTTTCTGAGTATGAATGGAAATTGAGATTCAAGAAGGAACTAGAAGAGTTTGATGATAAAAAGAAAAGAGGAGTTGTATTTAAAGCTATCAAGGAAGAAGAATCCTCCAAAAATAAAGATGTTCCTGATGATGATGACATGGGAATGATCGTGAGAAAATTCAAGAAGTTCTATAGAAAAGGCTAAAAGAACTTCAAAAATTATCAAGGTGGACCAAGCAAGAAAGAAAACAAGGAACAACAGATAGTATGCTATGAATGTGGGAAGCCTGTGTTAGATCCCATATGTTTTGATGATAACAAAGATTGGATCAATGATATGAAAGGATTTGATGACAAATAAATGAATTTGAACAAAGTGGCAAAGCATTACTTGAAGTAAGTATTGCAGTAATAAACAAATTTTGTTAAGGCTTACTCGAGTAGCCACTCAAGTAAGGGAAGCCATTACTCAAGTAGCCACTCGAGTAATCATAGAGAATTTCATCCAGAGAGGCACTGCCAAAATTTGGAGGATAATACTCGAGGGATCACTCGAGTAATCTGTAAAGTTATATAGACCATTACTCGAGTAGCCACTCGAGTAACATGATTTGTAAAGGCATCACTCGAGTAACTACTCGAGTAACCGAGGTAGAAATCTTCCAGTAGCTCTCGGCCAAGAAATACAACAATTTATTCGAGTAAGTATGGAGTTATGGTAGCTTAGTTCCATCCTCTTGAATGATATTATGGAATTCATATCATTAGCAAGCAAGGAGGACTAAAACCCCAACTCAAGGGAATCACATTTCATCATTATATTAGTTAATTGAATTTATCTTGTTTCTATTATTAATTTCAATTACATTTGCTTCTTTGTCTTGAAAACCAAAAAAAATATACAAAAATATTGTTTTAGCTTAGTTTACTTCATTAGTTTAAAAATGAAATTTCTCAAAATGATTTTTTACAACTTTGAAGTTTTTTATCACTTTACTACTTACAAACTTGGAAATTAATCTCCACACAAGAACGACCTAGGTTGAGCTACTACGCTGCATTTTCAAACCTAGTTTTATTTTGTGAACTCACATGACATTGGTTCATAAAAAACGAGACAACGGCGCCAATTTTATTAACCCATGTCGTGAGTTCACAAAATAAAACTAGGTTTGAAAATGCAGCGTAGTAGCTCAACCTAGGTCGTTCTTGTGAGGAGATTAATTTCCAAGATTCTAAGTAGTAAAGTGATAAAAAGACCTTAAGGTTGTGAAAAATCATTTTGAGAAATTTCATTTTTAAACTAATGAAGTAAACTAAGATAAACAATTTTTTTTTGTTTTTTGGTTTTCAAGACAAAGAAGCAAATGTAATTGAAATTAATAATAGAAACAAGATAAATTCAATTAACTAATATAATGATGAAACGGGATTCCCTTGAGTTGAGGTTTTAGTCTTCCTTGCTTGCTAATGATATGAATTCCATAAAGAGTCAAGAGGATGGAACTAAGTTACCACTAGCTCCATACTTGCAATAATCATTTAATTCATTCTACTGAAGCAATTAAATGAATACCACCAAATAATTCAAACTCAAGGAGATGAATAATCAACTTCCAATTCTATCTTGTAATTACCATTACAAAAGTTCAAAGCATTCAGTTTAGTCATTTACAATCCACTTAACCAAGTTGGAATAAACAACTCAACCTACTTCTAATTTGAATCATACAAAGCCTAACTAATCAACTCCTAGTTCAACCACCAAGTTTATTCACTTGGCACTGAACAATCTAGATCATAATCACATACTTTACCAAGCCATACAATTATGAACTAGAAAGAGAGCTTAAAGGAATTCCATTGAAGTTTAGAAGCTCAAACCATTACCCAACTTAAGGAAATCACCAAAACTTAGCTACTCATGAAAGAGGAGGAAGATGGAGCTTGATGAATGAAGGAATAATTGGCCATGGATGCAGCAGCCTTCACGCCTTGCTTTTCCTTTTTCAATTCCACATAGCGCCTACATTCACACTCTCCCTCACATTCGGTGCTTGCTTCCTCCTTCACACACACAGCTGCAACTTGAAATTATTCTTTCACTAAAGTCTCACATTAACACTTGATTATGCCCAAAATATTCAATTAAGTCCCACAAAAGGCTAAGATTAATTAATACAAATATATAAATATTGAGCTCTATTAATGACTAAACATGAAAGTGTTAGAGCAAGCGTTTTACCCAAAGGGGGGGTGAATTGGGTGATACTAAAAATTTCGTTGCAAATATAAAACTTAACTGTGAAATTAAAACAGTAAAGAGTAAAGAGAAATATCACCGAAGTGTACACCGGGAGTTATACTGGTTTGGCCACAACCACTTTGACCTACGTCCAGTCCTCAGAGCTTCTCTGAGAGTTTCACTATAACTTCCAAGATTCAGTGGGTTCTTGGCCCCTCAGTACAAGCAAGTTCCTTCACCTGGACACTCGCTCCCCCTTACAAGTTACAATCCAATCCCAACTCAAGGTTCCATAACCTTAAGTTATCTCAATAAAAAATATTGAGTTTGAATGAAATATCTCTCTCTCAGAGTGAATAAGAATCACTGAAGTACAGAAATACTAAAATGAGTAAAAACAGAGTAATGAACTTGATGATACGTTCGTGTGAGTTCTTGTTCTTATTTCTCTGTTTGGATGTTCCCATTTATATAGATATGTTGGTGAAGACCGTTGGAACATTTTCTTCTCATCTGTTGGAGAGTGCGCAGCCACTATTGACTTTTCCAGTATTTGAAATATATCCGTTGGCGGTAGGTGGCATTTGAACTTCTTATTTGACTTTCCTTATTTGATAAGATTCCTTCATTGTTTATCTGTAAATATGCTAGGAATACTAATACAATGAAAGGTTAATCATATAGGAAATAAATCAATGAACGTTTGAATGATTTCTAAATTTCTGGGTTTCCATACTCGAGTAGCTACTCGAGTATCCATTAAAGTTTACTCGAGTACATACTCGAGTATCATCGGGAAACCTTTTATGAACTGCAAGTCAACAACCAAATATAAGATTACTCGGGTAGTGCATAGAATAAACAAAATATCAAACCTTAGGAAATGCATGTTTACTCGGGTACCTACTCGAGTAATGCACTCTTTTCTTCATAGGTTACTCGGGTACCAACTCGAATAAACCTTCAAATAAATTTTTGGTTACTCGATGCTTTACTCCAGTAATGTTGGCAAGATTTCAAGGCCGAGAGTACTTCAAGTTTGATTACATTGTTACTCGAGTACATACTCGAGTAAACATAATTTTTCTGTATAGCTTACTCGGGTAATGACTTGAAGTTTTTCTTCAAAGATAACTTTGCATACT
This sequence comes from Inga oerstediana, assembly GCA_963210345.1. Lineage (NCBI taxonomy): Eukaryota > Viridiplantae > Streptophyta > Magnoliopsida > Fabales > Fabaceae > Inga > Inga oerstediana. The sequence goes on from OY723408.1 coordinate 32,130,745, forward strand.
CGAGTACATAATCGAGTAATCCACTTAAAAATAAGTCATTAAATACCTGCATACTTGAGTAGTGCCTCGAGTGAAGTGTAATAAAAATAGATCAAGTTATTCGAGTACTACCTTCAGGTTTTTGCTTACCACAGTGAGTTACTCGAGTAGCTCCTCGAGTAACGTTAGTAGGGTTCAAAATGCCGAGAGCAACACATTTCTTGAAACAGGGGACTCGAGTACATACTCGAGTATCATTGGCAGGCCGAGAGCAACTGGAAGACTTTTACATGGTTACTCGAGTAACTACTCGAGTAATGTTGGCAGGCCGAGAGCAATTCCAAGTATTTACCTGGTTACTCGAGTACATACTCGAGTAACATTGGCAGGCCGAGAGCAACTTGAAATCATTTACACTATTACTCGAGTACTTACTCGAGTAACGTTGGCAGGTTACTCGAAGGTGTCTCTGATTACTTCAAGTTTTGTCTCATTATTCGAGTACATACTCGAGTAATGCCTTAGAAAACTTGCTTCTGATCAAGTTTCTCAGCTTTTTCTCTTGGCCTTTCTTCATTACTCTAATGCTTACTTCAAGTGATGCTTTTTCCTATTATTACTTTGTTTAAACTTATTTAATCAAATCTTTTTCATATCATTCTTTATTATATACCCTAATCCGCAAGCTCAAGTCAACACAGTAACCAACCTTAACTTTTTTTCAGCTGCTGAAGCTAAGAGATGTCTGTAGAAAGGTTGTCAGGAGTATATGTTGTTCTTTTCCATGCAATCAGAGGCCGAAGTAGCCTTAGAATACCTATGGTGAACGAGTTCTCAGATGTATTTCCAGAAGATATCGGGGGATTAACTTTGGAAAGGGAAGTGGAGTTTTCGATTGATCTTAAGCCTAGAGCAAGTCTAATATCTAAAGCCCCATACAGAATGGCTTCGAGTGAAATGGTAGAATTGAAGAAGCAGATTGAGGAGCTGCTAGAGAAAGGGTTCATTCAACCCAGTGTCTCACCTTGGAGATCTCTAGTATATATTCCAGGGAGTTGAATAAGGTAACAATCAAGAATAAATACCCACTCCCTAGAATTGATAACTTGCTCAATCATTTATCTGGTTCTTGCTTATTCTCAAAAATTGATTGGTTATCGGGATACCATCAACTCAGAGTAAAAGCAGAGGATGTGCCGAAAACTTCTTTTAGGACCAAATATGGCCATTATGAGTTTCTTGTGATGCCATTTGGGTTGACTAATGCACCTATCGTGTTCATGGACTAGATAAATCAATTTTTCTATATGTATCTAGACTAGTTTATAGTAGTCTTCATTGATGATATTCTGGTATACTCGTGGACTAAAGCCGAATATGACCAGTATTTGAGAATGGTATTAAATGTATTGAGGGATAAGCAACTCTACGCCAAGTTTAGCAAATATGCATTCTGGCTTTTAGAGGTTAAGTTTTTGGGCCATATAGTCTCATATCAAGGGGTCTTGGTTGATCCTAACAATGTGGAAGCTTTACTGAACTGGAAGAGGCCAAAGACTGTCCTTGAAATATGTAGTTTTTGGGGTCTTGCCAGGTATTATAGATGATTTATCCAAAATTTCTCCAGAATAGCTTTGCCTTTGATAAGGTTGATGTGGAAAACTCAACATTTTATGTGGGATGGTAATTGAGAGAAGAGCTTCATGGATTTAAAGCAGAGGTTAACGACAGCACCAGTGCTGGCGATCCCAGATCAATAGTTTACTTATGTTGTTTATACAGAAACCAGTTGTAATATCCCGATTTATGAATAGGGCTAATGACTTTGAGATTCATTGTAATTAATGTAATTAAATGCTTTTGGTGAAATATGATATGAATTTGTTATGAATATTCATTGGTGCTTAGAGATTAAGGGTTGAGATCTTTTATCTATGGGTTGGAATCCTATGTTTTGTGTTTATGTGAGCTCTTAGTGGAAGTATGGGATGGTGACAAATGGCATAGTGTGGGCCATTGGATAAGGCATAAGAGACAAATATCACTTTTTCTCTCTCTTCTCTCTCCTATTCGGCTAGGTGTGTGTGTGTAGGAGAGGAAAGTGCACATTATTATCATCATTCCATCTCTCATCTTCTCTCTCTAGCCTCCATAGTTTCCGGCGATCAAGGGGAAAAAGAAGAAGAAAAAGGTGAGATTTTGATGATTTGATTGATCTCTAATGCCTTAAACCTCTTCTCTAATGTGGTGCATCTCATTGAGAGCTTCATTGTGGTGATTTCAGAATCTTGAAAGGTGGTGATTTGAGTGTTGATTCAAAATTGAAAGTAGGAGAAGCAAGATTTTGGGTTTGGCAAAGTGAAGAGGTAGGCATTTAGTGCATTTTGATATATTGTTTGTGGCTTTTGGATAAGTTGGGAAAATCTGGAAATTTAGCCTTGAGTTTGTGTAAATGTTGAAAGTATGGATTTCATTGTGATTAATGTTGGGATTGGTTTATTGTGAAGATATTTGAGTAATGGATTTAGTTTTGAATGTGGGAAATAAATTAAATGAAATTTGGACATTGGTTGTGTCATTGAGACCTAAGTGCATGATTGTGGTCAAAAAGGTTTTGGGGGTGTTTGAGAGGTTACCAATGTGTTCCCTAGTCAGTGCTAAGTGTGTATGAGCTTTTGGTAGAGTTTGGGAATCATTGGGTATAAATTTGGCCATCTGGTATTTTCTGTTGTTTTCTGCACTTCTGGTCTCTGATGCACAATACTCGAGTAGAGGAAGATCATGCTCGAGTGCTGTGTGCATTTTACCTTTTCTGCTTTAAGTTTTGTTTGGGTTCTTTGAATGAGGCTCGAGTGCATTTCTTTGTTCTCGAGTGAGGGAAGATCATGCTCGAGTAAGCTTGGACTGACTCGAGTGATGGTAGGAGCTCAGAGTTGGGGTTGCTCTCCGGTCCTCACTCGCTGGCCATTGTTCAAGAGTGTGTTCTGACACTCGCAAGCACGACCGTCTCACCCTAGCACTGGAGGGTATGCTCGAGTTAGCTTATCCCTCTTATGGTTGCATGTGCTCTCGGGTTGTCACTCGTTGTGTTGCATTTTCGGGGACTCGAGCATAGTTGGAGTCATTACCAGAGTGTAAAGTTTCATGCTCGAGTGATGTAAGCATGTTCTGGTCATTGTAGTTACTACTGATAAACACTCGCGAGTGAGAATCGTTCTCACTCAGCACGAGTTGTTCATCACTAGAGTGAAGTCATCTTCACTCGAGTGATCCAGTCTAAAATCTGTGTTTTGCCTTCCGAAAAGGGGTCTTCAGGGTAGCTTCTTCCAACCCTTTCGGCATATGTTTAGGCCTCTAATAGTCACCTAAAGAGTCCTAAATGATAACCAACTTAGAGTATTATGAAATTAAGAACTTGGAAAAGAGATTGATCGATTGTCCCTACTTTGGTTATAGGATTTGACATCTGTCTGACACATAAGCCTACTATGCCAAAGATTGTCAGGAAAGAGACAGGTAGTGACTCCTCTCTTATACTTTGTGTAAATGTATTGTATGTTTGCCTATCATGCATTGTGTGCTGCTGCTGCTTTGAGATGCATTGAGATACATTGTAGAGCTTTGTGCATTGTGGAGCATTGTGCCTTGTGATATGTTGTGCTTTGAGATACTTTTTGCTTTATGATGCTGCTGCATTGTGATTACAGCGAAAGCTAGCATAGTGATTACCGCAAAAGTGGGCATAGTGTTTGCAGTGAAAACTGTCATTGTGATTACCGCGAAAGTGCGTATAGTGCATTATGATACGGCCGTGAGTGCTATCGTCTGTGGCGCGAGCCATAGATCATAGTGTTACTCATGATGCTGGTGAACATGATACATTACATGCCTTGTGTTTATATATTGTATGAGTGATTTGTTACTACTGGGATTCTTTAGAATCTCACTCTTTCCAAATGACTAACTTTTTCAGATAGGGCAAGTGGCTTGAAAGGGAAGCATCCAACCAGGAGTGGTTAGGGATTTAGGGACATTTTGTATTTTGGATGTTGGTTATCTAGTTGGGATTTGGGAATTACCATTTGTATATGTCATGTAAATGATGATTTTAGATATGTAATCCCCATTTTGGGAACTTTAAACCATTATATGTATGTAAGTAACCCGGGGTTTGCCGGGATATTAGTTTCCATACTCTGATATTTATTATGTGATTTGATTTCTCAAGTAGTTATATCCGCACGTGAATGTGAGACCACGAGAAATTATGTTTTGAACTGATTTTCGAAATACCCCATCTTGTGATGAGGGATTATAAATTGTTGATTTCATTTTATTGGTCTCTATTTCACCTAAATTTCATAATCCGGATGTAATTAGGGTGAAAGGGGTTACACCAGTGGGCATGGATTAGGATGTGTATTGATGTAACATTGGTAACATACTCTTTTCGTCAGTTGAAACCTCATGAATTGAACTATCTAACTCACGATCTTGAGTTGGCGTTCATTGTGTTTGCTTTGAAAATCTAGAGACATTATCTCTATATATCTATAAAATCATAAAGAGCTTAATATAAGACAGCACAGATGATGGAGTTAGTAAAAGATTACAATCTTGAGATAAAATATCATCCCAGGAAGGCTAATGTCATTGCTGATACATTGAGCTATAAATCAGTACAGGTGGCAGCCATGAAGATTCACAAGTAGAAAATGATCCAGGGTTTCAGAGATCTCAGTTTGTCTAGTCAGATTTTAATGAGTAACAGTAATGTCAGTCAAGTGTACAATGACCTAAAAGCAGCAATTAAAGAAGCACAACTGCAGGATAGACGAGCACTGTCTATCAAAGATATGATTGCTAGAGGAGAAACTTATGAATATGACTTGTCACCTAGTGGACTAGTCAGATATCATAAGCGAATATATGTTCTACTGCAAATAGAGTTGAAACGACAAATCCTGGAGGAAGCACATAAGAGTAAATATACTCTGCATCCAGGGGCTACGAAAATGTACCATGACTTGAAGTCCCTGAATTGGTGGCCAGGAATGAAAAGAGATGTGACTAGATTTATCTCTCATTGTCTCTCGTGTCAAAAAGTAAAAGTTTTACATCAGTGACTATTAGGCTTCCACAAAATCCTGAGATTCCTGAGTGAAAGTGAAAGATCATTACTATGGATTTCATGACGGGGTTGCCCAAGGTCAGGAACCATGATGATATATGGGTAATAGTGTACCGATTTATGAAAACAACTTATTTCTTACCTATCAGCATTTATTATTCTCCTGATAAATTGGTAGAGATTTATATCAAGGAGATTATAAGATTACATGGTACTCTAAAGATATCATTTCAGATCATGATCCTTGATTTATTCCAAGTTCTTGAAGGCAATACGCGAAGCTTTGGGTACTAGACTTCGATTCAACATGACATGTCATCCTCAAACAGATGGGCAAATAGAACAAATAATACAGATGCTGGAGGATATGTTGAGGGCATGTGCAGTAGATATCAAAGGCAGTTGGGACAAATTCCTTCTACTGGTAGAGTTTCCCTATAATAACAGTTATCACTTGAGCATTCAAATGGCTCCATATGAGGCACTGTACGGAAGGAAATATCAATTGCCCTTATGTTGGACCGAATTGTCTAAAAGGCGCTTGCTTGGGCTAGACACTGTTGATCAAACAACAAAGCAGATCAAGTTAATTAAGCTAAGATTACTAACTTCTCAAAGCCGATAAAAGAGCTATGTTGATAAGAGGCGAAAACCTCTAGAATTTGAAGTTGGTGATCATGTATTCATGAAAGTTTCGCTAGTCACAGGTGTTAACAAGGCACTAAAAGTGAAAAGCTACATCTTAGGTACATTGATCCATTTGAGATCTTGGCAAAGATTGGACTAGTAGCATACTATATAGCTTTGCTACCGAACCTGAGCAGGTTACATGATGTCTTTCATGTTTACTAACTGAAGAAGTATCAACCCGATCCAGAGCACATAATTGAATATGAAGATGTGGACATGCGGGACAATCTAACTTACGAGGTAATACCTGACCGAATCATTGATTGACAAGAGAAGCAGCTCAGAAACAAGAGCATCCCATTTATCAAAGTCGTCAAGAAGGGGTTGTCTCTAAGAGAAGCCATATGGGAAATAGAAGAAGATATGAGAAAGCGTTACTCGGAGATTATGACTATATATGTGTAGAAAATTTCAGAGATGAAATTTATTTAAGAGGGGGAGAACTGTAACATCCTAAATTTTATTCACCTATATACATTGTAATTATTTGAAATATTCAATGAAATGAAATAGTGAATATTCATGAATTTGAAATTTATGAAGCTAATAAATTTTCATTTTCATGAGAATTAGCCTAGAACAAGTTATGAATTAATTCTTGGGTTATCCAAAAAGCCCAATATCAAGCGCAAAATAGAGGAATAGTAAAGCATATTATTTGGCCCAATATTAATGTTAATTTTGGCCATGGATGAAGAAAAAGGAATAAATTCAAAAATGTAATCGCAAAATTGTAAATTTGCCAACAAAGAACAAGATTCATTATTTTCCAATTAATTGAAGTTAATTTCAATTAATCGAGGAAAATAAAGGATGAATATATATTTGGAACATTTTTGGTCAAATAAATCATGTATTGAAAAGTCAAAGTCAGCTTATGCATAAATAAATTAAAGAGATTATAGAAAATATTGGAGCAAAATTATTAGTGATCCCTCATGAATTTTTCCTATTAATAGAAAATATAAAGGGAAATAATTATTTGAATAATGAATATGCTAAGTGTCACTATCTTAATGCAAGGGATTAAATAATAATTGATACGAATCAACACATGCTTAATTAAGCATAAAATAGTATTTCTTGTACATATGGTTAGACTAATGGAATTGAAGCATAAACTTGGTGTATGAAGGGGCTAGGGCATGTCTTTTTAGGCCAAGCGAAGATGAAGGAATTAGTTCAATTTTAATGGGATTGTAAAACACAAGTTGGCAAGCGATAATATCAAGTACAAATGCTTATATCATAAATGAATTATGCTCCTATTTATTAAATAAGGAAAAGATGTAGGATATTTAAACTCACCTTTATCTTTTTCCTCTTCATTTTTCATGACAAGAATAAGAGAGAGAGAGAGAAGCCTCAAGAAACTTGAGAGTTTTAGAAAGAAGGAGGAGCAAAATCCAAAGGTAAGGCTTTGTGATTTCAAGTTTTAAGGCTTCCAATTTGTGTAATATCTTCTCTAACCTCTTGATTTTCATGGAAAACATTGTGTGGCAAGCAAAATCTCAAGGTTGAGAGATAGAGGGAGAATAGTTTTAGAGAGAGAAAGTGAAGAAATCCAAGGTAACCTCAAGAACATCAAATCTCTTGGTATGTTGTTGTTGTTGTTGTTCTTGGCTTGGTTGGTGGTTTATTGTTGATTTTGAAAATTTGGGAGGTGAAAACCCTAAAGGGTTATGCTGCCCAAATTTCCTCAAATCATGTTTAATATGTGTTAGAATGGTTTAAGAAGTGATTTGGAGTGAAAAGGAGTAAGTTGTAAGTGTTAGATTTCAAAAATCTCATTTTTCTTTCTTTTGGTACATGTTTCAACAAGGCCTGCTTAGAGGGGTTAGGGCTGGAATTTCAAAAATTTAATGATTCCATGGCATTCAGGAGGGAAAATTGTGTAGGGTTGATGTTGACCACTTTATGAGAAAAGCCCTAGAAAGTGAAATTACGAAAATACCCCTAAAACCTTAAATAGGGGATGTCAAGGGCAAAACTATCATTTGTTAGTGATTTTATGAAAACTGAGGTCAAAATGAATTTTACAAGTAAAATTGTGTAGGAATAGCCTAGGTCAAAATTTTTGGAAAAGTACAGTTGGACCAGGTATAAAGGGTCTTAGACCGGGTTCCTAGGGGAATTTTAGTAATTCTGCAGAATTAAACTATTATAACTACCAAAAATACTTTGGAAGAGTTGAGAATGGTACATGAATGGATATTAACCTAATTCTTATACATTTGGAATTTTAGGACCAGATTGGTAGCCCGAGCCGTTGACACAAAATTCAAGGAACCTGTTTTGTGTTGTAAAAAGGGATATAAAGTAGTAACTCTATCTCTCATACACTATGTGAATGTTTATATGTTGTATGTTGCTATATTCTGTGATATAAACACGGTGCCTGAGGCACATTACCTAGCTGGGGTCTGGGGCTCAGCTGAGTCACACAGACAAGTAGGGGATCCAAACAGTCATTTAATTTTACATTTTATGGTGCATTGCATACTTAATTTTTGCATTTTATATGATTGAATATATGTTACTACTGAGATTCATTTGAATCTTACCCTTTTTCAAATAAATAAATATTCCTGTAAAAGCGAGTGGCTCAAAGGGCAAAACAGCAAATATGTGGAGTTGAGGTGTGCGGATCCCGAGATAGGAGCTATTTCGTTATATTAGTTTAATTTTAATATTTTAGATAATTTGTATATATACTTTCAAACCTGGCGGGGAGACTCCTGTATGTAAACAAGTACTTTTTAATAGTATATTTGTGCTATTTCTGCATGCCTGTGAAACTATGCCTTTAATACTCTGTGCATATCAAAATGTTAAGGGGTTTGATAGTTTTGGTATCAGAGCTAAAAGCGGCTCTAGTATTCTCAAAATAGTATACTGATATAGTCTTGTTTGCATAGTGACAGGGAATCATGAACAGTGGAAGTGAGAGTTAGCAGAGTAAAGGATTGCTGTCGATAGTGAACCAGAGTCAACTGGAGCAGTGAATCCTAGACGAACAACAGTATGTCATGTACTAGGCACCAGGAGCCTCAGGATGCAAAGGACAGCCCGAAAGAGGGTCTCGAAGGGACCAGTGTATGGCCCTGAGCTGAGGCCAGCTCACCAGTTGGGTCACTGCTAGGAGAGACAGGACATCCATTGACGGATGATTTGGATGAGGTCCCAAGTGAGGCTGATGTCTCCAGAGAAGAGACAGTACATGTACCATACGACTTGCAGCTGGACTTAGAGTTATGGGATTATGTTTGAGGTAGATATCGGCAAGCACAACGAGCATATGACACTCTTAGGGGATGGCGTAAAGTCTCTGTACCGGATCTAGGAGCAGCTGGAGGTTGACGAGCACGATGTGATTTGGATCTTCATGACTATGGATTTCTTTCCAGCTTCAGCATATGGAATTGGCAAAAGATTAATATTGTTGAGAAAGGCCCACGTGTGTGCTTTTGGCAGTTCATAGAGCACATTACTGACCTAGTAAGGAGGTACATGTACAGTGAGTGATGTGGAGCCCAGGCAGTATAGGGAACCAGCAAACAGAAGCTGATAGAGCCGGTGTCTATGTTTAACCTACGGTAATCCTAGGATGGGTGACCCGCTGGGAAGCTATATGTAATTCAAGTTATGTAATATATAGTAGTTGGTAGGTTGTGTGATGTTTCTAGCTTTCTTTAACTACTATAAATATCTAATATATGTTATGTTTAACCTATATGTGTACCCAAATTATTATGAAATGATGAAAATGCCCTTGCATTTATATGAAATTTATTTTTCTCTATTTTTATGTAGAGTGAGTTATAGTGATGGCACTAACAGGAGGTTATGGTAGAGGCCGAGGAAGAGGTGATAACCCAGATTAGGAGGATAGACTTGACCTAATCCAACACAAATTCTAGCTATACTGACTCAACAACAGGCCACCATGAATGAAATCCGGGAAGAGTTGAGGGAAGTGCAGCAGAGGTAACATCACTTGGAGAAACTGGTAAAGGGTGAAGGTGAAGAAGATCCGCCCGAAGGACCCAACCAGAGGATATTTTGCCTGAGCCTGAAGCAAACATACAGACCTGGGTAGGGAGGTTTAGTAAGCAGCACCTTCCTATCTTTTGAGGGAAGTTTGATCTATAATTAGTTGAAGACACTCGCTCCCCCTTACACATCGTAATCAAATCCCAAACTCAAGGTTCCACAACCTTAAGTTGTCTCAATAACAAATATTCAGTTTGTAATGAAAAAATCTCTAACATAGTAAATGTATAATCACTAAAGTATAAAGAATGAATATAGGAAAATAGAGCACTAAGAATATATTGATCGATGTGAGTTTGCGTGTTCTCAGTTGTTGTGTTCTATTCTTCGTTGAATACTCCATATATATAGATGAATTGTGATGTCCATTGGAAGTATTTCAAACATGTCTGTTAGAATTATGCAACTTCGTTTGACCATTCTTCAAATTTAAAAACTAGCCGTTTGCGGTAGGAAAGCGTTTCGGACATTGCAGACAATCTGTTTGACTTCTCTCTTAATGCATGATCTCTTCATTGTTTCTTTGCAAATATACTTAGGAAACTAATACAATGAAAGGTTAATCATGTAGATAACAAATTAATGAACATTGGATTAAAATCATACTTTTTGTACTGCATTACTCGAGTTGCTACTTGAGTGATCATGCTTCATTACTCAAGTAGTCCCTCGAGTAACTTCATTAAAAATAAGCCAGAGAGTAAGTCAATATTGTTTGACCAGATTACTCAGGTAAACCATTGAGTAATTCATTTTATAAAACTTAGCAGACTTGATTACTTGAGTGATCCCTTGAGTAATTCTTTCTTTTCTACTCTAATTACTCGAGTGATCCCTTGAGTAATGCTTGCAATTATTATCTCATTACTTAAGTGGTCCCTCGAGTAAAGGCATTAAATTCTTGGCCGAAAGTAACTTCTTCTTTGCTTACCTAATTACTCAAGTGATCCCTTAAGTAATGCTTCAAATAACTTTGCAGATTACTTAAGTTATCCCTTTGAGTAATGTCATTCATTTCTTGGCCGAGAGCTACTGGATGATTTCTTGTTTGATTACTCGAGTGATCCCTCGAGTAATGTTTCAAATAACTCTGCAGATTACTCGAGTGATCCCTTTAAGTAATACTATGTATTTCTTGATAGAGAGCTTTCTGGAACAATTTCTCACATATTACTCAAGTGGTCCCTCGCATAATAAAGGTTATTACTTGAGGGATCCCTCAAGTAATCTTTAAAAAAATCTCATAGTGTTCCTTTCTCCTATACTCTATCTTTTACTTCATCCTCATTACTTGAGTACTTACTCGAGTAATGGTCTTGCCTGCCACTAAGAACTTAGTTACTTTGTTCAAACCTTTTATTTTAAACTTTTGTAATATTAATCCAATCTTTGTTGTCATCAAAACATATGGGATCTAACAAGACTATTATTAGATCCCATATGTTTTGATGATAACAAAGATTGGAATGATCTTATAAAAGATTTTTGATAATAGACAAAAAAGTTTTTGAATAAAGGAACTAAGTACTTGGTGGCAGTGAAAGTCATTACTTGAGTAGCCCCTTGAGTGATGAAGAAAGTTATGAAGTCAAGGAACAGGAGAAAGAGCCGCTGATAAATTTCAGAAGGGATCACTCAAGTGATGTTCCTCTATTACTAGAGCGATCACTTGAGTAATGTGTGCTGAATAGTCCTAGAAGCTCTCTGCCAAGATTTACATGGTGTCACTTGAGGGATCCCTCGAGTAATGACTAGGATTACTCGAGCGACTACTCGAATGACCAGGTAAGAAATGAGGTAGTGAAGTCTCTGCCAATATTTTGAAGGGACCACTAGAGTGATGCTACTGAATCACTCTAGTGATCAGGTTAGAGATGTTGACTTCAATCTCTGCCAAGTTTTTCAATGGACCACTAGAGTGACCACTCGATTGATGGATTTGGATCACTCGAGTAACCACTCAAGTGATAAAGTTCAGAAAGCATGATTTTAATATGTTGTTTATTGATTTGATATCTATATGATTAATCTTTCATTGTATTAGTTTTCTAAGTATATTTATAAAGAAACAATGAAGAGATCATGCATTGAGAGAAAAGTCAAATGAAACGTCCGAATTTTTACCTATCACACAGATAGTTTTCAAATTTGAAGAATGATCAAACATAGCTACATGACACTAACAGACATGTTGAAATGGTTCTAACAGCTATCACAAATTCAACTATAAATATGGGAGATTCAATGAAGAAAGGATGAAAACTAAGAACACATGAAAATATATCAATTAATATATTCTTAGTGCTCTTTTTCTTATATACTCATTCTTTATACTTTAGTGATTATATATTTGCCCTATAAGAGAGATTTTCAATACAATTTCAATATATGTCATTGAGACAACTTAAGGTTGTGAAACCTTGAGTTGGAGATTTGATTACAATATATAACGGAGAGTGAGTGTCCAGTGAAGGAACTTGCTGTGTACTGAGATGCCAAGAACCCACCAAATCTTAGACGATACAGTGAAACTCTTAGGACAATATGTAGGTTAAAGTGGTTAAGGCCGAACCAGTATAACTCCCTGTGTATACTTCGGTGATATTTCTCCCAGTTCTTAACTGCTTTAAATTCATAGTCAATTTTTATATACGAATCAAATTTTCCATAATCACCCAATTCACCCTCCTCTTGGGTGAAATGCTTGCACTAACATTTGGTATTAGAGCGTAGGTCTTCTTGTTCAGGTGTAACAACCTAACAAGGATCCAATAGCAACCATGTGTGAAGGAATACTTCCCGATGGAGCTTCTATAATCAGACTATCATGTTTCAGTAGTGAACACTTCTCTTTCTGGAAAGTGAAGTTCAGAGTATTTGTAATGGCTACAGAATACGAACTCTAGAGAGTGATTGAGAATGGAAACTATAAACCTGTAAAGGTTGTAGATTCACAGAAAGTCTCAAAGACCCAGTAGAGTACAATGCGAATGACAAGAAACTCATTGCTCTCAACAGCAAGGCAATTTTGATGATTCAAAGTGCTTTAAGTCAAAACGAGTACTTCAGGATTTGCTCACTTCCAACGACTAAGGAAATATGACAAGCCTAAGAAATAGCTCATAAAAGAAATTCAGGAATAAAGGAAAACCAGATCAACACTCTGGTTACAAAATTTGATTTACTTCATATGAAATCATGTGAGTTAGTAGCTGATTTAAACTTAGATATACTCATCTTGTTAATCAACTTGCAATACTTGGAAAAGTCTATGATTAGCATACCCAAGTAAGAAAGATTCTTAACATACTCTTTAAAGAGTGGGAGGCCAAAGTTATTGCGATTGAGGAAGCAAAAGGTGAATTAATGCGATCGGTTGCTTCTTTAGTCGGAGGTCTCTCTGAATATGAAAGTAAGTTGAAATTCAAACAAGAACTAGAAGATATTAGTGACAAGAAAAAGAAGGGTCTTGCTTTAAAAGAAAAAGAGGAAACCCAAGAAAATGATAAAGATCTTAATGATGATGAAATGGGTCTAATGATAAAATGATTTAGGAAGTTCTACGAAAATGGCCAAGGATTCAGAAATTTATAAAATGGAGGAACAAGCAGCAAAAGAACACATAATCTACTATGAATATAGAAAACCAAAACATATCAAATAGAATGTCTAAAACTAGCTCGGAAGAATAAAGAAAAGAGAAAAGATAAGTTCTACAATAAGAAGAAGGCCTTTATATATGCCATATGGGGAGACAGTTCATTTGACGAAGATGGCGATGATAAGGAAGTAGTTAATATCTGTCTAGTTGCTCAAGAAGAGATAGAAGAAGAAGAGGTAACTAATTCTGATCCGACATATGATGGATTACTTTCTTAATATAATGCTTTACATTGTGAATTCATCAAAGTATTTAAAGAATTAGTTGTTTTCAAAAAGAAGAAAAAAAATCTTGAAGAAAAATTCAAAGATGTTTTAGAAACGGATTGTGAAAATTGTTCTTATTTGAAAAAGAAAAACACTGATCTCACAAGAATTCTTAAAAAATTCACCAAAGGTAGTGAAATGTTAAATGTGATCTTAAAAGCTCAACGATTTGTAAATGATCGATTTGGTATTGGATATGATCGAAAATCAGATAAAAAGAAAGGAAGAAAGAAAGCAGGAGGTAAGATATATTTAAGTCATTTTCAATATTTCGTACATACATTGAATGCTTTTGCAATTACTGTAATAGAAAAGGTCACTATACTTCATCATGCATTCATAAGAAGAAAGGAAATATAGGAACATATAAATGGGTATCTAAAGTTTCATATATTAAGAAAATAATTTGTACTAACTCAAAAAGACCCAAAAAAGATGTGGGTACCTAAGACTTAATTGTATTTGATTGCAAATATGTCTCAAGGCATCCAAAAGCAATAAATGGTACATAGATAGTGGATGCTCTAGACAACCTAAGGAAAGCGGAAAGGTAAAATTTGGAGGAAATCAATCTGGAAAGATAGCAGGAATTGGTGAGATAAAAAATGACAAAGGTATACAAGTCAAAGACGTATATTACGTTGAAGGCTTATGTCACAACTTGCTGAGCGTGGGTCAAAGTGAAGATAAAGATAACTGGGTAATATTTGACTCAGAGGAATGTCTAATTATAAATAAGAAAGACTTACAGTCAGACAAGAAGAATCTCAAAGCAAAGCTTATAACAAAAAGAAAAGGTAACTGCTATACTCTTGATATTAGTATAAATGATTCTGAAAACTGTTTTCTAAGTAATGCAGATGAAAGTTGGTTATATCATAAGAGACTAGCTCATGTCAATATGCAACAACTGGGCAAGTTACTCAAAAAGGATTTAGTAATTGGTATACCCAAAGTAAATTTAAAAAATGATTTAATCTGTGATGCATGTCAGAAGGGTAAACAAACTAAATCATCTTTCAAATTGAAAAATGAGATCACAACTAACATACCACTTCAATTACTACATATGGATTTAGTTGGACCAGTAAGAGTTAAAAGTCTTGGAGGCAACTTATATTCATGGTCATAGTTACTGATTTTTCTAGACTTATATGGATTATTTTTTATCATCTAAGGATGAGACCTTCAGTGAATTTATTATTTTTGCCAAGAAAATGCAAAATGAGAAAGGTATATCCATTATAGGTATCAGGACAAATCACGGTAGAGAATTTTAAAATCAAGCCTTTGGAGACTACTATGACACTAATGGTATTGATCATAACTTCTCTGCTCCAAGGACACCTCAACAAAACAGAGTCATGGAATAAAAGAACAAAGTACTCACTGAAATGGCTAAAGTAATGCTAAATGAAAAGAATATGTCTCAAGTTTATGGGCAGATGCAATAAGCACGTCATGCTATATTTCAAATAGAGCCTATATCAGCACAAAACTTGGAAAGACACCATATGAACTATACAAAGGAAGGAAGCTTAACCTAATTCATCTTCACATCTTCAGTTGTAAGTATTTCATTCATAATAACGGTGAAGAAAACCTAGAAAAGTTTGATTCTAAATCTGATGAAGGAATATTCTTAGGCTATTCTAACCGAAGTAAAGCATACAGAGTTTTTAATAAATGAACATGTATTGTTGAAGAATTAGTTCATGTTGTATTTGATGAATTTGAATCCTCTAACAAGATTATTGACGATGAGTAGGAAATAGTATTAAATCAAGATAATGAACAACCTAAGTCTAAACCATACAATCTTGAAAATGACCAAACCAAGGAAGAAGAACAATCACTAGGACAACCTAAAACTTGGAAATATAACAAGAGTCATCCTTTTGAATAAGTCATAGGAGATTTGAGTGAAGGAGTCAAAACTAGAAATAAAATTTTTAATGAAGTTAGTTTTTCTGCATTCATTTCTGAGATAGAACCTTTTAACATTGATGAAGCCCTATCAGACAATGATTGGTTTATAACAATGCAAGATGAAGTCAATCAGTTTAATAGAAATCAAGTTTGGGATTTGGTACCCCGATCTAAGGATTATCCGATCATTGGCACAAAATCGGTATTCAAGAACAAACTTGATGAATCCGCAATCATTGTAAAAAACAAGGCAAGATTTGTGGCTAAAGGCTATAATTAGAAAGAAGGTATTGATTATGAGAAAATGTATGCTCTAGTGGCTAGATTGGAAGCTATACGAGTACTCTTAGCCTTTGCATACATCAAGGGATTCAAACTGTATCAAATGGATGTGAAAAGTGCATTTTTAAATGCATATATCAATGGAGGAAGTATATGTAGATCAACCTCTAGGTTTTAAAGATGTAACAAAGCCTAATCATGTTTTCAAATTAAGGAAAGCTTTATATGGTTTAAAACAAGCCCCTAGAACATGGTATGAAAGACTTAGCAAGTTTCTCATTAATGAAGGTTTTGTATGAGGAAAAGTTGATACAACACTTTTTACAAAACAAAAACAAAATGATATTTTAATTGTGCAAATATACATTGATGATATAGTTTTTGGTGCTGCTAACGAAAGTTTGTGTAAGGAATTTTTTGAGATAATGCAGGGAGAGTTTAAGATGTCAATGATAGGAAAATTGAATTTCTTTCTTAGTTTACTAACCAAACAAAGAGAAAAATAGAATTTTCATATCTCAAATGAAATATTTAAAAGAGCCATTTATGAAATACGTAATGGATGAAGCAAATGGTATGGACACTGCTATGAGTTCAACTATGTTGCTTGATGTCGATATTAAGAGAAAAGATTATAACATCACAAAATATAGAGGAATGGTTGGATCATTACTTTACCTCATTGCAAGTACACCTGACATCCAATTCAGTGTTGGTATGTGTGCAAGATATCAATCAACACCAAAGGAATCACATACTGAAACTGTCAAACAAATCTTTAGATGTCTTGCTGACACAACAGAATTAGGTCTCTGGTATCCTAAAGGAAGAAATGAATAGCTAGTTGTATACTTAGATTCTGATTATAGAGGTTATAAGATAGACAAAAAGAGTACCAGCGGACAATGCCATTTTCTTGGAGGATCACTTATGTCATATTTTAGCAAGAAAGAAAATACAGTGTCTCTTTCGTCAACGGAAGCTGAGTATATTGCAGCATCTAGTTGTTATGCACAAGTATTATGGTTAAAGCAACAACTACAAGACCTTGGTATATACTTGAAGGAGATACCTATCTACTATGACAACATTAGTACAATAATCTTGGCCAAGAATCCAGCCCAACACTCAAGAACCAAGCATATCGATGTTAGACATCACTTCATCAGAGATTATGTTCAAAAGAAAGATGTCAAAGTGATATTCATTTTAACTCATCTTCAATTAGCTGATATCTTTACAAAACCCCTAGCTAAAGATCAATTCCTATTCATTAAAAGAGAATTAGGAATGGTAAATCTTAATGAATTGTAAGTTATTTTATGTTAAGAATTGTCATTGGATCATGTTTTGATGATTACTGACTTAGGCATCAGAGTTTCTAGTTATTTCTTTTTGCAGGACTTTGATGCTCTGTTTTGAGGTATGTAAAGTAGAGGTTAATAGAGTACAACATCACTTGAGGAGAAACTTCAAGTAATTTCTAAACTACTCAAGTGATAACTGGAAGTAATGATGCCTTAAAGTCAGGAGGTGAAAGGATTGATCACTCGAGTGACCACTCGAGTGATGCCTTAAAATTCAAGGCAGTGAGCATTCAAGTCAAATAAATTCAAAAGAAACGAAATAACGAATGAATTTGAACAGTCAGGAGGTGAAAGGACTTATCACTCGAGTGATGTCTCAGAATCACTCAAGTAAGCCCTCTAGTAATCATCAATGCAGATCACAAATCAACCAAGTTTAAACACAAATCTGCCTTTAGGTGCCATCAAATCACAATGGGAATGTACATAGGTAGTCACAATATTACTTATTCTTGGTATGCACTTAAAATGCATAATTTTTAAATTTCTGTCATGATTACTCGAGTGACCACTTAAGTGATGCCCCAAGATCACTGGAGTGACCACTCGAGTGATGTTGGGTGCTAGGGCTATATCTGTCAAAACTCTATCATTTTTTTCATCAATCCAAAAACATTTCACAAACACTTTCTCACTTTATTTCCTTCAAAATCCATCTGATTTCACTACCAAAAAACCTATCAAATTTCTTAAATCATTGTGCCCTAAAGTCTCGACAGTCGACACTTATTTTCAAGAAATCCACTCCTCTTCTCAGTCATAGTGGTTAGAACCAAAACCCCTCTTCATGACTCTCTTTCTAGGTCTTCTAATCCCCAACAACCCTCAAAATCTCCTCCATCTCCACCAACCAAGAAACAAAAAATCCCTACCAAAGCAAAGCCTCAAACAAACCTAAAGCCAAAGGGGTTGTAATCAAGGAGCCTATTGTCATAAGGGCTCAAACAAAGAAGACCATAACTCCAGGTAGAGGCAAGGGTACCAAAGTATCAACTCTACCTACCTCAAATTCATCTGACACACCTTCCTGGACTGGTAAAACAGCCATGGCAAGTATGTTAGAAGAAGCCCTTCATCCTAAAGGAGGAAAGGAGGGATAATCTTCAAAGGATCCGAAATAAGAAAGAGAAGAAGACATTACCTTTCCACCAAAGGACTTCAATGTGAAGAAAATTGAGGAGTCTCAAAAGTTCAAGGAACACTTTTCAAGGAGAAAAGTATGCAAAATATGCTACATTGATATCAAGCTTCTTCAAGAGTTATTGAACTTTAACTTAAGCCATTACTTTAAGTCTTGCATGCCCTGGATATCTGTTAGACTTCCTTTTCGCACAAAAATAGTTAGACTATTACAATTTGAAGCTAGTAGATGATGCCCTTTGAGACTCATTAGAAGAGGAAATGGCATCTAAGGTCAGGGGATAAGAAATCTTGATCTCACTTTCTAAAATAAACACTTGGTTAGAGATAGAGGACCCTTCTGAAGATGTTCATCCCAACCTTGACTCAAACCAATCTTTTACAATTTTAGGGCCCGATGAGAGAATGTGACCACTTAACTTTAAACCTAGTGATATGTGTGACTTGCACAGGGTATTATGGTATATATACTCTAAAGCCATAGTCAATAAGTCAAACAATTTCACACATTTCATTGAGAGAGATTTTAGAAAAATGACCTCCATTATCCTAAAAATGAAAAAAAATACCTGGGTGAATTCATTTTTGCTGAGATCAAGAGATATAGGTTTCATGGAATCAAGATCACCCTATGCCTTTTCCCCAGCTTATTTCTTTATTCTTGAAAAAGAAAAAGATTTGGTATTTGGAATTTACTGAGCCTATTAAGAGGCTAGTCCCAGTGGAAAGAAATCAGATTGGAAAACTCGGGATTGAAATTCCCTTGAAGAAACCCCTTGAGTCTAGCCCAAAGAAGAAAAAGAAGACTGAGGCTGAGACAAGTAGGTTAGATGATACCCAGTCCTCTGCTCCTACCACTACTTCTCCTCCATCATTCTTTGGTGCCACTTTACAAACTTTAATGAAGAATGTACTTGAGGGTTTTCATATGGGCATTGCCAAAACAAATGTAGAACTCATCACCCATATGAACACCAAGATGGGAGAGTAAGTAGAGAACATAACCAAGCACAATGAGGCAATATTGGCTGAGCAACAAGCCCAAGGCTGTGCCATTTAGGAGCTTGGTAACCTCCTGAGATCATTACATATGAAGATTGATACTATAGCTCCTGGTTCATCCATACCTACCTCTGCTAATGCTACTAATTTTGTTCCTGTCTCTGAGGCTGGCCCTTCTACTATCCCTCCTCCTATCATACCCACTACCACTCCTATTAACCTTTTCTTCACCATGACTGACCCATCCATATCCGACCAAGTTCATATCACACTTGATGAGCTAGTCCAACCCCAGCTAGTACCAACACCTGTTGCTTCACCTATAGGCACTAACCTACTTTCCTCATACCACTCCTCCAGTGATCCTTCCCATATATTACCTACTAGTACAAAGGAGGTAGAAGTTACTTCTCAAACCCCAGTACCTCAAAACTCTTATACATTTATCCCATCTCTAGATGATTCACTTTAGATACCTCATGTGAATCTCCTTAAGCCTGAGCCATCATCTCCCAGCTTGTCTCATCAGGGTGACTTACATGATTCTGGACCTACACCTCTCAATATCACCCCGATCTCTGCTGCTAAACCATCCAACTCCAGTTCCTCTCTCAGTTGATTCCCATTTTTCTGATGGTGTCAAAAAAGAGGGAGAAGATCTGGATGTGATTTTGTGATATCTGATAGAGGTTGTACAATATGGGGTTTATGGGTGTATTGGGATTTAGGGAGCTTTTAATCTTTCTTAATTTATTTTTGGCTATGTATTGAATTTTATGGATTGAATTTATGAATTTTGTAGTTTAAAGCTATTATGTAGTTTAAATTTATGGACTAATGAATTTTTAATTGTGTATGCAAGATAATCACAGGATTTGATTCAAACTAAGACATTAGTTTAAATTATTTCTAACACTAAAAATTTCAAAATCATTGAATTTAAATTCAAAGAAGTTTCAAGTGTTAAAAGTTTTGAAGACATTGATTTGAACTCAAAATGATTTCAAAATATAAGTTTCAAAGTCATTGATTTAAAAGAAGTTGTGAAATTTCCAAATTTTAGTCTAGACTAATGATACTTTAATTTCATATAAAAAGATGTCAAGTATTTTAAAAATCATATGATCTTAATTAAAGTTTCAATTTTCAAAATGCTTTTAAATATCTAGTTCAAAAATTACTAAGTTTTGTCATTATCAAAAAAGGGGAGAATGTTAGATTCTATATGTTTTGATGATAACAAAGATTGAAATGATCGTACAAAAGGTTTTTGATAATAGACAAAAGAGTTTTTGAACAAAGGAACTAAGTACTTGGTGGCAGGGAAAGTCATCATTCGAGTAGCTACTCGAGTGATAAAGAAAGTTATAAAGTCAAGGAACAGGAGAAAGAGCCACTGGCAAATTATAAAAGGGATCACTCGAGTGATCACTCTAGTGATGATCCTCTATTACTCGAGTGATCACTTGAGTAATGTGTGCCAAATAGTCCCAGAAGCTCTCTACTAAGATTTGTATAGTGTTACTCGAGGGATCACTCTAGCAATGACCAAGGATTACTTAAGTGATCAGGTAATAAATGAGGCAATAAAGTCTGCTAATATTTTGAAGGGAGCACTCAAGTGACTACTCGATTGATGCTACTGAATCACTCAAGTGATCAGGTTAGAAATGTTGACTTTACTTTTTGCCAAGTTTTTCAATGGATCACTTAAGTGACTACTCGAGTGATGGATCTAGATCACTCGAGTGATAGATCTGGATCACTCAAGTGATAAAGTTCAGAAAGCATGATTTTAATCTATTGTTTATTGATTCGTTATCTATATGGTTTATCTTTCATTGTATTAGTTTTATAAGTATATTTGCAGAAAAATAATGAAGAGATCGTGCATTGAGAGAAAAGTCAAATGAAACGTCCAAACGTTCACCTACTACAATGGATAGTTTTCAAATTCGAAGAACGGTCAAACGTAGTTGCGCACCTCTAACAAATATGTTGAAATGGTTCCAATGGCTATAACAAATTCAACTATAAATATAGGACATTCAACAAAGAAAGGACGACAACTTAGAACACACAAACATATATCGATCAATATATTCTTAGTGATATGTTTCTTATATACTCATTCTTTATACTTCAGTGATTATATATTTGCTCTGTGAGAGAGATTTCCAATACAAACTCAATATTTGTTATTGAGACAACTTAAGGTTATGGAACCTTGAGTTGTAGATTTGATTACAATGTGTAAGGGGGAGCGAGTGTCCAGTAAAGGAACTTGTTATATACCGAGGTGCCAAGAACCTACTGAATCTTGGAAGATATAGTGAAACTCTCAGAGAACCTCTGAGGACTGGATGTTGGTCAAAGTGGTTAAGGTTAAATCAGTATAACTCCCGGTATACACTTCGGTGATATTTCTCCTAGCTCTTAACTGCTTTAAATTTAGAGTCAACTTTTATATACGAATCAAATTTTCTGTAATCATCCAATTCACCCCCTCTTGGGTGAGCTTGTACTAAAAACTACAAGGCCCAGAAACTTAACCTCTGAAAGCCAAAATTCACATTTGGTCAGCTTGACATAGATTTGCTTATCCCTCAATATATTCAATATTGTTCTTAGATTCTGTGAGTATACTAGAATATAATCAATGAAGACTATTATGAACTGGTCTAGATACGGATGGAATATTCATTCATGTAGCCCATGAAACACGACAGGTGAATTTTTCAGCCCAAATAGCATCACAACAAACTTGTAATGGCCATATCTAGTCCTAAAAGTAGTTTTCAGCAAATCCTCTGCTTTTACCCTAAGTTGATGATATCCCGACTGCAAATCAATTTTTGAGAATACGCAGGAACCAGATAACTGATCAAGCAAGTAATTAATTCTAGGGAGTGGGTATTTGTTCTTGATGGTTACCTTATTCAACTCCAGGTAATCGATATAGAGTCTTAGGCTTTCGTTTTTCTTTTTGACAAAGAGCACTGGACTCCCCATAGTGAGACACTGGGTCGAATAAACCCTTTCTCTAGAAGCTCCTCAACCTGTTTCTTCAATTCTTCCATCTCACTCAGAGCCATTCTATATGGGGCTTTAGAAATTAGACCTGCTCCAGGTCTAAGTTCAATCACAAATTCCACTTTCTAAGGCTACTCCAGCCTTTGACTATATGGAGAAAATACCATGTACCCCTGACAACCTTTTTACAGACATCTCTTAACTTCAACGGCCAAAAGAAAATTAAGGTTGATTTCTGTGCCGCTTTGAGATTGTGGATTAGTGTATATGACCCTATTCCCTTTGCAGTTTAGCAATACACTATTCATAGTCAACTAGTCAATCATGGGTATTACTTCTAACCCTTGTAGTGGTAGATAAATTAGATCGGTTGTCGATTCACGTTCCTCAGTGTTTACCACACAATTCAAACAGACGTCAGCTTTAACAATTCTAACACCCGTGTTCATAGATACAACAAGATCATATGGGAATTTGTGTACTCTCAGGTCTAACTATCTCACACAGTCATATGTAATGAATAAATGACTAGCACTCGAATCATACATAACATTCACTAAGTTGCCATTGAGGGAAACCGTACCTTTGTATCAATTTTGTAGACTTTCGAGCTTCCTCTTGTGTTATGGTATAGACCCTACCTGAAACTCTGGGCCTCGTCTCCTCTGGTTGACTTTTCTATAGGCAATCTTTGGAAATATGCCCTGATTTACCACATATATAATGGATAGACTGTTTGGTTGGATCTGGTCTCATTAGAGTACCATTACAAGTTTTGCCAGGGTGAAATAGTTTATGACAATGACGCAGGTTTTGTTCCCCAAAACATTCTGGCCTCCACGGCCTCTAGTCTGGCTTGGGCTCTTATAGTCCCCCTTGGATGGTGCACCTTAGTCTTTACGTTTTTAAGAAGAATTACCATTTCCAAATACACTCTTACTTTAGTTATGTCTAGCAGAAGATAAGCTCAACATATTCCTCTCAACGACACGGCATTCTTCAACTGCTTTGTTGAACTCAGTGTAACACCTTGAAACTAGTTTTTCTTTAATCTTTGGCTTCAGTCCCTTTATCATCATGTCTATACTCCATTCTTCGTCATCCAGATATTTGAGGTATGCACAACATTGAGACAAACAATATACCGAACTAAATAATCATCAACACTCTCCTTGTCTTGTTGTATGCTGAGGAATTCTTTTTCTTTTTCTCTCCTGATAGAAGGGGGAAAGTATTTCTCATTAAACTTCCCTTATAATAGTTCCCAGGTCACTGGAATATTCCTTTCCCATAGATTAGTTCTATATTTTTCTACCATCTATCTATATCACCCTCAAGTTTATAGATGGCTAGCAGCACCTTGATTTCATCTGGACACAGCAAAATATTGAATATTTTCTCCAAGCATGTCAACAAGGGGGAGCGAGTGTCTAGTAAACGAACTTGCTGTGTACTAAGGTGCCAATAACCCACTTTGGAAAATATAGTGAAACTCTCAGAGAAGCTCTGAGGACTGGACGTAGTTTAAAGTGGTTGTGGCCGAACCAGTATAACTCCCGGTATACACTTTGGTGATATTTCTCCTAGCTCTTAACTGCTTTAAATTTTCAGTCATTTTTACATACGCAATGAAATTTCTAGTATCACCCAATTCACCCCCTCTTGGGTGAAACGCTTGCACTAACAAGTCTCACAGCAAGGGGTCTTAGTTGATCTTAGCAAAGTGGAAGCAATACTGAACAGGAAAAGGCCAGAGACTATCTTTGAAATACGTAGTTTTTGAGGTCTTGCTAGGTATTATAGTATAGTTGTGAGGGAAGCTTCAGGATTTGAAGCAGAGGCTAACAACGGTACTAGTACTGACGATCCCAAATCCATAGTTTACTTATGTTGTTTATACATATGCCAATGGACATGGATTGGGATGTTTGTTGATGCAATAAGGCCGAGTAATGACGTACGCATCTCGTCAGCTGAAACCTTATGAATTGAACTATCCCACTCATGATCTTGAGTTAGCGGCTATTATATTTGCTTTGAAAATCTAGAGACATTATCTCTATAGTGCAACCATAGAGCTGTACTGTGACTACAAAAGCTTGAAATATCTGTATGATTTGAAAGAGCTTAATATGAGATAGCACAAATGAATGGAGTTGCTGAAAGATTACAATATGGAGATAAAATATCATCCAGACAAGGCTAATGTCGTTACTGACACATTGAGTCATAAAGTAGTACAGGTGGCAGCCATGATGATTCACGAGCATAAACTGATTTGGGATTTTAGAGATCTCAGTCTGTCTAGTCAGATTTTAATGAGCAATAGTAGCATCAGTTAGGTATATAATGACCTGAGAGAAGCAATTGAAGAAGCACAGCTACAATATAGATGAGCACTATCTATTAAAGATATGATGGCTTAGGGAGAAACTCAAGAATATGACTTGTCACTGAGCGAACTAATCAGATATCATAAGCAGATATATGTTCGACCACAGATAGAGCTGAAGCGACAAATCCTAAAGGAAGTACATAAGAGTAAATATACTCTACACGCACGGACTACCAAAATGTACCATGATTTGAAGTCCCTATATTGGTGGCCAGGAATGAAAAGAGATGTGACTAGATTTATAGCTCATTGTCGTACTTGCCAGAAAGTAAAAGTTGAACATCAATGACCATCAGGGCTTCTACAAAACCTTGAGATTCCTACATGGAAGTGGGAGAGCATTACCTTGGATTTCATGATGGGGTTGCTCAAGGTCAAAAACCATGATGTTATATAGGTAATAGTGGACAGATTTATGAAGACATCCCATTTCCTACCTATCAACATTCATTATTCTCTTGATAAACTGGTGGAAATTTACATCAAGGAGACTATGCAATTACATGGTACCCCAAAGAATACATCATCTCCTATCGACATCCCCAATTCACTTCCAAGTTTTGAAAGGCAATACGTAAAGCTTTGGGTACTAAACTTAGATTCAACATGGCATATCATCCTCAAATAGATAGGCAGACAGAATAAACAATACATATACTTAAGGATATGTTGAGAGTGTGTGCATTAGATTTTAAGGGTAGTTGGGACAAATTCCTTCTAGTTGTAGAATTTGCCTATAACAACTGTTATCACTCGAGCAATCAAATGGCTCCATATGAGGCATTGTACAGAAAGAAATGTCAATCGCCTTTGTGCTGGATGGAATTATATGAGAGGCACTTACTGGGGCTAGACATAATTGATCAAACAACCGAGCAGATCAAGTTAATTAAGCAGAGATTACTGACTGCTCAAAGCTGACATAAGAGCTATGCTGATTAAGGCAGAAACCTCTGGAATTTGAAGTCAGTGATCATGCATTCATGAAAGTTTCACCAATCACAGGTGTCGGCAAAGAACTGAAAGTGAAAAAGCTATATCCGAGGTATATTGGTCTGTTTAAAATCTTGGATAATATTGGGCCAGTAGCGTACCGTATAGCTTTGCCACTAAACCTGAGCAGGTTACATGACGTCTTCGATGTTTCCCAATTGAAGAAGTATCAACTCGATCCAGAGCACATAATTGAATATGAAGATGTAGAAATGCAGGATGATTTGACGTATGAGATCACACCTAACTGAATCATTGATCGGTAGGAGAAACAGCTCAGAAACAAGAGCAACCCATTTTTCAAAGTTATCTAGAAGGGCTTGTCTCCCAGAAAACCCATATGGGAAATAGAAGAAGATGTGAGAAAGCATTACCCAGAGTTTTTGGCTATGTATGTGTAGCAAATTTTGGGGATGAAATTTATTTAAGATAGGGAGAACTGTAACACCCCAAATTTTATTCCCCAATATGTATTGTAATTATTTGAAGTATTCAATGAAATGAAATGGTGAATATTCATGAACTTCAAATTTATGAAGCTAATAAATTTTCATTTTTATGAGAATTGGGCTAGAACAAGTTATGAAATTAATTGGGTCTTCCAAAAATCCCAATATCAAAAACTAAAATAGAGGAATAGTAAATCATATTAGTTGGCCCAATATTAATGTTAAATTTGGCCATGGATGAGGAAAAAGGAATAAATTCAAAAATGTAATGACAAAATCGTAAATTTGCCAACAAAGCACAAGATTAATTATTTTCCAATTAATTGATGTTAATTTCAATTAATCAAGGAAAATAAAGGATGAATATATATTTGGAACATTTTTGGTCAAATAAATCAAGGTTTGAAAAGTCAAAGTGGACTTGTGCATAAATAAATTAAAGAGATTATGGAAAATGTTGGAGCAAATGTTATTTTCCTTTTCCTCATGAATTTCGCCTATTAATAGAAAAAAGGAAGGGAAATAATTATTTGAATAATGAATATGCCAAGTATCACTATCTTAATGCAAGGGATTAAATAATAATTAATGAGCATGAGCACATGCTTAATTAAGCATAAAATAGTATTTCTTGTACATATTGTTGGGATTGGCTGGCATAGTGGAAGAATTTAAAATTTTACCAATCCATTTGCGAATCTATCAATGGCATTTAAACTGAGTTAGAAAGAATCATACCTTTTCGAATTTAGGGTTTTCGATCTCTAGGAACCAACACCTCTTATCAGCTTCCTCTACCTGTATCCACACGAAGACGACCCCAACACGGACTGCATGCTAGCGCCTCCAATGTCTCTAGTCTCCCTAAGGTTTCCTTGCGGCTCCTCAGTTTCTCATCCATGTTCTAATTAACACTAGCCCTTTCATTTTTTAGAACTAATAAGGGCTATCTTGGATTTTTAAAATTAATCTTTATTAATTTTGAAATCAATTAACACTTAATTATTTTTGATGAGCTAATTAAATAAATTTGATTTAATTAAATATGTCCAATAGTTTTAATTAACCTATTTATTTTACCCGAATAAAGAGCCTATCGAATTATATTTAATTTATCTTCATAAATTAAATCTGAGATATTATATCTCTATCATGCTAGTTATTAAATTTAATTAATCTAATAAAACTAAATTTAAAAACTAACTCAATATAATAATATCATATAATACACACACACACACACTATATATATATATATATATATATGTATTTCAAAAATACATATATATGTATATATAATATTAATAATTTTCTTTTCACAAATTTTATATCATATATATATATATATAATTCGTCCACCCTAGATTAAACATTGTATTCATTGAATCTTACACATATCTTAGATTCAATGAACCTGGACATTATAGCTAGTACTGGGCTATTCCTGTATTCGACCCTGTAGGCCCATACAAAATTGGCGGTGGGCTAATAAATGTACTAACCCACAAGTCGTAAGCAGCCTTTAGCAAGACCTTATGACTACCCAATTCATATAAGGATCGTTAACATAATGCAACCTGTCATACAACCATGTCATGTCCCTTTTGTCACATGATATATCAGTCAAGGATGAGGTATGGATGAAGTCATCCTCTTGTTCCTGACCATTACATTCTTAATTCCTGAACAATCTGACCATAGAAATGGAAACTCCTTTCCATCGTAGTATGGCCATACATTTCTCAGACTCACTCATCGAGGGGCCTAGTAATATCTCTCTATTAATATGAGGGACAAATTCTATCTTGATCCTTCATATTCCTTTGCATGAAAAAACACCAAGCCTGATTGTAGCCTTTATTATCACCCAGTCAAATGTGACTTTTGACTAGTTCAAAGTTTAACAACTCTCATGTAGGAATCCATGATAACCTCAAGTCTAAGGGCATTATGACATGGTTATCATGAGATAAGTTTATGACTTAATCCATGCAGCTTTCTCATAGTGGGTCGGTCCAGCATCTTGTACTCTTACAAGTACTTAAGACTTTGATTCATATCTTCATATCTTATCAAAGTCATACTGGTCTTACTTCATCTTTGCTCTCTCAAAGATGACCGACTAGGGACATTTAGGACAATCTTTATTATTTATCCAAGGATACAATTATTATAGTGAACATGCAAATAATATGATAACATAATGGAGAAATTCATTAAATAATAATGTTCAAAATACAATGATTGGCCCTTATGGCACAATTTCCAACACATATGGTTAGACTAATGGAATTGAAGTCCAAACTTGGTTTATGAAGGGGCTAGGGAACATCTTTTTGGGCCAAGGGAAGATGAAGGAATTAGTTCAATTGTAATGAGATTGTATAACACAAGTTGGCAAGAGATAATATCAAATACAAATGTTTATGTCATCAATGAATTATGCTACCATTTATTAAATAAGGAAAAGATGCAGGATATTTTAAACTAGGATTTTTCTTTTTCTTCTTCATTTTTCACGAAAAGAACAAGAGAGAGAGAGAGAAAGTGAAGCCTTAAGAAACTTGGAGTTTGAGAGGAGGAGCAAAATCTAAAGGTAAGGCTTTGAGATTTCAAGTTTTAAGGCTTCCAACTTGTGTAATATCTTCTCTAACTTCTTGATCTTCATGGAAAACATTGTATAGCAAGAAAAATATCAAGTTTGAGAGAGGGGGGAGGACAGTTTTAGAGAAAGAAAGTGAAGAAATCCAAGGTAACCTCAAGAACTTCAAATCTCTTGGTATATTGTTGTTGTTCTTGGCTTGGTTGGTGGTTTATTGTTGATTTTGAAAATTTGAGAAGTGGAAACCCTAAAGGGTTATGCTACCTAAATTTCCTCAAATCATGTTTAATATGTGTTTAAATGGTTTAAGAAGTGATTGGAGTGAAAAAGAGTAAGTTGTAGGTGTTGGATTTCAAAAATCACATTTTTCCTTCTTTTGGTACATTTTCGGCTAGACCTGGTTAGAGGGGTTAGGATTGGAATTTCATAAACCTAATGGTTTTATGGTGTTCAGAAGGGAAAATTGTGTAGAGTTGATGTTGACCACTTTGTGAGAAAAGCCCTAAAAAGTAAAATTACAAAAATACCCCTAAAACCCTAAATAGGGCTGTCAAGGGCAAAACTGTTGTGATAGTGATTTTGTGAAAACTAAGGTCAAAAATGGATTCTACACTCAAAACTGTGTAGAAATAGTCAAAGTTAAAATTTTTGGAAAGTACGGTTGGATCAGGTACGAAGGGGCTTAGACCGAATTCTTAGGGGCATTTTAATAATTCCGCAGAATTGGACTAATATAACCAACAAAAATACTTTGGAAGAGTTTAAAGAGGTACATCCGTACATGAATGGATATTAACTTAATTCTTATACATTTGAAATTTTAAGGCCGAATTAATAGCCCGAGCCTTTGACACGAAATTCAAGGAACCTGTTTTGTGTTGCAAAAAGGGATATAAGGTAGTAACTCTATCTCTCATACACTATGTGAAGCTTGGAATATGAACTTTAAGATTGGAAAGTTTTAGAACTTTTAGACACCATTTGCCCATTTAAAACTTCCAAACAACCTGACTACCTTGTACAGAACTTTAAGGAACAAAATTTCAGTTTTTGTGCAATTGCTTCCAATGGTTCCAAATTCACAACAAATACCATTCCCACACCAATTTTCACAAGAAATCGATTGGAAACACCAAAATGACCAAACTCAACTCACATTAACATGTTCTACAAGAAACACAACATGTCACACAATAACCCAATTCAAAACTCATAATGCAACTCCTTCCCATTCAAAGTTCCAAACCAATTCTATTGGCACCAAAACACAAAATGACACCTATTCCAACACAACACACAATCCAATTCTTCCAAACCAAAATCACTTGAAAATCAGGGGAAAAATTCAAAATTCTCAAAACCCAACCTATGGTCATAAGACTTAGCTCAACATGTGTTAAATTCTTACCTCTTCTTCTTCCCAAAGCAAATTCCTTGTTTCTCCAACTTTCAATTTTTCTTAAGTTCTCAAACACCACCTTTCAAAAACCTAAAACTATAGCCATGAAACCCTCAATACCATGAACAATATTAATGAAGGTGAATTGAGCATAGAAGAATAAATCATCACCTAAACTTGAGCCTTCTTCTTTCTCTTTCCTACAAACTTTAGACAAAAATGGAGATGAGAGGAGAGATTAGATGATGATGAATGAAGTCTGAATTTTTGGTGCAATAAGGCCCTTAGGCCGACCTTGAAATGGAGGAGGTAAGAGAGAGTTGCGATTGTTGACTTGTCAAAAGGGGTGTGAGATAATGCCAAGTGTCAACATCTTGAGGCATCTTCCTTGGACTTACCTGAACATGCACACACACAATTCCACCTTTTTGATCTCATAATAATCAATCCTAACCATTGGTCTTTAAGTTATCAATGTGTTTCCTCTTTGGTAACTGACCAATTAGTCGATAACTTTCCCACTTTGCCCCTGATTATCACAATGCTTACCAAACCACCACTAAACACATTTATCTAATTCATGCCACTCAACATGTGCCCTCCCTACCATTAGGGTTCATTTCAAGCTTCATCACTCAATTAGGCTTAAACACAGGGTTAGGTATTGATCAAAACACATTTGAATCAAAATTCACATCATATTCTACAAAAGTGTTTGTTTAACAATAATTACATCACTTTTGAAGTCATTAGCCCTTAATCCCATTTTTGGGTCATTATAAACTTCACGCAAGTACTCTGAAAAAGGTGGAAATAAGATAAGGGTGTTACAATTAGGATGGAGGATTTTGAAGGAACCAAATCAGCTCTGGGTTCGACTTCTCAAGGCCCGCTATTTTCCTAGATGTGATTTTCTAAAGGCTTAAAAAGGAGGTTTGGCATCGTGGATATGGAATAGTATACTGGCTGGGCGCTCACTTTTAGAAGGAAATATTGCAGCTAGAATTGGGAATGGAATGAAGATCAAAGTTTGAGGGGACCTATGGATACCAAGCATTCTAGTTAATAAAGTTCTTTCGCTATGTCCTGACCCAACTTTTAAGAAATTAAAAGCTACAGATTTGATTATAAATGGGAAGTGATGTTTGTTTGGGATTGATGAATTTCTATCCATTTTTGAAAATGATGCAATTATAAAAAAACACCTATACCCCTATTTGGTAGATCATATAGATGGATTTGAACAAGGGGAAAGAAAAGTGTGTTCTCTGTGAAAGAAGGATATAGAGTGACAAAAATCAAATGTTCACAAAATGGGGGTGAATCCCCGGGAACCTCTAATGTTAATTCTAAAGGACCTTGGAAACAGGTATGGAAGATGAAAGTTCCTTAAAAGATTAAATTTTTCATATAGAAGGTGCTGTCAAAAGCTATCCCAACTATGGAAAATTTATTCAAAAGGAACTATGGTGCAACTACTTTCTATTTTATTTGTAAAAATGTGGTGGAAGATGAAAATAATTTATTTTTACATTGTGAATAGGTTAAAAGAGTATGGTTTGGAAGTTCATTATCTATCAAAACACCTGATTCTCCTGAATTAGATTTAACATCCTGGCTGGCTTTAATGCTTACTCATGAGCACTGCTCTCTCTGGAAAATTAGTATTATTGTTGTAATTATGTGGTTTATCTGGAAGAACATATGTGCTTATTTGTTTAAAGATCAACCTCTTGATCCTTAGCTTGTTTTCCTACAAGCAGAAAGTTGGTTACAAGAATTCTAAGATAGTAATGGGTGGAGCAACGAGCAGGTAGGAAGTGTGTCAGTGGATGGCCTAAATGATGTTTCCAATCACAAATAGCAAAAACCTACTGGTAATACTCTAAAAATTAATACGGATTGCTCATTTATTGAAGAATCAAAATCTGCCTCAATTAGCTTTGTTATTAGAAACCTTAATGGTTCAATTGTTGATGGCAATCATAAGTTGGTATCAGCTAACTCTGTTTTGATGGCAAAATGTAAGGCTTTATTTAAGGCTATGCCTTTTGTAAGGGATAATAAACTGGATGATATAGTGTTTGAAATAGATAATATCTCTTTGGTCAAATGTCTTAATGAATCTAAAGTGTCCCTTGAATGAAGATGCGAATAAGTTTTGGAACACATCCTTAATATGAGGAAATAATTATGAACCATGTTGTGCAGTGGATTCCCAAAGAAGCAAATAAGGTAGCTGATTCGATTGCCAAGGCTTCAAGGAGGAGGTCGTGCCTGGAAGATAAGGTCACAAGACCACCACTAGATTTGCGGAGCTTATTGAGATCTAACTTGAATGCTAATACTTTAGATATTGGCTAGTTTTTTTTATATTTATCTTTTCTGGTTTGTTTTTTAGATTTGTTTCTTTAAGTTTTTGAACTTTGTTTGTATGGTTTGTTTCTATCAAATAAGATATTTTCACAGGCAAAAAAAATAGTTATGATGCCTATACTTATGCTATGGATATCAAATCTAGTTATTATCATTACTACATAAGCAAATCAATGCATGAATTATGGGACTGAATTTTAAATTTCAAATATTATCCCAATGTTTTGATATCAAACCCTTTAATTATCATTATTACCCAAGGCAAATCAGCCCATAAATTATGGGATTGAATTTTAAATTTTAAATTTTTCCCCCTAAAATAGCATGACATAGCAATTGGAAGAAATAAAAAAATACATAGTCAATCAAACCAGCCAAACCAAATCGGACAACTGCCTGGTTATAACCGGTTTTATACTAAGTCATTCCAATTTGTTTCCCTTCTAATCCATAGGCTAAACCAAATTGGACAATTGCCTAGTTTACTAGTTTTCTGATTGAATCGGTCCGGTCCGGTCCGATTTTTTATTCTTTGGTTATTATATTGTTGACATAATGCCTCATTTAAATTAGAACCCTAACAATATTAGGTTTCCATAGTTTAACATTTTATAGTTTCACATTCACCTTACCGTGGGTCCCCCTACCCCCGCCTCACCCAAGTCCTTCAACCTCTCTCATTCTCGACATTTTCTTGACACTTTTTGTAACACCCTCCTTAAAAACTTAAAGATTTGCCATGATAGAGAAAACCTCGAAAGATACATTTATCATGGTAGAAAATTTTGGAACCACAAAATACATTAAGAGTAAGGTTAAAAGTGCACTAAAAAATACATTAGGAAGCTATAAATATCTAAAAAATACTTTAAGGTACTTGATGAACATTAACCCTAAAATATGTATTTATTATTTGATTTTATTTAGATCTACATGGCAAAATTAATCCATGTGTACATTGAGTGGGGGCTACATCATTAGTTACTAAAGTTGTTTTATTTTTACCAATTAACAATACTTGTAATTGATGAGCTATAAAACCCTAATAAAATCTACAAAGACTTAAATAAAAATAAGGTAAGAGTATGGGTACTTGCATGTTAAATTTTCCTATATAAATTATGAACATTTAAAGATTTGGTTGCTAAGCATAAGACTTGAGGTCGACTGTCCCCATGAAAAAGAAAATAGAGAACAACGAAGTTCCACTAAAGGAAGTGTACAATCATTTCCTTATAACCTAGTTAAAAAATAACTTCATAGAAATCATTCATTCACAACCTTGCTATAGTAGAAAAAGCGAAAGGCTAAACAAAAATAAAAGGCCTGCCATAGTAGGAAAGCTTTTAACTAACTTTCAACTACTAACAATGGTAGATAAGAATTTAATTAGGCCACTGAAAGCTCTATCATGATTATAAAAGAGCAATGATCACTTAAAACAAGTTAACTATGATAGAAACGTTTAGAACTTAGTTTTCAAAGACTTTCATGTTTAAAAGAACAAAACCCCTAAATAGTAAATCAAACATGCAATTAGGCTTTGGACTTAACAAAGTCTAGAATAAACAATTTACCACTAAACCCAAACCCATTCATCTAAATAATATATTGTCACATAGCAAAATATCCAAAGTCAAACAAAAATGTGGACCAAAAATTCAAACCATAATGCTTAGACCTCTAGCCTATCAAAGTCATCAAAGGTAATACCAACAGGGTTAGACCTAGCGGAAGATGCTAGTGCCTCACAACATGATGAACCAAGGTTCAACTCCCCACTAGGAGAGGTGGCCACATTTATTACCCCAGCAGTGCTTCGAATATGAATACATCTAATATGAGGATACTTATGCTTGGCCAAAACAAAAAAGTCATCAAAGGTAATTGGAAAAAATTAAAATATTTAAAAGATATAGTTAATACATCAAATCTACAAAATAAATCATAGTATGTAAGATGAGCTCTAACATATATGACAATATACAATAATCCAGTAAACCAAAAAAGATGGAAGCACTATTATTAGCAGAAGTAGCTTAAACTTTCAGAGCCTTCCCTAGTAGACCTACACAAAAGTTATCACAAAGACTTTCAGAACTGTTGTGATTGTTAGCTTAAATCAATAAGCTCATAAATCAAGTGATGTTGACTGGCCTAAATCCTAGGAGTATAAGACCGTACCATGAGTTCCTCCTCTAGTCCACTAGTAGGGTGTTAATGTCCTACTATAATAAATAGGCCAAGGGACCTACTATTGTATATCTGGTAACCCATCACCTTATCTCCACTATCATACAACTCCCATTCAAACAACATCTACCATCCCTTCTCGTATCCATATATGTAATATTTAAACATGTACTCATCAACATACCAATATCACATTAATAGAAAATTTTCAAAGTACATCAATATTTCGAAAAAATTAAGTCCCACAAGACAAGTTTATAATTACATAATTTCATAACAAAAATCTCGATAACCTTGAGTTTCACAAGACAATTTCAGCATTAATATAGCTCATGGTTCGAAACACATCCCAATGGCATTTCAATATTCTATAAAGTTTAAAATTCATACAAACATGCTTAAAAGTTAGAAAGTGATTGTCTCTCACCAAAGCAAAGTATTACCACAAAGATCTAAGGCCAAGAGCTCAATCATAAGTCACAATCAATTTATAATAAGCAAACATTACCACACATTAATATTCAAACCATTTATGAACCTCCAATTAATCAAAAATCAATCAAATTCCTCAACTTCTATACTTAATGTTTCACTTTAAAATACTAGTTTGATAAAATCACGCTTAAATAACAATTTCAACTTATTAAATTTCCAATTTAACTTATATTAATACAACTCAATTATCAAAACTCATTTTCAATCACTACAATATTAAATCTTAACAAAACCCAACTCAAAGATTCAAGCCCAGCTCAAATATTCAAATATCCTTAATTCAAACAAAACTAAACCAATTAAAATAACTCATTTAAACTCGAGATTCGGTGAAAACTTGACTCATTTTGAAAATCACAAAAACACCCTAGATTTCCCAACTTTAAATCTGAAATATCTAAGAAATTGGAAGAAAAGAGGTTAGGAATATTTACTCAAGTGTTTGAAAGCTCAAATATACTCATAAAGATGGAATCCTTGAAGCCCTAGTGTAACACCTTATTCTAGTTATCGATCAAATGAGCTTGTACACAATAAGTTTGAACCACTTTCATAAAATTGTTTTAAATTCTCAATCTCAAGGCAGGATTCAAACCTGTAGTTGAGTATGCTTTTCAGAATATTTTAAAATCTTGCGGAAGTGTCTTATAGAGGTTTGCAAATTCATTATTACTCATCAATTCTCATCTTTATTCAATTCAATCAGAGTGATTTGCTACTCATTTCTCTGCTCATTCTTAACTAATTCATTTAGCCTTGATTACAAATATTCATCATTCATGGCATGTTTATGCAACAATCAAAACATGCAATCATTTATACATGACAAACTATCACGTATAATTCTTCAATTCGCCATCGCCCCTCTTTCTTGCAAATCTTTGTGCACTCCTCTTTCATGTTCACATACCTATAAGGATAAGTAGAGGGAGTGAGATTCGAGAGAATCTCTGTAACCCCATACCTCAAAAACCATAATTATGATTCGAGAATGCATAATTAAAATGGATTAGAGACCGTCAGATAATTAAAACTTATTTCAATCCCTTCCTTACGGTAGGGTTTTTAACAAAATTCTTTCAAAATCTCTTCTAAACCTGGTCTCAAATTTTACAACTCGAATATAATTACCCTGTCCAGTTAAATCACATTTATATATCAGAGTGTACAACAAAATCCCGGCAACCCCTGGGTTTCATGGTACTAAGGGCTTACAAATTCCCTTTTAGCGGATTACACAAAATCCTTTAAATATTTACATCCCAAATTAGCACAACAATCCCAATACCAAAACTGATAACCAACAACCAAAATATAAATCCCTCTAAGGAGTCCTATCCGTCCTTGGTCGTCTCCTTTCCCTTGGAGCCGCTTGCCCTGTTTGAAGGTAAGTCAAAGGAAAGAATGAGATTCAAAAGAATCCCAATAGTAACAAATCACTCATACCACATGTAATCACATAGCATGCAAGTAAATCATCACAGCATAGCAGTACGAACACATATCACACCCCACCCTTATTCCCTTTTACCGACGTGAAGGCACGTAATCCTTAATTGAACCGTTGTTAGCTACTCAGGGACTATTGGTGGGCAGTGCATACACATAGCCTTACAGCTCATATAGCCTTTCGACTTCACAAATAGCCTTTCAGCCCACAATAGCATTTCGGCTTTCACATATAGCCTTTCGGCTTTCACAAATAGCCATTCGGCTTTCACATATCCACAGGCTTTACAGCATATGAAATCTTCACAAATCAATGATAAATCAAACATATAATGTATCACATATAGTATAAGAAAAAGCGTCACTACCTTGTTCCCTCCCTGCGTGCTCCGGCACAATCTGTTCTCGAGCAAGGCAAATATCAAAGCCTATAAACCAAATCAAGGAAGATATGTTATTCTCTGTTCCAAATTTTGATCTGCATAACACTTAAGGTTGGTTATCATTTAAACTCTTTAAGTGGCTACTAGAAGCCTAGACATATGCCTAAAGGGTTGGGAACACTACACCAAAGATTCCTTTTTCGGATGTCCAACACTGATTTTTAGCTGTTGTACTCGAGTGATGGATGATGCACTCGAGTCCTGACCCCAACACTCGAGTGATGCCCTCATGCTCACCTGAGTCCTACCTAGTGAGGCACAGGAAGTGACTACCTAAAAGTAACCGAAACCCTAGAATGAGAAGTGCAATAGGAAATTGAACTTCCCTTTTAGGAGGCAATCTGCTTAGATCATCCGAAAATACCTTAGAGAATTCATTTACCACGGGTATACTATTTAAAGTTTTACCGGCCTCTCCCTGCACGGAAAAGAACACCATATACCCTTGGCAACCCTTTTCCAAATATTTCTCAGACTTGGCTATTGAAAGGAAATTCATACGGGCATTCACATTATCTACCCTTTAAGAAGCAGGATACACTATCCTCTTATTCCCGAAATCAAGTAACACATTGTTTGCCATTAACCAATCAAAACCCAGAATGTCTTCTAATTGGTAAAGCGGCATACAAATCAAATCCACAGTGGACTCATGCCCTTCTACAGTTATGACACAATTCAAATAGGCTTCAGCAGTTACAACCTTAACACCCATTAGCATCAACACAACTAAATCTAATGGAAATCTATACACATGCAATCCCAAGTGTCTCACCCAATCATAAGCAATGAAGGAGTGACTTGCACCCAAGTCGAACAACACTTGCAATTCATTACCATTAAGATGAACATTACCTTGAATGAGATCGAAGGGCTTCTGGGCTTCCTCATGAGTCATTGCAAATACCCTACCCTGGGTCCTCGGTCTCTGCTCTGCCTGCGGCCGCTGACAATCTCTAGAAAGATGTCCCGGTTGTTTACAATTAAAGCAGATCATTTCGCCCAAACAATTTCTGCCATAATGTGGTTGGTTACAATGAGGGTATACCCACTCTACAACAAATCTCTGAGGCTCACGATCTCTATGCTGGTAGGGCTTCTTACCAATACCCTGGGATGAAGAGGATGCCTGGCCCTTCCATTTTTGAGAGGTATTACCCTGACTGGGTTCACCACGGCTATTGGTAGCCTTACCCGGATACAAATCTCTCAGATTATTCTCAGTGATTCTGCATTCCCCCACCGCTTTATTGAACTCGGTAAACTGGTAGGTGGCTAACCTCTTCCTTAATTCTCGCTTCAACCCACGGATAAGCATGTCTGAACTCCATTCCTCATCATCCATTCTCAGAAGATATGAGGAATACCGAGACAAACAGATGAAATGGGACAGATAATCATCAAAAGTTTCTGTGCCATCCTGTTTGATGGAGAGGAATTCAGTTTCTTTCTCCAACCGCACCGACTTGGGAAAATATTTCTCATTGAACTACTGTTGGAACAACTCGCAGGTCAGTGGGACATTTCTATTTTGTAGTGTTAGGGCGATATTCCACCACCAACGATCCGTATCCCCCTCAAGCTTGTACATTGCCAATCATGCCTTTACCTCATCCGGGCACTCAAGCTCTTTGAAAATTTTCTCCAGCCGATTCAATAAGTCTTCTGCTTCTTGGAGATCGAATCTTCCTCTAAACATTGGGGGGTAGAAGCTTGCAGAACTTGGAGACCCAGTATTGAAGATCCCTTTCCTCTCTTACCAGTACCCCATATTATTATTGGTTTGGTCCAGCATGAGGAGGT
Source organism: Inga oerstediana (assembly GCA_963210345.1). NCBI lineage: Eukaryota > Viridiplantae > Streptophyta > Magnoliopsida > Fabales > Fabaceae > Inga > Inga oerstediana. The sequence continues at coordinate 32,169,875 of OY723408.1, forward strand.
GATTCTAGTGGTCGTGCTGACCCTTCTGCAGTTTCCTCAAGGGGAGTTTCTTCCTGGGTCTCTTCCGGAGTAGACTGAATTAGGTCTTCTTTATTCTTTACTCTCTCTACTATAAGCTCTTCTCTCAGTTCAGTAATCATATCTCGATGATCTCTTATCAGACCCATTAGCTCTTGCATAGGATCTGGGGGATTGTTATTAACTTCTTCTACCTCAAGGTCTGTAGTACTATAGGGAGACCTTTTGTTTTTTTCATTCTACAAATAACTCACCGCATCAATATCACAAATATGTATACACATATATTGACAAATCTCATATATATCCACAATCACAAAACATACATGTGTATACAATAACCAATCATAATCTTCTTCTATCTTTATAGTCAAAACTAAAGGAACTATCCTAGCAAACTCTACCCTTGCCAAGAACTACAGCTCTGATACCAAAAATGTAACCCCTACCTCAAAAATCGTAATTATGATTTGAGAATGCGTAATTAAAATAGATTAGAGATCGTCAGATAATTAAAACTCATTTCAATCCCTTCTTCTTGTAGGGCTTTTCAAAAAATTCTTTCAAAATCTCTTCTAAACCTGGTCTCAAATTTTACAACTCGAATATAATTACCCTGTGCAATTAAATCACATTTATATATCAAAGTGTATAACAAAATCCCGAAAACCCCCGGGTTTCATATTAGTACTAACGGTTTACAAATTCCCTTTTAGGGGATTATACAAAATCCTTCAAATATTTACATCCCAAATTTGTACAGTAATCCCAATACCAAAACTGATAACCAACAACCAAAATATAACTCTCCCTCAGGAGTCATATCTGCCCTTAGTCGTCTCTTTTCCCTTGGAGCTGCTTGCCCTGTCTGAAGGTTAGTCAAAGGAAAGAATGAGATTTAAAAGAATCCCAGTAGTAACAAATCACTCATACCAAATGTAATCACAAAGTATACAAGTAAATCATCACAACATAGTATCACGAACACATATCACACCCCACTCTCATCCCCTTTTACAGGTAGGAAGGCATGTAGTCCTTACCCGAACCGTTGTTAGTGACTCAGGGACTATTGGTGTGGTAGTGCATACACATAACCTTAAGGCTCACATAGCCTTTCAGCATCACAAATATCACTTCGGCCCATAAATAGCCTTTCAAATTTCACATATAGCCTTTCATCTTTCACAAATAGCCTTTCAGCTTTCACATATAGCCTTTCGGCTTTCACAAATAGCCATTCGAATTTCACAAATCCACAAGCTTTGCAGCATACGAAGTCTTCACAAATCAATGATAAAATCAAACATACAATGTATCACATATAGTATAAGGAAAAGTGACACTACCTTGTTCATTCCCAACGTGTTCCGGCACAGTCCGTTCTCGAGCAGGGCAAATATCAAAGCCTATAAACCAAATCAAGGAAGATAGGTTATTATCTGTTCCAAATTCTTATCTGCATAACACTTAAGGTTGGTTATCATTTAAACTCTTTAGGTGGCTACTATAAGCCTAGAAATATGCCTAAAGGGTTGGGAACACTACACCAAAGATTCCTTTATCGGAAGTCCAACACTGATTTTCAGCTCTTACACTTGAGTAATGAGATAGTTTACACTCGAGTGAGGTTGGCTCACTCGTGCAAGTGCTTGGCCGAGAGCAACCACTAAGACAGAAAATGATCACAACACTTGAGTTCTGACCCCAATACTTGAGTGATGCCCTCATGCTCATCCGAGTCCAACCGAGTGAGGCACAGGAAGTCACTACCTGAGAGCAACCGAAACCCCAGAATGAGAAGTGCACTCAGGCACTAGCTCTAGCCCTTGAGTGATGGCTCAGCACTTACGGGTGCTAGCACACACTCTTGAAAAATGGCCTACAAGTGACAACCCGAGACGCGAGTCTTTAGTATATAATACTCTTACACTTGAGTGAGATGAGGTTCACTCGAGTGATGACCCATATCACTAGTAAGTGAGGAATTGTACTTTTGTACTTTGGCATAGAAGTATAACTGAAAGTTGAAGGAAAAGGAAAAATAGAATGCTGCACTCGAGTGACACCACTGTGCACTCGAGTGAGGCTTATCAGAAGCTAAAACGCAGCAACTGACAGATTTCTTAAAACTTGAAACCAAAGTATCCAATGGTTCCTAAAGTCCACAAACAGCTCTAACCCCACCAAATTTTCATAAGGAACACATTGAAAGCACCAAAACAGCCAAATTCTCATTCCAATAACAAGTTTTTTTCTTTGGACACAACATTACCACACATTACCCACATACACCCATTCTCCTTCCAAAATTCCAAACTAACTCCAATGGCACCCAAATACAATTTGACACCAAGTTCAACACAATACACTATCCAAATTGTCCATTCTAAAATTACACTAAAATGAGGGTAAATTCAATAAATTCCATAAATCATTCAATGGCCACAACAAATATACCAAAAGGAAGTTATCACTCACCTCAACAACTTCCTCAATTTGTTTCTTAATCCTCTAACTTCCAAACTTGCTCAAGCTCTAAAGCACCCTTTTTCAAAAATCTAGAACCATAGAAAGAAAGTTCTCATCACCATGGACAAGATTAATGAAGAGGTTTAGAGCATTTGAGATCAAACACAAAGTTAAAAGATTACCTTTCACTTTCTCTTTCCTTCCTTCCTTGGCTGAGAATGGAGACTAAGGAGAGAGAAATGAGATGAAGATGATGATCAGAATTTTTTCCTTATTCCCATGCTCACAACTGATTTTGAGAGAGAGATAGAAGAGAAAAGGCAAGGTTTGAAATTTTGACCTCATCCCATGACTCACAATTGGACACTTGTCAAAATCTTACTTCTTCTCCCAACTCTTTCTTTGCACATGCACACATAGGATAACTCTATCATAATTTCTAAAGCAACTACACATTTACCATAACTTCAACTAATTTAGTAACCCCTTCTTCAGAAGCTGACTAATTGGTCGGTAAGTTTCCCATTTTGCCCCTGATTATGTCAATTCTTACCGAATCACCACCAAGTACATTTTATCATTCTATTTCACCTTACCATGCGCCCTCCCTCTTATTTAATTCAATTTAGATGTTAATCCACCATTGAACTTATATACGGGTTTAGGCACTAATTAAAACACATTTAAATCTTAATTCGCATCATATTTTTCAAAAGTCTTTATTAACAATAATTACATCCACTTTTAAAGAGATTAGCCCTTAATCACAAATTGGGTCATTACAATTCTCCCCTCGAAAAATAAATTTCATCCTCAAAATTTGTCACACCACTTGAGTCATAAACCCTGGATATCGTCTACGCATGTCATCTTCCACTTCCTAAGTTGCTTCTCTCTGAGTCATTCCCTTCCAGATCACCTTCACATACGGAATGCTCCGGTGCCTAAGCCGTCGCTCTTCTCGATCAATAATTTGTTCTGGCTCTACCGTATATGTGAAGTTGTCTTATAGTTCGACCTCTTCATATTCAACAATATAAGATGGATCTGGTTGGTACTTCTTTAGTTGGGAAACGTGAAACACATCATGGAGCCTGCTCAAGTTCGGAGATAGGGCTACTCGATACGCAACAAGCCCAATTCTCGCAAGAATCTCAAAAGGACCTATATACCTTGGGCTTAGATTCTTTCATTTGATAGCTCGCCCAATACCGGTAACTGGTGATACTCTCAAAAATACGTGATCTGCAACCTCAAACTCTAGACATCTTCTACTCTTGTCAGCGTAGCTTTTCTGTCGATTCTGTACTACAAGGAGCCTCTTACGAATGATTTGAATATGTGCTAAGGTTTGGTCAACATGGTCTGGCCTATACAACTTCCTCTCAGATAACTTATTCTAGTACAAGTATGATTGGTACTTCTTCCCATATAATGCTTCATACGGCGCCATATGGATGCTCACATAATAGCTACTGTTGTAGGCAAACTCGGCAAGTGGAAGGAAGTAATCCCAATTCCTTTAAAAGTTGAGGACACAAGCTCGCAACATATCCTCCAATATCTGAATAGCCCTCTCTAATTGTCCGTCTATTTAAGGATGATAGGCCATATTGAACCTCAACTGAATACCTAAAGCCTTATGTAAGGCTCTCCAAAATCTTGAAGTGAATCAGGGATCTCGGTGGGAAATGATATTCTTCGGTGTGCCATGGAGTTTCAAATTATCCCGCATGTAAATCTCTGCTACTTTATTAGGAGAATAACCAACATTGTTTGGTATGAAGTATGTCGACTTCGTTAACCGGTCAACAATTACCCAAATAGCATCATAATTCTTGATTCTGGGCAATCCCACAACAAGGTCCATGGTCACACTTTCCCATTTCCATACTGGAATCTTAGGACTATGCAACAAACCTGATTGTTTCTGATGCTCGATCTTTACCCTCTAGCAAGTAAGACACCGTGCCACATATTTTTGTCACATCACTCTTCAATCCCAGCCACCAATACACGGACTTCAAATTATGATACATTTTAGTCATTCCAAGGTAAAGGGTATACCGGCTCTTGTGTGCCTCATCCAGAATCTTTTTTCTCTACTCCACCTTAAATGGAACACAGATTCTTTTCTAATAATGAACTAGTCCACTAGGTGACAAATCATAGCCCTGAGCTTCTCCCCATTCAATTCTAGCCAGATTATGATGTATCCAACTATCTTGCCTTCAAGCTTCTTTAATCTCAGCTCTCAAATCACTTTTCCCTTAGGAAAAAGTATAATTGACATAGACGATCTGGTTCGACAAATTCAAATCTCGAAAGTCTTCTATCAATTTCCCCTCTTGTATCATCATTGCTGCTACAAGCACCGTCTTTCGACTAAGAGCATCTGCGACTACATTTGCCTTACCCGGATGATATTTGATTTCCAAGTTGTAGTCCTTAAGCAACTCCATCCAGCGACGCTGTCTCATGTTCAATTCTTTCTGCTCGTATAGATACTTGAGACTTTTATGGGGTTTAAGCAAACATAATTGTCGTAAGCTCTAGATCATGAGTAGGACAATTCATTTCATGGGGTTTGAGCTGTTGAGAGGAATAAGCCACCACACATCCCTATTGAATAAGGACGCACCCTAATCCCTTCTTACTCGCATCACTATACACAACATAAGTCAAGCTAGGATCATGTATAATCAACACAAGTACCATAGTAAATCTCTCCTTCAGCTTCATAAAGCAATTTTCACATTTCTCATCCCATACAAACGGTTGATCCTTTCTCGTGAGGTTGGTCATCGGCAAATCAATACGAGAGCAATTCTAAATAAATCTCCAGTAGTAACCAGCAAGACTCAAAAAACTGCAAACCTCAGCAATAGTTTCTAGCATTTTCTAGTCCAGTACTGCTTCCACCTTACTAGGATCCACAGAGACCCCTTCTTGTGAGATAACATGGCTTAAGAATTTTACTTCTGCCAGCCAAAACTCGCATTGACTCATTTTGGCATAAAGCTATTTGTCACTCAAGATGTTTAAAACAATCCTCAAATGATGCTCATGCTCCTCCCTACTCTTGGGGCTTGTTTGGTATTAAGGGAGGGGAGGGAAAAACATTTTGAGTTGAATTTTAAAAAATGAGAGAAGTGGGGTATTAAGTTTTTAATTATTTTTTTTTTACTCTTTTATCTTACATATTCTCTATATTAAAATTTAATAACCCCACTTTTCTAATTTTTTTAAATATAAATTGTAAAAATTTTCCCTCCCCTCCTAATCCCTCAGACCAAACAGACCCTTAGAGTATATCAAAATATCATCAATAAACACAACAACAAATTGATCCAAATACTGTCGAAAGGCATGGTTCATGTAATCCATGAATACCGTAGGTACATTGGTTAGCCCAAATGGCATTACCAGAAACTCATAATGCCCATATCTCATTCTGAAAGTAGTTTTCAAAACATCTTCTGCTTTCACCCCCAATTGATGATAACCCGACCTTAGATCAATCTTCAAAAACAAACATGAACCAGATAGTTGATCTAGAAGGTTATCGATTCTTAGAAAAGGGTACTTGTTTTTTTACAGTAATCTTGTTCAACTATAGATAATCCACACACAAACGAAGACTCCAGTCTTTCTTTTTAACAAATAACATTGGAGTAACCCAAGGTGACAGACTGGGTCTAATAAACCTTTTCTCAAGAAAATCTTCAATTTGTTTCTTTAACTCTGTCATTTCATTTGGGGCCATACGGTATGGGGCTTTTGAAATAGAACCAGCTCCGGGCACAATCTCAATCAGAAATTGAACTTCCCTTTCAGGAGGCAATTTACTCAGATCATCTAGAAATACCTCAGGGAATTCATTTACCACGGGTATACTATTCAAAGTTTCACCGGTTTCTCTCTGCATAGAAAAGAACACCATATACCCTTGGCAACCCTTTACTAAATATTTCTTAGCCTTTGCTGTTGAAGGAAATTCATACGGGCATTCATATTATCTACCCCTTGAGAAGCAGGATACACCATCCTCTTGTTCCTGCAATCAAGTAACACATTGTTTGCCGTTAACCAATCAAAACCCATAATGACTTCTAATTGGTAAAGCGGTAGACAAATCAAATCCACAGTGGACTCAAGCCCTTCTATAGTTATGACAGAATTCAAACAGGCTTCATGTAACCCCCTGCCTTAAATAGCGTAATTATAATTTGATATTACGTAATTAAATTGGTTTAGAGACCGTCGAATAGTTCAAAACTCATTTAGAACTTCCTGTGAAGTAGGGACTTTATAAAATTTTCAAGACTTCTTTCCTATTCCGGTCTCAAGTTCAATTATCGAATATAATCACCTGTGCAGTTAATTCACATTCATTCATATCAGAATATCTAATAGCAATCCCGGCAACCCCCGGGTTCCATTCATACACAAAAAGGGTTTACAACCTCCATATAGGGGACTACACAACTACGTTCAACTATTCTTTACAACCAACATAACCAAAATAAATGTCCCTACAGGATTCTAACCACTCCGGGTCGTACGCTTCTCCTTAGAGCCACTCGCCCTGTCTGAAAGGTTAGTTAAAGGAAAGAATGAGATTCAAGAGAATCCCAGTAGTAACAAAACATTTATACCACACATAAGCACACAGCATGTAAGCAAATCATCATACAGCAGCAGCACCACAAATCACACTCCACCCTCATCCCCTTTCTCCGCCGGGAAGGCACATCGCCTAACCCGAACCGTTGTTAGCTACTCAGGGACTATTGGCGTGGCAGTGCATACATATAGCCATATAGCCCATACAGCTATTCGGCTTTCACAAATGGCCCGTCGGCCTCCACAAATAGCCTTTTGGCTCACATAATCACATATATCACACCTCATCCTCATCCCCTTTCTCCGCTGGGGAGGCACACCGCCCTAACCCGAACCGTTGTTAGCTACTCAGGGACTATTGGTATGACGGTGTTTACACATATTCACAATGTCGCAGCATACGAGTTTATCACAAATCAATGATAATACACACATACAATGCATCACATATGGTACGAAAGAAAAGTTACTACCTCGTTCCTTTCTGACATTCGCTGGCGTAGTTGGCTCACGAGGGCGGCAAATATCGAATCCTACAATTCCAAATGCACCATTTAGACACTTCCATAGTGTTACTTGGGGTTATATGAGTCTATAATGAAAATTTACCAAAAATACCCCGGGGACCCGCCCCGGGCCCGCCGTACCCGGTCCGGCTGTACTTTTCTTGAAATTTTGACATGGGCTATCCTGACATATTTTCGCCCAAGGAATCCATTTCCGGACTCGGAATTATCAAATTCAATGTTAAATTACGAAATTGCCCTTGCCAGCCCTACTTTTAGGGTTTTAGGGGTGTTTCCGTAATTATGCTTTCTCGGCCTTTTTTGAAAAAGTGCCCAACTGTAACCCCACCTATTTTCGCCCACTGAATCCAATGGAATCATCAAATCATTGAAAATCCAACTCTAAGACCCATTTACAGCCTTGGCCGAAATATGCATGTTCTCCGGGAAAAATTGGGGTTTTACGATTTCGGCTCCGTAAACGCGTTCCTTTCTACTCCTAACCACTTTATTCACTATTACATTAGGTTATAACTACCATTTGAACCAAAATTGGGCAGCATAACCCTTAGGAAACTCAATTTCCAAAATTTAAAACCAATGGCAATCCGGCGAAATTTCACCGATTAAATTGCCCACAGCAGCCAGAATAAGCAATATACGAAAGTTTGGAACTTACCTCAAGCTCCCTCTGGCTTTTCCCAAATTTGGCTGAACCCTAGCCTCTTTGAAACACCAAATTTTGAGCTTCACAACCTTAAAGAATAAAGAGGAGTAGCTTAGAGTCGGAGTTATACGCGTTAGGAGCTAGATCGTCGGAGAAATCGACTTACCTTGCGAGATTTCTTCCTCTTTTTCTCTCTTTTCTCCAAGCTCTCTTCACGTTTTTTTTTCTGTGAAATGGGTCGGGAATGGCTGATCAAGATGATGGAATTGCTTTTAATTCCATGTTGATGTCACCTTACCACATGATGATGTCATAATTTCTAATTTCACATTTTCGGATTTTCTGGCAGATTTTCTGCCCTAACTTTGAAAAATCATAACTAATTCTAGAAAAATCGAAATGAGGTGATCCCAAAGCCAAATGAAATATATTTAAGTCCTCTTCATAGGAAAAATATTGGCCATTACTGTAAATCACCACAAAATGCCCAGAATTTCAATATTTGCATACTGTTCCAGAAAATAATTAATTTCGCTGGGCAAACTTCAAAAATCCAAAACTCTTAGGTCACAAATCAAAATGATACAAATTATATGTTCATTTTGAAGCTTGACATGTGAAATTTAATACTGGAAAATTTCAGAATTTTTAGACACCATTTGCCTATTTAAAACGTCCATACAAATTGGCTGCCCTGTACAGAGTTTCAATGGACAGAGTTTTCAACTTTAGCACGATTGTTCCCAATGGTTCCAATTTCACAATAAACACTCTCCCCACATGAATTTTCACAAGGAAGCCATTGGAATCATTAAAATATCCAAATTCCCATCACACATTCTCCAAAAGTGTTTATTCAACAATAATTATATCCACTTTTAAAGTCATTAGCCCTTAATCACTTTTTGGGATATTACACTTCAGCAGTCACAGCCTTGACACCCATTGGCGTCGACACAACTAAATCAAATGGCAATCTATGCACTTGCAATCCCAAGCATCTTATGCAATCATAAGCAATGAACGAGTAACATGCACCTAAGTCAAACAACACTTGCAATTCATTACCATTAGAAGAACGTTACCTTGAATGAGATCTGGGGACTTCCAGGTTTCCTCGTGGGTCATCGTAAATACCCTACACTGAGTCCTTGGTCTCTGCTCTACCTACAGCTGCTGACAATTTCTAGAAAGATGTCCCAGTTATTTATAATTAAAGCAGATCATTTCGCCCCTATAATTTCTGCCATAATATGGTTGATTACAATGAAGACATACCCATTCTGTCACAAATCTCCAAGGCTCACGATCTCTAGGCAAGTAGGGTTTCTTATCAGTTCCCTAAGATGAAGAGTATAGGAAAAAATATAACTAAAAGGAGATTAGGCGTACCTGGACGAATCCATGTTCGGATCCGGGTCAAAGCTCTAATACTCTATACTTGTGCCCACACAATTATTAGACTACTAGAGTCTAATTGTGATTTGCACAGCAGATCACCAGAACCAGAAAGATGGTAGGAGAGAAGAGAATTGCCAGAAAACTCAATGGCAGGGTGAGTTGCAATTGAGGAGGCACACTCTATTTATAGTGGTTTATGGAGGCCACTAATTAGGAAACGTGTGCACTCCTTCTTGCCCTCCAAGACAACAATTAATTAATTCTCAATTAATTCTCTAATTATAGTGATTTGTTCCTCATTTAACAAATCCATAATTATTGCTGAATTATTCCCCAATCTACATTTAATGCTGATTTTATTCTTATTTGATTAGGCTACTTATTTCCTAATCAAATAGTCCCAGCCCATCAAGGGCGGACTTGGACCCAAAGTCCAACATCTTTTACTCGCACTTGATGGGCCTCCCATCGTGCGTGCGTTACTCTTTCTTGTTTCATACTTGGCGTCTGCCGTGACTACGTGGGTAAAAACGTCTTTAAGATTTGGTGCTTGTGATACTAGAAATCCCTCATATCGGATCAGCATCCAAGCACACCCTTTATATATAACCGTAAGCTATATATTCATTGCCTCATATACCCCAGATTTTCCCATACATATTACTCATAGCATATCTAATCCCTCTCGAGTTAATATGTTGATTAACTCAGATTGCCTTCCACGCACATAGTATCTGCACTTACTAGCTACACATAGAGCTAGTAAGGGGTCGACCACAGATACTGGTACATCTTATTTATCTAGGAGTAAATCTTCCTTTTTGACTAAACATTAGTCCATCTTGACTTGGTCGCTTTCCTAGTTTTCACTCGTCTGACCGAATCGAGTGTGATCATGGAGCTTCAACTAAAGTAGCTGTCACCAAACCAAGCTTTCATGATGCCGCCTAAGTCTTAAGGGCATCATGGAAGTATTCTTCCTTCCTGGGACTCACACTGTGGTAAACTAGCTAGGGATCTTTCACCCACATCCCGTGTTGCAGTTTAACTCTCAAGCACATGCAGTATGTGTAACCCCCTGCCTTAATTAGTGTAATTATAATTTGATATCACTTAATTAAATTGGTTTAGAGACCGTCGAATAGTTCAAAACACATTTAAAACTCCCTTTTATAGTAGGGACTTTACAAAATTTTCAAAACTTCTTTTCTATTCCGGTCTCAAATTCAATTATCGAATATAATCACCTGTGCAGTTAATTTACATTCATTCATATCAGAATATCTAATAGCAAACCCGGTAACCCTCGGGTTCCATTCATCCACTAGAAAGTTTACAATTCCCATATAGGGGATTACACAACTATATTCTGTTACTAAATACAGCCAAAAAATAATTTACAAGATCCCTGTCTAACAGGTTTAACCAACACATCCAAAAGTAAATGTCCCTATAGCGTTCTAACTGCTCCGGGTCGTACACTTCTCCTTAGAGCCACTCGCCCTGTCTGAAAGGTTAGTTAAAGGAAAGAATGAGATTCAAGAGAATCCCAGTAGTAACAAAACATTTATACCACACATAAGTACACAGCATGTAAGCAAATCATCATACAGCAGCAGCAGCATAAATCACACTCCACCCTCATCCCCTTTCTCCGCCGGGAAGGCACACTGTCCTAACCCGAACCGTTGTTAGCTACTTAGGGACTATTGGCGTGGCAGTGCATACACATAGCCTTATAGCTCATATAGCTATCTGGCTTTCACAAATGGCCCGTCAGCCTTCACAAATAGCCTTTCGACCCACATAATCACATATACCACACCTCATCCTCATCCCATTTCTCCGACGGAAGGCATACAACCCTTGCCCGATCTGTTGTTAGCTACTCATGGACTATTGGTATGACGGTGTTTACACATATTCACAATGTCGCAGCATACGAGTTTATCACAAATCAATGATAATACACACATACAATGCATCACATATGGTACGAAAGAAAAGTTACTACCTCGTTCCTTCCTGACGTTTGCTGGCTCAGTGGGCTCACGAGGACGACAAATGTCGAATCCTATAAACCAAATTAGGGACAATAAATCAATCTCTTTCCAAGTTCTTAATTCCATAGTACTTAAGTTGGTTATCATTTAGACTCTTTAGGTGGCTATTAGAGGCCTAAACATATACCCAAAGGGTTGGGAAAGGCTATACCAAAAACCACCTTTAAAAAGTGTAAAATACTGATTTTTGGGGGTTGGCCGCGGCCCATAAATCCACTGGCCACGGCCAAAAACTGCTCAAAACGCTCAGAAACATTTGGGCCGCGGCCCAGAATCCGCTGGCCGCGGCCAAGAAAATCCAGTTTCTTGGCTGAACTTCCAAAAATCACAACTAATCCAAGAAAAATCGAAATAAGGTGATTCCAAAGCCAAATGAAAGCTATTTAAGTCCTCTTTCAAGGAAAAATATTGGCCATTACTGGAAATCACCACAAAAGTCCAGATTTACCAAAAACCTAACGTTGTGCGAAAACAGGGTCCAGTTTTGATGCCAAACTTTGGACAGTTCAAACTCCTAGCTCACAAAGCTAAATGACACAAAAGTTATGTCCATTTTGAAGCTTTGGAAGTGAAATTAAAAACTGGAAAGTTTCATAATTTTATAACATCATTAGCCTATTCAAAACGCCCACACAAAAAGACTGCCCAGCACAGACTTACATTGAGCAGATTTTCCAGATTTTCACATTTGATCCCAAATGACTCCCATTCCAACCCAAACACCATTCTCACACAATTTTGCTCAAGAAAACCATTGGAATCATCAAAATGACCAAATTCAACTCCCATTGACATATTACACACAACCACAACATGTCTCACAATGTCACAACACAATTCACACATTGCCACACTTTCCAACCTAAATTCCCAAATCAATTCCAATGGCCAAAATGTTCAACAAAAGACCAAATTCTACACAAAACATAAGCCAATTCATTCCATTCAAAAATTGCACAAAATCAGGGCAAATTCATAAATTCTCAATGCTCAACCAATGATCACAACAACTATACCAAAATGCTTCTAATTCTTACCTCTTCTTCTTCCTAAAGCCAATTCTTCAATTCTCCAACTTCCAAATTTCCACAAGTTCTCAAACTTCACCAACCAAAATTCTGAAACCATAGGAATATAGCCCTCAACCTCATGAACAACATTAATGAAAGACACTTGAGCATATGAAGGCAATAACTTACCAAAAACTCAAGCTTTTCTCCTTCTCTTTCCTTAGCTTGTTCAGCGAAAAAATGGAGGAGGATGAGAGAGAGAAATGACATATTGATGATGATGATTTCATTCCCTCACACATACACACATAAATCGACTAGGAAGAGAGAAGAAAGAGAAAAATGGTTTGAAAGTTTGACTTTAATCTAAGGGTCCTTAATTTGACACTTGGCACCATCTTGTTTTCCCTTCTATGATTTCACATACATTTGCATGCACAAGATTCCACCTCTTGGTCTTTCAATCTTAGCCATTAATCTTGATTACTAAGGAGTGTTCTCAATGGTATCTAACCAGTCGGTCGGTAAATTTACCGTTTTGCCCCTGATTATCACAATGCACGATATATACTTCAAAAGTGCTCAATTAATATTAATTAAATTACTTTGAAGTTGCTAATCCTTGATCACAATCCAGGATATTACAGTATGAATTGCATGCTACGGTGAATGGTTTGAGGTATACGTCGATTTCTTTATCTTTCACCGTACAAACATTAGTTCCAAAATGTACTCAATATTCGAACCAGAACTTTCTTTTTCACAATATCTCTTTTATAATCTCATTTTGTGAAAAAGAGTCCTTTGCTTGGCTACATACAGGTCTGTATTCATGCTTTGATCCATTTTCTGTGTATATGCACACATGTAGATCTCATCTCAGTCTAACCGAGGCGACTCAAATGCAAGATTCTTCTTAATCATCTCATGGTGATCATTTGCTCATCTTACCCTCCCATACCCCGCAAAACATGGGAAGATGGTTGTTCGTGTGAGTGAACCAACCTTTTCTGACCTGTATGACATACAAACTTGTATACCTTATATGTATTTACTCATAACATACATACTATTTCTTTTATCTTCATATAAAAGAAGTTCACGACCTTACATTTTTATTTGCGCCCCTAGATTTTCATTAACTCAATGAAAATCAAGCTATGGGCTCAATAAGGGGATCCACCAACATTCTGTCAGTAGAAGGTCATTAAACTATCGCTTTCCCTATTTGAAAGCATATCTCTCATAGAGATGCAAGGTTATGATACTTAAGATCCTCATCATAAGATGATATCATTTGGATCCTTCTATCCACTATTCATTCCCAATCACTCATGGGAACTTCTCTAGCCATATGGCACCTTGAATGATGGTATAACACACTCTGTATTCTATTTCCATGGATAACAGGAAAAAAATACTTTGTATATTTCCTTACTCCATCACCACTTGCCTAGGTCTTGTATTGGAGTATCCTTTCAAAGGAAAGTTATTGTCTTGACAACTTAATCCATGGTTATTCTCATAACTCATTTCACAGCAGGACCAAAAACAACTTCCAAGTCTGACCAAAAAATATTTGGTCTTATATACACCAATGTGTACATTCATATTACCAACTATAGTCTCACATAGGACTCTATCCACCTTTCTTATGTTAGATTCCTCATAGGACATGTAACCTCTTTAGATTTATGCCCTTGACTTCAGGGGTGTCCATGGGTTTGCACTTTGACATCCTAAGATGTCTAAGGATTACACTTATACATGTCTTAGGTGGAAAAGACTGTATCTTTCTTGTGCAATCTCCGTTTATCTTATCATTCAAGATATTTGTTCAACCCATGACTTTCTTAAATCAAAATTTAAGGATTCTCTGATCCTTTATTCCTTTGACTCCCTTGACACTTGTTTCATATGTCATTTGACAAAGGATGACTTCACAAAGAATCATCATTAGACCGTTTGGGATTTATGTAGTGTTCTTCGATTATTTCGAAGTTGGTGAGGCTTTCACCTTGTGAAAAACCTCAAATACTACTATTTGGGTGATTGTTTCTACGAAGCCCTTAAGCTTCTTCATTTAGAGTTCATCATCCAATTTCCAAAATCCCAAATTGGAAGGTGGTCTTTACATCATCTTGATGTTTGTTGTCATAGCTAAAGTTCAGAGTTAAAAACGCACAACGGAAAACCTTCCATTGTGGTACCCCTTAGCCACTAAATGTTTTTGGTTTTATATGCCCTCAACAGATTTGAGAATCTACTTGTTCCCAATCGCCTCTTGGCTAGGTGACAAATTATCCAAACACGTATTTGGCTTAAAAGGAATCCAAATCCTCCTGCATGACACTTTGTAATTTATCTTAGCAGGTCCTTCTAGTGTCTTTCAGACACTTATAGGTACTTATCATCACCTTTTAAATGATGAAGGGAGCATTCAATCCATTAGGGAATCTATCCCTTATAGTCATTCGCTAGATGACAATTTGCTCCGAGGTGGATTTCATAGGATTCTTTTCCTATGTATGAGTGAGGTAATTCTTTCGTAACTTACCTCTTACCTCTTTCATTATGAAAATGGTCTCAATTCTCCCACTCGGATCAGTGAACTTAGGAACACTTGGTTATTCCTTGTCACTTGTGAACCTCTTAAAGAGATTTATTGTGATTAATGCTCATTTCCTGCTAGGAAATCTGGGTTTTATGAACGTTGTGTCCCACGATTTTCTCTCAATCACTGAACCGCCATCATTTTCACTAATGAAGACGTGTCATGTCATCTCACAAAGAGATACTTTGTATACCTTGACCCCTATCTTCCTTACTCATAGGAAGAATTATGAATATAAAGTTGATGACCCTTATGGTCTTAACGAGCTTGGTCCTAGTCTAAGGCTCATCCACGATTCATAGGGTAAGGTCGTGATTAACATAGAAGGCATTTGATTAAGTATGAATATAATAGCTGCAAGTCTACCTACCAACATATGGCTGATAGCCTTATTGATGTCATTATGTTCACAACCAGATCAAGGAGAGGTCTATCTCTCCATTTCAACAACTCTATTATATTGAAGGGTTCTAGGTATTGATAGTTGCCTAACAATGCCTTTCTTGTACACAAAACAGCTTGAACTAATCACATGGGTGTCCTTAACCCTTGTTAGTTCAAAAGGTCTTATCCTTTTAGTTTAACTTATTCCTGACTAGATCGGCCATTATCTAACAGCTTCACACTTGCCAAAAATCAAGTAAACATTACTGTATTTCGAATAAATGTCCACAACGTTAACAAAACATCAAGCTCTTTGTGTTTTACCCTCACGTTCATTGATTCACTAACGTCATAATTTGCCAATTGCAGTAGATATTCTCAAAAAATGTTTCTTTATCTTTCTTGCCAGGTAGAATAAGTTTTCAACTTATTCATAAGGGTATTAACCCTTTAGCACATGTTATTTAGCAAATACTCTTTTGCTAGTTTGATCATTCCCTTTGATCAAGGTGTACATGTGGCAAGAATTGGAATCTTTTATCCTTAGAAAAGAAACATCAAAATCCAACAAAGAATTTGAGAATCATAGGCCCATCGATCCTTAACCAAAGAGATAGCAAAGATGTGATTCTGTCAGTTGCAATTGCATGGAGTGAATCAGGGTGGTTTATTTATGCAGAGTTAATGTGCAAGTTCCAATCCCTTGATTCTATCTCTTTGTTGCTTTGCATTTGACATGAAGCCATATACTTTTATGAAATATCCACAACTCATGTGGATCGCTACTTTTATAACCCTTAAGGATTATGAATATAGCTTTTCATCTTTGTTGAAATCATTTGACCTCCTCTAGATCAAGTTTACCTCATAGGTTTCTTACCCTCAGGCTTAGAGGATGAATCCTCCCACTCTTTAGCTAAGTTCGTCTTACTGATGGATCTTGAATCCTTCAGTCTCTCACACTTAAGTTCAATGTGGTGAATCACATTGCTGAAGGTTACAATATGCATATCAGGGGCCATTTGTACTTTTGTATATGCCCACTCATCGGAAGACGTGCCTTACTCCCACTACTGGGAGACACAACTTACTCCTACTCATTGAGAGACGTCTTGTCACAACATTCACTTGTTGTTTGTTAGAAAGAACTTGGCATTTAGTTTGTCTCAACTTCTTAGTTTGACATTTGCCTCAAGTGTTGCCTAAACAACATGTTAGGACTTAGCACACTGTGTTAAAACTTAACTTAGTTTTAACTTGGAAGAAGATCACCTATTCCACTATCTTCCAACACTATCCATACGGCTTGGATAAGGTTACATTGCTCATACCAGCATAAGTTTAATCAATATTGTTCTTTCTATACTTGATAGCATAAAACTTTTGTATCATTCGGTTGCTTCAACCTTTAAATGCTGAAGTCTAGTTGGTAGGATGTCCCTGACATCTCATTCTTCTTGAATGAAAGAGATTTGAGAGTTTTTAACTCCACAGATATCTCTATTGAGCTTGTCTTCATAAGCTCAGTCAAATAGACTTGGTCATAATTGGTCACTCAGACGATTATGGTATACAAATCTTATTTGTTCAAATAAGACAAAGGATAATTAGATAATAAGTTCACTAGTTTCATGTTCAGGAGACAACTATGTTGACTCCCATCCCAATTATACTAGTTAGCTCATCACCCTTTTAACAACATTCTTTATTTGAACACTTTCCCCTTTGGATTTCTAGACGCATTCCAGAAAACTCCCACTCAATCAAAGAGCAGTTATATTAACAAGATAATAACACAATATCATCTAACTAGCATGAATGTTCAAGAAACTAAGAAGAGAATATATTGAATTCAATTCTAAAAACAAACAGAGAATTTAATCTTAAATTCAATGGAAAAACAAGAGCATTCAAAAATTTAAGCCTCATATTATGGTCTCTTAACAGATTCTCCCTCTCATAGGCCCTTCTGACCATATGAACTGATATAGCGTCTAGCTACAATGTCCAGCTCCTCTTTGCCATGTTTATATCCACTTACTTGGATATTTACAGCATACCTCTCACTTGATGAGATGATTCTCACATCTCTATCTATCTTGTCCTTTGTCACAACATATGTGATAAAAGGTTAACTTTTAGAAGTCACTGATTCAATCCTAATTGAATCAATGTGGTTAAAAACATAGGAAGACTTGTTATTATTCAATAATTATTGAATAATTTTAAGTTGCTGCAATTTTTTCAGGTTTTTATCTCTAAGAGTTTGAGTCAACGTTGGATAGGATTTTATATTCAAAAAACTCATTTGAATAATCCCTTACTTTTAAAGAATCTTTCAGCATTAACCTTATGTTGTAGTTGAAATTACTCTTAAAAAGCAAGCCAACCTGTCCCAAAAAATAATAGAATCAATATTGACTCAATTTCAATGTTTTTAGGAATCTCTAGGTGCATACAAGCACCTTTTTTACTCAAAACAGATCCAAACGTGCTTCAAATATATGCAAATTATATATCAAATTGAAGCTCTCAAATTTAGGGATTTTTAGAAACAAACCGTGTCTCAATCGAAGGTCCCACGCGCTCTCACATGCCCCTAGAAGGTCTCTGGATCAAAAAATCCTGAAAAATTGGAAAATTCCAGTGTTGGCCACTCTCGGCGGTGGCCCGTGACCTCCACGCGCCGCTTTGCGGCCGTCAGCTGGTGACACGCGCCGGCTCAAACGACTCCATGCGTCGTCCTCTCTCCGACGGTGCTTGCCATGTGTCAAACAGAGGTCCCAGTGGGCCCCACACGCCACTTGTCAATTTGCCTCTTTTTTTTGGGTCAACAGTCAACGAATAACTGTTGACTTTGACCAATGTTGACCGTTGACCGGTCAGCGCTGACTGGTCAACCTGACTCGTCACTACTGATGTGTCAGCGATGTGGCGCTGAGGTGTCTCGGTCGACGTGGCTGGTCAACGGATGACGTGGCCTTCATTGACCTATGCTGACGTGGTATTTGATGTTGACGTGGTGACCCCTCATTGGTGCCACGTGCCATTGGTTGACCGATGATGTGGCGTTGACTGCCACGTCATCATCTTCAACCTCCAGCCGGTCAACCCGACCTGGTTGGAGCTCCGGCCGGTCATCGCGACCCTCAAACTTCAGGAGGCCATATCTCCCTCGTTTTAGCTCTGTTTTTCGCGTTCTTGGTGTCATTGGAATCGTAGTTCAGCAAACTACAAATACATGGCATTTATTTGATCTGAAAACCTCAATTTCATCGATCAAATCTCAAGTGAAGTGGCAGCGGTGACTAACGACCCACTAACTTCTTTCTTTCGTTTCTCCCTCATCCGAACTCCATTTGATGCGTTCTAAGCATTGTTGGAATCGTCTCTTCGAGCTCTACACATCCATGTCCTTACTTTAGGCAAAAACACCAAGTTTCAAACACCCAATTTTTTCTCGACATTGATGGCACTGCATACACCGACATGGATGTGTGTCCTCTAGGTTTCAAAGGCTCTTCTAACCTTTGAGGAGTTAAGGCTTTTCATTTTTGAATCCATATAAGTTCCAAAAGACTCACCTTTAATCAAATCAAAGATATGAGGAAGAAGACGAAGCATGAATATGTATATTTGAAAATGACCAGAGGCGAATAATCATGAACCCAGTATTTTATAGCCACGCTCATACATACACATAGAACATGAGTGAAAGAATCATGCATATTCATGTTTCAATGAATAAAAAAATGAGACTCAAGAACTCTTACAGAGCCAAAATGCCAGACTTTACATTCATGTTAATATTGAATTCTAATATTGCAATGAAAACACAAATGCATTAAAAACATCAAAGAAGCATGTTAACAATACTTTGACATGCAAACATTATCGATGAATGCAACCTTCACATATTGCAAAAAAAATGCTATAAGCATATTTTAATTGGCACAGTGGAAATAGATGGGGATATAAACAAATTATATCATATACTTTATTCACATAGAATAAATCACAGCCTTAAGGATCAAATGGCTCTGATGCCAATATAGGAAAAAATATAACTAAAAGGAGATTAGGCTTACCTGGACGAATCCATGTTCGGATCCGGGTCAAAGCTCCAATACTCCATACTTGTACCCACACAATTATTAGACTACTAGAGTCTAATTGTGATTTGCATAGCAAATCACCAGAACCAGAAAGATGGTAGGAGAGAAGAGAATTGCCAGAAAACTCAATGGCGGGGTGAGTTGCAATTGAGGAGGCACACCCTATTTATAGTGGTTTATGGAGGCCACTAATTAGGAAACGTGTGCACTCCTTCTTGCCCTCCAAGATAGCAATTAATTGATTCTCAATTAATTCCCTAATTATGGTAATTTGTTCCTCATTTAACAAATCCATAATTATTGCTGAATTATTCCCCAATCTGCATTTAATGCTGATTTTATTCTTATTTGATTAGGCTACTTATTTTCTAATCAAATAGTCCGGCCCATCAAGGGCGGAATTGGACCCAAAGTCCAACAAAGAGGATCCCTGGCCCTTCTGCTTTTGAGAGGTATTACCCTTACTTAGTTCACTACGGCTACTGGTAGCCTTAGCCGGATACAAATCTCTCAAATTATTCTCGATGATTCTGCATTCCTCCACCGCTTTGTTGAACTCGGTAAAGTAGTGGGTGGCTAACCTCTTCCTCAACTCTCGCCACAACCCACAGATAAGAATGTCTGAACTCCATTCCTTATCATCCATTCTCCATAGATATGAGGAATACCAAGACAAACGGATGAAACGGGATAGATAATCATCAAAAGTTTTTGTGCCCCCTATTTGATAGAGAGGAATTCAATTTCTTTCTCCAACTGCACCGACTTGGGAAAATATTTGTCATTGAACTGCTGTTGAAACAATTCCCAGGTCAGTGGCACCCTTCTGTTTCATAGCGTTAAGGTGATATTCCGCCACCAACGATCCGCATCCCCCTCAAGCTTGTATATTGCCAATCATGCCTTCACCTCATCCAGGCACTCAAACACTTCAAAGATTTTCTCCAGTCGATTCAACAAGTCTTAGATTGCTTGGGGATCGAATCTTCCCCTGAACACAAAGGGCAGATGCTTGCAGAACTTAGAGACCTAATATTGAAGATCCCTTTCCTCTCTCACCGGTACCCCATGTGATTCGTGGTTTGATCCAGCATGAGGAGGTGATTCTAGTGGTCGTGCTGACCCTTCTGCAGTTTCTTTATGGTGAGTTTCTTCCTAGGTCTCTTCCAGAGTGGACTAAACCAGTCTTCTTTATTCTTTGCTCTCTCTACTCTGAGCTCTTCTCTCAGGTCAGTAATCATATGTCGCTGATATCTTATCAGACCCATCAGCTCTTGCATAGGATCTGGGGGATTGTTATTAACATCTTCCACCTCAGGGTCTATATTACTCTAGAGCGACCTTTTGTTTTCTTCATTCTACAAATAACTCACCCCATCAATATCACAAATATGTATACATATATATTGACAAATCTCATATATATCCATAATCACAAAACATACATGTGTATACAATAACCAATCATAATCATCTTCATTCTTTATAATCAAAACAAAGGGAACTATCCTAGCAAACTCTACCCTTACTAGGAACTACAGCTCTGATGCCAAAAATGTAACCCCCTGCCTCAAAAACCGTAATTATGATTCGAGAATGCGTAATTAAAATGGATTAGAGACCGTCGGATAATTAAAACTCATTTCAATCCTTTCCTTCTTGTAGGGTTTTCACAAAATTCTTTCAAAATCTCTTCTAAACCTGGTCTCAAATTTTACAACTCGAATATAATTATCCTGCGCAGTTTAATCACATTTATATATCAAAGTGTATAACAAAATCTCGACAACCCCCAGGTTTCATATTGATACTAAGGGTTTACAAATTCCCTTTTAGGGGATTACAAAAAATCCTTTAAATATTTGCATCCCAAATTTGTACAATAATCCAATACCAAAACTAATAACCAACAACTAAAATATAACTCTCCCTAAGGAGTCCTATCCGCCCTTGGTCGTCTCCTTTCCCTTGGAGCCGCTTGCCCTATCTAAAGGTTAGTTAAAGGAAAGAATGGGATTCAACAGAATCCCAGTAGTAACAAATGGCTCATACTGTAACCCCTGCCTCGAAAACCATAATTATAATTGGAGATGCATAGTTAAAATGAATTAGAGACCAACGGATAATTAAAACTCATTTCATTCCCTTCCTTCCGGTAGGGTTTTCACAAATTCTTTCAAAATTCCTTCCCTATCCTGGTCTCAATTGCAAACTCAGAATATAATTACCCTGTGCAATTAAGATTCAAGAAAATCCCAGTAGTAACAAATCACTCACACCACACATGATCACACACCATGCAAGTAAATCACCAAACAGTAGCAGCAATACACAACACATCCCACCCGTATCCCCTTTTACCATTGGGAAGGCACGCAATCCTTACCCGAACCATTGTTAGCGACTCAGAGACTATTGGCGTGGCGGTGCATACACATAGCCTTTCGGCTTCACAAATAGCCTTTCGGCCCACAAGTAGCCTTTCAGCTTTCATAAATAGCCTTTCGGCCCACAAATAGCATTTTAGCTTTCACAAATAGCATTTTGGCTTTTACATATCTACAATTTTTACAGCATTCGAAATCATCACAAACTAATGATATAACATGCATACAATGCATCACATATAATATGAGAGAAAGAGTCACTTCCTTGTTCTTTCTTGACTGGCATCGGCACAGGCTGCTCGCGATCAGGGCAAATGTCGAATCCTATAATTCCAAATGCATCATTTAGACACTGCTATAGTGTTTATAGGGGTTATACAAGTCTATAATGAAATTTTACAAAAATGCTCCCAAGGACCCAGCTCGGGCCCGCCGTATCCGGTCCGGCTGCACCTTTCCCGAAATTCTAACCTAGGCTATTTTGGCACATTTCTGCCTAACGAATCCATTTCCAGACTCAAAATTATCATATTCAATGTTAAATTACAACTTTGCCATTGGCAGCCCCACTTTGAGGGTTTCTGGGATGTTTTCGTAATTATGCTTTTTTGGCCTTTTTCGAAAAAATGACCAACTCTAACCCCAAATAATTTTCCCTACTGAACTCAATGGAACAATCAAATCATTGAAAATCCAACTCTAAGACCCATTTCTAGGGCTAGCCAAAATTTATGTGTTCTCCGGGGAAAATCGGGTTTTTACTATTTCGGCTCCGTAAACGCATTCCTTTCTACTCCTAACCACTTTATTAGCCATCTAATTGATTTATTACTTCCATTTGAACTAAACTTGGGCAGCATAACCCTTAGGCACAAACATTTCTAAAGTATAAAACCAATGGCAATCCGGCAAAATTTCACCGATTAAATTGCCCACCGCAGCCAGAATAGTTAATAAACGAAGGTTTGGATGTTACCTCATGCTCCCACAAGCTTTTTCCAAATATGGTTGAAACCCTAACCTAAATAATAATAGTTTTTTGAGCCTCCAAACCTTAAAGAACAAAGAAGAGTTGCTTAGGGTCGGAGTTATACACGTTAGGAGCTAAATCGTTAGAGAAATCGGCTTACCTTATGAGATTTATTCCCTTTCTCTCTGTAAAATCTCTCAACTTTCTCTCTCTTGTTTCAGCTATTGTGTGTGTCAAAATGAGCTGAAGAGGAAGAAGGATGTGATTAAATATTATGCTTATGTCATCTTTTGTTTATTTTATAATTTCCCAAAATTCCAAAAATCACTTTTTATGTACAATAACTCTATGTACATGTAATCTTGCCATTAAGCCAAACCAATATTTCTTTCTTTATGCCACATGTAGGAGACACCTAGAGGTCCCTTCCTATGGTGTCAATTGGCTTCACAACTTGTCCAAGTTATGTATACATGTAAAGTCCCAATTTTTGTCAAATTTGCTCTTTTTGCTCAAATTTTCCATAAATTCATATTTAATTGACCAAAATACTCTAAATACATTTTTCACATTTATTTTCCTTAAATAATTGAAATTAACTTCAATTAATTGGAAAATAATTAATTTATCACTTGTTTGGCAAAATTACAAGTTTGCCATTCCATTTTCTTTGCATTTTGGGATATTTGGCAGATTTTCTGTCCAAACTTTGAAATATCATAACTAATTCTAAAAAAATTGAAATGTAGTGATTCCAAAGCATATAAAACCCTTATTGAATCTAGTTTCAGGAAAAATATAGCCTTTTACTAGCTAAAAGTATATCATTCCCAGAGTTAATTGTTGGATCTCATGTTTTGATGATAACAAAAGAATGGTTTGAAAAGGAAATATTTAAATAATCAAGTTTGAACTAAGTAACGACAGGAATAAGCTTACTTGAAGTAAGCATAGAAGTAATGAAGATTGGACAAGAGAGAATGCTAAGGAAGTTGATCTGCAGCACATTGTCTAAAGCATTACTCGAGGAGCTACTCGAGTAATGACCCAAAACTTGAAGTAACAGAGCAGAACTTCCAGTTACCTGCCAACATTACTCGAGTAGCTCCTCGAGTAACCAGGTAAAAATTCAAGGTTGCTCTCGGCCTGCTAATGATACTCGAGGCGGTACTCGAGTATTCATAAGAAAACTTCCAGTTGCCTTGGAGTTAGCAAAATGTTACTCGAGGAGCTACTCGAGTAACCGTATGTGCCTCTCGGCATTTTGTACCACTGCTAATGTTACTCGAGGAGCTACTCGAGTAACCGTGTATTTGAAAATGTGTAACTCTCGGCACTTTGTACCACTGCCAATGTTACTCGAGGAGGTACTCGAGTAATAGCCTGAGGTAAGTTAAAACTTGAGGTTGATATCCGATTAACTTAAATTGTTTATTTCATCTTCCTCGAGTGCTTACTCGAGTATTCACGTTTCTAATGTTTTATCTTAAGTGGATTCCTCGAGTATGTACCCCAGTAAGCACAAATATTTTCAAAGGAAACTTCAAGTCATTACCAGAGTAAGTTAAGTTACTCGAGGAGTTACCCGAGTAACTCATGCAAGATTAAGTGCATTACTCGAGGAGCTACTCGAGTAATAAGGTAAGAGCTCTCGGCATTTTAAATCCTGCCAACAATACTCGAGGTGTTACCCGAGTAATCTATGAAATTGACAGAGCTTTACTGGAGGCATTACCCGAGTAAGTAACTGTTCACAAAGGTTTGAAATTTAGTTTACTCCATACACTACCCGAGTAATCTTGTTTGTCTTCATTAAATTTCAAACAAACAGTGATTTCACGATGTTACTCGAGGAGCTACTCGAGTAAACTTCAAGGGTTACTCGAGGAGCTACTCGAGTAAGCATACCCAGAAATTTAGAAATCATTCAAACGTTTATTGATTTGTTTCCTATGTGATTAACCTTTCATTGTATTAGTATTCTTAGTCTATTTACAGACAAACAATGAAGGAATCACTTCAAGAGATGAAAGTCAAATCCAACGTTCAAATGCCAACCACCGCTAACGGATATTTTTCAAAAACTTGAAAAGTCAACAGTGGCTGCGCACTCACCAACGGACGAAAGGAAACGTTCCAACGGTCATCCCCATCATATCTATATATATGGGAACCTTCAAACAGAGAAGAACAACTAAGCATTCACACAAACGATTCATTAAGTTCATTGCTCTGTTTTCACGTTGAAATTGTATTCATATGCTTCAGTGATTATCATTTACTCTTTGTGAGAGATATTTCATTCAAACTCAATATTTGTTATTGAGATAACTTAAGGTTGTGGAACCTTGAGTTGGGATTGGATTACAACCTGTAAGGGGGAGCGAGTGTCCAGGTGTGAAGGAACTTGCTTGTACTGTGGTGCCAAGAACCCACTGAATCTTGGAAGTTATAGTGAAACTCTCAGAGAAGCTCTGAGGACTGGACGTAGGTCAAAGTGGTTGTGACCGAACCAGTATAACTCCCGGTGTACACTTCGGTGATATTTCTCCTTACTCATTACTGTTTTAATTCTTTTGTCAAAGTTTTATATTTTCGAAAAGAAATTTCAGTATCACCCAATTCACCCCCCCCTCTTGGGTGAAACGCTTGATCTTACATTTGGTATCAGAGCGTAGGTCTTCTTGTTAAGGTATAACAACCTAAGAAGGATCCAATGGCAAGCATGGGTGAAGGAATTCTTCCCGACGGAGCATCCATCACTAGACCTCCCGGTTTCAATGGAGAACACTTTTCTTTCTGGAAAGCTAAATTCAGAGTGTTCGTGATGGCTACTGAATATGGGCTATGGGATGTAATCGAGAGTGGAAACTATCAACCTACAAAGACTGTAGATTCTCAGAAAATTCCAAAGACGCCAGCGGAATATGATGAGAATGACAAGAAACTTATCACTCTCAATAGCAAGGCAATTCTGATGTTACAAAGCTCCTTGAGTCAAAATGAATACTTCAGAATTTGCACACTCCCAACAGCAAAGGAAATGTGGGAAGCTCTGGAAATAGCTCATGAAGGAACTTCGGGAATAAAGGAGAATCGAATCAACACCTTGATCACAGAATTCGATCTACTTCGAATGAAATCAGGTGAGTCAATTTCTGAATTCGAACTTAGATATACTCATCTTGTTAATCAACTTGCAGCACTTGGTAAAGTCTATGATCAAAATATCCAAGTACGAAAGATTTTGAATATTCTTTCTAAAGAGTGGGAGGCCAAAGTCACTGCAATAGAAGAGGCAAAAGGGGAATCAATGAGATCAGTTGCTTCTCTATTTGGAAGCCTTTCTGAATATGAAAGCAAGTTAAAGTTCAAACGGGAACTAGACGACATCAGTGACAAAAGAAAGAAAGGTCTAGCTCTAAAAGCAAAAGAAGAAAATCAAGATGAAGATGAGGAGTTTGATGATGATGAAATGGGTTTAATCATAAAACAATTCAGAAAGTTCTACAAGAAAGGTCAAGGCTTCAAACACTTTCAAAAAGGAGGAACTAGCAACAAAGACCATATCATTTGCTATGAATGTGGTAAACCAGGACATATCAAATCAGAATGTCCAGAGCTCAATCAAAAGAGCAAGGAAAAGAGAAAAGGCAAATTCTTTAACAAAAAGAAGGCCTTTGTATCTGCTATATGGGGAGATAGTTCCTCAGACGAAGAAAGTGATGAGGAAGAAGTAGCCAACATATGTTTTGTTGCTCAAGAAGAGACAGAAGAAGAGGTAAATGATTCTGACCCTACCTATGATGAATTATTATCCGAATATAATGCTTTACATTCTGAATTCATCAAAGTAGTTAAAGAACTAATTGTTTTCAAAAAGAAAAACAAAGCTCTTGAAATTGAGCTTAAAGAAAGTTCAGAAAAGAATTGTGAAAATTGTTCTTCTTTGAAAAAGAAAAACACTGATCTCACAAAAACTCTTGAAAAGTTTACCAAAGGAAGTGAGATGCTAAGTGTGATTTTAAAAGAACAACGATTTGTAAATGACCGATCTGGTATTGGATATGATCCAAAATCAGATAAAAGGAAAGGTAGAAAGAAAGCAGGAGGTAAGTCATATTTGAATTATTTCCAGCATTCTGTACATATATCAAATCCTTTTGCATTTTGTAATTACTGTAATAGAAAAGGTCATTACACCTCCTCATGCATTCATAAGAAGAAAGGAAACATAGGAACCTACAAATGGGTACCTAAAGGCACATATGTTCAGAAAATCATTTATACTAATCCAAAAGGACCCAAAAAGAAATGGGTACCTAAGACTTAGTCATTTGATTGCAGGTATGTCTTAAAGCATCCAAAAATAACAAGTGGTTTATAGACAGTGGATGCTCTAGACATATGACCGGTGATTTCGAAAGTTTTACCAAATTACAACCCAAGGAAGGTGGAAAGGTAAAATTTGGAGGAAATCAAACCGGAAGAATAGCAGGAATTGGTGAAATCAAAAATGACAAAGGCATACAAGTCAAAGACGTATACTACGTTGAAGGCTTATGTCATAATTTGCTGAGCGTAAGTCAAAGTGCAGATAAAGACAACTGGATAATCTTTGATTCAGAGGAATGTCTAATTGTCAACAAGAAAGACTTACTACTTGATAAGAAGAATATCAAGGCTAAGCTCAGAGCAAAAAGGGAAGGTAACTGCTATACCTTAGATATTAGTAGAAATGAATCCGAAAACTGTTTTCTGAGTAATGCTGATGAAAGTTGGCTATGGCATAAAAGATTGGCTCATGTCAACATGCATCAACTAGGCAAACTACTCAAAAAGGATTTAGTTCTTGGATTACCCAAAGTAAACTTCAAAAACGATTTGATTTGTGACGCATGTCAAAAGGGTAAACAAACTAAGTCATCTTTCAAATTGAAAAATGAGATCTCAACAAATAGACCATTACAATTATTGCATATGGATTTAGTTGGTCCAGCAAGAGTAAAGAGTCTTGGTGGCAACTTGTATTCATTGGTCATTGTTGATGATTTTTCTAGATTTACATGGGTTATTTTTCTATCATCAAAAGATGAAACCTTTGAAGAATTTATTGTTTTTGCCAAGAAAGTGCAAAATGAGAAAGGTATGTCTATTGCAGGTATTAGGACTGATCATGGTGGAGAATTTGAGAATCAAGCCTTTGAAGAATATTGTGATACTAACGGCATTGATCACAATTTCTCTGCTCCAAGGACGCCCCAACAAAATGGAGTTGTGGAACGCAAGAATAGAGTGCTTACCGAAATGGCTAGAACAATGTTAAATGAAAAGAACATGTCTCAAGTTTTCTGGGCTGATGCTATGAGTACAGCATGCTATATTTCAAATAGAGCCTATATCAGAACGAAACTTGGAAAGACACCATACGAGCTATACAAAGGAAGGAAGCCAAACATTGCTCATCTACACATCTTCGGTTGTAAGTGTTTCATTCATAATAATGGTAAAGACAACCTAGGAAAATTTGATTCTAAAACTGATGAAGGAATTTTCTTAGGATATTCTAATCGAAGTAAAGCTTATAGAATTTTCAATAAAAGAACTTGTGTTGTTGAAGAATCAATTCATGTTGTATTTGATGAATTTGAAACCTCTGACAAAACCATTGATGAAGAACAGGAAGTTGTTTTAAATCAAGAAAATGGTCAATCTATCTCTAAGTCTCTTATTCCAGAGGTTGATGAAACTAAGGATGAAGAGCAATCCCTAGGTCAACCTAAAGCCTGGAAATACAATAGAAGTCATCCCTTAGATCAAGTTATAGGAGATGTGAATGAAGGGATCAAAACCAGAAATAGAATTTTCAATGAAGTAAGTTTTTCTGCATTCATTTCTGAGATTGAACCTTCTAACATTGATGAAGCCCTATCAGACAATGATTGGGTCATAGCAATGCAAGAAGAATTAAATCAATTTGAAAGGAATCAAGTCTGGGATTTGGTGCCCCGACCCAAAGATCATACGATCATTGGTACTAAATGGGTATTCAAAAACAAACTTGATGAATCTGCAATTATTGTCAGAAACAAGGCAAGATTGGTGGCCAAAGGCTATAATCAGGAAGAAGGAATTGATTATGAGGAAACGTATGCTCCAGTGGCTAGATTGGAAGCTATACGTGTACTCTTAGCCTTTGCATGCATCAAAGGATTCAAACTCTATCAAATGGATGTTAAGAGTGCATTTCTAAATGGTTACATCATGGAAGAAGTGTATGTAGAACAACCTCCTGGTTTTGAAGATGTCACTAAACAGGACCATGTTTTCAAACTTAAAAAGGCTTTGTATGGTTTAAAACAAGCTCCTAGAGCCTGGTATGAAAGGCTTAGTAAGTTTCTCATCGATCAAGGTTTTGTACGGGGAAAAGTTGATACAACATTATTTATAAATCGAAAACGTGATGATATTTTAATTGTACAAATATATGTTGATGATATTGTTTTCGGTGCTACTAATGAATCTCTGTGTAAGGAATTTTCTGAGATTATGCAGGGAGAGTTTGAGATGTCAATGATGGGAGAATTAAATTTCTTTCTTGGTTTGCAAATCAAACAAAGAAAGAATGGGATCTTCATATCTCAAACAAAGTATTTAAAAGAGCTATTGAAGAAGTATGGAATGGATGAAGCAAATGGCTCAGATACGCCTATGAGCTCAACAACGTTACTTGATGCTGATGTCAAAGGGAAAGACTACAATATCACAAAATATAGAGGAATGATTGGATCATTACTTTATCTCACGGCAAGCAGACCAGACATCCAATTTAGTGTCGGCATATGTGCAAGATATCAATCGGCACCAAAGGAATCACATGCTGAAACTGTCAAACGAATCTTTAGATACCTTGCTGACACACCAGAATTGGGTCTGTGGTATCCCAAAGGAAGAAGTGAGTATCTAATTGCATATTCGGACTCTGATCATGGAGGATATAAGACAGACAGAAAGAGCACCAGTGGACAAGGACAATTCCTTGGAGGATCTCTTGTTTCGTGGTTCAGCAAGAAACAAAATACAGTGTCTCTTTCGTCAACGGAAGCCGAATATGTTGCAGTCTCAAGTTGTTGTGCACAAGTGATATGGTTAAAACAACAACTACAAGATCTTGGTATTTATCTCAAAGAAATACCAATCTACTGTGACAACACTAGTACGATAAGCTTGGCAAAGAATCCAGTTCAACACTCTAGAACCAAGCATATCGATGTCAGACATCACTTCATCAGAGATCATGTCCAAAAGAAAGATGTGAAAGTGATATTCATTCCTACTCATCTTCAATTAGCCGATATCTTCACAAAACCCCTTGCAAAAGATCAATTTCTATACATTAGAAGAGAATTGGGAATGGTAAATCCCAATGAGTTATAAGTAATTTCAACATTTCATAATATTAGATGAAGTCATTTAATAATGTTTTGATGATTACTAACTTAAGCATCGGAGTATGTAGAAATGTGTTTTGCAGGAAGTAAGAAACTCTGTTTTGAGGAATAAAAACAGAGGTAAACAGAGGACACATTTACTGGAGTACCGACTTGAAGTAATGGGTGACAGAAAAGATTTACCCGAGGAGTAACTTGAGGTCAGAAGTTCAAAAGACAGGTTACCCGAGGCAAGCCTCGAGTAAACTTGAAGGTTACTCGAGTAAGGCCTCGAGTAATGACGGAGTCCAGATTCTCAAATTGTAGAAAAATGACTCAAATCTGCTCAGAATGGATTATAAATGATCGAGGGAACACCCATGGATAATTACAATATTATTCATGCCAGGTACGCAATTTAAATGAATTATTTTTGAAAATTTCTACATGAACACCCGAGGAAGGCCTCGAGTAACGTTGAATGTTACTCGAGTAAGGCCTCGAGTAAAGTCGGGATTTAGGTCTTTATCTTGCGCAAACTTGGTCATTTCCACAAAATCTCCTCGAATAAATCACTATACACCCTCACAAAAACTTTTCCCAATCGATTCCTTGCCCCATTTCCGTCAAAACCCAACTAGTTTCAAGATCAAAAACTTCCTATTTTGTTCAAAATCCCTCTGACCTAAACTTGCGACAGTTACCTTATTTTTTTTAAAATTTCAGATTCTCAATTCTTCAGGAAGATGAGAACCAAAAATATTACTCCCTTAGATTCCTCTGAATCCGAGCAACATTCTGATCCTCCTTCATCTCATCCCAAGGGAAAAAGAAGAAAATTGACCCCAAGATCAAAAGCCAAAATCCCTCTTCAACCTCAAGCTCCACCTAAAGCTAAAGGTGTGGTGATCAAAGAGCCTATTGTAACTAGGGCTCAGTCCAAAAAGAGTTCATCTACTGGAAGGAGTAAAGGTGTCAAAACTCCCTCACCTTCTCACTCAGATTCATCCACACCCTCTTTTACTCCAAAACCTCCCAAGAAGCCAAAATATGACAAAAATGTGGCTAAAGCTATGGCTGGGATCATTGACCAATTGGAGAAGGGTCAATCATCAAAGAAATCCAAGATTCCAGAGGCAGAGATCACTACCCCTCCCAAAGGATTCAATGTGGGGAAACTGGTGGAGTCTCCCAAGTATCTGACACAATTCTCCAGAAGGAAGGTGTGCAAAACACACTATGTTGATCTGAAGCTTCTACAAGAGGTAGTGAAGTTTGACCTTAGTCCTTATCTTACTCCATTTATGCCTTGGTTATCTGTGAGATTGCCTTTTTGCACAAAGGTAATCACCCATTTTTACTGCAACCTTGAGATCATAGATGAGCCTGATCGAACCTCAGTTGAGGAAGAAATGACCACCACAGTGAGAGGACAGAAAATCCTTATATCTCCCTCTAGGATCAATTTATGGTTAGGAATTGAGAATCCCCCGGATGATATCTATTCTGAACTTGAGCCTAACCAGATATTCACTATCCTTAAGCCCGGTGAGTTAGTTGGCCCCCTCAATTTCAAACCGAGTGATATGTGTGATCATCACAGGGTCCTATGGTACATCTACTCTAGGTCCCTAGTGAACAAAGCCAACAACTATACCCACTTTTCGGATAGGGACTTTAGATGGTTTGCTTCACTCCTCTTGAAAGAAGAAAAGGATTTGGGAGAATACATATTTTCAGAAATGAAGAGATACAAGGTGGATGGAAAGGGAACCACTCCAATGCCATATCCTCAAATTGTGTCTCTTATCCTAAAAGAGAACAAAATTTGGTATTTGGATGGTAAGGAGCCTATTGAGAGAGTGACCCCAGTGGGGAGGAATCAAATTGGTAAGCTAAACATAGACATTCCTCTCAAAGGCCCACTGGAGTCTGGGTCCAAGAAGAAGAGAAAAGCTACTGAGGCTGAAACCAGTAGAATGGATGACACTCAGTCATCGGCTCCAGCCGCTACCACATCCTCACCATCCTTCCTGAATGCCACTCTCCAGCACTTCATGGAGAACATTCTCAGAGGCTTTCATGTGGATATAGCCAACACCAATGCTGAACTCATTACCCACATGAACACCAAGATGGGTGAGTTGGTTGAAAGAATGGATCGAAGACATGAGGAGTTGCTAGCAGAGCAACGGGCTCAGGGAAAGACCCTAAGATTGATACTGGCACGTTTGGATTCTCTGGGTCCTGGACCTTCTGCCGGTCCTTCTTCCTCTTCACCACCACCTTCAGTAGACCCTCCTTCAGATATTCCTATTACTACCCCTACTCCTGAGGCTGAACCATTTACCCCTCTGGTTTCTGATCCACCTGAGACCCAAGGAAAAGACATATTATTCACAGTGGATGATCCTGAAACCCTTGAGTCTACACATATCACCATTGGTGATTCACCTCAAAAGCCACAATCTGAGACCACTCCCAAACCTATTCCCTCTCCTACCCAAACAGAGGTAGTATCATCTCCTTCCTCTGAACATATCACTCCTGTGTCAGACACATCTCCAGCGGCTGAGACCACTATGGTTGTATTCCAACCTTCTCCTTTCCTACCTAGAGATGATATCCAAATTCCACCTCTCAATCTTCCTGAACCAGAGTCATCCAGCTCCTTTGATTCATCTAGTTCAGATAGTGTTCTTCCAGTAACGCCTATCTCTATGGTGAAACCTCCTAGTCCTCCACTTGATTGATGAAGCCAAAAAGGGGGAGAAGAACTTGAGAGTGATTTTGTGGATTTGTCTTTGCTTTTTATGAGTATATGGGTGTACATGGGATTTTAGGGAGCTTTTTGAATTCAGTATGAACTTTTTGTAAATTTGAAATTTAAGTTCAATGCAAGTATATTTAAATTATGCCTTCATTTGATTTCTTTTAAGTCTGTGAATTATGATATATGTTTTGGACTAATGAAGTTGTTATGTATGCAAGGTATAATCAACTTAATAAGAAATAATTAATTAAGAATCCAATTTGAAAAACCATGTTCAAAATCACCAAGTTTTGTCATCATCAAAAAGGGGGAGAATGTTGGATCTCATGTTTTGATGATAACAAAAGAATGGTTTGAAAAGGAAATATTTAAATAATCAAGTTTGAACTAAGTAACGACAGGAATAAGCTTACTTGAAGTAAGCATAGAAGTAATGAAGATTGGACAAGAGAGAATGCTAAGGAAGTTGATCTGCAGCACATTGTCTAAAGCATTACTCGAGGAGCTACTCGAGTAATGACCCAAAACTTGAAGTAACAGAGCAGAACTTCCAGTTACCTGCCAACATTACTCGAGGAGCTACTCGAGTAACCAGGTAAAAATTCAAGGTTGCTCTCGGCCTGCTAATGATACTCGAGGCGGTACTCGAGTATTCATAAGAAAACTTCCAGTTGCCTTGGAGTTAGCAAAATGTTACTCGAGGAGCTACTCGAGTAACCGTATGTGCCTCTCGGCATTTTGTACCACTGCTAATGTTACTCGAGGAGCTACTCGAGTAACCAGATCAGAAACTTCCAGTCAGACTTCAGGTTTTCCATGTTACTCGAGGAGCTACTCGAGTAACCGTGTATTTGAAAATGTGTAACTCTCGGCACTTTGTACCACTGCCAATGTTACTCGAGGAGGTACTCGAGTAATAGCCTGAGGTAAGTTAAAACTTGAGGTTGATATCCGATTAACTTAAATTGTTTATTTCATCTTCCTCGAGTGCTTACTCGAGTATTCACGTTTCTAATGTTTTATCTTAAGTGGATTCCTCGAGTATGTACCCCAGTAAGCACAAATATTTTCAAAGGAAACTTCAAGTCATTACCAGAGTAAGTTAAGTTACTCGAGGAGTTACCCGAGTAACTCATGCAAGATTAAGTGCATTACTCGAGGAGCTACTCGAGTAATAAGGTAAGAGCTCTCGGCATTTTAAATCCTGCCAACAATACTCGAGGTGTTACCCGAGTAATCTATGAAATTGACAGAGCTTTACTGGAGGCATTACCCGAGTAAGTAACTGTTCACAAAGGTTTGAAATTTAGTTTACTCCATACACTACCCGAGTAATCTTGTTTGTCTTCATTAAATTTCAAACAAACAGTGATTTCACGATGTTACTCGAGGAGCTACTCGAGTAAACTTCAAGGGTTACTCGAGGAGCTACTCGAGTAAGCATACCCAGAAATTTAGAAATCATTCAAACGTTTATTGATTTGTTTCCTATGTGATTAACCTTTCATTGTATTAGTATTCTTAGTCTATTTACAGACAAACAATGAAGGAATCACTTCAAGAGATGAAAGTCAAATCCAACGTTCAAATGCCAACCACCGCTAACGGATATTTTTCAAAAACTTGAAAAGTCAACAGTGGCTGCGCACTCACCAACGGACGAAAGGAAACGTTCCAACGGTCATCCCCATCATATCTATATATATGGGAACCTTCAAACAGAGAAGAACAACTAAGCATTCACACAAACGATTCATTAAGTTCATTGCTCTGTTTTCACGTTGAAATTGTATTCATATGCTTCAGTGATTATCATTTACTCTTTGTGAGAGATATTTCATTCAAACTCAATATTTGTTATTGAGATAACTTAAGGTTGTGGAACCTTGAGTTGGGATTGGATTACAACCTGTAAGGGGGAGCGAGTGTCCAGGTGTGAAGGAACTTGCTTGTACTGTGGTGCCAAGAACCCACTGAATCTTGGAAGTTATAGTGAAACTCTCAGAGAAGCTCTGAGGACTGGACGTAGGTCAAAGTGGTTGTGACCGAACCAGTATAACTCCCGGTGTACACTTCGGTGATATTTCTCCTTACTCATTACTGTTTTAATTCTTTTGTCAAAGTTTTATATTTTCGAAAAGAAATTTCAGTATCACCCAATTCACCCCCCCCTCTTGGGTGAAACGCTTGATCTTACATTAATTTCTTTGACCGCTGCTCCAGAAAATAATCAATTTCGCTAGGTAACTTAAAAAATTCATAACTCTTAGCTCACAAATCAAAATGATACAAATTATTTGACTATTTTGATGCTTGACATGTGAAATTTAAGACTGAAAAGATTCAGAATTTTTGGACATCAATTGTCTATTCAAAATATCTATACAATCCGACCACCCTGTATAGAATTACACTTGCCAGTTTTTCCCATTTCCAACCAATATGTCCAATGGCTCCAAAATCAACAATCAAACCTATTCCCATATAATTTTTCACAAAGAAACCATTGAAATTACTAAAACAACCAAATTCCCATCACACATTCTCAAAAGTGTTTATTCAGCAATAATTGCATCCACTTTTGAAGTCATTAGCCCTCAATCCCATTTTTAGGTCATTACATTTATCCCCCCGTAAAATAACTTCGTTCTCAAAATTTGTCACACAACTTGTGCCATAAACTCCAGATAACGTCGTCGCATATCCGCTTCCGCTTCCCAAGTTGCTTCCCTCTGAGTCATTCCCTTCCAGATCACCTTCACAAACGGAATGCTTCGGTGTCTGAGCCGTCATTCTTCTCGCTCAATAATCTGTTCTGGCTCTACCACATATGTGAGGTTGTCTTGTAACTCAACTTCTTCATATTCAACCATGTGAGATAGATCTGATTGGTACTATTTTAGTTGGGAAACGTGAAACACATCTGGAACCTGCTCAAGTTTAGGGGTAGGGCTACTCGACAAGCAACAGGCCCGATTCTCGCAAGAATCTCAAAAGGACCTATATATCTCAGGCTCAGCTTCTTCTGCTTGATAGCTGTCCGAATGCCGGTGACTGAAGATACCCTCAAGAACACATGATCACCAACCTCAAATTCTAGAGGCCATCTTCTCTTGTCATTGTAGATTTTCTGTCGACTCTGCACTGCAAGGAGCCTCTTACGAATGATTCAAATATATGCTGAGGTTTGATCAACAAGCTCGCCCTAAACAGATTCCTCTCAAATAACTTATTCCAGCATATGGGTGATTGGCACTTCCTCCAATACAACATTTTATACGGCGCCATCTGAATGCTCACATGATAGCTATTGTTATAGGCAAACTCAGTAAGTATATAAAGTTTTCCCAATTCCCTTTAAAATCTAGGACACTAGCTCTCAACATATCCTCCAACGCCTAAATAGTTCTCTTTGATTATCCATCCGTCTGAGGATGATAAGTTGTACTAAATCTCAATTGAGTTCCTAGGGCCTCAAGCAACACCCTCCAGAATCTTGAAGTGAATCGGGGATCTCGGTCGAAAATTATATTCCTCGGTATATCATGGAGCTTCACAATCTCTCGGATATAAATCTCTGCTAGCTTGTCTGGAGAGTAACTAGCGTTGATCGGTATGAAGTATGCCGACTTTGTTAACCGGTCTACAATTCTCCAGATCGCATCATAATTCTTGATCCTGGGCAATCCCACAATAAGGTCCATAGTCACGCTTTCCCATTTCCATTCCAGAATCTCGGGACTCTACAGCAAACCTGGCGGTCTCTGGTGCTCGATCTTTACTCTCTGGCAAGTAAGACACTGCGCCACATATTTCATCACGTCACTTTTCAGTCCTGGCCACCAATACACAAACTTCAAATTATGATACATTGTAGTCATTCCACGGTGAAGAGTATACAGGCTTTTATGTGCCTCATCTAGAATCTTCTGTCTCAACTCCGCCTTAAGTTGAACACAGATTATCTTTTGGTAATGAACCAGTCCACTAAGCGACAAATCATAGCCCTGAGCTTCTCCCCATTCAATTCTAGCTAGATTACGTTGTATCCAACCATCTTACCTTTAAGCTTCTTCAATTTCAGCTCTTAAATCACTTTCCCCTTGGGAAACAGTATAATTGGCACAAATGATCTGGTTTGACAAATTCATATCTAAGAAATCTGCTATCAATTTTCCCTCTTGTATCATCATTGCTACCACAACCACCGTCTTTCGACTAAGAGCATCTGCGACTACATTTGCCTTACCCGGATGATATTTGATTTCCAGGTTGTAGTCCTTAAGCAACTCCATCCATCAACGCTATCTCATATTCAATTCTTACTGGTCGTACAGATACTTGAGACTCTTGTGGTCATAGTACAGTTCACCATCACAACATACAAATAATGACACCAAATTTTCAAAGCAAACACAATGGCCCAAGCCCTATATCATTAGTATGATAATTCATTTCATTGGGTTTAAGCTGTCCAGAGGCATAGGCCACCACACATCCTTGCTGCATAAGGACACACCCCAATCCCTGCTTACTCGCATCACTATACATAACATAAGTCAAGCTAGGATCAGGTATAATCAACATAGGTGCCGTAGTCAATCTCTCCTTCAGCTCTATAAAGCAATTTCACATTTCTCATCCCACACAAATGGCTGATCCTTTCTCGTGAGCTTGGTCATTGGCAAAGCAATACGAGAGGAATTCTGAATGAATCTCCGGTAGTAACTAGCAAGACCCAGAAAACTGTGTATTTTGGCAACAGTTTATGGCCTCTTCCAATCCAGTACTGCTTCCACTTTACTGGAATCCACAAAGACCTCTTCTCGTGAGATAACATGGCCTAGGAATTTTACTTCTGGCAGCCAGAACTCACACTTACTCAGTTTGGCATAGAGCTGCTTCTCACGTAATATTTTCAACACAATCATCAAATAATGCTCATGTTCCTCCTTACTATTAGAGTATATCAATATGTCATCAATAAACACAACAACAAACTTATCCAAATACTATCGAAAGACACGGTTCATGTTATCCATAAATATCGTAGGTGCATTGGTGAGGCCAAAGAGCATTACTAGAAACTCATAGTGCCCATACCTAGTCCTAAAAGCAGTCTTCGGAATATCTTCTACCTTCACACGCAGCTAATGGTAACCTGACCTTAGATCGATCTTTGAAAATACACACGAACCAGACATTTGATCTAAAAGGTCATCAATTCTTGGGAGATGGTACTTGTTCTTGATGGTAATCTTTTTCAATTCCCTATAGTCAACATACAAACATAGACTCCTGTCTTTCATTTTCACAAACAACACTGGAGCTCCCCAAGGTGATACACTGGGTCTTATAAACCCTTTCTCAAGCAAGTCTTCAATCTGCTTCTTTAAGTACTCCATTTCATTTGGAGCCATTCGGTATGGGGCCTTTGATATAGAATCAGCTCCAAGCACAATTTTGATTGGGAACTAAACTTCCCTTTCTGAAGGCAATCCACTAAGATCATCTGGAAATACCTTAGGGAATTCATTTACCGTAGGTATGTTAGATCCAAAGTTTTGATGATAACAAAAGTCAATTGTGTACAAATCATGTTTTTATAAAATTAAGAAATGTTTACAAAGTTACCAAATGCATATAGCAATGTTCTGTGGTGCCTGCTGTCAAAATAAACTGGTGTACTCGAGCATGGAACTCTTCTGTGCTCGAGCAGGTGCAAGTGATAGCCAGAAAGTGTTTGCCCGAGAGCATACTACTGTCATGTTTACTGATTCACTCGAGCACCGGAGATAGCACTCAAGCACAAGAGCCTTTCTCACTCGAGCACATGCGAGTGAGAGACTGCGAGTGCTTGGCCGAGAGCAAGTCTTGTCATTCTTCCTTGATGCACTTAAGCAGAGAAATCAATACACGAGCATAAGTGTCCTGTACTCGATCACTAACGAGTGAGGGACTGCGAGTGCTTGGCCGAGAGTCATAAAGATCAGAGAAGCACAAGTATGCTCGAGCATAGCTTCATATGCTTGAGTGACACATCAACACTCACGAGTGAAAAATCTATCTCTCTCAAATTCTGATGCAAGTGCTGATATTAAGGGTATATTACTTGAGAATATTCTTCTCACTCGAGTAGGAGTATATGTGCTCGAGTAAGGGCCCATATCACCTACGAGTGCAAAATCTCACTCTTGCTAAAATGGTATGCGAGTGCTGTCCAGAGAAGAGTCTCCCAGTGAAAAATGCAAGGCCACTCGAGCAGAAGGATTTGTGCTCGTGTAAGGCCCCACATCACTCGCGAGTGAGAATTTTGTCTCTCTGAAATCCTATGCGAGTGCAAGCTCAAAACTGAAGAATAAGGAGTAAAATAGCAATATCACTCGAGTGAGCCCATCCATGCTCGAGTGATACTCTGCCAGATCACCAAATACACCAAGTCTCAAAACGTTCAATCCGAATATGGTTTAATGTTATTTATTTATCTTATCATTACTTATTATCATTATTTAACATCATTTTGAATGTATTATAAGTGTGATACAGGAGGATGAACGTTTGAAATAAACTGACACGAAGAAAGTCAAACAACGGCAAACAACATCATTACAAGCACGCACGTACCTACCGCATTCAAAGTATTCAAACATACGCATGTCATTCCACAGTAACAAGTCTCGTTCTTCAATGATCATTACTCAAACGGGCAAAAACTGAACATCTATAAATACAGAGATCCAGAGATCATCAAGAATAATCAAGCACAAGAATTCACAAGCATATACATGAGTCTCTGCTATTCATAATTTTCTCTGTATATATTTTGATCTTCAGTGTTCATTTACTTGCTCTGTAAGAGAGTCTTTATACAATTCAAATTCTATTTTCATTTGATCTCAATGTATTGGGACCTTGAGAGGGTAGATATCCTTACGAGAGAAGCAGTTGAGAAAATTCCTAGTTAATCCTTCCACTCATAAGACTTATAAGATACAAGCAGTAGAGAACGTTGCTGCTCGTAAGACTTACAATGGTGTAAGCAGGAGAGAACGTTGCTGCTCATAAGTCTTGTATACATAAGCAAGTGAGAAAGGTCATAGGTTGTTTTTCTGCACATAAGACTTGTCGTAAGGGGGAGAGAAATTTCTTAGTGAGAGAATATTTCTGCTCGTAGTCCGTTCAAGGACAATTATTGTTTTGTGGCGTTCTGAGAGCCCATTGAATCTTGGAAGAATAGTGAAAATCTCAGTAGGTCTTGATCTCTGAGGACTGGACGTAGACCTGGGTATTAGGCCGAACTAGTATAACTCTTTGTGTTCTAATCTTCTTAACTTTACTCTATCTACTCTATTTTCATTTCACCACATCAAGCGAAAAATTTATAATATCACCCAATTCACCCCCTCTTGGGTGAAGCTTGCCTCTTTCATTTGGTATCAGAGTAAGGTCTTCTCCGAAGAGCCTAACGCTTGAGAAGGATTAGATAAATGGCAATAATGGGTGAAAACATTCTTCCAGACGGAGCTTCAATCACTAGACCTCCTGGTTTTGCTGGAGAACATTTTTCGTTCTGGAAAGCTAAATTCAGAGTGTTCGTGATGGCTAACGAGTACGGCTTATGGAATGTAATACAAGATGGTGACTATGTTCCAATGAAGAAAATCGAAGATAGAGTCGTTAAGAAGAACCCAGAGGAGTTTGACGAGAATGATAAAATGTTAGTAACATTAAATAGTAAAGCTATTTTAATGATACAGAGTGCTCTTAGTCAAAAGGAATATTTTTGAATATGTACTCTACCAACTGCCAAAGATATGTGGGATGCTCTTGAAATTGCTCACAAAGGTACATCTGGAATCAAAGAAAATAGAGTAAATACTTTAATCACAGAGTATGATCTATTTCGTATGAAACCTGGAGAAGGTATATCAAAATTCGAACTCAGGTATACTCATCTTGTTAATCAATTATCTGCTCTTGGAAAATTATTTGATCAAAATTCCCAGGTAAGAAAGATTCTTAATATTCTTACGAAAGAATGGGAAGCGAAGGTGACAGCTATCGAAAAAGCTAAAGGAGAATCTATGAGGTCCGTAGCTGCTCTCTTTGGTAGTCTTTCCGAGTATGAAGGAAAGTTGAGATTCAAAAAGGAACTTGAAGAGTTCGATGATAAAAAGAAAAAGGAAGTTGCACTTAAAGCTATCAAGGTAGAAGAAGAATCTTCCGAGAATGAAGATGTCCCTAAGGATGATGAAATGGGAATGATCGTGAGAAAATTCAAGAGATTCTATAGAAGAGGTCAAAAGAACTTCAAAAATTATCAAGGTGGACCAAGCAAGAAAGAAAATAAAGAACAACAGATAGTATGCTATGAATGTGGGAAACCTGAACACAATAAATCTGAATGCTTCAGAAACAAAGACAAAAAGAAGCAGAAAAAGAAAGCATATATGTCATCTATCTGGGGTGATAGTTCGTCAGACGAAGAAAGTGACAATGACGAAGTAGCAAATCTATGCTTGGTAGCCAAGGAAGAAGAATCAGATTCTGAGGTAAGTGATTCTGAACCTACTTATGATGAATTGTTATCTGAATATAATGCATTGCATGCAGAATTCATCAAAATAGCTAAAGAAATGGTTAGCTATAAGAAGAAAGTAAAAGAATTAGAAAATACTGTCATATCATCGTGTGAAATGTGTAAGGAGAAAGATAAGAAAATAAGTGATTTAACAAAAATTGTTGAAAAATTTACTAAGGGAAGTGAAACTCTTAAGGTTATTTTAAATTCTCAGAAAGTTTCATTTGATAAATCTGGAATTGGATATAAATCTGCTCATGATAAGAATAGAGGATATAAGAAGAATAGTAGTAGAACGTATCTTAAATATTTCAGGAATTCTGTGCATACATCAAATCCCTTTGCATCATGTAGTTATTGTAACAGGAAAGGACATTATACTTCATCATGTTATTTCAAAAAGGGACAAGTTATTGGAACATATAAATGGGTTCCGAAAGGGACACATACATCACATACTAACCACAAAGGACCCAAGAATGTGTGGGTACCTAAAACTTGATCACCTTATTCTAGGTATGTCTCAAAGCATCTCGAGCGAACAAATGGTATATTGATAGTGGATGTTCAAGACACATGACTGGTGACAAAAATAAGTTCACCATGTTGGAAACCAGAGTAGGAGGAAAGGTAACATTTGGAGGTAATCAATTTGGACGTATTGCTGGAATTGGTGAAGTGGGAAAATCCGATGGTGTTCAAATCAACGAAGTATATTATGTTGAAGGATTATGTCACAACCTCCTGAGTGTAAGTCAAAGCACTAACAAAGATAACTGGGTGATTTTTGACTCAAAAGAATGCTTGATAGTAAACAAGAAAGATCTACCGCTAAACAAAGAATCTATCAAGGCAAAGATCCGAGCTCAAAGGGACGGTAATTGTTATACTATTGATTTAAATTCAAATTCTTCTGAAAATTGTTTTCTTAGTCGATCAGAGGAGAGTTGGTTATGGCATAAGCGTTTGGCTCATGTCAATATGAATCAACTTGACAAACTGATTAGAAAAGATTTAGTTGTTGGTCTTCCCAAACTCAAATTCAAAGATAATATGATTTGTGAAGCATGTCAAAAAGGCAAACAAACTAAATCCTCATTTAAAACAAAGTATAAGATTTCTACTTCAAAACCCTTACAATTACTTCATATGGATTTGGTAGAACCAGCAAGAGTAAAAAGTTTTGGAGGAAATTTATATACTTTAGTAATTGTCGATGATTTTACAAGATTTGCATGGACTATATTTATTTCTTCAAAAGATGAAACATTTGCTGAATTTATTATGTTTGCTAAAATGGTTCAAAATGAGAAAGGTATTTCTATTATTTCTATTAGGACAGACCATGGAGGAGAATTTGATAATCAACTGTTTGAAGACTACTGCAACAACGAAGGAATAGATCATAACTTCTCCGCTCCTAGAACACCCCAACAAAATGGAGTAGTAGAAAGAAAGAACAGAGTCCTCACAGAAATGGCGAGAGCAATACTTAATGAAAAAGAAATGTCACAAGTATTCTGGCCAGATGCAATGAGTACTGCATGCTACATTTCAAATCGAGCATATATTCACAAATCACTTGGAAAGATGCCATATGAACTCTACAAGGGAAGAAAGCCAAATCTTGCTCATCTATATATCTTTGGATGTAAGTGCTTCATTCACAACAACAGTAAAGAAAACTTACGTAAATTTGATTTAAAGTCTGATGAAGGTTTATTTCTAGGATATTCTAATAGAAGTAAAGCTTATAGAGTTTTAAACAAAAGAACACGTACAGTTGAAGAATCTATTCATGTTGTGTTTGATGAACTTGACTCTCAGACAAAACATATTGATGAAGAAGAAATGGATTTAATAAAGAAAAACAAATCTATTTCAAAACAAAATGATTTTGAAACAAATGATTTTCAAAATTCAGAAGATGTCGATGATCATGCTCAACCAAAAGCATGGAGACATATGAAAGATCATCCAATTGATCAGGTTATAGGAGATATTCATGAAGGTGTCAAAACCAGAAATAGAATCCTTAATGAGGTAACTTTCTCTGCTTTTATTTCTGAAATTGAACCTTCTAATATGGAAGAAGCTTTATCTGACAATGATTGAGTGATTGCTATGCAAGAAGAACTAAATCAATTTCAAAGAAATCAAGTTTGGGATTTGGTTCCTCGACCTAAAGATCATACAGTTATAGGGACTAAATGGGGTTTCAAAAACAAACATGATGAATCAGCAATCATTGTGAGAAACAAAGCAAGATTGGTAGCCAAAGGCTATAAGCAAGAAGAAGGTATTGATTATGAGGAAACATATGTTCCAGTGGCAAGATTGGAAGCAATACGAGTACTCCTAGCCTTTGCTTGTTGTAATATCCCAAAAAGTGATTAAGGGCTAATGACTTCAAAAGTATATGTAATTATTGTTGAATAAACACTTTTGGAGAATGTGTGATGAGAATTTGGATATTTTAATGATTCCAATGGCTTCCGTGTGAAAATTCGTGTGGGGAGAGTGTTTATTGTGAAATTGGAACCATTGGGAACAATTGTGCAAAAGTTGAAAACTCTGTTCATTGAAACTCTGTACAGGGCAGCCGATTTGTATAGACATTTTTCCTAGGCAAATGATGTCAGAAAATTATGAAACTTTCCAGTCTTAAATTTCACATCCCAATCTTCAAAATGGATATATAATTTGTGCCATTTCGTTTTGTGAGCTAGGAGATATGACTGTCCAAAGTTTGGGATGGAAACTGAACTCTGTTTTGGGGCAGTGATGAGTTTTATATGATTCTGGACTTTTGTGGTGATTTTCAGTAATGGATAATATTTTTCCTATGAAGAGGACTTAAATATCTTTCATTTGG
Source organism: Inga oerstediana (assembly GCA_963210345.1). NCBI lineage: Eukaryota > Viridiplantae > Streptophyta > Magnoliopsida > Fabales > Fabaceae > Inga > Inga oerstediana. The sequence continues at coordinate 32,214,767 of OY723408.1, forward strand.
CTTTGGAATCACCTCATTTAGATTTTTCTAGAATTAGTTATGATTTTTCAAAGTTGGGCAGAAAATCTGCCAGAAAATCCGAAAATGTGAAATTAGAAATTATGACATCATCATGTGGTAAGGTGACATCAGCATGATATTATAAATCACTTTTCCGTTCCCTCTTCAGCCATTTCCGACGTCTTGAGCTTCAAAGAGAAAAGGAAAGTGATTTGAGATATCTAGTGAGAGAAGGAGCAAGAACTTCAAGGTAACTTCGATTTCTTCGGTGTTTTAGCTCTTGACTTGTATAATCCTTCTCCTAAGCTTCTCTTTTACATGATTCAAGGTGTTTGAAGCTAGAATTTAAGTGTTGAGAAGGCTAGGGTTTTGGTTATCAAAGGGAAAAGCCAGAGGGAGCTTGAGGTAACTTCCAAACTTTCATATATTGCTTATTCTGGTTGCTGTGGGCAATTTAATCGGTGAAATTTCGCCGGATTGCCATTGGTTTTAAAGTTTGGAAATGATATGGCCTAGGGGTTATGCTGCCCAGATTGGGTCTTAATGTTAGTTTTAACCTAATGTAATGGTTAATAAAGTGGTTAGGAGTAGAAAGAAACGCGTTTGCGGAGCCGAAATCGTAAAACCCCGATTTTCTCTAGAGAGCTCATAAATTTCGTCCAGCTCTAGAAATGAGTCTTAGAGTTGGATTTTCAATGATTTGATGGTTCCATTGAGTTCAGGAGCGAAAATTAGGTGGGGTTACAGTTGGCCACTTTTTCAGAAAAGGCCGAAAAAGCATAATTACGAAAACGCCCCTTAAACCTTTAAATAGTGGCTGCCAAGGGCAATTTCATCCTTTGGCAATGAATTTGATAATTCCGAGTCCGAAAATGGATTCCTTGGGCGGAAATATGTTAGGATAGCCCAGATTAGAATTTCGGGAAAAGTGTAACCGGACCGGGTACGGCGGGCCCAGGCCGGGTCCCCGGGGGTATTTTTGTAAATTTTCATTATAGACTCATATAACCCCAAGTAACACTATGGAAGTGTCTAAATGGTGCATTTGGAATTGTAGGATTCGATATTTTCCGCCCTCGGGAGCCAACTGCGCCGAAGGACGTCAGGAAAGGACAAGGTAGTGACTCTCTCTCTCTTATACTTTGTGTAATGCACTGTATGTGTGTTGTATCACTATTTTATGATGATTTCTGATGCTGCTGCGGTTACAGCTGGTGATGGCTGTCGTTTACAGCGCAAGCTATCGTTATTGTGATTACAGCGTAAGCTGTCGTGATGTTGATTACTAATTACAGCGTAAGCTGTCGTGATGTTGATTACAGCAAGAGCTGTCGTATTGTGTATACAGCCGTGAGTGCTGTCATTTATGGTGAAAACCATGTATCTGTGAATTGCTGCTGCTGTTGCTATTTGTGATTTATGTACATGCTTTGTGTTTATGCATTGTGTGAGTGGTTTGTTACTACTGAGATTCTCTCGAATCTCATTCTTTCCTATGACTAACATTTCAGACAGGGCGTATGGCTCAAAGGAGAAGCGGCCAACCCGGAGCAATTAGGACCCTTGGGGGTATATAGTTGAATTGGAAACATTGGTTATGTATTTTGAACTCGGGATTACTATATATTCTGAATCAGGAATACTACATTCGATTTTGGTTGTGTAATCCCCTAGTGTATACTTATAAACCTTCAGGTTTTTATGCATAGAACCTGGGAGTTTCCGGGGATGCAGTTATACACTCTGATATGATTGAATGTATATTAACTGCACAGGTAATTATATTCGAATATTGAAATTGAGACCCGGATAGGAAAAAGAGTTTTGAAAGTTTTGTAAAAATTTTACTGTGAGACAGAAAGTTTAAAACGAGGTTAAAGCATCCAATGGTCTCTAATCCGATTTAAATGTGTGTTATCGAATTATAATTACGTGTTTAAAGTCAGGGGGTTACATTTTGGTATCAGAATTGTAGTTCCTGGCAAGGGTAGAGGTTGTTAGGATAGATCCCTTAGTTGGTTTTGGGATAGAAGATTATTTGTGAATAAATGTGGTGTATGCACATGTATATTTTATTGATGTGGATATATATGAGGCTTTTGAATATATGTGCATATTGTCTCTGCTAAATTAATGGGGTAAGTTGTTTGTAGAATGAAGAAAACTAGAGGACGCCCCAATATTCCGCGTGTAGACCCAAAGGTGGAGGTCTTCAAGGATAACCCACCGGATGCAATGCAGGAATTAATGGGTCTAATCAAATATCAGCGGGATATGATAACTGAGCTGAGAGAAGAGCTTAGAGCAGAGAAAGCGAAGAACAAGGAAGGTCCAGTTCAGTCCACTCCGGAGGAAACTCAAGAAGAAACTCGACATGAGGACACTGTAGAAGGATCAGCAAGACCACTAGAATCCCCACCTCATGCTATTCCAAATCAAGAATCATATGGGATACCGCTTAGAGAGGACAGAGACCTTCAGTTTTGGGTCACCAGATTCTGCAAGCATCTGCCTCCGGCGTTCAGAGGAAGGTTTGACCCTCAAGCAGCCGAAGATTGGATGAACAGGCTAGAGAAAATATTTGAGGTTCTTGGTTGCCCGGATGAGGTGAAGCCACGACTAGCCGTTTATAAGCTCGAAGGGGATGCAGACCGTTGGTGGCGGAATATCGCCCTAACATTGAAGAGCAAAGAAATGTCATTGACTTGGGAACTGTTTCAACAAGAGTTCAACGAGAAGTATTTTCCTAAATCAGTGAGACTCAAGAAGGAGACGGAGTTTCTGAATATCAGACAAGGGGACACAGAGAGCTTCGATGATTACTTTTCCCGTTTTGTTCGGTTGGCTCAGTACTCCTCTTACCTCCGGTACAAGGATGACGAAGAATGGAGTTCTGATATGCTCATTCGCGGTCTGAGGCGAGAGTTGAGGAAACGCCTAGCTACTCACCAATTTACTAAGTTCAACAAGGCGGTTGAACAGTGCAGAATTACAGAGAACAACTTGAGAGAATTGTATCCTGCCAGAGCTATTAGCCACCGCAATGAACCTAGTAAGGGTGCTACCTTACAGAAGCGAAAGGGGTAAGGATCTTCATCTGGAAGTGGTAAGAAACCCTACCAGTCTGGGAGCCGTGACCAGCAAAGAACATATTTTGCACCGTGGATTTGTCGTCGCTGTAATCAACCACACCAGGTAAAACATGTGATGGCAAAATAATATGTTACAATTGTAAGCGTGTGGTCCATACTGCTGCTGACTGTAAAGAGCCACGGCCAGACCAGAGACCGAAGACACAGGGCTGAGTATTTGCTATGACCCACGAAGAGACCCGTAAATCTCCTGAGCTGATACAAGGTAATATTCTTCTTAATGGCCATCTGTTGCAAGTTTTGTATGATTCAGGTGCAAGTTACTCCTTCATCGATTATGATTGCGTGAAGCACCTGGGAATGCATGTACATAAGTTACCATTTGAATTAGTAGTGTCAACTCCAATGGGTGTTAAGGCCTTAACCATAGAAGCTTGTTTGAGTTGTGTCATAACTGTGGAAGGGCACCAATCTGTTGTAGATCTTATATGTTTACCGCTTTACCAATTGGAAGTTATTTTGGGTTTTGATTGGTTAACGGCAAATAATGTATTACTTGATTGTGGGAACAAGAGGATAGTATATCCTGTTTCTCATAGGGCTAAAGTTGTGGATTCTAGTATGAATTTCCTTGCTGCAGCCAAAGCTGAAAAATATCTTGAAAAGGGTTGCCAGGGTTATGTGGTGTTTTTCTCTGTGCAAGGGGAAACTGGTGAAACCTTGAATAATATACCCATGGTAAATGAATTTCCTGAGGTGTTTCTGGATGATTTGAGCGGATTACCTCCAGAAAGGGAAGTTCAATTTCCAATCGATATTGTGCCTGGAGCTGGCTCTATATCTAAGGCCCCATATCGGATGGCCCCAAATGAAATGGCGGAGTTAAATAAACAAATAGAAGACTTGCTTGAAAAAGGGTTCATTAGACCCAGTGTGTCGCCTTGGGGAGCTCCTGTGTTGTTTGTAAAGAAGAAAGACGGGAGTCTTCGATTGTGTATCGACTACAGAGAACTAAATAAAGTTAGTATTAAGAACAAGTACCCTCTTCCCCGAATCGATGACCTTTTAGATCAACTATCCGGTTCGTGTGTATTTTCAAAGATTGATCTAAGGTCAGGGTATCATCAGCTACGAGTGAAAGCAGAAGATGTTCCGAAGACTACTTTTCGGACCAGGTACGGTCACTATAAGTTCTTGGTGATGCCATTTAGGCTAACCAATGCGCCTGCGGTTTTCATGGATTACATGAACCGTATCTTTCGACAATATTTGGATCAGTTTGTTGTTGTGTTTATCGATGACATTCTGATATATTCCAAGAGTATGGAGGAGCATGAGCATCATTTGAGAATTGTATTGAATACATTGCGTGAGAAACAACTATATGCTAAATTGAGCAAGTGCGAGTTCTGGCTATCAGAAGTGAAATTCTTAGGCCATGTTATCTCGCAAGAAAGGGTCTCTGTGGATCCCAGTAAAAAGGAAGCAGTACTGGACTGGAAGAGGCCAGAATCTGTGGCAGAAATACGCAGTTTTCTAGGTCTTGCTGGTTATTATCGAAGATTTATCCAAAATTTCTCTCGTATTGCGTTGCCGATGACCAAGCTCACAAGAAAGGATCAGCCGTTTGTGTGGGATGAGAAATGTGAAAACTGTTTTGTGGAGCTGAAGGAGAGGTTGATGACGGCACCTGTGTTGATTTTACCCGATCCCAGTTTGACATACATTGTGTATTCTGATGCCAGTGGGCAGGGATTAGGGTGTGTCCTTATGCAGTAGGGACGTGTGGTGGCCTACGCCTCTCGACAGCTCAGACCTCATGAATTGAACTATCCCACTCATGATCTGGAGCTTGCGGCCATTATATTTGCTTTGAAGATTTGGCGTCATTACCTGTATGGTGTGACTGTGGAATTGTACTGCGACCACAAGAGTCCCAATTATCTGTATGATCAAAAAGAACTGAATATGAGACAGCGCCGCTGGATGGAATTGCTTAAGAACTATGACCTGGAAATAAAATATCATCCGGGTAAGGCAAATGTAGTCGCTGATGCTCTTAGCTGAAAGACTGTGCTCGTTGCAGCTATGATGATACAAGAAAGGAAATTGATTGAAGATTTCCGTGATTTAAATTTGACAAACCAGATCATCTATGCCAATTACACTGTTTCTCAAGAGGAGAGTGATCTAAGGGCGGAAATTGAAGAAGCTCAAAGTCAAGATGACTGGATACAGCGCAATCTGACTCGAATCGAACAGGGAGAAGTTTCAGGCTATGACATATCGCCTCGTGGATTGGTTCGTTACCAGAAAAGAGTCTGCGTTACACTTAAGGCAGAGTTGAGGCAGAAGATTCTGGATGAGGCACACAAGAGCCGATATACTCTTCATCATGGTATGACCAAGATGTATCAGAATCTGAAATCGGTGTATTGCTGGCCGGGTTTGAAGAGTGACGTGACCAAATATGTTGCAAGGTGTCTCACTTGTCAGAAAGTGAAAATCGAGCACCAGAAACCGCCTGGTTTACTTCAGAGTCCTGAGATTCTGGAATGGAAATGGGAAAGCGTGACCATGGATTTGGTTGTGGGATTACCCAGGATCAGAAACTATGATGCGATCTGGGTAATTGTGGATCGGTTAACGAAGTCAGCCCACTTCATACCAATCAATGCTGGTTATTCTCCTGATAAACTAGCGGAGATTTATATCCGAGAGATTGTCAAACTTCATGGTGTTCCGAAAAACATCATTTCCAATCGAGATCCACGATTTACTTCAAAGTTTTGGAAAGCATTGCATGAAGCCTTAGGTACTCAACTGAGATTCAGTACGGCTTATCATCCTCAAACGGATGGACAATCTAAGAGAACAATTCAGACGCTGGAAGATATGTTGCGAGCTTGTGTTCTCGACTTTAAAGGAAGTTGGGATTGTTTCCTTCCACTGGCTGAGTTCACTTACAACAATAGCTATCATGCGAACATCCAAATGGCTCCGTATGAAGCGTTGTATGGAAGACGGTGTCAATCACCTTTATGCTGGAATGAATGATCCGAAAGGAAGCTTTATGGGCCAGATTTGGTTGATCAAACCTCAGCACAGATTCGGATCATTCGTAAGAGGCTCCTTGCAGCGCAGAGTCGACAGAAAAGTTACGCTGACAAGAAGAGAAGGCCTCTAGAATTTGAGGTTGGTGATCACATATTCCTGAGAGTATCACCAATTACGGGCATTGGGCGAGCCATCAAGAGGAAGAAGCTGAGCCCGAGATATATAGGTCCTTTTGAAATCCTTGAGAGGATTAGGCATGTTGCTTATCGAGTAGCCCTACCCCCAAACTTGAGCAGACTCCACGATGTGTTTCATGTTTCCTAACTGAAGAAGTATCAACCGGATCCATCTCATATTGTTGAATATGAAGAAGTTGAGTTACAAGACAACTTCACATATGCGATAGAGCCAGAACAGATCATTGATAGAGAAGAACGACGGCTCAGACACCGAAGCATTCCATTTGTGAAGGTGATCTGGAAGGGAATGACTCAGAAGGAAGCAACTTGGGAAGCAGAAGCAAATATGCGAAGACGTTATCCAAAGTTTATGGCTCAAGTTGTGTGACAAATTTCGAGGACGAAATTTATTTTACGGGGGGAGAAATGTAATATCCCAAAAAGTGATTAAGGGCTAATGACTTCAAAAGTATATGTAATTATTGTTGAATAAACACTTTTGGAGAATGTGTGATGAGAATTTGGATATTTTAATGATTCCAATGGCTTCCTTGTGAAAATTTGTGTGGGGAGAGTGTTTATTGTGAAATTGGAACCATTGGGAACAATTGTGCAAAAGTTGAAAACTCTGTTCATTGAAACTCTGTACAGGGCAGCCGATTTGTATAGACATTTTTCCTAGGCAAATGATGTCAGAAAATTATGAAACTTTCCAGTCTTAAATTTCACATCCCAATCTTCAAAATGGATATATAATTTGTGCCATTTCGTTTTGTGAGCTAGGAGATATGACTGTCCAAAGTTTGGGATGGAAACTGAACTCTGTTTTGGGGCAGTGATGAGTTTTATATGATTCTGGACTTTTGTGGTGATTTTCAGTAATGGATAATATTTTTCCTATGAAGAGGACTTAAATATCTTTCATTTGGCTTTGGAATCACCTCATTTAGAGTTTTCTAGGATTAGTTATGATTTTTCAAAGTTGGGCAGAAAATCTGCCAGAAAATCCGAAAATGTGAAATTAGAAATTATGACATCATCATGTGGTAAGGTGACATCAGCATGATATTATAAATCACTTTTCCGTTCCCTCTTCAGCCATTTCCGACGTCTTGAGCTTCAAAGAGAAAAGGAAAGTGATTTGAGATATCTAGTTAGAGAAGGAGCAAGAACTTCAAGGTAACTTCGATTTCTTCGGTGTTTTAGCTCTTGACTTGTATAATCCTTCTCCTAAGCTTCTCTTTTACATGATTCAAGGTATTTGAAGCTAGAATTTAAGTGTTGAGAAGGCTAGGGTTTTGGTTATCAAAGGAAAAAGCCAGAGGGAGCTTGAGGTAACTTCCAAACTTTCGTATATTGCTTATTCTGGTTGCTGTGGGCAATTTAATCGGTGAAATTTCGCCGGATTGCCATTGGTTTTAAAGTTTGGAAATGATATGGCCTAGGGGTTATGCTGCCCAGATTGGGTCTTAATGTTAGTTTTAACCTAATGTAATGGTTAATAAAGTGGTTAGGAGTAGAAAGAAACGCGTTTGCGGAGCCGAAATCGTAAAACCCCGATTTTCTCTAGAGAGCTCAGAAATTTCGTCCAGCTCTAGAAATGAGTCTTAGAGTTGGATTTTCAATGATTTGATGGTTCCATTGAGTTCAGGAGCGAAAATTAGGTGGGGTTACAGTTGGCCACTTTTTCAGAAAAGGCCAAAAAAGCATAATTACGAAAACGCCCCTTAAACCTTTAAATAGTGGCTGCCAAGGGCAATTTCATCCTTTGGCAATGAATTTGATTATTCCGAGTCCGAAAATGGATTCCTTGGGCGGAAATATGTTAGGATAGCCCAGATTAGAATTTCGGGAAAAGTGTAACCGGACCGGGTACGGCGGGCCCAGGCCGGGTCCCCGGGGGTATTTTTGTAAATTTTCATTATAGACTCATATAACCCCAAGTAACACTATGGAAGTGTCTAAATGGTGCATTTGGAATTGTAGGATTCGATATTTTCTGCCCTCGGGAGCCAACTGCGCCGAAGGACGTTAGGAAAGAACAAGGTAGTGACTCTCTCTCTCTCTTATACTTTGTGTAATGCACTGTATGTGTGTTGTATCACTGTTTTATGATGATTTCTGATATTGCTGCGGTTACAGCTGGTGATAGCTGTCGTTTACGGCGCAAGCTGTCGTTATTGTGCTGGTAAGCTGTCGTGATGTTGATTACTGATTACAGCGTAAGCTGTCGTGATGTTGATTACAGCAAGAGCTGTCGTATTGTGTATACAGCCGTAAGTGCTGTCATTTGTGGTGAAAACCATGTATCTGTGAATTGTTGCTGCTGTTGCTGTTTGTGATTTATGTACATGCTTTGTGTTTATGCATTGTGTGAGTGGTTTGTTACTACTGAGATTATCTCGAATCTCATTCTTTCCTATGACTAACATTTCAGACAGGGCGTGTGGCTTAAAGGAGAAGCGGCCAACCCGGAGCAAGTAGGACCCTTGGGGGTATAAAGTTGAATTGGAAACGTTGGTTATGTATTTTGAACTCAGGATTACTGTATATTCTGAATCAGGAAAACTACATTCGATTTTGGTTGTGTAATCCCCTAGTGTATACTTATAAACCTTCAGGTTTTTATGCATAGAACCCGGGAGTTGCCGGGGATGCGGTTATACACTCTGATATGATTGAATGTATATTAACTGCACAGGTAATTATATTCGAATATTGAAATTGAGACCCGGATAGGAAAAAGAGTTTTGAAAGTTTTGTAAAAATTTTACTGTGAGACAGAAAGTTTAAAACGAGGTTAAAGCATCCAATGGTCTCTAATCCGATTTAAATGTGTGTTATCGAATTATAATTACGTGTTTAAAGTCAGGGGTTACACTTGTATTAAAGGTTTTTAAACTTTATCAAATGGATGTGAAAAGTGCTTTTCTAAATGGTTATATTATGGAAGAAGTATATGTAGAACAGCCTCCTGGTTTTGAAGATGAAATAAAGCCTGATCATGTTTTCAAACTTAGGAAAGCACTATATGGTTTGAAACAAGCACTTAGAGCTTGGTATGAAAGACTAAGCAAATTTCTTCTTGATCAAAGTTTTGTCAGAGGTCAAGTAAATACAACTCTTTTCATCAAACATAACAAAAATGATATTCTAATTGTTCTAATTTATGTTGATGATATTATTTTTGGTGCTACTAACAATCATGTGTCAAGAATTCTCTAAGATTATGCAGGGAGAGTTTGAAATGTCCATGATGGGAGAATTGAACTTCTTTCTTGGACTTCAAATCAAACAAAAGAAGAATGGTATATTTGTATCTCAAACAAAGTATTTGAAAGAGTTGTTGAAGAAGTATGGATTAGATAATGCTAATGGAGCTGATACTCCAATGAGTTCTACAACATTGTTGGATGCTGATGTAAAAGGTCCTAGCTTCAACATCACTAAGTATAGAGGAATGATTGGTTCATTACTCTATCTTACAGCAAGCAGGCCAGATATTCAGTTCAGTGTGGGAATGTGTGCAAGGTATCAATCTACTCCTAAGGTATCACATGCAGAGACAGTAAAAAGAATCTTCAAATATTTAGGAGACACTTTAGAACTTGGTTTATGGTATCTAAAAAGAGGGAACGAGTATTTGATGGCATATTCAGATTCAGATCACGGAGGATATAAAACTGACAGAAAGAGTACCAGTGGTCAATGTCAATTTCTTGGAAGCTCTCTAGTATCATGGTTCAGCAAGAAACAGAACACAGTTTCATTATCCTCGACTGAAGCTGAATATATAGCTGTAGCAAGTTGCTGCTCTCAAGTATTATGGTTGAAACAACAACTTCAAGATTTAGGGATATACCTAAATGAGATTCCAATTTATTGTGACAACACTAGTACCATAAGCTTAGCCAAGAATCCTGTACAACATCAAAGGACTAAACACATAGACATCCGTCATCACTTCATTCGAGATCATATTCAAAAGAAAGATGTCAAAGTAGAATTCATACCAACTCATCTTCAACTTGCTGATATTTTCACAAAGCCAATAGCTAAAGATCAATTCCTATATATTCGAAGAGAATTGGGAATGGTTAATCCCAATGAGTTGTAAGTTTTCTTGTTAAATATCTTAATTAAATGTATTTTTGATGATAACCATACTGACTTTGGCATCAGAGCATTAAAAATCATTTTGCAGGTCTGTCACTCGAGCACAGAAGGTGTCACTCGAGTGACAAGCTATCTCACTCGAGCACGTTAGCTCTGCTCGAGCACAGCACCATTAAAAATACTCTGTTTCTTGATATGTAAAACAGAGGTTAACAGAGGAGATAAGAATACCAAGAGACTATCTAAAATGCAACAGTGAAAATTGAGCTCACTCGGGTATGAAGGACCCTCACTCGAGCATGATATGAACATGCTTGAAGTGAAGAGTGTGTGCTCAAGTAGAAAGAAAGAGTTTCTTTCCAGAAGCTATCCAAATCATGGTTACTCAAATGATTTTGGAGGATTTGAGTATAAAGATGCAAAATATAGCAAGAAATCCATAATCCAGGTACGCTTTTACATGTTTTATCAAAATTTCCTGTTTATCACTCGAGCACAGAATGAACACACTCGAGCACTAGGGTTTATGCTCGAGCACTGTTACTTATATCAGTTACGCGATAGCTCAGACCGTCGCACTTCCTGCTCTCACTCGAGGTGTCTCGTCACTCGAAGGTCACAACTCTTTATCTCCAACCGTTTCTCTTCAATCAATCGTGTCTATTTGCTTCAAATCACCGTTACAACTCTCCAATCTTATTTAAAAGGTGAGATTTACCTTCTGTTTCTCTCATTCGGTGCCCTAATCCATTGTGTTTCTCTTCTCTATTCTCAAAACTCTGTGAGCCTTGCTTCTTCTTGTTCATAAATGGCTAGAACTAAAATGCCCTTTATTCCTCAAAGATCTCACTCTCCCTCTCCCACTCATTCCGCTGCTAATGCGTTTGCAACCCCAGAACCAACTCCTCTATCTCCTAAAATGACTTCCTCACCTTCACCTCCTCCTAAACCCAAAACCAAAAAGAGGACTACAGCTAAGAAACCTCACCCTAAGCCTTAAATTGCAAAGAAGGTTCAACCTCCTCAAAAGAAACCAAAGGGTGTGGTGTTCAAGGAACCTATAGTTACCCGGTCTCAATCCAAAGAGGTTCAAGGAAGAGGGAAGAAAAAGGAAACTGAGCAACCACAATAATCATCTTCTTCCTCTAATGATTCATTCAACAGGAAACTTCGAGAAGCAATGGAGAAGTCCAAACTTGACAAGATAGTTGGAAAGATTGCTTCTCAAGCTGGTGTTTCAAGTTCACACCATATTGGGCAATCCAGTGCCACTGCTTCAGGAGCACCTTCTGCCTCACAAGCTCCAGTGGATGATCATATTACAAGTCCTCCTGAGGGATTCAATGTTGAGGAACTAAAGGCATTGTCTCAGAAGGTATTTGATGATGAGTTTACTCATAGGCATTTCTGTCTAGTAGTGTATGTGGATTTAGATTACTTGAAGAAGAATTGCCATTTGGATTTATATCCTTATCTTCAATACTATGCTCCCTGGCTAAATATCCATATGCCATATTCACCCATTGTCGTGAAAACCTTTTATTGCAATATGAAATCCCATAACATTAAGTCTAGAACTGGTGAATTGATTGAGGAAGCAGTGTCTACTATTGTTAGAGGCAAATTTATTATGATATCTGCTAAGATCATAAATGACTTACTTGGGTATGTTGCACCACCTCCTGATCCACCCTCTTTCTCAGCCAATGAAGTCTTCCGAATTTTGAGACCAAAAGACCCAATAGGCCCTCTCAATTTTAAACCTATTGACATGCCTGACTCTCACAAAGCCCTTCACTATATATATTCCAGGAGCATAATCAATAAGTCCAAAAACTTTACCCATTTTACTCAAAAGGATTATTACATATTGGCCTCCTTTCTAGCCGGACAACAAAGGAATGTGGGGGAGATTATTTTCAATGAGATAAGAAGATTTCGATTTTCTTCAACAAAATCCGCGACTATACCATATCCTCAACTTGTATCCTTCATCCTAATGAAAAACAAGGTATAGTATTTGGAAGGAAATGAGAGGGTGCTTATTTCAAGGTTTGGTAAGACTCAGTTAACCCATATGAGTATTAATCTTCCGGTGAGTCGAACCAAAGCCACATCTCAGAGGGAAGCCACTCCATCAAGAGGTGATGAGGCCTAGTCATCTGCTCAAGGTCATATTCCTCCTCCTTCTTTCCTTAAAGCCTCTCTTTCCAACCATTTGACTGAAGCAATCAATCAAGCGGTATCTAGTCTGAAGAAGGAATTAGTGACTGAGTATGAGAAACTAGTGAAAACGATGGAGTCACTGGTCATCAAGTTGGTAGACAAGGCCAATACCAACTTTGACTTGATGTTCAAGACTCAGGATGAGATGTCACAAAGGATAACTGATATGGAGATCTTCTTACGTTCTCACTTTCCACCTGCATCTTTAGAAGTGCTTCCTGAGACCACTCCTGCCTCAACCTCACCTCCTGATCCACAGACACATATTCTCTTTACCGATCCAGATTCTAATGTTGATATCACCTATGATCGGTCGCCTTCACTACCTCCCTCAACCTCTTTACCACAGCCATTATCTCCACCTGTTGTGCAAATTGACCCCTCCACTACCATGGTACCCTTTGTCCCATCTTCTGATATCACTTTTCCTCAGCCCCCTTCTGATGTTGACAAAACAGGGGAGAAGGATGTGTGATGATTTTCTGAGCTATCATGGGATGTATTGGGTGTTTAGGTAGTAGTTTTTATGTAATGGGGTAGTTTTTCTTATGGTTGTATAAAGGGTTTATGGGTAGTTAGTGATTTATGATTATGTTATTATCAAGTTTATCATTAAATGTTATTATCAAGTTTATCATTAATGACGATTTCTATGATTCAAGTTTTTTTGTTTAATTATTTGATTGTTTCTGTTATACTATGCTTATCTTGGTTGTTAAGTGTCCAGAGGAAGTATTGCAGAGAAATATGAACTTGAATCTAAACCTTGATATGCATTTGGAAATTTCAAAAATCTTTCATCTTAATCAATTTTTCTTGACTTCCATCACAAAGATTTTGTCATCATCAAAAAGGGGGAGAATGTTATATCCAAAGTTTTGATGATAACAAAAGTCAATTGTGTACAAATCATGTTTTTATAAAATTAAGAAATGTTTACAAAGTTACCAAATGCATATAGCAATGTTCTGTGGTGCCTGCTGTCAAAATGAACAGGTGTACTCGAGCATGAGTCTAGCACTCGAGCATGGAACTCTTCTGTGCTCGAGCAGGTGCGAGTGATAGCCAGAAAGTGTTTGTCCGAGAGCATGCTACTGTCATGTTTACTGATTCACTCGAGCACTGGAGATAGCACTCAAGCACAAGAGCCTTTCTCACTCAAGCACATGCGAGTGAGAGACTGCGAGTGCTTGGCCGAGAGCAAGTCTTGTCATTCTTCCTTGATGCACTCGAGCAAAGAAATCAATACTCGAGCATGAGTGTCCTCTACTCGAGCACTAGTGAGTGAGGGACTGCGAGTGCTTGGCCGAGAGTCATGAAGATCAGAGAAGCACAAGTATGCTTGAGCATAGCTTCATATGCTCGAGTAACACATCAGCACTCGCGAGTGAAAAATCTATCTCTCTCAAATTCTGATGCAAGTGCTGATATTAAGGGTATATTACTTGAGAATATATTTCTCACTCGAGCAGGAGTATGTGTGCTCGAGTGAGGGCCCACATCACCTGCTAGTGCAAAATCTCACTCTTGCTAAAATGGTATGCGAGTGCTGTCCAGAGAAGAGTCTCCCAGTGAAAAATGCAAGGCCACTCGAGCAGAAGGATTTGTGCTCGTGTAAGGCCCCACATCACTCGCGAGTGAGAATTTTGTCTCTCTGAAATCCTATGTGAGTGCAAGCTCAAAACTGAAGAACAAGGAGTAAAATAGCAATATCACTCGAGTGAGCCCATCCATGCTCGAGTGATACTCTGCCAGATCACCAAATACACCAAGTCTCACAACGTTCAATCCGAATATGGTTTAATGTTATTTATGTATCTTATCATTACTTATTATCATTATTTAACATCATTTTGAATGTATTATAAGTGTGATACAGGAGGATGAACGTTTGAAATAAACTGACACGAAGAAAGTCAAACAACGGCAGACAACATCATTACAAGCACGCACGTACCTACCGCATTCAAAGTATTCAAACATGCGCATGTCATTCCACAATAAGAAGTCCCGCTCTTCAACGATCATTACTTAAACGGGCAAAAACTGAACATCTATAAATACATAGATCCAGAGATCATCAAGAATAATCAAGCACATGAATTCACAAGCATATACACGAGTCTCTGCTATTCATAATTTTCTTCGTATACATTTTGATCTTCAGTGTTCATTTACTTTCTCTGTAAGAGAGTCTTTATACAATTCAAATTCTATTTTCATTTGATCTCAATGTATTGGGACCTTGAGAGGGTAGATATCCTTACGAGAGAAGCAGTTGAGAAAATTCCTAGTTAAACCTTCCACTCATAAGACTTATAAGATACAAGCAGTAGAGAACGTTGCTACTCGTAAAACTTACAATGGTGTAAGCAGGTGAAAACGTTGCTGCTCATAAGTCTTGTATACATAAGCAAGTGAGAAAGGTCATAGGTTGTTTTTCTGCACATAAGACTTGTCGTAAGGGGGAGAGAAATTTCTTAGTGAGAGAATATTTCTGCTCGTAGTCCGTTCAAGGACAATTGTTGTTTTGTGGCGTTCTGAGAGCCCATTGAATCTTGGAAGAATAGTGAAAATCTCAGTAGGTCTTGATCTCTGAGGACTAGACATAGGCCTGGGTATTAGGCCGAACCAATATAACTCTTTGTGTTCTAATCTTCTCAACTTTACTCTACCTACTCTATTTTCATATCACCACATCAAGCGAAAAATTTATAGTAGCACCCAATTCACCCCCCTCTTGGGTGAAGCTTGCATCTTTCATTTGTATGCTAAAAATTTTTCCAGTCTCTCCCTGCACAGAAAAGAACACCATATACCCTTAGCAACCCTTCTCCAGATATTTCACAGCCTTAGCTATTGAAAGGAAATTCAAACTGGCATTCACATCCTCAACACTATGAGAAGCAGGATCTACTATCCTCTTGTTCCCATAATCAAGCAACACATTGTTTGCCGTTAACCAATCAAAACCCAGAATGATTTCTAATTTGTAAAGCGGCAGACAAATCAAATCCATAGTGGACTTATGCCCTTCTACAGTTATGACACAATTCAAACAAGCTTCAGCAGTCACAGTCTTGACACCCATCGGTGTCAAAATAACCATATCGAATGGCAACTTATGTACATGCATATCCAAGTGCTTCACACAATCATAGCCAATAAAAGAGTGACTTGCACCCAAAGTCGAATAACACTTGCAATTCATTACCATTAAGAAGGACGTTACCTTGAATGAGATTGGGGAACTTCCAGGCTTCCTCGTGAGTCATCGCAAATACCCTGCCCTGAGTCGTCGATTTCTGCTCTGCCTGCGACCGCTGACAATCTTTAGAAAGATGTCCCGGTTGTTTACAATTAAAGCAAATCATTTCGCCCCTTTAATTTCTACCATAATGTGGTTGATGACAATGAAGACATACCCACTCTATCACAAATCTCTGAGGCTCAGGATCTTTGGGTTGGTGGGGCTTCTTATCAATACCCCAGGACGAAGAGGATCCCTGGCCCTTCAACTCTTGAGAGGTATTACCCTTACTGGGTTCACTGCGGCTACCAGTACCCTTGCTGGATACAAATCTCTTAGATTGTTTTCTATAATTATGCATTCCTCAACCGCCTTGTTGAATACGGTGAAATGGTGGATGGCTAACCTCTTTCTTAGATCTCGCCGCAACCCATATAAATTTATGTGTAACCCCACCTAATTTTCCCTCCTGAACTCAATGGAACAATAAAATCATTGAAAATGTAACTCTAAGACCCATTTCTAAAGCTGGCCAAAATTTATGTGTTCTCCGGGGAAAATTAGGGTTTTACGAATTCGGCTTTGTAAACGCGTTCCTTTTTACTCCTAACCACTTTATTAACCATCTAATTGAGTTATTAATACCATTTGAACTAAAATTGGTAACATAACCCTTAGGCACATATATTTCTAAAGTTTAAAACCAATGGTAATTCGGCGAAATTTCACTAATTAAATTGCCCACTACAGCCATAATAGTTAATAAACGAAGGTTTGGATGTTACCTCAAGCTCCCACAAGCTTTTCCCAAATATGGCTGAAACCCTAACCTAAATAACAACAAATTTTTGAGCCTTCAAACCTTAAAGAACAAAGAATAGTAGCTTAGGATCAGAGTTATACGCATTAGGAGCTAAATCGTTAGAGAAATCGGCTTAACTTGTGAGATTTCTTCCCTTTCTTTCTCTAAAATCTCTCAACTTTTTTTCTTTTGTTTCAGCAATTGTGTGTCAAAATGAGCTGAAGAGGAAGAAAGAGGTGATTAAATATTATGCTTATGTCATCTTTTGTTTATTTTATAATTTCCCAAAATTCCAAAAATCACTTTTTATGTACAATAACTCTATGTACATGTAATCTTGCCATTAAGCCCAACCAATATTTCTTTCATTATGCCACATGTAGGAGACACCTAGAGGTCCCTCCCTATGGTCTCAATTGGCTTCACAACTTGTCCAAGTTACGTATACACGTAAAGTCCCAATTTTAGTCAAATTAGCTCTTTTTGCTCAAATTTTCCATAAAGTCATATTTAATTTACCAAAATACTCTAAATACATTTTTCACATTTATTTTCCTTAAATAATTGAAATTAAATTCAATTAATTGAAAAATAATTAATTTATCACTTGTTTGGCAAAATTACAAGTTTGCCATTCCATTTTCTTTGCATTTTGGGATTTTTGGTAGATTTAATGTCCAAACTTTGAAATATCATAACTAATTCTAAAATATTGAAATGGAGTGATTCCAAAGGATATATAACCCTTATTGAGTCTAGTTTCAAGGAAAAATATAGCCTTTTACTAGCTGGAAGTATATCATTTCCAGAGTTAATTTCTTTGACCTCTGCTCCAGAAAATAATCAATTTCACTGGGCAACTTCAAAAATTCATAACTCTTAGCTCACAAATCGAAATGATACAAATTATATGTCCATTTTGAAGCTTGACATGTGAACTTTAAGACTGGAAAGTTTCCGAATTTTTAGACACCTTTTGCCTATTTAAAATATCCATACCAACCGACTGCCCTACATAGAATTACACTTGACAACTGTTCCAATTTCCAACCAATGTGTCGAATGACTCCAAAATCAACAATCAAACCTATTCCCACACAATTTTTCACAAAGAAACCATTGGAATTACTAAAGAAACCAAATTGCCATCACACATTCTCCAAAAGTATTTATTCAACAATAATTGGATCCACTTTTGAAGTCATTAGCCCTCAATCCGATTTTTGGGTCATTACATTTCTCCCCCATGTAATCACATAGCATGCAAGTAAATCATCATAGCATAGCAGCACAAACACATATCACACCCCACCCTTATCCCTTTTACTACCAAGAAGGCACATAGTCCTTACCTGAACTGTTGTTAACGACACAGGGACTATTGGGGTTGCAGTGCATACACTTAGCCTTACGGTTCACATAGCCTTTCGGCTTCACAAATAGCCTTTCGGCCCACAAATATCCTTTCAGCTTTCACAAATAGCCTTTCGGCTTTCACATATAGCCTTTCAACTTTCACAAATAGCCATTCGGCTTTCACATACTACAGGCTTTGCAACATATGAAGTCTTCACAAATCAATGATAAATCAAAAATATAATATATCACATATAGTATAAGGAAAAGTGTCACTACCTTGTTCCTTCCGAGTGTGCTTCGGCACAGTCAGTTCTCGAGCAGGGCAAATATCAAAGCCTATAAACCAGATCAAGAGCAATAGGTTATTCTCTGTTCCAAATTTTTATCTTCATAACACTTAAGGTTGGTTATCATTTAAACTCTTTAAGTGGCTACTAGAAGCCTAGACATATGCCTAAAGGGTTGGGAACACTATATCAAAGATTCCTTTTTTGGATGTCCAACTCTGATTTTCAGCTCTTGCACTCGAGTGATAGATGATGCACCTGAGTGATGAGATAGTTTACACTCAAGTGAGGTTGGCTCACTCGTGCGAGTGCTTGGCCGAGAGCAACCACTGAGACAGAAAATGATCACAGCACTCGAGTTCTGACCCTAACACTTGAGTGATGCCCTCATGCTTATCCAAGTCCAACTGAGTAAGGCACAGGAAGTAACTACCTGAGAGCAACCGAAACCCTAGAATGAGAAGTGCACATGGGCACTAGCTCTAGCACTCGAGTGATGGCTCAATACTTGTAGGCGCTAGCACACACTCTTGAAAAATCACCTGGGAGTGACAACCCGAGACGCGAGTCCCTAGCATATAACACTCTTGCACTCAAGTGAGACAAGGTTCACTCGAGTGATGACTATATCACTCGCAAGTGAGGAATTGCACTTTTGCATTCTGGCATGGAAGTGCAACCGAAAGTTGAAGGAAAAGGAAAAATAGAATGCTGCACTCGAGTGACACCCCTGTACACTTGAGTGAGGCTTATTACAAGCCAAAACGCAGCAACTGATAGAATTTTCCAAACTTGAAACCAAAGTATCCAATGGTTCCAAAGTCCACAAGCAGCTCTAACCCCACCAAATTTTCATAAGGAACACATTGAAAGCACTAAAACAACCAAATTCTCATTCCAACAAGTTTTTGCTTTAGACACAACATTACCCATATGCACCCATTCTCCTTCCAAAATTCCAAACTAACTCCAATGGCACCCAGATACAATTTGACACCAAGTTTAACACAATACACTATCCAAATTGTTCATTCTAAAATTACACTAAAATCAGGGTAAATTCAATAAATTCCATAAATCATTTAATGGCCACAACAAATATACCAAAAGGAAGTTACCACTCACCTCAATAACTTCCTCAAGTTTGTTTCTTAATCCTCTAACTTCCAAACTTGCTCAAGCTCTAAAACACCCTCTTTCAAAAATCTAGAACTATAGAAAGAAAGTTCTCATCATCATGGACAAGACTAATGAAGAGTTTTAGAGCATTTGAGATCAAACACAAAGTCAAAATAATACCTTTCACTTTCTATTTCCTTCCTTCCTTGGCTGAAAATGGAGACTAAAGAGAGAGAAATGAGATGAAGATGATAATCAAAATTTTTTCCCAATTCCCATTCTCACAACCGACTTTAAGAGAGGGAGGGAAGAGAAAACGCAAGGTTTGAAATTTTGACCTCATCCCATGACTCACAATTGGACACTTGTCAAAATCTTACTTGTTCTCCCAACTCTTTCTTTGCACATGCACATATAGGATAACTCTATCATAATTTCTTAAACAACTACACATTTACCATAACTTCAACCAAATTAGTAAACCCCCTCTTCAGAAGCTGACTAATTAGTCGGCAAGTTTCCCATTTTTCCCCTGATTATGGCAATTCTTATCGAATCACCACCAAGCACATTTTATCATTCCATTTCACCTTACCATACGCCTTCCTTCTTGTTTAATTCAATTTTAATGTTAATCCACCATTAAACTTAAATACGAGTTTAGGCACTAATCATTTTTAGATCCGGCTGACACCCAAGAGGGGGGTGAATTGGGTGTAAGATAAAAATCACAAGAACTTTGAAAATCTTTTTGCTTCTTAGAGGAAGCAATAAATATGAAAGTAATGAATCATAAATCAACAGTTAATATATGATGTAATATAAGAGTTTAAGGAAGAGAGTGTGCAAACTGTGATTTATCTGGGTTCAGTCCAATCTGCGATGGCCTACGTCCAGTCCCCAGGCTCCTCCTGAGATTTTCAAATCCACTATCTTCTTGTTTAATCCAGGCACAAGAAAAGCCTTTACAACCCATAAGTTTAGCCGGGCACTTGCGAAGCTTTTTACAAATCTCTCACCGGGTTACTCCCCCTTACACACCATAAGGTTACAACCGAGTTACTCTCCCCTACACACCCCGTAAGGATACAACTTTGATAATGAAATATTACAATCAATCTTCTCTCTCAGAAGTGAATAGATGAATACTGAAGCACAATGAAAATAATCTCTCTCTCAAATATACATGATATAGAAAATGAATAAGAACATAGAGTAGTTGGGTTGGAGTAGATGATTTATGATCTTTGCTTATTTCTCGTTGGTGTTGTCTGCTTGAATCTTTTGTATTTATAGTTGAGTAGGATATGACCGTTGTGAGTATTTCAACTTATCTGCTGAGTCCATTGCTTCGTTCATCCGTTGCTTGAATTTGAAAACTAGCCGTTACGAACGTTGACGCTCCACTTCCGTAAAGTCAGTTTTTCTCTCTTCACAACATCTTTTCATTGCATTCCTGGAGAAATACATTAAACACTAATACAATAAAGTGTAAGAATGATTGGAAGTAAGAAGAATGAGTTTCATAATTAATCCCATGATTTTCTGAGTCTTCGAATATGTTGCTGTGTATTTCTGGGAAGCATTACTCGAGTGGTCACTCGAGTAAGCCTTGGTCATTACTCGA